>JAWWTY010000001.1:631638-647168 GCA_035222235.1 Margarornis squamiger | reverse complement strand
CCCTTTCTCTGCACCCTCCTGTCCTGCAGCATCACTGTCACCCTTTCTCTGCACCCTCCTGTCCTGCAGCATCACTGTCACCCTTTCTCTGCACCCTCCTGTCCTGCAGCATCACTGTCACCCTTTCTCTGCACCCTCCTGTCCTGCAGCATCACTGCCACCCTGGGCTCTGCACCCTCCTGTCCTGCAGCATCACTGTCACCGAGTGCCACCCTTGGGCTCTGCAGGAGCTGTCTCAGCAGGTCCTGCCCACGCAGCGCTTTGCCGGGGTAAATTTGGGCACTGTGCTGCCCAAAGCCCGGGGCTGCAGCTCCGTTCCAGCCGCGGCCAGCGGGGGTCCCTCTTGCCCCGCAAATCCCGCCGCAATCCCGGGCTCCTGCTGCTCGGAACGCCGGGAATCTCCGCGGTAATGGAGCAAATCCAGAGCAAATGAATCCCGGAGAGCATCCTCATCCTCCGTCCTGGCACTGCGGGAAGCATCCCGTCCCGCCCGAGCCGGGCTTTGCGTCATTCCATTGGGGACAGTAATGCCCAGGGATAGACTCAGATTCACTTCATCTCAGCAGAGATTAAACCCCTGTAATTGACTCCTCAGGAGGTATTAGAGAGCTGAGTGACTTTGTAGTTGTTTAAGCACGAGTGAGGCTGGGAGTGATGCTGCTGACCAGAGGGTTCTCCCCTGCTGCAGGAGGGAGGATTGTCCCTCGGTCTTCACTGCTGTTTTGTACTCCAAAGGGACCCCAGGATCCCATCAAGGACGGACAGGATGGGGATAACACCTCCTGGCAGGTAAAAGGGTCAGAGCCCTCCGGCACCACCCTGGGTTTTAGACAACAAGCAAATATTGCACAAAGGAGAAGCAGGTTTTGTACCTGAAAGGTTTCCACTTCAATCTCCACCTCCCCTGTTGCTTCTGTGGCATCTGCAGGGCAGGTGGGATGGAGCAGCCTCTCCCCAAGACCAGTTACAGATTTGTCCTGAGCCTTCCTGGCCAGCCCTGGCCAGGTGGGGCACCGAAGTTTGCCTTGAGAACTGCAGCCCTGTGCTTAAAAACGGGCAGTGAGGACCATTCTGGAGTTCTCCATGGTACTAGAGAGTCTTGGGGGAAACTTCACTGTTGGAGAAGGCAGAGGGGTGTGGAAGCAAGCTCTGCTACAAATGCAGCTGAGTGAATCCACTCTGTCCTTTGCCCAGTACAGGTTCCTAATACAGTGCTAAAAAAGCCCCAATAAGAGACTAAAAGACTCAAGCAGAGGAAGAGCATCAGCTTTCCTCGAGGTCACTGCAATACCAGACTATTAGTTGAATTATAAACTGGGATACTCCAGGAAAAGGATATAACAACAGCAAAAATATTAAAAGTTTCCTGGAAAGATAAGAAAATCCAACCCTCTGCCCCTCCAAACCTCACGAAGCACGAGAAAGTGAGCAGCTGGCAATGAAAAGGTTTCTAAAGGGCCCCTGTTTGCCTGCCTCCTGTTAGAAAAGCAGAGAAAGAGCTGTTGTTAAAAGGAAACCGATGGTGTGGGGATAAAGTTGCACCTTTGCACAGCAAATGCACTCTGGAAGCAGTGGCTGGGCCTGGGAAGCTTCACCCCAGGCTGGCACAGGCGAGTGGGAGCTGCGGGCTCAGCTCTCTGCATTCCCACCAGTGCATTTCCAGGCGGTGCAGGGCAAGGAGAAGAACTGCCATTGTTTCTGTGGGTGGCCCAAAAAGCTGTTTCGGGGTGCTGGGGCAGGAGCAGGGGTTGGAGAGTGAGGAACATCAGTGTGGAGACGTAAATGGGGGTGGGAGGGTGGTTGGGAACTGGTGAGAGAAGAGGAAAGGAGACACTGTAGTGCAGTCTTGTGCAGCTGTGGGGTAGTTACTGCAGGGGAGGGCTGTTTCATTTAGGATATTTAGCCTGAACAGGTTGAATGTGCAGGGTGCTGCCCTGAGCTGCAGCAGGGGGGGCTGTGGGTGGTGGCAGCACGGAGACCCCCCCACCCAGAGCCAGTTTGTCCTGGCATGGAGCCTCACCTGCTCCAGAGGTGTTTTCCATTCTCCTCCCTGCTCTGCCAGGTTCCCACAGTCACACGTGCTAACCCTGCTTTAGGCTGGATCTGCAGCACAGAGCAAGAGCTCTGCCTGCTCTGGTGTGGGAAATCCACTGGGGTGCAAAGGGGTTCTGTTAAAAATTTAACTTGCTTTTTCTGTCTGGGGGGAATGGGTGGTTTGTGCACAGCAGATTTAATATACTGGGGAAATAAATGGAAAAACAGAATAGAGGAACACTGGATAATTAAGACTATTTCTTTTTAAGGGAGCCTCTGTACAAATGCTATCTAAAATAGTACAGCAATACATCAGACAGACTGGCTTTGACCATGAAATGATTCCAAGCAATGTTTTAATGAGGTTTCGCAGCTGATTTCAGTGAGCACAGTTTAGGAAACACTGCAAAATCTCAGTGACCAAGCGCCAAAGCATTCCAGGTACCATCAGGAACACTTCAAATGGAGATGGCAAATCCCTGGCCAGTCACTTCAGCTCAGCTCGGTGAGCCAGGACAGCTTCCCAGGGCCATTTGCAAGTACTCTGAGCAGAATATTTCCCAGAGGCAGTAATTCTGTTTCCGGAGATCCAGGTTCCTCCCTGTGCCTGTGTGTACAGGCAACATCTGTCTCACACTGGAAAAGCATCTCATTAACCAGATCAGCAAAACAGCCTCCCCATAATTTCATCCTGCTGACAACTTCTGTGCTCCCTGTGAAA
This sequence comes from Margarornis squamiger, assembly GCA_035222235.1. NCBI lineage: Eukaryota > Metazoa > Chordata > Aves > Passeriformes > Furnariidae > Margarornis > Margarornis squamiger. The sequence continues at coordinate 644,413 of JAWWTY010000001.1, read as the reverse complement.
TGCAGAGAGGGGACTGACTTCCTGAGCTGGTACCAGAGGGAGTGTGGAGACAAACACTCCAAAAAGTGTCACTGCCAACGTGCTGGGGGACAGCAGCTACCCAGTAACTGAGAAAGCCTTGGCTGGGAGATGAAACCTGTAACAATTCCAAAAGATTGCAGAACTCATCCACCAGGAATTCAGCCTTGGAGGTTCTGCACACTTGAGGCTCAGTCCAGCAGGGCCCCTAAGCACGGAGTTAAACAGAGTTATTGATCTCGCAAGGATCACTTGCCATGCTAAAGGTAAGCACATGCATGAGCTGAATTAGAAATCCAGCTCACAGCTGTGGCTCACGAGCTGCTCTGAAACAATGCCTGGCCACAGCAGAGGGCCAAACCTCACAGCAACCAAGACACTTTATTTTCCAGCAGAAGAGGGGGAAAAAAAAATAGGTTTCCTAAAAAAATGAACGAAACAGCTGGATATTGCTTAATCACTGCAGGCAAAAAGGGAAGAAAAATTGCTAATCAGGAGTCTATTGATAGGCACACAATTCACAATCATTCCATCTGCATCGTGTGGAGCTGCACTGTTGCCTTTTAGACAGTGTAAGGAGAAAAAAACTCACTGCTGGGAGTTTGGAAAGGAAACATAGGCATGCACTCTGAAGGAGGGTTCGAAAGGATGAAGTGCAATTTGAGGACTTTCCTTGAATGTTTATTGTAAGCACCTTTTTAATGATTTTTATTTTTTTCCCTCTTAAAATGAGCCTCTGAAATCTGCTACCAAATATTAGTGCCATAGATAAGGCAAGTGTAGCTGGGGTGAATCTCACATGGCCCTGAGCTGTGTGTGGGACCTACAGAAGTCCAAAGACTTTCAGGAGACACGAGGACCCTGGAGTGGACAGTAAGTGACCACTGTGAAATGTCCATCCCCTACAAGAGTGCAAATCTGTGCTCAGTTCTAACTCAGATTCCTGCACACAACCCTCCTTGCCCCCAAGAGGTGTCTGTGTCCTCACTGTGAGGAAAAGAAGTGCCACTGTGGCCATTTCCAGAGGGACACTGAAGGAAAGGGAACCTGGCACAGCTTTTCACTGGCACACCAGAGGCTTAGCTTTGACTTGATAAATCTCAGATTTCAGAAAGCTCAGCCAGAATCCTTTCCATGACAACCTTTCCATTCAGCAAAAGAGACAAAGCTGATCTGCTGGTTGGCACAAAGTAAGATGGGCAGCTTTAGGAGGGGGGAATCTGCCTCAGAGGATGCACAGAGGAGCCCCTGATTATACTTGGCCAAAGGAGGTGCTGCACAAACCCTGTCCCGGGGCCAGAGCTGAGGGAAACTCAGTCCTGGAGGCAGGACTCACTGCTTCACTGGTTTAAAAACTCATCTCATAACGTAATCCACCTCTTCTGAGGGGAAAGGGAGGAAAAAAAGAACATCACCCCAACATGAAACTTCCTTTCTCTGTGCATATGCAGCCCGCTGTTAAGAGCTTCAGTGGCACCTGAGGTCTCTTTGTAATGAAGTAATTCCCCAAGGAAATAATGTGAAATTTGAGCTGCTAATTTCAACGGCTGTAGGAAAAACATGTGAGAAGAGTTGGACTTCCCCTAAGGCACATGGAGACATGCATGGATAGCTGATCTCATTTAGAAACCCGGAGCCCCCAAACCCCTTGTGCTCATCAATGGCTGTAAAAGTGATTTGGGCTATAATGGCATTAAGTAGTGCCAAGAGAAGTCAAGCACTTATTGCTGGTGCTGCAAGAGCAGGGGGGGATCCCCTTCCTCTCCTTCTGTGCTATGAAAATCAACAGACACCAATGGTGGTCCCTGGCCCAGGGAACAGAGCAGCCTGGTGCAAGCACAGAACTACAAGGAGTTCTCTGCAGAAGGCCAGTCCAGACAGACAGAGGGAAATGCAGGGACAAGCAGAGGCAGTGGCTGTCCCTGGCTCACTCAGCAGAGCCCTGGTAAAGCCCTTGTGTCCTGACTCCTCACAAAATGGTGCTAAAATGGGATGTCGACAAGAAGGATTTTCCTTGGCGTAAACCACAATGACATCAAAGACTCTGAACTAATTTGCTTTTTGTCAGCTAGATAAAGATATTAAGTTAATGCCTTTTGTTCCTCGACAGAATGTTTTAGTCAGTGAACAGAATTAATTGTGTTGACATAATGGATTTATTGTTTCAACAAAATGCCTGTCTGTTTTCACGCAGTGGATAAGGGATTTGACAAAACCAGTGCTGATATCAGGGGATTCTCATTTAGCTGAATTATCAGCCTGATAAAATGCCACTGGTGTCAAAGACAACAGGAAGGAAAACAGGGAGTCTATAAGCCACAGGTGTTAGTGCTCCGAAGAAGCACACAGAGAATATATGAAGTTGCAGAGGTCCTGTGGAATTCTGTGATGGGCAAGGTGCCACTGGTACAGACCATATGCTCCTGCAAGGGTGACAATCCTCTTCCCAGAAACCTGCCAGACCAGCCTGCAGTCAGGATGTGAGAGCAGGGAAAGGCTGTGCATGTGTTAGGAAAGCCTTTGATGCTCTTTCCCACACTGCCTGATCATGACCTTCATTTATTTTATTTATGTAAAGCATAACCTTCCTCACCCAGTGTTTGTTCGGGCTTTGTGTGGGTGTTTTTGTGCTCTGGGATGGGTGGTGTTTGCTGTGACAAACAGCAGAAGGGATGCAGGGAGTCCTTCAAAGGCACCTTCCAGCTCCTTCCCCAGAGCCTGCTTGAGGGCTGTGCTGGCACAGAGGTCACCCAGTGGCTCACCCTGAGCTCCTGGGAGCTTTTGGCAAGGGAAACCTGCCCAGCATGGCCAAACAAGGGATGTTTGGTGGCACTGGGAGTTCCTTGGGACCAGCCAGCCCTGACCCAGCAGGGTCAGAGCCAGCAAGAGCACCAGGCTCACTTGGAGGGGAAAATGGTTAAATTGGGGGAGGTGAAAAATTGCCATTCTTGCTGAGCCTGGAGGGGCGAGCTGGGCTGATGGAGCCTGGGGAGAGGCTCACTCACCAGGTGGGTGTCCTCCTGGTGCCCTCAGGTCTCACAGGTCCCTGGTGGGGATTTTGGGTTGGCCAGGGATGAAGGGCTTTGCTGCTCCCTGGCTAATTCGGGTTTGTGAGGTCAGTTGAATTTTTGAGACACTGCTTTAAGTTTATTTTTGCTTCCTCCCCTTTTCCTCAAATAAAAGGTACTTTTCTTGTCAAAAGCTCTTAATGCCCATGAGAGGAAGGGGAACTCATGCCTGCTAAGGTGACAGGACAGATTTATTTTCATTTACTGGAGACAGAAATAGACCAAGTGTGATAAAAGCTACCTATTCTATTCCACATGAGAAGGGATTTGGAGCATGCATAGGGCCAGCTCACCCAGCTCATCACGTCCACACGGAGGCAACTTCTGGCTGAGGGAGCAATAATTTCAGCCACTCACATTGGATCAGCAGCTGCACGAACTCCAGGCACAGATTGCACTTTATTTCCCAGCACTGAGCAGATATCCCTGAGAAATCAGGCCCTCTGAAGGTATGGCCAGTGCTGTACCCAGAGAGGCTACACAATAAAGGCACAGTTACTAATCCTATTCCGGACCTTACATTGGCACCAGTTTGCCTTCTCCTCATATTTTGCACTTGTTTCCCCTCTCCATACTCTATATTAACTTTATTCCACAATATGTTCTTTATTTATCTCACAATCAGGAGACAGAAACTGCCATAAGAATGACTAAAGCTTTGGCAGGAAGCAGAAGAGACTGTCTTTGCATTCTGCATTTGTACATTCTGCACGTTGTGAGTGGGAAATAGGGTGCTATAAAATAATCAGGCATTTCAGATAATATTTTTATACCCAGACTGTGAAAAGCTTCAATTTTTTTTGTCCATAAGGGAGCAAGAATATTGTAGGACAAATGCTGAGGAAGTGAATTGACAGGAATATGATTTGTCACAGTAAGTTCTTTACTCAGGAATGAACAAAAGGACTCTGCAACACTGGCCATAGTTAAATTCTGCCTGGAGTCTCCTAAACTCTGCTCTCAATTATATCCCAGGGAACTGATTAACCTTGCTGAGATGCTGAGCACAGGAAGAGTCCAGCCTAGCTTATCTGACCCAACAAACCTGGTGGATTCCTCAGCTAGGGATAGCAGGGAGGTGAGCTGGAGAAGATTTACAGATGTTACTGATTCTGAGGATTTTCCCAAGGTGTTTTATGAAGCTCTGCACTGAGGAAAACCACTCAAAGCTTTCACTGTTTCCTATAAACTCAAGCAGCACAATGTCACCTCCAAATCCCAAATATTACTAGAGAGAGACTTCTTGATCAAAGGGAAAAATCCCAGAATTTCATCAGATTTTGGAGCAGGCACAGTTTTCTGAACAGAGATCCTGTGAAGGAGGAGATTGGTGCAGCCACCCTCCTCTGGCAGAAGGAAAGAGGGTTTCCACTATGCTGGAGCCATGCAGGAGCCTCAGTGCCTCTTAACTCCTTGGGTTTTTTTAAGAGAAAGACAAGTGCCATCCCTAATTCACATGTTTTACCAGGATTTCCATTGCTTTTTGCCCAGGAGGAGTTGGTTTACATTTTCAAGGTGCAACCTTTTCCCTGACAGTCTGTCACAAAAAGAGCCACAGCCTTTTGGGACGAGCTCAGAGAGGTGCCCCAACCTCCTCATTCCATTCCACCCTGTTGCTTTAAAAAACAACACGTCTGAAACTCTCTAAAACTGAAACATTTTTTAAAAAAAACCTTCAGAATTCTTGAAGTCCAGATAGATTTCATTCTTTACTGCCAAAAGGTGACTCATTAAAGGCTACTTTTCCATCTGTCTGCAGAAACAATTTTTGTGCCTTCTGAAAGGTGTAGGGTCACTGGAATAATGGGTTTCTCTCTTAATAATAGGATCCTGATTGCATATGATTGTCTCTTTGTTAGCCTTAATGAAGTTGCTCTATGCATTTGGCAGCAGTAAGTGATTTGAGTGGAGCCCTCACAGTTTCCAAAGCGTGGCTTTCCTGGCTCTCACTGCCACTGGATGCAGGGGCTGAAATGAATTCCCAGCATGATCAGAGGCAAAACCCACTCGGAGGCAAAACTCTGCACAGGCAGAGTACAGTGCAATTCACTGGATCAACTCCAGCCCTGTTCAATCCAGTCTGGAAACAGCCAGGACTTCCTTTGGAAATACTGTTTACTGAGAGCAGATTGCTCTTGTCTTTTGGAGAGAGTGTAACACCTCCCAGACCTTAACACACACCAGGGCTACCAAGGCACAGAAGGGAGAGCTCACTTTGGAGGGGATTGCTGTTTTGGAAACACACCCATGAATGGATAAAAACAAACCTTCAGACTCCCTGCTCACCTCTCTGGGGTGATCTAAAGTACCTGTGCTTTCCCAGTAGGGGGGTTAGGAGAAAGATGGGGATGTGAGAAACAGAGCCTCACCCATATAAATTTATTTTATTAAAAAAAGGTTTATTATATGGTAAGAGCAATGCAGGCCTGGACACCAGGGGGGAGTCTTCGCTCCACCAACTCGTGTATCAGGTACAATGTGTGTCTGCCTTTTCTCCAGCCACTTTATACATGTCCATTACATGGTATACCTATGAATTTTTACATACTTCTCCTTATATGGCTACAATTAAGTCATTATTTTCACAACTGGTTAATTACTACATTACAATTTAGTATCTTGACAACTTCCCACCATAATTCAGGTATTCCTTGATAAAGGGGTGACAAGGGGAATTTTAGGATTTAGTGATGTGACAGATTCCCTATCATAATTCAGGTATTCCTTGATAAAGGTTCAGGGAAACCGATGACCTTACAACAGTTGGTTTTATTGTTTTATGAGGGTGCAATCCAACCATTTGTTTCCCTACTGGCACGAATCATATACATCCTTGTTACAGGGAAATGCCTGTTGCTGATTGCCAGCCCTGTGTGTGCAGTGATTCACGAGGGAAGGGTCTGTGCAGGGAGCAGCTCAGCGTGCCTCAATCTCAGCGGGGTGACAACGTGGCTGAACAGCTTGGATTAGCATGCTGGTGCTTCTGTCCCCATCAGCGAGCATTGTGGTCCAGTGGGAACAGAAGTGCAGTGAAAACACTTGGTGCTGGGAACTTGGTAGCCACACGAGGTGACTTTTGGAAGGACTACGTGGGATTAGTGCCAGCCTGGCCCCTTGAACTGAACACCAGTAGCAGAATGGTTTCACCAGCATCCTTCAGTCATGTTAGCCCTGGGTCAGCCTTCTCTTAACAAGCACGAACACAAAGTTCCCTGACTCGTGGGAGGAGCTACATTTCCACCCCTGTGGCTTGCTTGCAGGTCCTCAAACAATGATTTTATCAGCATGGAGAAAGAAAAGTGCAGGTGATGAAGCAAAGCATCAGAGGGATAACCCAGCAGAGCAGCTGCGAGGGTGGGATCCCAGTGGGGTAAGAGAAGGGACGTGGGACAAGCAGCTGCCTCAGGCTGGTGCTCCAGAATCTGCCACTTCTGGGCTTTAAGGTGGCTCCCGATGCACTTTGTGTCTCAGTGCTACTTGTTATCACGCATAAGCAAACAGGAAAAAGTGTGTGACTGTGAAAAGCTGCCTTATAAATATGTATTGCATGGCATTAGATTTCTTCAGAGTGTCTTCCATGACCACAATACGCTGATTAGGGTTTTTGTTCCCTTTTCTTTTTGGGGACCTTGCATCTCTCAAATCTAATTTAGTCTCCTCTGAGTTAGGATTTGATATTGTTGTGGAGCTGTGCAGCATGAAGAGAGAAAGTGCCTGAGAATCTACACGCAGTCCTCTTAATAAAATAAAAAGGCAGAGCAAATAAGCCATCATTAGTGGCTCATGGAGAGAGCAACTCCAGAGACCCACAACCATCATTTTTTCTTAGCTGGTTCATAACCAGAAGTGAAAGCAACTGGGGCATGTCCTGAGCAATAGCTGGAGTTGTGAGGAGTGGTAAAGTCCTGGGTTCTGCATCCCAATGCTGTTTGCCAGCCAGGGCTTGAGGGAAACAGCAGTTCTTTGCAGGTGTGCTTATATGAAGGAATCTTCTGGGGTTTTTTGCTGTGTCCTTTGCCCGAATTTAACCTGCAACAAACATCTGGCACCATCATCAACATGCTCTGCCTTCATGCCTTTAATGAACACAGCTATTAAATCTGTTTCCTGGCAAGCAAAAAATCCCCAAACAAACCCACAACTGCCCTCCAGTGCAGTTAAAATACAGTGCTGTTTCTTGGGAAAACACAATAATCAGTGTAGCAGGGCTCCAGAAGTCTTGCAAAAACCAATGCCCTGCTTTGAATGCACCCAGTGAGAAGGGTGTTCACAAACACTACACTGAAGGCATAAACCAAAAGTACCATAAGCATAAATTAACAGATGCAACACCTACACGCTTGAAACTGTGTAATTCAAGTATCTTTATTCACTGACAAAGCCTCTGTTCAGACCTAGCAGAAACATAAGTTTTGAGGAAAATGCTCTCTGCACAGGAGACAACCCACCTGGAATTCACACACAAAGGGGTTGCCTGGAAGAGATAAAAGGATAGCAAGAAGTGGGATCCTTTTTGCTGGGATTAGGATTTCAGACTCACAGAGTCACTGAGGTTGGAAAAGACCACAGAGTCCAGCCTGTGCCTGATGCCCACCTTGTCCCCCAGCCCAGAGCACTCAGTGCCATGTCCAGGTGTCCCTTGGGCACCTCCAGGGATGGGGATCCACCACCCGGGCCCGTGGGCAAGGGGCTGCCAAACCTCATGGAATTGGTGTGGAGGTCTTCCAGAGCAGCCTCTCCTTCCTGCTGGGGTGTAACTCGTGCTGTTCAAGCCACTGGATGTGAATGCAAACAAGAGAACACATGAATATTTCAAACCATAAGTCATTCCTAGACAGAAATGTAGTTAACAGAAACAGGCATCTGGTAGTTGTCTGGTGTGAAATGTCCTTTGTACTGCAAAAGTGTTGAATTATAGATAGCTAAACTCTCTAACTGCTTCCCAGGGTAGGTGCAGCACAGGAAATCTTGGTGGGATACAGTCCCATTTGGGAACTGTGTAGGGATTTGTAGGTACTTTTACATCATCTCCATGTTGTTCTCTGCAGACAGTGCTCAGCAAAAAAACCCCATCAGTGTCTGCATCAAACCATCGTGTCCCGAAGTTCTTCCAGTTCAGCAAGTTAAAACCTGAGCTGTAAAAGTAAGATTTAAAGAGTCAGCAGCCATGGAAATGCTAAGGGTGCAAATGCTTTGTGGGAGTCCAGAGGCAGCTTCCTTCTCTGCTCATCTGTCTCCACGCTGTGCTGCTGCTGCTGCTTCTTTTGGAAGAAACTTTGACAGATAAACAAAAAACTTAAGAGAATCCCTTTTAGGTAAGTTGGAAACAGGAATGAATACATCCACTGGCAGTGCTAGAAGTTGAAATCTCCAAAATCTGGTGTAACTGGGGCACGACAGCATTGAGTAGATCATGAAGAATTATGCTTTATAATATTCTTGTACACACTCTAAGTATGGGGAAAAGCGGATTTTTGTACAGTAAATTCTCTCAAACCTGGGAATGTTAGAGTCTTGCAAAGCTAAAGTAGATTTGCCTGCATCACATAAAAACTCTTAAATTAATCCTTAGCCCAAACCTAAGCTCCTCTGTGGATAGCTAATGTAGGTTTTCCATAGGTTGCCATGTAATCAATACAGCAAATGGTTCCTCAGGAAATCTGCTGGGCTGGGCTGTGTCATTAGGACCGTGAGCTCTTTCCTGGCACTCACAAGGTCCCAAATTTGGGCTGTGTGTGCCACTGCCATTGACTTTTAGGCATATTCTTAGCAAACAGACATGGGGGGGGTGTCAGTATACATAATAAATTTAAAAATCTGTTTTTAAATATTTTAATACATTTTAAAAAACGTATTTTCAGAAGTAGGTTCCTTTCCCGGTTCCTCAGAAAGACCTGCAGACCAACCAACCTATTGCAGGCATTGCCACTGTGCTCTCTCCATCCTTCCTATGGCACTCCTGGAGTGTAGTTCCCAAAAAAGGGGAGGGAAAAAGGGCAGAGTTCCTTACACTTGTCATTCGAGGGGGAGAACACCTTATTTTTCTAGGACGGGAACTAAAACTGATATTGCGTTTCTGAATCTCACATTTTTAATCTGTTTTTTTTTCAGGCCACATGTGCTCTTTGGAAAGAGATGGTTTTGTTTTTTATTGCTTCCGGAAAGCCATTAGTTTCATTGTTGCAATAATATTTCAGTTCCTTGTTCGTGCTTCAGCAGAAAGGTTCAGGTATTTCAGGAAACCTCTGGAAATCTGCTTTCCCAACAGCATCTGCAGTGCAGTTCCATTTTATTAATGCTCTGAGACAGCAGAGCTGCAGTGCCATATTGAAAGAGAGTTAAATGTTATGTGAGTAATAGCTCTTGTTTTTCTATAATGGTAATAGAAATGGGCCTTTTTCATTATTACTGCTTAGATATCACAGAATTGCATAATTATTTCTGTCTCCTCTGGATACTTAAGCATTTATGTTACCTGGGGTGCCGTGGGCAGAAATCAAATAGAAAGTGTTCCTGTTGGGGGATAATCCCTGGAAACACATGAAAGGAATTGAATTTCACATTCAGTAAAACTTTTTGCTTTCTCTTTTGAAGAACTGGAGGCCTTTGGAGAGCCCTGGTGGGCTAAACCCTGTGGACTTCATGCTTCACCAGCTGCCTTGAAGCACCTTCCCAGAATCTATTAGAACGAAATTACAAACTTTTTTAAAAAAACCCAAACAACCCAGCCTTTATTTTTCTAATTAAAGCTTTGCACCTCACTGGAAGTCACTGGAACTGCTGGGGGATATTAAGATCTAATGCTTTTTCATTCAAGCTGACAGGATGAAAGTTCAACAGCATAATAGCAATAATAACAACAATGATTATGATAATAATAATACTAACAACAACTACCAACTCCTAAGTGCTTGGAATGCCTTGTATTTTTCCTCCACCTTTTCCCATTTGTGGTTTGATTTGCTTCTCTGTTCCCTTTGGGCCATCCACTTCATATTAACTGAGCATTATCCCAGACCATCCTTACTCTGGGATTTATTTGAAGGCAAACTGTGTTAAATTATGGTGCTGCATTATTAACAGGCCATATGGGCATCAGGCTTGAGAGAGAGAAGCTTAACAAGAACACAGGAAAACAATCTTCCAGATCCTTCCTTCTCCTAATACATAATCCTGAGTGCAGGGAAGAGATAAAACATTTAAATACTGCGGTGGAGGACTGCAAGGGACAGTGTGTAACACTCATCTGAGAGGGCTCCATGGCCACTCATCACCTCTGCTGGTCTTGCCCAGCACTTGTTCAAAGCAAGAATACTTTTTTAAGTGTTCTCTGGCCTGAAATAAGCGCTGAAAAGCATTTTTTTTCTCTGTTTTCTGTCAATTTTATTCACTTTGCTGCTACTCCCTGCAACAACTGGGTGCAGTTTTGGGCACCACAGTATAAGAGGGATATAAAAGTAGAGGAGAGTGTCCAAAGGGGGACACAAGGATGGGGAAGGGTCTGGAGGGGCCACACGAGGAGGGGCTGAGGGCACTGGGTTTGTTCAGCTGGAGAAGAGGAGCCTGAGGTCAGACCTCACCAGGGTGGCTTGATGGTCCTCGTGGGTCTCTTCCAACTCAGCATATGCCACAATTCTATGATTCTAATTTAAACATCTATTTCACGATGCCAGACCAGTTTCTAAGGTGCTAATATAAAGCAGGACATTTTTGGTGCCAAGGTTTTAGACAAAAGGCAGACTGCTGGGCTGGGGGATGGCTACTGACCTGCTGAGGTGCCCAATAAACCCTGACAAGAGGAGTCTTTTCTGACTGTAGAGGGATTATTTTTTTCAGTTGGGTTTATTCAGGTAGCTCAGGTCAGTGCCTGGTTCACTCCCAATGTGGCAGCCAGTTGACATTGGAAGGAGCAGAAAATCTTGTTTTCCACTCTTTAAGTAAAGGGTAGAAACAGGGCCCCAGCATTTGTGAGGTCTTGGCTTTAAAATCCTCAGAGTGCTGGCACCACAAATCACCAGTTCAGATCCCTCTCTTACGTACTAGAGGACTGATGTATTACTTTCACTTGCTATTTTCCAAAAGCAAGATAAAAAGAGGCAGCTGATTAAATCACACTAACCCAGACTTTACAGGAGTTTTATTGAACTAACAGAAAAAAAAAAATCAGCTAATTAAAGCATGAATGAACCACCCTCAGTGCAGTAAGAAGGTTGTGATATATGTATGTTTAAAGAGCTGCAAAGAGATGGGAATGCCAAACCCAAACTGAAATACCAAACATCAAATTTGGCATAACATTCTGTTTCCTTTGCAGGCTACAGCACCCATTCAGTTATTTCACAGTTTATCCTTGCCTTTCTCATGAAAGCAGCTCCCTGGAAGTGGCCAGACCAGCATAAACCGTGATGAAGATCAGGGATTCACTCTGCAGTTACAGAATTATTTGGGTATAAAGCTGCTGACATGTGGTGAATCACTGCTAGAAATTTCACTGCCTTGGGCTGTGGCTTTAGAAGACTAAAAAAACCGTGTCCACTCACACACTTTTATTTACAAGCACATAGGTAAGGGTGATTATTTTAATTGGTAGCTTGTTTTTACACCACGAGCTGTTGCAGCACCGAACAGCCATGGGTCAGGAGGAAGGTCTGTGCAAGGATTCATTAAAAGGAAACAGGAGGCAAAAATGAATGGTCAGCTTTGACAGCAGAAGGAGGTCAGGAGTGGAGTCCTGCGGGGATGTGTGTGGGGAGCTGGTGCTGTTCAATGAGCTCCTAAATGATCCAGAAACGGAGAAAACGAGGTGGCAATATTCACTGATCACACGAACTTATTCAGAGCACTGAATGCAAGGCTGATTGTGGGAACTGCAGGACATTACCCGAGTGAATGATGGGGTGATGAAGTGGTCAGTGAAATTCATTGCAGGGAAACGTGGAGTGGTGTCCCTGGGAGAAACAATCCTAATGTCACATATGAAATGATGGGCCTCTAAGTGATTGCTGCCCCACAAGAGTGAGCCCTTGGGTTTCTAACAATTTGCTGCATGAAAACACCATCACAGTGCTTGTTATTGATCACAGTGACACACCAAAAACTAGGGGCTGGTAGGAAAGGCAGAAGGCTCAAAACACAGAGCAGAATGTTGCCATCACACAACCTCACGCTGTGCCTGCATCCTAAATGTGCTGCCACATCTGGCCCTCTCTCCTCGGAGGGGATGCACTGACACAGGAACAATACCGAAAAGGACAACGAGGGCAATGGGACACATGGAATGGTTTCTGTGTGGGAATGGTTTTCCAGGCTGAGAAAGAAATGACAGCAGAGGGAGATGGGAGAAGTGTGTTAAATCACTAGTGACAAGGAGAGGGGGAACAGGGAATGGCTGGTTGCTGACAAAAGGGCTGAGGGGTCAGGTGAGAGATCCACCCCTGGAGCTGGGTGAAGAAGGAAGGAGAGATCCACCCCTGGAGCTGGGTGAAGAAGGAAGGAGAGATCCATCCCTGGAGCTGGGTGAAGAAGGAAGGAGAGATCCATCCCTGGAGCTGGGTGAAGAAGGAAGGAGAGATCCATCCCTGGAGCTGGGTGAAGAAGGAAGGAGAGATCCATCCCTGGAGCTGGGTGAAGAAGGAAGGAGAGATCCATCCCTGGAGCTGGGTGAAGAAGGAAGGAGAGATCCATCCCTG
>JAWWTY010000001.1:611354-624736 GCA_035222235.1 Margarornis squamiger | reverse complement strand
GCATCCTTGGAATCACAGTGGTGCATCCTTGGAATCACAGTGGTGCATCCTTGGAATCACAGTGGTGCATCCTTGGAGCTGCTGCCATTCCTGGTGCTGGAGGGGGTGTTCTGAGAGCAAGTGACAAAAATGAATCGCTCCCCACGAAATGCTCCTGCTTCTCCCTCTGTGCCAGCACAAATCCAAAGTGATTTATGACTTCCAGGAAGAGGTTCTTCTCTGTGAGTGCAGGAACAGCTGGTTGGCTGGGCAGAGCTTCCCTTCCTCTGTGCATCCTCCTCCCTCCTACTGTTTGAAGGGGAATTGAGGTAAACTGGGAGCTGAACTCTGCAGGTCCAATGGGCAGGGGCTCTGCTGCTCCTTCCTTGGGGATGCCCAGCTTGCCAGCTGGAGAAAACCAGCCAGGGTGCCCAAGGGAAGAGGTGAATCCTGATGCTCAGGAGAGAGGAGTAATGGGAATATCCTGATGAGAAGCACAGAGGTTTGGGCAGACAGGGGAGAGTGCGGGGGTAGAGGGTGACCCTGCTGTGTGAGAGTGGCAGGTTTGGGGGTGTCACTGGGTGCACAAGGTTGGGGATAGCAGTGGTGCACCTAATTTTGCTGGGATTTGTTTCGGAGGTGTAGACTAACAGTGCTGTTAGTTACATTCAGGAGGTGGGGTTTGGGAGAGGACAAAAGGTGAGGGGAACAGGACAGGGAGGCGTCCAAATCACGACCAAGAAAGATGGAAAAAAACCCCTTTTCTTCATCTTTGAGACTTACTGGTTTAGTTACCTGCATTGCTTGGGTGCTGGAAAGCTTTAGTTCAAGGGTATATGATGATGCTGAGCTCCAAAAACAATCTCTCTTGGAATTCTGAGCCTAAGAGCTTGTTTCTGGCAGCATCAGGCAGTCTAACAAAAGCTACTACCTGTTTCTACAGACCTTGCCCCTCCCCTGCCCTCAGCCCATCACTGCCACAACATCCCTTCCCTTCCTCTTTTATTCCCTTCATGAAATGATGTAAATAAAGCAGTTCCCCTGTGCTTCCTCCAGTAGTAGCCTAACTGTACATCCTGCTGCCAGCACTTAGGAAAACAATCAATGCCACCTTGGGAATTGGCCACTGTTGTTTTTCCAGCAGCTTAATGTCAGCAGCACGAATCCAAAGATGCTTTGAGGTCCTGCCACTGAGGAGCAGAGTGAGACAGTGTGTTTTGTGGCAGGTTGTGTTTCTATCAGGATGGCTGCTCCCTGTGCACGGGTGTGGAGGTGACAAATGCCTTGTAAAAGCCTGAAGTGGTTTAGGTGGATTAAATACTCAGAGGAGTATTTAATATTTTATTGCTGTAGTGTTTTATTACACCGAGCTGGAGTTCATTCAGCGTCCAGGAGACAGGCTTCTTCAGACCTGGAATATCATTAAGAGTCTGGCAGTTTTGGCAGGCTGGGAATTTCAGGTGTGCTGGGGAAGATGACAGGAAATAAATATGAGTTCTTTGCAATTCAGCTTTGCAACTCCTGGGATGCCTCACAGCTAGAGGTCAGTGCCCAAGTGCAGTGCCTCTTATATGGCTGGGGGAAATCCCTCTCTAAACTGCACTGAGCAGATGTTCTTCACCTGAAGGGAGGGGGAAGGAGATGTGCCTTCATCTTTTAACATCAAAAAACTTTTAACATAAGTGCAGGCAGCAATATTAAAGCTAGCACAAACAAAAAGGCCTCTGCTGGCTTCAGTCCATTTTCTCCTGACGTAAAGCAGATTCAAGGTCACCTTTGGCTTCACCGGCGAGCTCAAGGTGCAGCAGTCAATCAAAATACCAGAGGAAGCAATGGAACCATTAACTCGAGTGTGATTTCATTGACCAGCCCTTGCAAAGAGCTGAAAACCAAGTGGTTAACCCAGCATGTAATGAATGGGTAGTGAAAGCCACAAGCAGGAAGGAACTGAAGCCACTCGCTCACACGGGGTTCCGAAACAAATGATCTGCAGCCAATCCCAACCCTGCTCATTGTACACCTCAAACAGATTTTGCTTGCAGAGGGTGGTCCAGGTCCAGCACCTCTGCCCAAGGGGTGGGATGCAGGGTGAGTCCCTGGATCTCCCCATTTCCAGGCTCTGCAGCTTTCCTGGATAACTGGGAGGCTGAGAGGCTTAACTGTAACTCCTAATCTAAAGTGTGCTTTTGACAAATCTACATATCTGCCTGTTCCAGAAGTGTTACTGAACCTTAAATTCAGCTCATTAGCCTGTAACATAACTAACCTATTGATTCTTGATGAGAGAACTTAATGAACTATGTATATTATGGCTGTACATTTGTACAAGATTAAAGTCTATTTCTCTCTTTATAGGTGCATGTGTACGTATAAGGACTCTGAAATTCAATGTACACAGAGGTTATTCAAAGAAGAATTAAACCCGCTTTCTGGGAGGCAATTACATTATTGATGCCTATAACTAATTAAACACTGAGGATCATTGACAGGTCCTGTTAATCATGTGGACTGGGGATGCTCTACTTCCTCCTTTTCAAGAGGCATCAGCATCTGAAACAGAAGGTACTGCCCCAGAGAAAGAGTCAAATGAACATCCTGATTTGAGGGGAAGAGAAAATGTAAATCTGAGCAGAGATCCAGGGAAAGATTAGATGGAAGGGCTACAATCGACTCTTTTCCTCTTTGAAGGCAAATTTTGGGGTGGATGTATTTGCATAAGAACTGGTATTGTCCTCTTGTGCCTTCACACGACACAGCATATGGATGGGCCACGGAATGAGGAGACTCCGAAAGTCTAGTCAGGCATAGACAGGGGGTTCCTTTAATTTCTTCCCATCTGACACTAAATCCATGGTACCTGCCAGGCCCATCATGAGGGCATGCATTTGATTTCTGCTCTAGGAGCTGTGTGATGTTCAGAGTGCTTTGGAAACACCTCAGTCAGCTCAGCATTTCTGTCTGAGAGGTGAGTTGAGCCTTAAAATGGAGGTGCATTTCTCTAAGGTGCACAAGGGTGTCAGAGCACCCTCCAGGCTGATCCAAACACAGGGTTTATCTGCCAAAGGTATTTTTTTGCACAGACCACCAAAGTCAGGGAGTCGTTAGCATTTAAGAGGTCAATTCTCCAGTTCTTGTGAGTTTCCAAAATATTGGTAGAATGTCTTGAATTTTTTTTTTTCCCAACCTGTCTGCTGTAACTCATTTAAATTGCTGAAATTCATCTTTAGGTTTTCAAATTGCCATTTAGTGGTTTTCCTCTCCTGCTTCTCTCCCTCCAGGTTTCAATGACAAGAACCCTCCTGCCACTGGACACCCAGCAGTGTAGCCTGGATGTTCCTCTCTTATCCCTGCACCTCCCCTGGCTGTCACTCAGCAGAGGGACTATTTCTGATTAAAGATCAAAATCCACTCAGCCACTTAGCACTCTCTGCTAAATTCAGCTTAATGTACACGATGCATTTTAATAGCATTTCTGCAAGTGGTTTCCATCTTCTGTACAAACCGTGCCCTGATGGTTTTCCGCGTGACCTCAAGGGCTCACCCTCCCAGACTCATCCAAGGAAAAATGATTCCTGAGCAATCCTGATAGATAAGGCAGCCAGAAGAATAGATTCAGGGCACTAAGCATGGTCTATTCTCCAGCTGTGTACACCTTCAAGAGCTGGCTGCCAGAAAACGTTGCACAAAGAGTTTTTCTGTTGAAAAAAAATGACATTTAAATGCTGGTTTTGAGAGGGCTTTTCCATCATAACCTTTTTTCTTTTTTGGAGTTCAAATAATAAATCAGAAAAACAGTTGGGAGAATTCAGAGGTTAAAAAAAAGTCCAGCAAGATGGATGGAGACTATAACCAAGTTAAATAGCAGAGGTCTTGTGTGCAGCCTCCCTCTCCTGCCAGTGAAAGGAGTTTCTTTTAGGCCGATAGCCATCTATGACTTCTGATTTCATCTCTACCACCTCTTCCTTTGTGGCATGGAGCAAAATGCCTGAGCCTTTCAGCAGCACAGTTTTTTACGTCTGCAGGAGAGTGATGTAATATTCATCCCTCTGTAAGTACAAAGCTGATAATGTATTTAGTTTCTAAAGTTTGTGTTTCACTTCTCAGCTGACGACATTTCTTTCTTTCCAGAGTCCTGCTTGCAGACCTGAAGGAACAATGAATTGCCCAGATCCCTTGGGAACATTTTCCACAAGGAGATGTAACATTATATTGTACAACCTGCGTTATCTGGCACTCCTTCCTTCCAGGTAATAACTGGGCTGTGGGTGGTTTAGGTGGACAATTCCCTTTTCATGGGTTTAGCTTTGGCTTGGACTGTGTTGCGTAGGCACCTAAGGCTGTAACTAAATTAATACCATCAAAGGCAGTGTCTGAGATTTCCAAACACACAGAGCCCACAAAACCAGAACATGTCTTTCTTCGACAGCACTTCTAGGGCCCTTCATTGTCTCTAGTGGGCCAATTTTCTACTATTTACTTTTTTTAACTGGTTCAAAGAGCTGGAGGAACCAGAAGCGCACCGGTTTCAACACCACCCATGAGCTGGAATCAAGGCAGGGAAAAGAAAGTGGAAAAAAAAGCCCTAATGCAGCACTTGTTGCTAACTTTGCTCGAGGCAAATCAGTCCCTGGCGTGCATTTTTGTCCAGGCTTGTAGGTGTCTGTGCAGGCTTGTGGGAGGGACCCGTGGCTTCTTCCAAGGTGCACTACATTTTGTGCATCCCTTTCACCTGAAACAATTGCCCCCAAGCCCCCCAGTAAGATTATCCGTGTGGAGCACGATGACAACACTCTCCTTCTAATCTGGAGAGAGTTCTCATAGAGGATTATTTCCTAACAGAGACCTCATTCCTGGATTCAAAGGTAGGAGCTGTGAAGCTCTGCCAGCTCTTTTCTTTGTCGCCCTTGTGAGTTTTGGAGCTGGTAGAGTACAGCTTTGATGTTGATTGGGATACTTGACTTTCCTGTACCTTGTCTAATATCATAATTATACTTTTATATTGGATCAAAATGAGGAATCTACATTAAAGAGCTACAACAAGTACCTCCTAGCTGGATTTAAAACCAAAATAACAATCAGGTGTTTTCCCAGGGCTGTAGCACTTAGAAAGTAAGCCCCACTCCAAGTCTCAAGTTTAGCTTTTGTTGTAAGAACTCCCATAATGATCTATTTTAATGCACTATTTTAACAGAGGGAAGCTCAGACGTTCTGTGCTGAATTTCAACATAGCTGCAATCTTGCAGTTAAGAAATTATTAGCCCTGCAATTAGGTACCTTTAATTGAATCCCTGGCACTAAACTTAATTATAGCAGCACTGCAGACACAGTATGAGAAGCAGTGAAATCAGCTGTGACACACCCCTCCTGGCCTTCCATTGGCTGCAAACTCGTTAGGCTTGATGGGGAGGCACTGGAGTCAGAGGGGATTTCAAAGCAAATAAATAGCAGGTCCTTCCAGACAGTCAGAAATGGATTTCCACCTGTCTGAACCTGGGACTGGGGCGAGCTGCTTGCTGAGAACAGCCAACCTGCTGCACCAGGAAGCTACTGGAGGAAACCTTCCCTCTCGTGCTGTTCACGGCTTCTGTGAATAAGTGATTTTGGAGGAGCTTCTTGGTTCTGAAGCCTGCTGGAGCCGTGTCTCCCAGCAGCAGCATGGCTTGCTGTGTGCTGCAGATCACCGGGCTCATATTCGGAGGCGTGGGCATGGTTGGCACCCTGGCGGCGACAGTCATGCCTCAGTGGAGGGTTTCTGCCTACATTGATGGCAACATCGTGGTGTTTGAGACCATCTGGGAAGGGCTGTGGATGGACTGCATCAGCCAGCTGGGCCTCAGGCTGCAGTGCAAGTTCTACGACTCTGTCCTGGCTCTCCCCCCACCCTTGGAGGCGTTCAGAGCCCTCATGTGCATTGCCGTGGTCCTGTCAGTCCTCTCCTTTCTGATGGCCATTGTTGGTGTGAAGTACACCCACAGGACCAAGGAGGACCCCCAGGGTGCCAGCATCTTCATACTGGCAGCCGGGGTTGCCTTCCTCCTGACGGGCACCCTCGTTCTGATCCCCGTGTCCTGGACTGGAGGGAGCATCATCCGTGACTTCTACGATCCTGAAGTCCCTGTGCCACTGAAGAGGGAGCTGGGAGCTGCTCTCTTCGTGGGCTGGGCGAGCACTGCCCTCCTCCTGGCTGCAGGAGCCATGTACTGCCACTTCTGGTGCTGGGCTGATGCATCTGCAAAATCCAGGTATCCATCGCTTTCCCCTCACAGCCTGCACAAACCTGGCGCTGCCAGAGGGCCGTCCCTGGCTGTCCATGCCTACGTGTAGCTGCTGAGTGTGATCGTGGAGTCACAGAGTGGTTTGGGTGGGAAGGAACCTTAAACATCATCCAGTTCCATGGCAGGGACACCTTCCACCAGACTGGGATGCTCCAAGCCCCGTCCAGCCTGACCTTGAACTTCCAGGGGTGGGACATCCTGTCACCTTCCTGCTTGGCATGTTGAAGTGTGCTAATTGACTTCATAATTAAACGCAGAGTCTGTTCCTTTGCCGTTGATTTCTGCTCTCTAACATGCTTACACGTGTGTTTGTTAGAGCACAGCCAGACAAAAAACTCTCACCCTTTTTCTTGGGAATGAAGAATGGCATGGGAACGGCAGCAGTCAGGAGGCTCTCCGAGGAGATGAGCAGCCACGGCTGGGCTGGACGGAAGGCAGCTGCTGTGCAATAGCATCCCTGCCCTCCCCTGAAAACCCCTGATGTGCAGAGGGAGCACAGCATCTCCCTCCAGGTGAGGTCTTCCCAAGGGCTGCTCCAGGACAGAGGTGAGGAGTGTGCAGAGCGAGGAGTTGGCAGCATGGCTGAGGCAGCTGCTGAAGGACCAGAGGAGCCTCCAGCAATCCAGCTGCCAATACTTGCACACAGATGTTTGTGCTATCCCATCAGAAGCCTCTGTGATTGATTGGATTTCATTGAGCCTCATGGAGCTGATGTATCCTCCTCATCTCTGCTGCAGAGCACAGAGTGCAGCTCATGGAATAGTAAAATTTTTAATTACTTCACCAAAATCTGCTGTGAATGTATTGACTTTTTGTTGCTTGCTACCTCTCTTCTTTCCTGGCTTCTCTTTTTCTATAGGTAGCACCTATTCCTCTGTCAAATTCAGGACAGCCCATGTGCATTTGTGCCCTTTAGAGCACTGTGCCAATGAAAAGTACAATTACACGAGCCAGGCAATGTAAATGTGCCATCCCCACCTGCCTGTTGGAGATTTCCCACCTACGACTCCCATCACACCCACCAAAGCCAAGCCCTGATGTTGCTCTGGCTGTTCTGTGCTCTCCAGATTGATTTGGAAATGCAGACTGAGCATCCTGATGCCTCTCTGTCCATGTGCAGGATCCGACAGCCTTTGCAGTTGTGCATCCCTTTATTCCCAGCTGGAACCTGGATATTGCCTTTGACAGTGTCCATGTCACAACCTTGATAATTGACCAGGGAGGGTCTGGTTCAAAATGGTTTTTCTGGTTCTTTAGCCAGCAGTAATGGATGGCACCATTTAATGGATCATTTCATGGCACAGGTGCTCAGCTTGAGCCTTTTCTGTATCTGTGACTGGGGTCTGGAAAAAGGGTGTACTGACTTGTTGAGATCAGGGCCTCTCCATATTCCTTTGGCTGTTCAGTTTCAAAGAGAACATTTAATTAAACAAGGCTTTTATTAACCTGACTTCAGATGAACCTAAATGAAACAGTGCCATTGTACACAGGCATTAATTACATAGATTAACTAATGTACATTTGCATTTAAGGCAACCAGCTCAGATCTTATAGTGGGAGTTTTCCAGGCACCAGAAAACAGGTTTAATGTATCCAGCTCATCACTTGAGCAGTCAAATCAGCACTTCCTAATTCTAGATGAAAATGTAAGAAACTGGGTGTAAATAGGTTTTCTAGTACTAAACCATATATTTTTTTATGTTGTCTCAGAGCTGCTGAAGTCTGTCACAGCAGCTGCCACTGACAGCTTATTGCAGTGGAGTCATTCTGTTGACTTTGGTAATAATTTAAACTACCCTGAGGACCTCCACCTCTTATTTTTACTGTCTTTTTGTCCTGTAATACATATTCTGTTTAAAAGAGGACTATTTGGTAAGGAAGCCAAAATTGCACATTTTGGATTAATTGCACATTTAGATGTGACATTTGTGATTAGCAAAGCCGAGGCTGAAGACATTTGCAAGGCAAATTTGATACATATTTATATGTAGGTAATGGATTTAAATGATGATGTAGTCAGTGTAATGCAACTTTATGCAGATGTAAGTGCTTAAGAAGTAATTAAGTACAGTTTTCTGTAACATTAATTAGAGGATCCTGAATGCTTCCACTATCAGTGGGCTCATCTAGAAATCAAATTTGAACTGGGTGTGTCATTTACACTATAACTTTATTTTCAAAGAGAAGAAAGACAAAACTGTTTTATTTGAGCATTTCACATCAATTTCAAAGAAAACCTTAGCTTTTTATGTCTAACATTAACACATGATGATTTCAAATTGCTCCATTTCTCCCTTTTACCAAAAAAACCTCTCCAGTTCACCAAAAGAGGAGCTCAGAATGTCTGAGCTCAGCCAGCCTTGTGTTTGTGTATGGGCTTGGAATGCAACCTCGATTCCAAGAGCAGAGCCAGGCTGGGCTGCTCGTGGCCTGTCTGGGGTTTTAGGGACACAAACAGCAATCTCTTGTGATGGCATTGAGCATTTTAGTCTCACAGGAGTATGTTTAGGAGTCTGTGACATTAGCATTCCTGAATTTGATGCAGGAACAAATCTCTCATGAGAAACTGCTCTGCAAGGGATGCAATGTGGTGCTTACCTTGTCCCTTTGAACAGAACTGAAATTCCCTTATTGTGGATTCTGGTGGGGAAAAGCCCACCTAGAGAATTCCTGGGTGTTTCACCTCTGTATGCAGGGAAGGAACTTGGCTGAGGAGACTGGGGGGGTTCCTTTGTGTCTGCTGAGGAGACAGAGTTTTTCCACCTTCCTTTCCCTCTTCAGCCCCTGTGCTGCTCCGAACTGGCTCGCTGCAAGCTGCAGTTTGGAAGTGTGTGTAGGAAAAGGAAGTTTTAAGACTTCAGCAAAAATCTGCAGTTGAACTTTAAAACCAAAGTGCTGCTGTTGATGAGTTTTCTGAGGGCAACAGGGAAGGTTTGGCTTGAGGAGCCTGCACACACCTCCAGTGCCCAAGGCTGCACCTTGTGCCCTCCACCTGCTGCTCCAGGAAAAGTCCAGCTCCTTCTGGGTTATACCCAGGCAGGCTTGTCTCAGTGTCTGAGGTGATTCTTGGAGCTTGTTTCGATGGCTCAACAAGTCCTGAGGGGTGAGGTGGGTGAGGAGGGGATGCAGCAAAGGCATTTAGGGAAAGGGCCACGAGGGTGGTGCAAACAGAGCGTTGGCCACACTCTGTGATGGGGGACTGAGAGGAAGCAGGGGGTGGATAATCGCTCCTGACTGGACTTTTCTCTCGGAAAAAGTCCTGACATGTGGGTGTCACTTGCTGGGGATGGGCCTGGGGTGGCTAAAATGTTGTGTCAGGGTTTCCTGCTCCCTGAGGAGGGGAGGCTTTGGTGCTGCTGTGCTCACAGTCCTCCAGGCACAGCTGGCAGAGAGAGACTTCAGCCTTGCTGGATTTGTTTTAAACAGCTGATTAAATACTGTGGTTAAATCTCCCCTTGAATATCCTGATGCTATTATATACTTTAATATTTGGTGACTGCAGGACAAAATGACTTTGGAAACAAATGTGACCAGCTGAGATTTTGCTGCGTATTTGAAATAAATGTATGAACTCCTCAGTTGGTTTTGGGTTTATTCTTTTGCCATTATATACTTTCTTTTTTATATTAAAGGGAAGGAATGTATTTCCCCATTGCCAGAGAAAGACAGCTTCAGGATTTTTATAATGCTCTTGTCTGATTCAGTCTCGGCTTTTACATTCTGCTGGAGGTTTTGCTAGATAATAAACAAAGTGGGGCTGATTCCTTGGGAAATAAAATATACAAAACTGATTTACTTCTGGCTTCCAGGACTTGTTTATAAGAAGTTTCCTGAAGCAAACTGGTATTTCAAACCCGGTCCCAAAATGTATATTCATCTCTGAGATGAAAAGATCCTGGAGCAAATAATCCACCACTCAGATGCAGCCAAGGGAATATATTTATGGCAACAAGGATGGCTTAGCAAAACACTTCATTATAACAGGAAGAAGAGTCAGACAGGTTGTGAGACAAAGAAATGCAGGCAGCCCTCGGTCCTGATGTGCAAAGGCAAAGTTCTGTGGGAGGGGGGTGAAGACCAAGTGAGATGATGTCCAAAAATGCTCCAACTCCCGTGCCAATCAGTGTGAGGAGCCCCAAAGCCAGAGGTGGGAGCTTGGTTGTGTCCTGATTGAGGCTCCAGAGGTCTTTTCAGGGCAGTGCCACGTCAGCCTGGCAAACTGGGCCAGAGCTGACCCTCCCAAGAAACAGTCCCTTCCCTTTGTATCTGAAAGGCTCTCTGACTTGCACACTCTGCTTTCCTGATTTGAATCTTGGAGTCTGGCTAAGACTAACTCGATGGTTTCTGACTGCTTTAGGAAGCAAAAAGCAGAAGGAAACAAGGAATGCCCTGAGAAGGGAAGGACGTTTTCAGCTGGCAATTCCTGTCTAAGTGCTTCTTGTATTTCTGCCCCTCACGGAAAATGTTCCAGCTGTCAATGCGGACAAACAAAACGTATTCAAAAGCACAAATATTTTGGGTTTAGCAACACCAGGGAGCAGAACTGGCAAGGGGAAGTGTTGTGGCAGCAGGATTAACAAGCCATGTGCACCCGCAGAGTTGGCATCTGAGAGTTTGTTCTGTTCCAGGGCTCAGAATGGATTGAAGCCACTGTGTTCTCAGTGGCAAGAAATAGAGCCCATTGCATCACTTGAAACACAGTTAAAGGAAAAAGAGAGAACACCACAGGGAACTTGTCTGCACCACAACACAAATGGTTACCTGAGATCCTCATCCCCACACTCCCAGCCCTTTAAAAATGAAGAAGTGAGCTAATTTTACCATTAGCCTTTTTGTTTTTACCCATTTGCCTTCTCCCATGAATGTGACATGGCCTGAACAGCATGAAATTTGGAGGCATTATGGAAAAGTAAACTTGACTGTGCTTTTACTTTCTGCTGCCAGCCAGTCCAAGCACTATCTGTGTATCCATCACTAGACGTGAATGTATCATTCAGTTCCTTTCAGCATTCCCTCTTTTTTTTTTAAATTTAAACATTTCTCTTCATAACAACAACAACAACAACAACAACAACAACAAAGAGCTGACAGCCATTTAGCAGACAAATCCAACACCTTTGTGCAAAAAACACACTTCAGAAATAGAAACCAGAAGCCCATCCAATCCTGTTCCCTGCATCAGCACCATCAAACTGAATGAGGCATTAATTCTCTTGCCCACTTCTGCCAATCTGTGGGTTTTGTCTCAGTTACCCTGAAGTGGTGCCTGATTTCCAAGTGACAAAGATGATGAGCCCATTAGTGTTCCAGCTTCTGTCTGATGGATGAGTGACTGACAGAATGGTAATGTTTACTCATTCAGAGTTTCCACTGTCGTGCCAGGTGGTGCTGGGGGATAGAAGATACTCTCTGGACCCCAACAAACACTTCCTCATGTTCACTTGGAGTTCAGCAAAAATTTGCAATGTAAACTCCGTGGGCTGAAGAAAATCCCATTGTTAGCTGAGTACTTCTTTGCAAGGCCAAGTTTCACAGGTGAATCTGAGTCCTGGTCTCTCACTGGGACATCCAAAACACTGACTGTGGCACTCAGTGCTCTGTCTGGTGGACAAGGTGGTGATGGCTCAAAGGCTGGTCCCAATGATCCTGGAGGTCTTTTCCAGGCTAAATGATTCTGTGATTCCAAGAGGCTTCAGAACTCTTGGTGAGCAGCCCTGACATTTCCTGTCCAAAACAGTCTAGCTGAGGTGCCACAGCTGGCCAGGATGGGGGCAGTGAGTGGGACTGGGGGGACAGCTCTGTGGGCTGACATGACCAGCTCACACCATGGCCACACCACAGCCTGTCACACCCTGTCCCCTCTGTCTCAGCGGGTCTCCAGATGTCTCTGCTGCTGCTCTGGGATGGCTCTTCTCTCCAACAGCACTACCGTCACTTCCCAAGTCGGCTTTTGTGCAGGCAGGGAAGTGCAGTGATTATCCAGGTGATTGTCAGGGAAGGGAATTTGTGGGGTAAGGGATGTGTGTGAGGTGGTGAAGGGCACGTTAACACAGGCAACAGAAAGCCCTGAGCTGCCTCTGAGCAGAGCAGCAGTGACTTCCTCTCCTTGGGCTCACCACACCCACCACCTGGTTTGTGGGACACCCAAAAAGCTCTTTGGCACCCCACAGTTTGAAAATGCTCCACTGCCAAGAGCTAATTACATGGTAATCTTTCATTGAGTGGTGCTCGTGACAAATTACCTTGTAGAGAGACTCAGCACTGCCATGTAATGCCCTGTTCCTCATTCCAGGGTTCACCGGGTACCAGCCTGGCATTCCAAACCAGTGCCATGGCACAGGGGGAGCCAAAACAGCCCTAAAACCTTGGAGGGTGAAATGAACCGACAGCGATGTGAGACTTGGGAGTTAAATGCTCGAATTGGGAATGAGGATGAAGTTCAAAGTTCATTGAAGCCAAAGGAAAGGTTGTTGTCATGACCAACAGATCTTTTAAGCTTCAGACGTGCCAGCATCAGTTATGGTTATTCGGGGTCAGCTCTCAGGAGTCCTGCAGGGGTTTGCTCAGATGCTCAGAGTTTCCTGCAGGGATGGACAATCCCCAGCAACTCCCCGCAGAAATTCAGGGTTGGGTGTTCTTCCTCCTTTGGCATTTCTGGAACAACCCCCCCAGGCTCCTCAAGATGCACCTGCTGTCAGAAAGCGTGTCCGTGTCCGCTGAAATGACTCGCCGTCATTTAAAACTGTGCCCGGATTACACAATCTGTTATATCACTGGCAGACTGAGTGTTGATAAACATGGAGATTTCCCAAAGATTAGAGCACATAATCCAGTGCAGTTTGCTCACTGTGTGTTTACTTCCCTAATTAAGGACTGAAAATCCACCCCTCCCTTTAAGATACATTCTGGGATTTTTAAATCAGGTTGTGCTGTCAGCAGGGGAGTTAATGAATCCAGGTTTTATCCAGCTTGTCTTTCCTTTAGGACCACTTGCTCTCAGGGTAGTACGAGCTGCCCAGGCCACTTGGGCCACTTCTCTCCCTCCAGAGCAGTCTTCCCTTCCCTTCCCTTCCCTTCCCTTCCCTTCCCTTCCCTTCCCTTCCCTTCCCTTCCCTTCCCTTCCCTTCC
>JAWWTY010000001.1:596328-611254 GCA_035222235.1 Margarornis squamiger | reverse complement strand
TTCAGTGCCCTTCCCTTCCGTTCCCTTCCCTTCCCTTCCCTTCCCTTCCCTTCCCTTCCCTTCCCTTTTTAACTCCCTTTACAGGTTTCCCCTGAAATCTGTTGTTACTGATTTCTCTTTGAGGCTTTGGCCCCCTGTGTCAAACAGGACTGAAATGGGCTGGCAGGCACTGGGGTTATTGGGGAAGCTGCACAGACAGACAGAAGAGCTGCAGGACATTAATTTTCCTGAGGAAGGAGAGCTGAAAATGTGGATTTAGAGAGGTTTGGTGCTGCCATGTTTTCCTACTTTATTTATGGAGTAGAAAATGCAATTCCAAGAAGTTCTATGAGAATAGTCTTAGATAACTTCAACCTCCAAATCAACAGGCAACAAAAGCAGTTGCTCTTTGATGATCCTAATGGGTCCCTTCCAACTCATTTCTGTGATTCTGTGAAAAAATAACCTTTTCCACAGGCTCTACATTAGTTATGGTTATTGCTGCAATCTTTTCTAAATGATTTCACAAGATTAGATCCCTTTTTTTTTTTTTTTTTTTAATGCCAGAGCACTGTTGAAGGCTTTGCAACAATGAGATGTAAAACTCTCACATCTAGATTTTAAAAAATCTTCCTGTCACATCTTAAATCACATGTCAGTGTGTTTATTATTAAACTTCCATTTTCCATGCAGTTGTTTGCATAAAAAGTCATCAGTTGGTATCAAGAGGATAAAAAAGTGATATCCACAGGTGGCAATAATATCATGGTTTTGACTATGCAGCTTCCTTTGCAACAGCACTTCAAAAATGAATACTCATATTCCATATTAGGAGAAGGAAATACAGGAATAGAACTGGCCAAGGGTTTGTTTTATTGGAGATGATCCCTTTAGGTGAAGAAAGAATCACACCTTGATGAAGGTAAGACTTGATGACACAATAGCACCATCAAAGGCAATAACTGCAGTTGGGCTACAGGCTGTTTAATAAAGTATGTTTAATAAGATGGAATCACTGAAATCCTGAGTTTGTGGTGCTCCAGAATGTTTAGTTTCTCCCCCCCAATTCTGTGCTAAGTGATTAATTGATCTTTAATTAAGGGAAAAAAGTAAGATGGCCCAGGGGAAGGGCAGAAAAGCCAATCTCTTTTAAATATTCATAACATTCTCCATAACAGTCAAACTATGAAAAGCTCTTACCCTTTATAACAGATAACCATTAAATTTTAGGAGGGTATAGTTGGTTTATTTTTCAAGCTAGTTACACAAATAGGGCTCACATGTGTGGGTGAATGCATTCAAATTGCTATTTATTTTTTCCAGAAGCACATTTAGCAGTAGCCATAATGCAATTGGCAGCCACAGGAAGTGTATTGAGGGCTAAATCAATCAATCAATCAATCAATCAGTCTTAATAATGATTGAAAACAAAAGTCACCTTTCAATGTACTGGAGTTCTTGTTAAAATAGATTTCTTTCCTGCCCCTTTTCTAGCTAAAACCCTACACCCATGTTTTATTTATACATTGAAATGTTTATTTTTGTATTTACTGTTAGCATTGATGTTTAATACATCTTGTCTCTCAGTTGTCAGATCATAAATCTCAGTTCCTTCAAATTCCCAGTGCGACTATTTATTCAGGAAAACCAAGATTACTCTGCACTTTTATTTTGTGCCAGATCAGTTGCACAGAACAATTTATTTCTGCAAATCATCTTCCAACAAAAGTATTGGAGGATGCCTTAGAGTCTGGTGAGATCCACATCAAAAATAAAGGCAGAGTTAGAAGGCAGGATATGTGATAGGAATAGAGGCAATGATTATGGTAAGGACAGAGGAAGGAAAAACCTGTTCCAGAGGGATAGTGACTGAGCAGAGGGAAGCTGGGAGGTTTGGAGGGCACAGCAGAACACCACTGGTGGCATTTGGGACACTGAGATAGGAATGACAGGAATTGCTCTTGAAATGTCAGCAAGTAAAGAGGGTTTTCCAGCAAACAGCAGCCAGACTTCAGAAATCCCACAAACACCTGGATGGGAAGAGCCTGGGCTGGGAAAACCAGTCCCAACCCTAACCCAGTTCTCAGCCCTGACCCTAAATCAGTGCTTAGTCACTGCTTTGTATCTTTAAATCACTCTGTGTGGGTTTTCCATGAGACCAGGAAGGTGTGATCCAGGTTTTGGAGATGGGGCAGATTTTAAGGCCCTCGTTGTGCAATGCACATGGGCACACACTTGCCTTGGCTGACTTCCCTGACTGAACTGGTGATTTTTTTAGGGTATCAGCATCTTGGAAGTGTGACAGGGTGGGCACTGCCAGGGCCACGTTCCTCACGAGCACCCTGCCAGCGCCACCAGCCCAGGGAAGCCTGAAATCTGTGTGCCATGCAGGGAATGAGGATGGGAAATAGCTGGTGCTCAGCTCTGAGATCACAGCCCTTGGCCATGCTGCACTGGGCAACTAGGACAAATAAACAGTATAAAAAACAAAGGTGTGAGAAGGGACAACTATTTCCACAGGGACATCAGGCAGTAGGATCTAACAAAGGGTCTGGTGGTGGCTGGGCCACAGGGAATTGAATGGCAGCAAAGTGATTCGAAGGATTAATTTGAAATACAGAGGGGCATTCCTGGGGTTTAAACATATTTTTATACAGATCAGTGGTGGCTGTAGGACCTCATCCAAAACTCAGTGAAGCCAATAACACCTGTGGGTGCTGCACAGAGACTTCACGTTTCTCAAGGGGCTGGATGGGCTCTGTCAGGGAGCAAAGTCTCCATTGACACTCTGGGTTTTACCTCTTGACCAGCTGCCAGCTCCTGGTGGAGCTCCTTGTGAGTACATGACATAAACACCTATGCCAGGAGCTTCCTGAGGGGGGCTTTGAAAGGCACAAATAAACCATAAAGGATTGTCTTTCTCTTACATCTCTGTTAGCTCAAAGAATTCTAATAAATAATAAACTGGGAAGGCTGGGGGTGTGTTACAGTCACACGGGTTTCTTGTTAAATAATGCAGGGCTGAAGCAACTGTTTAAGAACAGAGATGGAGAGATAAATAGATGTTTCACGACTCTTACCTCAGTTCCTCAGGTATAACTGATCAGGCAGAAGGGCCACCTGGATAAAGCAGCACTGACTATTCTCCAGTCTTCAGTTCTCTTTCCAGTAACTGAGTATTTCTGTTAATATTCCTGCTCCTCCATTCCTCATTTGCCACAGACATCTGCTGAAATCAGTTGGGCCACACACTCAAACTTGACTGGCAACAAATTCTTTCAGAGTATTCAGAGCTTGTTCTGTGTGTTTCACAGGATCCTTTCTCTTGCTGTAATTAATTCTCTGCATCTGGCCCAAGATTGTGTTTTTTATCTCTCTGAGCATAATTCATGCTATTAATATGTAAATTAGCAGGTTGTAGTTTTCTTGGAGCAGAAGAACTTTTTAACATTTTAATGATGATTTCACAATAGTGGTCCCTCTCTGTGTGAGTTTTGCTTGTATTTCACTAGGGAATGCCAAAGTGAAAATCAGATTTCATTAGAGCAGGGAAATGTGACACTGGCCAGCCCAGTTCTCTGCCAGTGCCTGTTAGAGCTGTTAGAGGAACAGGCATAAATGTGTTGGAAAGGAATGAGTTTAGGGAGGTAAATCCTGAACTCTGTGAAAAGAGATCAGTGTGTGGGCTGGCAGTCGGGATCATCCAAAAGGACAGTCACAGAATCACATCAAATGCACTTCTTTCTGTTTGGGGCATTGCACAAAGGCGTGTGGGCAGGACACCCTGTTCCTCGGGCTGTTTTCTCCCTCCAAATGCATTCTGATGAGTATTTTGCTCCACCTGTAGCAGAAGCCCCACAGCCGTGGCTGAGAGGGGACAATTTCTCTGAGTGTTCTCTGTCCCTGCACACTGAAGAGGCCGTGGCAGCAGCACTGCTGGCAGGAATAAAACCCCAGCACAGTTGTCCCACACGTGGGACAGGATTCTGTGTTGTAGTGTCTGCTCTAAAAACATGCCTTGCTCTCAGCAGTTCATTTTCTTTAATCTGAGAGCCGTGCCTACCAGTGCATGATGTGACCCAAGGCAGCCCCTCTAAAACAAATATCGAATCACCTTAGCAGTAGGAATTCATCCTGCTAGGATAAAGGAATATTTAGAGCAGAGTTTATGCCCTCTGGCTCTACATTAAACAGCTCTAGACAGCACCAACCTTCTGCTCCATGTCTGTCATCGAGAGATTCAGAAAACCCGGGGTATTTTGTGCACTTTGGCTGCTGGAGTCTTGCTGCTGGCATTTTCCCTAGCTGTCTTCACATTTATTCTCCCCTCACCACCTGATTTCCCCTCCAGAATGTCTCTGTCTTTCAGCTCTTCCCAGGTTTTGTTTTCCCAGGATGGGAGGTGGTGTGTCCTCTGCAGCCCCACAGAGTAGCTTTGTTTTAGGAGAGATGGGGAATCCTAAAATATCTGTTTAACGTCACAAAGTCTTTGGAGCCCCAGCAGTTCAGCCCACACCTCGTGCCAGGCAGTTACCACTGGCTGCTGAAAGATGATGTGGATTTTCCTGGCCCCTGGGATACCAGCTGCCATTTGGCTCCTGCAGCTGGAATAGGATTCACTCTGCTATGCTCTGGATGGTCCAGAGTGTATGATGGGAAGATATAGATATTCATAAAGTACCCTTTTGCCTTGTTTCCCAGGATGGAAAACATTTGGTTTTCACACAGCTGCCTTAAACAGGATCATAACTCATGGAGGGCAGGGGGAATGCAAACAAATACATTTATTTATGGCTCCTGAAAGGAGCTACAAGAAAGATGGAGAGAGACTCTTTACAAGGGATGGAGAAACAGGACGAGGGGGAATGGCTTCCCACTGCCAGATGGGATATTGGGAAGGAATTGCTGGCTGGGAGGGTGGGCAGGCCCTGGCACAGGGTGGGCAGAGAAGCTGTGGCTGTCCCTGGATCCCTGGAAGTGTCCAAGGGCAGGGTGGAGCATCCTGGGCTGCTGGAAGATGTCCCTGCCCATGGTAGGGGTGGGACTGGATGAGCTTTGGCTTCCCTTCCAAGGCAAACCACTCTGCGATAAATCAGTCACAGGGCAAGGTGCCATCCAGAGCTCTTGTGTGGCCCCTGGTGAGCCAGTTCAGGGAGGTCATTGAGCTGAAAGCTGATGCTGAAGTTAATCCATTAAAAAAACCAGGAAGAGTCAGTTTTCAGCCAGATCAGCTGTGTGAAAGAGGCCCACCCTGTGCTTAATTCACACGAACACTAGCACAAGAGAAGGGTGGAGGATTGGGAGAGTCTGAACAGCCCAGATTTCATCACCCTAAGCCCCTGAGAACTGCACCTGCCTGTGCTCATGTCACTGCAATCCACCTGTCATTTATGCAAACTTGTGCAGGTAATGGAGTTAAATAAACATCAATGGGGAGCAAAAACATGTCATTCATCACTCGCTGTTCCCTGGGAGAGGACACACAAGTCCTCTGCTCTGGGATGACTACAGGTTTCAGGTGAGGGAGCCTCAAAGCCTTTCATTTGGACCCTCAGTACTGGAGAGATGGAGAGCAGGGTGCCCACTGAGGGCTCAGTTTGGAAGTTCTGACATCAAATGGAATGAAAGCAACAGGAACGCTGGAACGGTGAAATATGGGAGTTTCTGAAGGCTGAGAATCACAGTCTGGGACCTCATACAAACTTGCTGCCAGCAAAATGTGTAGAACTATTTGCCACTGCCATGAAATCGCTCAAATTGGCTTAAAATCCTCCTTTAAAACAAAATGACTGAATTAGGCTTTTTGTGTGTGTTCTGGATCTCAAAGTCCTTAGGTTCTTCTGCATGAATTTTGCATTAAATCATAAAAGCTCGAGTTGTGTTTTAAGTTAGAAGAACTTCAGAAGTTTGGATTCTCCCACAATCCATTGACTCAAAGGACTTTAAGAACATCAAACACAGCTAGACTTTCAACTAAATCCTAATAGCTGGCGTAATAAATTCATATATATATGTATATATATGCATATATTTGCATATAGGCACATAACTATAATAAAAATACTTCTTCCCTTCCTTAAAGGAATTTACAGTTCTTCTGAGTTTTAATTCCTGTAGGTCATGTATGTGATCTCTGGCATAAACAATCCATGAATAGCTGAAACAAGGTCCTTTGATCAGTTCTTGATCTTTTTGTTTCTTTTCCTCAGGCTTCCCTGGATTTTGTTGTCTGACATTGCTCCTGTGTAATCAAGAAAACAACAGGTTTAATATCTGTTCATTCTGAAGTGGCTCTGGAGCTGAACGAGCCTTCATGGAAGAGCAGATCTGCAGCTGCTCTGGTGCCTGGAGAGAGAGAGAGGGAGGAAAAGTTATTTCCCTTGGGGCTGCTTCTTGGACCTGCTTGGGCCTGCCAGGAGAATTTCTCAGGGTTGCTAATTCAGATGAGATGCCGTTTCATTAGTCTCAGACCTGCCCTGAGCAGCAGTTCCCTGCTGCCTGTGCAACATGCAGCCTCCTCGGTCATTGCTGCGTGTTGGGAACAGAAACTCTTAGTCAAAGCCCTATTTTAAACTAATTTCCCCTGGGAACATAAAATTTCCAAGTTCTGATACCGAGAGGTGAAATATTTGGGAAGCATTAAGAAGGTAGAAGGGCCCGGACTGAAGCTCAGGAGAAACAGTGGCTGCACTTGATGTTTTTTCATGTTATAGACCTTGTTAATGATGCTATTTTTAGAGCTGGGGAGACATCCCTGCTCCAGAGTTCTGTTCCCTCAGCTGTATTGCCCTGTGTTCTGCATGTGCATGGCAGGATAGTCAGTTATGGTTTCTCACAGAGTTTAATTCTCCGTGAAAGTGTTTGGCTGAAACTTGTGTCCAGGGACATGTTAACAAAGCAATGAAAATAAAACAACACTTTTGCCTTAGTGACCTTCAAAAGCCACTCGGTTCCTGCAAAGTACAGGGCTCTGTTTCCTCTGTCAGCTGTTTCTGTGTGCACAAACAATGGGAATGGTGGCATGAAATAAATAAATCTCCAGTCACATCAGATTACTTAAGCTTGGGTGGGAAGCAGGATGTCACCCATGGCTTGGCACTCAGCTTACTTTATGAAAAACTGGTTTTCCTCTCCAGTGTGTGGACATAAAAGTACATCATATTTGTTGTGAAATAGCAATTTGTCATCATGAGATCTCGAGTCAAGTCCTCAGTCGTGCCAAAATGATGTGGAGAGCCGGACTCGTGAATAAAAGGGGTTTGGGAAAGCTTTTCAAAGGCGCAGGTGACACTCGGGGGCTCATTCTGCCACAGGTCGGTGCCTTTGGGGCCACGATGGGAATGTACATGCCTGTCTGGGCTTCCTTAACCGGTCTGGCACCTTTTCTGAAACCTGAAGAACTGGAATGGACTGGGGATCTGTTCCTGCATGGAGCAGGAACCTGCAGGAGGGCAGGGGCAGCAATGGGGCGTGAGGAGGGGCTCACTGCTCACTGCTGGGGCAGCACCAGGGGCAGGGAGGACCGGAGTTGGAGCCACCTCTGGTCCCCGTTTGGTGCCTCCCAGGGCAGTGGCGATGCTGGACCCAGGGAAGGGGCGATGGATGTCACACCACACTGATTCCCACACCCAGGCTGTGGCACTGTGGCACTCGGCGTGGATTTACTCCAGGAGAGACAAACGGATGCGTTGCCTTGGTGCATCTGCTCGGAGGAGTTCAGCTGCCACCCTGCCCAGAAACCGAAATATTTCAGCGCTGGAATATAAATATATAAATAAGGACAGCATATTGCCCACCGAGTAACTCCTTTGCGTTGCCCGCAGGGATTTCTGCAGGTGGATATAAGGGTGGCATCCCGCTGGAATGAGAAAGCCACACGCGAGCAAATAAAGCAACTTTGCTCTAATTGGCAGCTCTGCCCCCAAACACGACTGCTGGGACCCAACAAAGGGAAGCTGGAGCTTCGTTTGGAGGCTGGGTGTCAAGAGAGGCTAATTTGATCCATTCTGCCAGCCCAGCAGTAATTTGTCAGACATGCTACAGACCTGTGCCACTGCCTTTGTTTGAGAGGAGATGTCCTACTTTCCTGATCAAAACGAACCCCTGCTTTGCAATTCTGAACCAAGAGCTAATTGCTGCAGCAGCATTCCAAACCGGGCTGCAATTATGGAGTGGGCACGCATTAACAGCGCTCATTTAATTTGCGTGCCCATTTGTTACACAAGCGAAGAGTCTTTTTAGGCATCACTGTCGGTGATGGTTTTTTGCCTCCACTACATGTTGGAGGCCGCGTTCCCAGGACACGCTTTCATGAATAAAACATGAGAGAGAGAACCAATTCCTCTGTCTGCGGAAACAAGGAAAACAAACATTGCCTTTGGGAGGCTCGGAACAAACAGAGATGCTTTCAGGCTTGCACAGAACTGCCCTACCTGCGAAGGCGAGTGGAGCTGCCTGGAACAAATATTTCATTTCTCTAGAACTGCCTCCGTTCTGACAGTAAGTGGTCCTGAACGCCAGCTAATCGAAATAGCTGCTAATCGGCTCGATAATTAGCAGCATAATGGAATTTGCACACCAGCCTTCCTCTTCCTCTCTCTGTTCCTTGTGCTCAGGGGAGAAAATGCCACCGGTGCTCAATGACATCTCTTTATTTCATTTTTTTGTTTTAAGAGAAGGGGATTTTCCAACGTGCAGTGATGGATGGGCATCTGCCTCCCAAAAATTAATGTAATGCCCATGTCCCACAGATCACAGCTTAAAAAACTCTTGCTCAAGTTCTCCTGAGTATTCTGGCTCAAGCTGAGTGGAGGGTTTATGGTTTCTGAGTTACATGGGGGTTTTTCCCCACTCCAAAACGTGTTCTGGCATAGTTTGATGTGAAGTGTTCCACAAAGGTTTTCCTGCTGCTTTTTTCCAGTGGTCTCACTCCCTGCTCTCCAGCCAACACTTCACATCCCAAGCGGACTGAACTCGTCCCTCTGTCACATTGATATTAATTTAATTCCCTTGACTCCTAGTTTGCCAAACACCTCATCCAGTAACTTCTGAATTCGGCAGCAGTTCTGCATAACAAAAGAGCTTCGACTGGACCTTCTACCTCCACCTGACTCTGATGAAAGGAACCGCTTTGGAGTCGAGGTTTTGGATGGAAACTTCAGCTTGGAGGTGATAAAATAGCCAATGTGTTAGTGACTGGCTAAGTTCCCCACTCAAGTGCCTGAAGCAATGAGTCATTAACCCAACCATGTAATTAACTTGGACAAGGGACACATTGCATTTAAACTGATTATGGGGGGAAAAAAACACCCAACCAACATATGCCAAGTAATAAAAAACTTTCAAGGATCTAGGCAAGGACACAATATGAAATAAAGCAGAATGCAGCAGATTTCACCCTGAAGGATACCTAAGTGCTTTGCAAGTGATATACAGGCAGCACTGATGAAATAAATCCACCATGAGGTGAGATGCAATATTCACCTGGCAAGGACCACACGCTCTACGAAATAATTATTTTGACTATAGGATGCATGGAAAAATCTGCAATCTGAGAAGAGCCCTTGGATCTGGAGAGTAGATGGGATCTCTGCTTTTATGTGTCTTTCAGAACACCCCAATTGAAGAGTGTAATTCCCCACATTTAGGGATGGGAGAAGCATTATTACAGGAATAAGGTCAGGGAAGGCACCTGTGGAGCAAAACCAGAGAGGAAATTGGTTGTTGCTGACAGGACAAACACCAGCTGCCCTGCACTGCTGCTTGTGTTTGTCTCCAGCTCCACAGCTATAATTAAGGAAACTTTAAACACAGGGAAATCCTTCCTCTGGGAAAATACATTTACTTTTGTCAAATTCTTTCTATTTCCAAGGGAGTTCTGAAGGGATAATGTCTTCTCTCAGGTGGGAGGTAGTGCGAGTGACACAGCATGTCACCCTTATCACCCGGCCCTCATAAAGAAGCTGCTTTTCTTATTCTAATTGGCCTTTGTGAATGGACCTGAACTGGTAATTTCCTACTTTGCCATCCTTTCCCTTTGGAAGTCTGGTATTGCACCATTCATCCTTACTTTGTTGAGTATATAGAGCAGCTTTTGGAAAATCTGGCAAAAGAAAGTTTTTAATAAGCAAGAAAACATGAAGGAAACTTAGGAGTGGGTTTCACGGGCAGGATCCTATGTGGCTATCTGAAGGGGGTATGTACCCATGTGTATGTGCTGCATCCAAGGGGATATGTCCTATCCAGTTGGATAGGACAACTGTGGAAGGAAAAAGCGGGCACGGCTTGGAGATACAGCCTGGCCTTGACAAAGGAGGCCAGAGTGCTTTCTGTGCACTTGTGCTGGGTGGCCACCTGAAAACCCACCTGAAACACTCAGGGTGATGCCTGAGCTTTACCACTGTACCCTGGCACCTATGTTTTGGGTAAGCTCGGGTGAGGGGGAGAGCAGAACCTCCACAAAAAGCAATTTTCTCCCACAGGATTGGCATTTATTTGCATTGTGTCCATTTAAATCTGGTCGCATTCAGATGGGCAGCAGGGCTGGCACGAATTTCTCAATTTCTCCTTGGGTGAAGTGGAGAGGTGAAATGGTGCCTTTTAGAACTCCTGCTCCAAATCCCAGCCCACACACTGCTCACCTTTCCCTGCTGGTGGCCAGCTGCTAACACACACCCTGGTGGTGAAGGTCAGAGGAAAACCCCTGTAGCCTTTCTGTCAACATCCAAAGCACCTAAAGCACACATTGCTTCAATGGTGTCACACAGAGGGTGCCAACAACTGCTGCTTTTGAAGCTGCAGACTAGGGCAAAGGAGTTAATGAAAGTGTTGAGAGTTGTTTTGATATTGTCCATGTAGTTATTGTATATATTTTTATTATTTTGGTTTAGTCATGTTATGTACAAAGTCAACAAAGAAGAGTAAAAATAAATTTGGGGTCAAATTCTGTTTAAATCACAGTCTGATTCTCAGATAATGCTTGGAAAGCATCTCTAAGTGCAGTAGATGAAATAACAGAGGTCTGCCAAAAAGCAAAGATATTTTTATTTGCAGCAGATAGATAATGACAATTATTAGTGAATTGTGCTGTGTATCCTTGCACTGTGCCTGGGGCATCAAAGCAACAAGAGAGGACACCTTGGTTTCTAAATCCTAAGAATGAATAACTGTTGCAGACAATGATCCAAGCATGTATTTCATGTGTAAGACCATTGTGTAAGTTACATTTGCCCAATTGCCAGAGGAGAAACCAAAGAGGGTCATTGGACATAAATGTGTGAATAATTTCATTACTACTGTTGATTTGATGTAGGAGGTGCTGGAATACAAGAGTATGGGATGGCAAAGTGAGAAAAATGATGAAGGGA
This sequence comes from Margarornis squamiger, assembly GCA_035222235.1. NCBI lineage: Eukaryota > Metazoa > Chordata > Aves > Passeriformes > Furnariidae > Margarornis > Margarornis squamiger. The sequence goes on along the minus strand of JAWWTY010000001.1, from coordinate 599,909 downwards.
ATGCTGTCAGTTCCAGATGTAAAAAAATGCCAGTAGCAAATTACTGGTTATATTCAATTTGCATGAAGTACATTTGATAGAAATTGTCCCTAAACTGGAGGCATTTCAAATAAAATCACAAAGAGAGCAGGACTTTGGGAAGGAGAAACTGGTAACCACATAAATGGATTTACATTTTGGAATAGTTTGACTTATTGCCATATCCCCATCGGAGGGAAAATTCAAATTACTGCTCCAAAAGCATAAATGATCATTGAGAGCTTGACAAAGTCAGTCTTGGAAACAAGGAGCTGTTTGGACTGGAGAAGGGAAGGCTGAGGGGGGATCTCATCAGTCCATACAAATATCTCCAAGGGGTGTCAGAGGGTGGTGCAGACTCTGCTCAGTGTGCCAGGGACAGGACAGGGAGCAATGGGCACAAACTGAAGCACAGCAAGTGCCACCTCAGCTTGGTGAAGAATTTCTTTCCATGGAGGTGACAGAGCCTGGAACAGCTGCCCAGGGAGGGTGTGGAGACATTCCAAACCCACCGGGACATGTTTCTGTGTCACCTGCTCTGGGTGACCCTGCCTTGGACTGGATCATTTCCAGAGGTCCCTTCCAACTATTCTGTGATTCTCTGATAACAGTCCTGCTAAAGGTACTCCAAGCTCAGCATCTTTGAAATGTTTGGATGCATAGCAAGCAATTGCTGACTTACATTGAGTGTGCACTACCCAGGAAACATTAGCAGTGATAACTGTGTGAGTGTATGTGAAGGCAAACACTGCAACCTCTGAAAACAAATGTTTGATACTCATTTTCAAAAGGCCATGTTAAGCCACACTGGAGGGATGTATTATATTAGAACTGAGGCAAAGAGTCCCAGTGGGCTTTGAAATCAATATATTTTTACTGATCCCTGCAAGGGCTGCAGTTCAGAGGTTGGTGGAAGGCACAGGATTCTGAGCTGAGTGAAATGGGAGCCAGTGCCATGTGAATTATCTGCTCAGCTGTGCCTTCCAGCCAAGGAGAGGTGGCTGGGATTGATGAGACACAGGAACAATTCGTGTTGGAGCACAGGTGCCCTTCAAGTATGAACTGCTAACTCTAATTCCCTGTTTTCCAGAGGCACGTGGCAAGACAGGAGTACACGAAACACCCCTGTTGCCTTTCCTAAAGAGAAAAGCTTCTCTTGCCTTTTTTTTTTTTTTCAGTTGAAAACTAAAAGCACTCGTTTATTTGAAATATCTGTCATTTTATCCCCACTGTTAGTGGGAGAACAGAGGTGTGAAAGAAGCAGAGGAACAAGCCAGCTGACTGGTTCATCAGAAGATGCTGTGAGCTGCATAAAAAAGGAGAATAAGTGAGGGATGGTGTTCTCTGTCTGGAGAGGCAGATGGGGTCTAGGCTGGCCTAGAGGGACACACCAGCTGTTGCAAACAGTGCTGGGGCCAGCTTACATGGTATTATATTGCTATATTACCAGCACATTCTGATTTCTTAGTTGGAATGCTCAAAAAGTGCTCAGTCTTTTATAGAACAATGAGCAGATAATTAGAGAGGCCAGAAGCATTATTAATAAGAAAAGCTTGTTTTAAAAAGAGCTCAGCACACTCCTGTCAACCAGCTGACAGCCTCTGCAAATTACTACATGGTGTTTCTTTGATGCTGCTCTCTAAAATCCCGCTCTGCTTCCTTCAGCCTGACAATGCAGACTCAATTAACCTTTGATTAGACCAAAGGGTGCCACTGGTTTTATCCTGGGAATCTCTGTCTTGCTGGTAGATGTTAAGAAACCCAACAGTGTTGCAGCTTTTCTGTTTCCCAAAGCACCTCTTGAGACGGCAGTACCTTTTCAGAGCACTGGTCTCAAAGGGCACAGCTGGAAAAGGCAACAGTGGGCAGCAAAGTCAGGCTCATGGCCCAGAGCAAAGGGAGGACCAGATTTCTGAAGCTCCAGCGCAATTTCTGGAGCAGAGCTTGCAAATGGCCTTCCTTCCCCGCTGTGTGTGGCCACACGTTTCTGTGGGCAGCCTCTCTTCCTGACCAAAGGGCCCATCTTTAGGAACCACGTCTGCATATGCTCTGTGTTTAAAGGCACTTTAAACAGGCACAGAATATTAAACGTGGCTGGAAAAAAAAAAGAAAAAAAAAGAAGAAAAGGAGAAGAATCTTTGAAGGGAACAGAAACATGTTCTGAAATCTGAAATCTTGGCTTTCCCTGCTATTTCACAGCCAAAAGCTGCAAGAATAATTTTGTTTATAACCCCCACCCCACTTCAAAAAAGCCCTTATCAGCAATCTTGGTAAGGAAATGAAAAGCGGCAAACTTCTCTCTTAGGCATTTACTGCCTTTGTTGCTCCGTTTAACTGTTTTAAGAAGCCATATACAGATTGTCAGCTTGGTTTTAATTCCATCTCCTTCAGCTCTTGGTTTGATATATAATCGTCTTCGGCATAGACATTGTAAATTTGATGTAAAATCAGGCTCTGTGAGACCAGCCACACCACAGGCAAGATCAGTGTGATGTTATTAAGCACTTCAGGGGGTGCCTTTGGCGTACGTCGTTAGGAAAATTAAGTCTCAGCAAGAGGAAGAAGCGGCTGAAATGACATGCATTTGTAACCACCTTATGAATGATTTATGTCCCCGTTTTGCCACAGATTTCATCTTTTACTTGCACAGGACTTATCAAACACGATGTACAAAAGCAGCATTAGGTGGAATGACTCAGGGAGCTCAGGGAGGAGCTTTCCCAGCACCACAGCAGGGCTGATGAGCCTTCGGGTTGATTTGGTGTTGGTTTTGCAGCAGCCGAAACGCCACTACCCATTTTTCAGTGCGCTCTGAAAGCACAACCGAGAGTTGGGTTTAGCCCAAGGTGTTTACAGTCGGAATTCCAGGTGGGGGCCGTGGAACACAGGAGAGAGGGAGCACATGAGGTGACAGCAGCACTTGGTGCTGTGGTTCAAGGCACAACAGGTGCCTGATCATTATCTGTACCCTGTGGCCTGAGGGAGAGGTTAGAGGATGGCAAATGAGGGGGGCCAGGCTATGGAGATGCACTTATCTGCACACCAGCTTTCATCTGCACACTCTCCTCTGCACAGCCTCTCCAGCCCAGCGGGGCTCCATCACCTCTTTGGGAGGCTCAGCAGCTTCAGGAGGGGCCACACGCACTGGGTGGGCAAGACCTGAGTTAGAGAGGAGGGACAGGGGGAGTCAAGGTGGCTCCTGAGCTCCACACCTGCCTCGGAGGGGTGTTTGTGCTTTCCCTCTGCTCCTCAGGATCGTGCACCGGGAGAGGGACCTGCAAGGAGCCCCTGTCTGCAAGGGCACAGTGACAGCAGGGCACGCCAGACACCAGTGGGTACCAGCCGGGCTGTCAGGGACCAGGCTGACACCATGGGGGTCAGGGGGCAGTGCCAGAGCACAGGACCAGGCACAGCCCTGTGCCAGGCTGGAGCTGAGCTGGGTCCATGCACAGCCCTGTGCCAGGCTGGAGCTGAGCTGGGCACTGAGCACAGCCCTGTGCCAGGCTGGAGCTGAGCTGGGTCCATGCACAGCCCTGTGCCAGGCTGGAGCTGAGCTGGGCACT
>JAWWTY010000001.1:504968-582634 GCA_035222235.1 Margarornis squamiger | reverse complement strand
TGTAAAAATAAAGTGTCCTTTTGTTATTCAAACTAATTTTATTTTATTTTATTTTATTTTATTTTATTTTATTTTATTTTATTTTATTTTATTTTATTTTATTTTATGAAATGCCTTTTTTCCTCCATCTGAAATGTAAGTGGTTCTTCCAGTTGAAACAGTGATATTCTCAAGTCTTAGCGAAGGTATTTCCTCATGAGGTCATGGACATCACAGGGCTTTCCCTCTTTCTCCACAGAAGTAGTGTGGGTAGGTAGAATGAGACTAAATTTTATTTCCAGTGCTGCAAAATTTGTGCTCTGAAACACAAATGAATAATTTAAAGAAATATTTATGTGGTTTGTTTGTAGTCTTGCACCCTTGGGAAAAATATAGACATTTTTCTCCTGGAGATGGCCAGGCTTCTTCTTGCTAACTTTTCCAGAAAGAAGGAAAAAAAGCAAATTTAGTCCTGTCCTCAGAAGCTGCATTTAGAATTTTGCCTGTGTCACCTAGATCATCATTAGTGCCAAAATAAATCTCCAGTGTTTGCTGAATTCTTGTTTAATTTATGGAAATCTGAAAAATAAAGGCTAAAATATGCACAGGTACTAGATAATAAATTACATATTTGAAAAGATAGATGCAAAGACAGGAGTGTAAGCAATAATTTCTGTCTTTTCCTTCACTGAGCTTTGTATATCACTCCTCTGCCTGGAAAACGTTGTAACTATAATGACGACAATTAGAAAATATTAAATGACACAAATGTTTTCCCCCTTCGTTTGTGCATTCCACACTATTGCACACAGTGAATTTCTTCGTTGTGTGTGTTAACTCCTTGGGGTTTTACCCAATTCCTTGTCAGCCCCCCTGCTTTTCCTTTGCCTGTGTTTATGAGGAGCTCACACACCGTGAGGAGGACTCTCCCCTGAGCTCATTGTCTGCACCACCTACAACAGATGAAAAGACTCTGGGATTTGCTGTAGATGCACTGCATTTAGGTGGGCTTTCTCCCTAGGACTGAAGTGCTAAAAAGATGTTTTAAAGCCCTGTACAACATTCTGACAGCCACTCCTCCAAGGCACAAGGATGTTTTTCACACCTAGAATTTTTTTTTTAGAAAATGCCACAACCCTTCAAGCCCTCCTTGACCTGTCCTGTAGCTGCACTGGGGAATGTAAAACATGGTTATGTGTGACATAAAACCATATAAAAATATATATGGACTATGTCAGAGCATGGGCTTCACTTTGGATTAAATCATCCCAACTGCACCCAACTTGGCACTGGTGCTTTGAGAAGTTCCTGGGCCAGGGATGGGAAATGCTGGGATGGGGCATGGAGGAAAACACTGGACAACACCTTCCAGCTGCTGCTGGTCCTGCTCGAGGTGGGATCTGGGCGTCCTGGACCTTTAGTTCCCCCACTGGCAGCTGTTCCCACAATTGTTTCCCTGGTGTCCCTTCAAAATCACGTCACCCTTTCTCGTGGTCACATTCAAAGCCTCTGGATTTGTCTGAGAATGCCCGTGGGACAGGGAATTCCTGCTCTCTCTGTAGGCAACAGCCAGAGGAACAGGGGCTGCTGAAAGTCAGATTTTTCACAGGACACTTGTTCTGGAAAGGCAGTAATAACCATTATTTCAGCTTTGGTCTTTTAACATAAGTGCTTTCCACAATGGTGTGTGGTTTTTTCCCTCTCTCAGTCCAAGAGTAATAAGCATTAATATCAATTAATGTTGATATTTGAGAAAATCATAGAAGACTCGATGATCTTATAGGTCTTTTTAAAGCTGAACAGTTCTATGGCTTATGAGATGTGAGGAAAGGTTTTGAGCTCAACAAACAAGCAAGTGCATATGTAGGTCACCTCTTGTGTGGCTCACACTTTTCCTGCTGAATAAAGCGAGAAACAGAACCTTTTTTACCTTGTTTTGCCATTGCACAAAGGACATTTTTAAAATATGTAGGACATTTTGTGGCACAAACGCTTTGTTTGCCCCATTACTGATCTGGCTTAAGATGATGTTCACTTGGGATCTGAGTTATAAACCTAAGAAAAGACATTTTAACTGTGATGGCCATCAAATAGTGGCACAGGTTGCCCCGGGCCTGGGAGATACTCAAAGCCAGACTGGACATGACCCTGAGCAGCCCAGTTTGGGTGGCCCTGCTTGAACCAGATGATATCAAGGGATGCCTTCCGTGCTCAGCCATTCTGTGACTCACAGGCCATGCTTGGTTTGGAAAGCAGAACACACATCCTAGAATTTATTGCAAAATTCTATTTATTATGCAATTCAAAATAAATATTTTCGAAAGTCACCTGGAAACACAAACATGGAAACTGATCTATCCCGACACAGCCTTCCCAAAACAGCTCCTCCTCCTCCAAGATATTCCAGGTGATCTTCAGAAAAGGGCAGCTAGAACTCCTTAACAATGCAATTGCTTTTATTTCTTTTCATCAATATTTTAATCAGTAATCTTCCATAATGTATTTGCACAGGAAGATGGTCCAGCAAGGTTATAATAAAATTAGTAAAGCCAGAAAAAACCCTTGTGCTGGAGCTAATTCACCCATAGGCAGTAGCAGGGTATCAGCAACTCTCAGAATAAAACCAGCTCCACTGGAGTTGAAATCTGCTTTAGGGAACACCAGATGAGGATACTGATCATAAAACTGTCAGAAGAACAGGTGAAGATTTTTTGGCCTGTGCATGTTTACAATGCTGTATCTAAATCTGAGAAAGAAAAAAATAAATTAAAAAAGAGATTTTCAGAGTCCAGTGTCAGCAGTTTAGTCCCAAATCCACAAAGGGAAATGCCTCGTTGCTATCAGTGCAGATGTATTTACTCGGGTTATTTAATTGCTCCACAGGCACTTCAGCTAAACTTTGCTGTTACATTAAGGACCCTGCGAATACCCTTCACTGCAGGGAGGGGGAACAGCAGCTCATTATTTTTAATGGCACTCCTCCAGTGTGAGAGCTTGGAGTTTCAGGTCCCTGCACTCTACTGCAGCTCAGGATAAGAATCTGATTGATTTCGCATCATTATGTGTGGTTTTCAAGTTGTTTTGGCTTGTAACACTGAAATATTAAATCTAATGGGAAAATCCCATCAGTCTGGAAGATGCAATATTCCCTTGCTGTCACTGAGGTACAGCTCCATTTCCAAATGTGGGGTTGCAGCCCAAAAGCAGTTCTGTCCTCAGTAGCACAAACTGGCACAGGCCCATGAGAGACAAACAGAGCTACACTGAATTATCTTTCCCTAAATTCCATGTAGCATTTTAATACCATCAATATGGATAATCAGGGAGACTTGTAAGTATATCCACTTACAAGACAGTATATCCACTTACAGGCACAGAATAACTAAGCTTTCTCTGCTGGTTTTTTCCCCCCAATATTCTGTGAAATACCTTTCCATTCTTCCTTCCTCTTTGGTAAAACATGTAAAACCAGAAGTAAGTGAAAAAAAATTTATTTATCACAGCGAGAAAATCAGCTTTGTATAAATTACATAAGTAGGAAAAAATGAGGGATTAGTGCTGTGATGAAGACTTAGGGAACCCAAAACAGTAAAAATAACTGTGCTGATTAACTTCCCGGCTTGTGAAAGCACTTTATTTGTTCCTAAAAGACACTGCACTGAGTGTCACAGGCACAGCTATAGAAGTTGCCCTACATTGGCTGGATTGTTTCAATTAACTTGCACTTCGAGCTAATTAAGAACCTACAAGAAGACAAAAGAGATCTGGGAAGGCTGGTGGGTTTCTCAGAGGCAACCTCATGGTTTGAGATGTGATCATCTTCTCCTACCCCTCCCTGTGTCACGGCTGAAGATGAAAAGGAGGCAGAAGTGATTGAGTCTTGTTGTACCCAGGGCCTTCTCCGAAGGGACATTTGAGCAATTCATGAGACCAGCCTTAATTTTTTGACACCACACAGGATTAAAAAAATAGGGGTTTGGATGAAATGTATTATCTCTTCTGTTCCCTACAGAAAAGGCATTAAAAATGCTTCTAGTGGGTCAAATAATGGGCAAGCATCAGCTGGTTGCAGAGAGCATTCATGCAGCAACACAATGGAGTGGCCAGAATGTGAATTAGACAGGAGGCAGGACAAAACCCACCCAAAACAGGCAGGACTGGAGAGCACAGGGAATGTGACTGTTTCCAATTCACAGTGTAATGCTAATACCAAAGTCTTCAGCATCATTAGCTGTGTGAGAGGCAAAAAGCAAAGCATGCAAGAAATTGGTTCACAGACACACTAGAGCAGCTTAAATTTAATTTGAGCACTACAGAGGAGAGTCACTTATAGAATATATGCAAGTTGCTTACAGAAATGCAGTTCGGGTTGGTTTGGGGTTATTAAGACAACCATAAAAGAATGTCACATTAAGGCACAGGCTTTAGGATGACGCAGTTTGTTCGTACACAGGAACCCCAGGCTGACTCTGGAAGGATATCTCCTTAACTTTATTGCATTTATTTGCTTTTAGAGTGGGGTAAACACCTGCAGGAGCTGCATGCAGGGCTGTCCTATGGACCCAAGGCACTCCAAAGTCACCGGATGATGTGCATCTTGATCTTGGATTTCTCTGCACACCTAAAAGGGCAGGGACACGAGTACCTACTGGAGACTCTTGCCTGAAAACAGAGGAAGTTTCCCCAAGCCCACCCAAGACTTGGTGGTGTTGCAGTACTGCTGTCTGTCTACAGGCATTTGAATCAACATTGAGACCTGGCCTTGCTGCAAACCTGGCAAAGGGCACGGCCTATTTATCAATAATGAAGCTCCTGGCAAGAGGCACAGCTTATTTAACAATAATGAAGCTCCTGGCAAAGGGCACGGCTGGTTTATCAAGAATGAAGCTGCCCAGAGCTTTAGCACAGGGAGAGGCCCCAGGTGGTCCTCCCATTTCACCACCAGTAGCACTGTGGAAAGCACAAATGGGATTGCTGCTGGAAGCTCCTTCTTCATCCCCCAAGGAATAAAATCCTTCTCCTTCCCCTGTGCCACGTGCCAAGCTCTCTGCACCCAGCTCAGGGACTCCTTGAGCCTTGGGCTGCAGCCACAAAAATGTACTGTTTCTGAGGCATATCAGTGCCAAAGGAGTGCTGTGTCCTTATTGCCTCCACTGCAGCTCCACTTGTCTGTCTTCTTCCTTCATCCTAGCTTCTTGGACTCCCATTTCCCCCCTCCATCCTTCAGTCTTAATAGGCTTCCTTCTCCTTCTTCCCTTGACACTTGTATGCTGGTTTACTCCTCCAGTATTCCTGATAGCTCTTCACAAAAATGAAGCATAAAGAAAAAAATGCAAGGCACAAGCAGCTTTTCCAGGTTCCCCATGAGTGTGCACATGGAGTGTGGTGCCTGCTTTGCTGCTCATACATCTGTTTCTTCTAATCTAAGCTTTCCCCAGAGGAGAGGGGATCTCCCTGTGGCCAGTGAGTGAAGGGGGAGAAAGCACAGACAATCCTGCCTTGGACCAATAAATAGAAATAAATAACAGCCAGTAACACGTGGTTAAAATTACACATCTATATATAATATATACATAGATTCTATTTTATATATAAGCAAGTGTGTAATATCCAAATCTTAAAGTATTCTAAGTATCTTTTCAATTTTGTGCTGATACAGACATCAATTTAAACCTGTTTATCTATGCACACACTCAAAGTGCCATATATTGTTTTTATCACAGATAGTGTCATCATTTGTGGATATATAAAATATATCAAGCAAATGCCAAGTGAAAGAACATTCTCAGAGCAAACACAGATCCTTAAAATGCAGAGATTTAAAAACAAATATGAGTTTAGCTTTGCCAGGTACTGTGCAAATGATAATGTGAGCTATCAAAGCATAGATCCCACATGTTTGAATTGAAACATTCACTCTGTCAGCAAACTTAAGATGTTTCTGAAGCAGTGGAGAATTTTTTTTTTCCCCAAAATCCTGGTTCACATGTGTGGATGAATGGAAAAAAGACCTACAGTGCCTGGACTAAGGGCCTACAAATAAATAGGTTCATAACATCCTTTCTCCCTCAGGTCCCACTTGATTCCGTCAGTGCTGGGGCACTACAGTAATAAAATAAAGTACTCCCTTTTTGCCATTTAAGACTCTAATAAGTGTGGAAGGAGAAAAATGAGTCAGGACACATTTAAATGATTCTGGTAGACATTTGGAACAGGGGTTAATTTACCCCACCAGCTTACTCATAGTTAATGGTAACTGTGTGGCAGAAAAGTGGCATATACACTGAGGAAACAGAGTTGTTTAAGAAAAATAGGATTAATTCTTCTCCCTTCGTCATTTTCTGCTAAAAGGTTCTTGTTTTTTGGAGTTTATTTCTTCTGTAAAACCCAAATGTGAAACGAGTTTCTCAGGGCAGAAGCATTGCCCTTGGAAGCTCACACTGACTCCACTCATTTTAGAGGAACTTTCACAATTTCTATAAATGTCACCAAGCAGAAATTAATGAAAGTCCCTTCTTTGATGGAAGGTGTGCCAGGATTCTCTCTGTCTATACAGTGGGAGTTTTCTGTTTCAAAAAGTCTCCGGTGTGTCACATATTGAAGAAAAAAAAACTTAGTAAGCCTTTGGCTGAGAAAGGTTTCCAGTGGGTTGTGTTTGAGTTGCAGGTTATTTATGTCTTTTAGCTAAATAGTGTGGTGGATAAAAGTATCTGCAGCTCAGGGAAAAGCAGTTTTGCAGATTAATGTTAGACTGGTTCAATGGAGGAGATCAATGTTAGTTTGTTAAGCTTCACTGTAGCATTTTTAGCGAAAAGACTTTGAAAAGGGGACAACTGCATTTATGGGTCTGGAAACATAAATAAAGAGAGCACTTGAACCAAAAAGAGCTTTTTAAAATGTGGTGTTTAAACTTGGTGTGATCATGGTGCTATATTCATGTGGGAGAGTAATTTGTGTTTGCTTTCCTGTGTATTATGTTGCTTCAGTAAAAGTACTTGGGTCTGAACATTTTTAAGCTTAAAAATTATTTTAACCTCCTCACTTGTGCGGAATTCAGTGGTGTTTTGATAACATGCTGTCACATACACAAATAAAACCTGAAAAACTGAGTAAAAGGGACCTGCCACAATAGCAAACAATTTCTGATTTTAAAGCTTGGCCAGTCTTTGCAGCATCAGAGAAGATTTGAATTTTCCCATAACCTTATGAAGCTGTGGAACACACCCTGGGTAACTCTCAGCCTCACCTGAAGCAGAAACCAGAACCTGTTTCCAGTTTCCTGGGAGCAGCTCCTGTCCCAAGGGCTTTGCTGAGCTGGAGCTGCTCATGTTTCTACTACTGGTAGCAAGTGTCTGCAATTCCTGCCACCCTCTCCCAGTCATTCCTGAGCTCCCATTTTCCCCATTCTGTCCAGTCCATGTCCTTAAGGGCTTCCAAGAAGCAGAAGGCTGAAACCAGTGGTATTTTCTAAAAACCCTAGTTCTGGTCAGCTTCCTACCTCAGTGCAAAGTTGTGGTGTCTGAATTTCACAGGAACCCATTTACCTCGAGGGCAGGTGCTTCTGAAAATATCAGAAGGTGTATTTTCCTGAGGAAATGTTTTCCTTTTTTTCTCTTTTCCTTTCAGAACAGTACCATTTCTCAGTGACATGCAACTGATGTGCCTTCCCTTTGGGAAGCAGTACTTGCTGCTGTGGCAGTGTTATTTGTCGTGCCAGCAGGGCTGTGAAAATGGAACTTGCTGGTGCAGCCCGAGCTCCTTGCAGATGACTTTGTGCCCCAAAGAGGGTTGTTAATATTCTCTGCCCAGGGGCCGAGGTTTCCCTCTTCAGGACACGCCACCTCATTTGAAAGGCAGTGACAGGTTATAAAATTGTGCCCAAGTCACTGAGCCATCCCAGGGTGGCCTGACAGGTTCCTTCCCTGCCTCCTGCACAAGAGCACACGCTGTAGTTGTTGAACATGCTCTGTTCCCAAGGATGTCTCTTAGGTAAAAAAAACAAGGCATAAACATCGTGGGCAAAAATTCCCCATGACACACGTAAAATATGCCATAAGAAATGCAAAGTGGGGCACTAACTAGGAGCCTGGCTGGGAATCTTGGTAGGGAGAACTCCTGAACAGCCTAAATTGCTCAGTAAACAGTAGAGGCAGGCTTTTCAGGAACCACTGGAGGCTGACTGGGAGATGTAATGTAGCTGCTTTAATTTCCATTGCACTTCAGCATGTGCTGCCACTGCTCTGAGGAGTTAATTTCTGGAACAATAGTTAGACAGACTGGAGAGGAATACAAAGTAAACAAATTTAAATTATTTCAATTTTGGATCTCAGCTATGCGGTTTTAGTTCTGTTGCTAGGTGGGAGTCATTCTCCTCTTGAGGTTTTTGCTTTTTTCAGATCAGCTCAGGACCCATATGTTTACTTTGTAGTGAAGCACTCCGAGTTTCATTGAACCTTTAAAAACACGATTAAAAAGATTCTTTGAGAACACCAGGACAGTGGGGAAAAGAGATCTGCTGGCCAAGCCAAGGACAGGGAATGCCATGATCCCTGTGCTGGACAGCTCAGATCTGGCCTTGAATTTTCATCACTTGAACTTTGTGAACACCTGACGCCAGGTGAGCAGCCCTGCAATCCCTCTGCTGAGGCTCCTGGGGACAGGCACTGAGGGGACACGTCTCCTGTCCCTCACCGGGCTGCAAAGGGCCAGGGCAGCAAACACACTGCAGAAACCCTGCCCTGCACCTTGCCCCCATGGGTGTCCTGCAGATACCCTGCCCCATCACCGGGTCCCACGGCAGGCGGGCCAGGAGGGAGCTGCCCTGCACGGGGCATCCTTCACGGCCAGGAGGGAAAGGGCAGGAGCTGCGGGGCTGACGGGCACGGGGGGAAAGCCCTTCCCGGGCCAAGGAGGGGCTGTGGGGTGAGACCCACGGGGGCCGAACAGCACAACGTGGGGTGAGCCGGCTGGTGGGACAGGGACAAGGGCAGCTCTGCACCTCTCCCTGCCCCTGTCGCTGTCCCTGTCCCTCTGTCCCTGCCCTGCCACAGACTCAGAGAATCAGAGAGCCAGAAAAGCAGACATTCACAGAATCAGAGAACCACAGAATCACAAACTCCCAGAATAGCTGGGGTTGGAAGGGACCTCTGGAGATCACCCACTCCAACCCCACTGCCAAGGCAGGGTCACCTAGAGCAGGTGACACAGGAGCGCGTCCAGGTGGGTTTGGGATATCTCCAGAGGGGGATACTCCACGCTCTCCCTGCGCAGCTGTTCCAGTGCTCTGCCACTGTGTCTGCTCCTGCCTCTGTCCTTGTCGCTGTCCCTGTCGCTATCGCTGTCCCCTATCCCTGTCCCTGTCGCTGCCCCTGTCGCTATCGCTGTCCCCTGTCGCTGCCCCTGTCCCTATCGCTGTCCCTGCCCCTCTCCCTGTCGCTGTTCCCTATCCCTGTCCGTATCGCCGTCCCTGTCGCTGTCCCTGCCCCTGTCCCTGTCCTTGTCCCTGTCCCTGTCCCTGTCGCTATCCCCTATCCCTGTCCCTATCCCCTACCCCTGTCGCTATCCCCTATCCCTGTCGCTATCCCCTATCCCTGTCCCTATCCCCTACCCCTGTCGCTATCCCCTACCCCTGTCCCTGCCTAGCGCGGCTCCTGCCGTGCCGGGGAGCGCCAGCCCCGCTCTGTGTGTGCGTGTCCTCCCGCACCTCCCGAGTGCGCGGATCGCCCGCCCCGCCCGGCCCCGCCCGGGGCCGCCCCGCGGGAGGAGCTGCCCGTGTCCGTGTCCGTGTCCGTGTCCGTGTCCGTGCCCGTGTCCGTGTCGGTGCCCGTGTCGGTGTCGGTGCCCGTGTCGGTGCCCGTGTCGGTGTCGGTGCCCGTGTCGGTGCCCGTGTCGGTGTCGGTGCCCGTGTCGGTGTCGGTGCCCGTGCCGTCCCTCGCTGCCGGCGGCGGGCGGCGAGGGCAGCGGTGGCATCGCGGAGCCCCCTGGCCATGGGCCCCGCCGGGGGTGCCGCTGCCCGCGGCATGCACTGAGCATGGCGAGCGCCCTCGGCCCGCGGTGGCCCCGCCGCACGGCCCCGGGCGGAGCAGGCGGCGGGGGGCTGCTCTTCGTGCTGCTCTGCGCCTCGGCGGGGCTGCCCCGGAGCGCCCAGCAAGTGCTGCGGATCGGTGAGTGCCTGCGGAGCGGGGGCACGGCGGGGGCACGGCGGCTCTCGGCGTCTCTCGCATCCCGCGGGGAGCGCCCGGTGCCGGGCAGCGGGACCCGCATCCCTCCCGCTCCGCGCTGCCCGCGGGGACCGCCCGCTCCGGGCTTGGGGAGCTCGGCTACTCTGCTCGGCTCCTCGTTCTGCTCGGCTCCGCTACCCATCTCCTCTGCCCGGTTCCCCTGCCCACGTCCTCTGCCCGGCTCCTCTGCCCGGCTCCCCTGTCCCTCTCCTCTGTGCATCTCCTCTGCCCGGCTCCCCTGTCCCTCTCCTCTGTCCATCGCCTCTGCCCCTCTCCTCTGCCCATCTCCTCTGCCCGGCTCCTCTGTCCATCTCCTCTGCCCATCTCCTCTGCCCGGCTCCTCTGTCCATCTCCTCTGTTCATCTCCTCTGCTCGGCTCCTCTGCCCGGCTCCCCTGTCCCTCTCCTCTGTCCATCTCCTCTGCCCCTCTCCTCTGCCCCTCTCCTCTGTCCATCTCCTTTGCCCCTCTCCTCTGCCCATCTCCTCTGTTCATCTCCTCTGCTCGGCTCCTCTGCCCGGCTCCTCTGCCCATCCCCTCTGCCCGGCTCCCCTGTCCCTCTCCTCTGCCCGGGCTCCGCGGGGCTCCGCGGGTGTCGCTCCCCAAAGTCTGGCACGGTGCGGGATGGCGGGATGCGGGGAGTTGGGCGCGGGGGATCCCGGCGGAGCATCCCCGGAGCCGCTCGGGGGGGTGCGAGCTGCGGCTGGAAGGTGCCCCCAAAGCCGGGCAGGCACCGCTTCAGTGACCATAAAATACCTTGCCGGGGAGCGCTGGGGGTTTGCCGGGTCGGGTTGTGGCGTGGGAAGGGAAACCTTGTAGGATGGGGATGTTTGCCCCCCGCGCCGGGGCACGGGCAGCTCGGCGGGGCTGCACAGAGGTGTTTCTCCGGAAAACAGGAATTTGTTTTTCGAGTGGAAAACTCCGCACCATGGAAACCGGTTCACAGGAAGCCTCTCTCCCCACAGTGGGTTTCTTGTGTCAGTCAAGCGCGATAGTGAATACAAAGTATGACAAGAGTTCGGGGTTAGGAAAGACTGGGGGAAAGATGCAGGCAGAATCTGCCACACTTCTGTTTCTGTCTATGCCTCTTTTGCTTGACAAACACTGAGCATGAGGGGGAAAAAAATAAAGGAGGAAAAAGAGAGAGGAAAGAAGCTGTTTGTGCCACCCGGGGAGATGCCTTCCGCAATTCCCAAAGGCGTGTTCCTGTGCGGAGCTCAAGACTGATGCTTTTTGACCTGGCAAGCGTTAACCCCACTCAGCTTTCCCTTAAACATCAAGGGGAAGCATGGTTCCTCATGTGCTCAGAGAGCAAGGGACCCGATGACCGAAACATTTCAGAAAATGAAGGGGCACAGTCCTTCAAAGTGCTGGGCAAAGACAGGACGGGCAGGAAAGCTGAGGGCGCTCAGCACCCTGCAGCTGAAAATATGTGACAGGTTCCTGACTGGTGGTGCCCAGTGTGTGTTCTTTCCCCCCGAGGATTCAGGGGAAGTTGCTGTTTCTCTGCTCAGCACTGCAGTGTAGCCGGGGCCGGTTCGGAGCGCAGGGGGACATCCCTGTGCACCCCTGTGCATGCACACGCACAGAGCGCACGAAACACAAAGCTGTGGGATCCCACAAAGGGGTGAATTCAGGGCCGAGGAAACCGGGGGAAGAAAACAAACCGTGTTCAAATAACTGAGCCCACGAGCACGCAGTGGGATGCTTTGGAAATACACGAGCATCGTTGCTGCCAGGCAGCCCGAACTTCGTTTTGACGGGAATAGCCTCTGAAGGAAGAAGGAGCGTGCCTGAGTTTAAAGGGGGACATATCTGCTTGAGTGCTGCCTCCCTGCAGGACGAAACCTCGGCACCAGCACTGCAGTGGCCCAGGCAGGGCTTTGGGGTCCGCACTGCTCCCTCTGGCACCCTGGCCATTGCATAAGTTCTTTGCTGCTGCTGTTGGGTCTAGCAAGGCTCCCAAGCATTGCCCACGTTGCTTTCCCCAACAATTGCTCTGCACGGTGTGTTGACTCTCTGCTGCAGGGTCTGAGTGTGTTTCTGGGGCAGATTCACTGCGGGCAGTGATGGGACCCTAATGCTGACTCCCCTCTGCTGCTTCCACCACGATATAAAGAGCCATAAGCGTGACAAAGTGCTCAGCTTTCAGTCACAGCAACCAAACACACATCCAGAGAGATGTGCAGCAGAATAAATGCTCCATGTGTGTTACGTGGCTGTGAATGCATAAAATATTAAATGTATTCTTATTGCTATAGTTATCCTGCCTATAAAGTAATGATGTTATAAAATATTAATCCTTCACATCCGTTAACAGCAGCAAGTTCCTCCGTGGAGTCTGTCACTCTGGGAGGTGACAAAGAGAAGTAATGGCAATAACTCCTCCAACACTCTTTGTGATAACATAATAAAATCTTCCCAAAGCATTTCTGACAGTGAAGAAAATGCTATTAAGGCGTCAGAGTTTCTTCTCCATGTTTTAGTTAATTAAGGGAGGCAAAGCACTGCTGTACAATGGTTTAGCAGTTTGCACCCAAATTAATACACTGAGTTTTATTGTATTTTCCACTGTTAAGGAGCTTTCAGATTTTTTTTAATTGTTATTTTTTTCTGGTTTATAATACAAATGAGTGGATTATTTTGTTGATATTTAATTAGTTGAAAAAGGACAAGTAAGCAATAGGAATTCTGGCTATTTTTCAGCATCTAGCCAATGACTCCTTTTCTAGCCCTCTAAACAAGAAAATGAGGGATAGCAATATGACCAATAAAACCGACTCGTTAGGATAAAAGTAATTGATTTTGAGATAAGATACAGTTTTCAGTTTCAGGTAATAAAATAAAAAGTTAATATCTTACTGAGTATTTCTTCCACATTCATGTGAAAAAGCATTTCCCGTGATACATGAACTTATAGAGCTGTCCAAGGAAATACCATCTTTATCTACACATTACCCACTAGACTATATTATATAAAGGTGTATTTAAAGTTCACGACCCTAATATTTTTGATTTAATACCCAGCAATTTCTAGTTTTTACACTAAGTCAACTAACCCTCTTATCTACCCTACTTGTCTAAAATAGATGAACTGCAAGGAAGAATAGAAATTAACTCAAGCAGGTGCAGAGGTGCAGAAACGGCTTTCCAAAGAAATCTCAGCAACAACAGAATAAGTCATTTGTTCAGAGCTTGCTTGTTTCTTACTGGACCTCCTTAAGGCCATTACAGTCTCTGCTTAGGTTGTAGGAATATAATTCAGTGATATTATGAGAAAATTTATAGGTGGTCATCATTGGAGCAACATTCTGGATCAGAACTAACCAACAGCAAGTTATTAACAAAGCACTGGAGTTAATTAAAAAGAGAACAAATATCTGTAGGAAGTTACTTGGGTGAATATTGGAATTATCTCCAAAATTAACAGCTCCTGGAGATGAACAAATGAGTAGGCTTGGTAGGCATTGCTTTAGGTGATGAAATAGAAACCCTTCAGTTTGTACCAGAAGTAATTTTCAGTAATTTGTGTGTTCCTGTAGTTAAATGGAATACTTAAGTATGAGTTCATACTCTGCACTGATTTATTCCTTACTTAAGCAAAATTCCCAAGGGTTTAGTGAATTGTGTTTTCTACAAGGCAGGATTAGCCCCATAATATTTCTCTCCAGTTGAGAAATGTTAGATTTAAACCAGACATACACAAGTCAACCTAACCTACAAAATATCATTTTCTAATAAGTTGACATTTTCAATATAGATTTCAAAATCTATGTCTGTATTTCTCCAAGCAGGGCTAAAGCTGTGAGTTCTTTTCCTGTGTGATATTACCATTTCCCCCTCATGAGAATGATAAAGACAGAAGCCCCATTAATTTCATTGCAAATTTCTTACTTTTTGTTGACTCTTTTTGAGATTTTGTTTGTATAGGGAATTATTTTAATACACATCTGAGCTTCCTCAGTGCGACATGGCAAAAACCCTTCTTGGAAAGTCTCTATTGTATTTGAGCATCATGAAAAATGTTAATTGTCAGAGGTATTTCTTACTAGATATCTGTAAGTTATTCTGTTTTATGATATTACTGGCAGTGGGACTGAATTTTCATCATCAGACGGTGAGACATTAAGTACACTCCATCTCAGTGGAAAGTCAAGTGGGTTATAGGAAAATGAAATGGAAGCAACCCAGGGCACTGATACCTGTGCTGGGGTCTTTTATTGTTCTCCCTGAACTGATGCAAAGTGTATCCTAAAGTGCCCCACGGCCGAGGATGGAGCTCCAGATGGGCTGGGAAATAGGGCATCCTGCTGTGGTTCTCCAGGGCTTCCAGTGCATTTATGTAACACATGTGCTTCGGTTCAGACAGCTAAGACTTTCACAAATGAAAAAAAGAGAGTCTTCAAAACAGGGGAAATTGCTGAAATTTTGCCAAAGGATAAGAGTTTTTCATCAAGTATTTGGTTTATGCAAAGTGGTTGTTACTTAGCTGAGCTCTTTTCCCATTCGATGAGTCTTTGCAGGAGGGACATTCCTTGTAAATAAAAGAAAATAAAATAAAATGCAGTTTCTCTGAATTTCATTTCTTGCTTAATAGCCTGTTTGTAGTGTTCAGGTGCAATAATTGTATTTTTAATTCCCATGACTTGCCCATAACACCTAATTTCACTTATTCAGAGGGCATTTGCCTCGGCATCAGTTCTTGCTGGAACTATAAGCTCCTCCATATGGCCCTGTCTTCGCTTAGCATTTCCCATTCAGACTGCAAATACAATCCCAATGCTGTTTTTTCATTACAGTCTGTTTTGTATATCCTGGTCAGTAATAAAGCTTAAATCCTGCTCCCCCCTCAATACTTTAAACAACTGCTTCTAATCTTCTTTTCTCAGAAAGGCTTGATTTGACCAACTAGACGATAGATTGTACTGCAGGGGGAAAAAAATCCTATCCAGGACCTGATTAGTTTTACTCCACAGCTTTGGGTCTGTAACCTGCAAGCCCAGTATGTCCCAGTTTTTGGTTGACTTTAGATTTTAGTTTGCAGTAATGAGTTTATGATTTTGGGAAAGCTTTGCAGCGGGAATGTTATTACCCTTCCCTCTCCCTTTCTGCTGAAGGTTATAGGGTATTATCTAGAAAATGATTAGCTTTCAGATGATGAATTTGCTTTCTCTGAGAGAAATCCAAATTCAAAATTAAAACTCTTTCATTATTCCAAATAGGCATTGTTTTCATTTCAGCTGGAGGAGTGAGGATCTGATAAAGCTGCTGAACTATCCTCTTTTTTCCATTTTTTTTTTTTTTTTTTAATTCCTCTGACAGTCCAGAAGGTTCCTTAAATTATCTTTACAGCTTCACCTGTACTAGACACTAAATTAGGGTGGCACAAACACTGGGAAATGTGAATCATTTCTATGACCCAGCAGTATGAACAAAGAGTTTGAACTGTGTCAAAAGCTCAGTTTAGAGCTTCTTTTCTTGGGTCCACCAGGCTTTTTACAATCACACCTTCTAGTTGTTATTTTTCCCCTTGAGCTTTCAGGCTGCACCACCACAAGTTTAAAAGAGGAGTGTTATAAATTCTTTCAGCATTGAAATTGTTCCCACGTCATGCCATCGCATCTGCACATGTAAACTGGGTCTATTTCAAGGAAAATTCTGTTTACAGCACATTGATTCTGGCTGGGCTTCAGGACCAGCCATGCTGCCATATTGCTGAGTGGCACAGAGGTCCTGCTGCAGTGCTGAGGAGGTGGAAGTGACAGTCAGTGTGCACAAGCACCTCCAGAAATACAGAGCAGGGCTTGTTTGGGGGGAGCAGAATGTGCAAACCCCACTGCACTCCCTGCACACGTGGAGGGTGAGACGTCCCACGGCCCTCATGGCCAAGTGGCACTGTCTGGAAGTGTCAGCACAGATGCTTTGGCTCTCAGGGGGAGAAGGACAGAGCCCCCCTGAATTCAGAGGTACACCACTGTGTTTTTTGCATGCTCTGCTACAGAGAAAAAAACCTCAACAAACCAGACCCAGCGAAACCCCTTTTTTCTTTTAAAAGACCCAGCATGCTAAAATATGGTCAGAGCCACTGAGCACACTGTAAGTAATGCAGGCTCTTCAATTCCAAATGTTTTGCACAGAATAAGCAGGAAGAGACATTAATGTATGCTACGAATCAAAGGGACTGGGGCGGGGGGGGGAAAGCTATTTTAAAAGAACAACATTAGGTAGCTCTAAGAAAGCAAGAAACAAAAAATTGAGGATACAAGTTTATTCTCCTGGGGACAGCGATGGAGCCGAGTCCTGCTGGGGTGTTTATGTGGCACTTCTGCTAAAGATCATCTCCCCTTCTCCTCCTGGGGGCAGAGATGGCATTCCTGTCCTCAGCATCCTCAGCTCCCCAGGGCAGTAATTAGGCTGGCCTCATCTGCCCCTGCTGTCTCTGCAGTCTGTATGTGAGCCCAGCACACCATCAGTGTTACTTCAGTTGCTTCTTTCTCTCGAGCTAAATGTCTTCTGCCCACTCGTTTTGGCCCTCGTGGTCCACGGGAGTGCACGTGGGAGCCAGTAGGTTTCTAACTCTGCTTTCCTGAAGGGAATCACAGAATCATTTAGGTTGGAAAAGACTTTTAAGACCATCAAGTCCACCCTGTGCCCAATGCCCACCTTGTCCCCCACCCCAGAGTGCTGAGTGCCACGGCCAATTGTTCCTTGGACACCTCCAGGGGTGAGGATTCACCACCTCTCTGGGCAGCCCCTTCCAATGTTTAACAACCCTTTCCAGGAAGAAACTCCTCCTGATGTCCAACCTGGACCTCTCATGCTAATCATGTAATTAGAAGGCAAATCCGTGGAAGTTGGTGCTTTTTTGAGTGTTGCTGCTACAGAAGCCCAAGTCTGTTTGACTAACCAGTTTATAGGGAGGTGTTTTATGGCCTGAGCCCTTTGGTTTGCCCACATTTGGAGCCCAGCCCTGGGTGTGCAGAGCAAGCAGACAATGCTGAAGGTTTCCCCCAGCAGTGGAGGGTTCTCTGAAGAAGGAGAGCCCATGTCTTCCTCTCCTGATTTGGGTAGTGGCTGAATATTAGGGGCTGTATCTGACCTTAGCCAGAAGCCCCTCAGAGGCCACCAACATCCATGGAAGTGCCATTTTCCTGCTCGTGTTTCTTCTGAGCACCTTTTCAGCACTGTTTGCCTTGTCCTGCCCAGCCTCTGGCTTTGCATCTGCTCAGGGGAGTTCTGCTGAGCATCAGGTGTGGTAAGTCTCAGCAAGAGATGGACACCTTTAGGGTGCAGGAGAATTCCCAATTTTTCCCCACAGGCTTCTCCACTATGGCACACGTGCCCTCTGTATTTTGAGTACAGAAGCACTTTGTTCTTTATGTCCTTTCCAGAAGGGTGTTATGTACCTTGGGAAGGTAGGTGAGTATTTTACTAGTCTGTAACTCACTGGAAAATACAGAATTGCCCTGACTCATTCTCTTGCATCATGTTTGTTCCAGCACAGTATTTCCCTCTTCTGCTCCAGGAAAGGGTCTGAGCAGTTGGAAAGAGGCTTTCAGAGCATTCCAGCCCTTTGCAGGGATGAGGCTGTACCATCAAAACTGCTGAGGTCTTTATCAAAACTGCAGGTGTCCTTATAAAATGCTACAGCCATGTTGGCCAGGAATTAACTCTGGCTTCAGGAAAGACACATCCCAGTGCTTACAGTCCTTGCCTTTCACTGTCTTGGTCTCATCCCTGATGAAGGCACAAAGAACTGCAAATTAGATGCACAGGAGGGAAAGCAAACCAAAAAAATGCAACTTATACTTTCACAAAGACGATCTTTTCTCCACTTAAGTTCGAGAAAAAATACAAGAGAAGCCAAAGCCATTTTAGTCCCTCTTCCCATGGTGAAAAAGTCTTTCTCCTGAATGTCTTGGGGGCCCTGTGCCAGCCCAGTCATTTCTCTAAAGGTTGGGAATAGGAAAGTCAGGCCTGCTGGAATGTGAGAAGTAGCTGCCATGAAATAGTCATTTCGAGGAACTGCAAATTAATCCCGATTTCTTTGGAGTGGTCCCAAGAGATTGATCTCAAGACATCTGAGTCCATCTCAGGCTCAGAGGCTGCCTCTCAGCAGCCAGGGGAGAGGAGGCCAGGTTGCTGCAGCAACAGTGTGACATATGTAAAACTCGGTTTGATTATGTCAGGATCACAGAGGAAGCTGTTTAAGAGTTAGGTCAGGTTTTTCAGCTGTACTCCACTTTCCCAGAGACTGTCAGTCACTGCCAGGTTGGCTGGGGAGTCGAAATGCGTGATGAATAACTTCAGCAATCTCCTGTGGGTTGCAAGTTAGCTGTCCACGTGCAATAATGCAGCCATAAGCTATGGAGAACTATGGAGGAAACTAGTAATAAGCCACTAAAGGATTCTCCCCAGCAATTTGGAGACAAAATTGCAATTTCTGATGAAAATACTTTTTTTGGTTTTGTTTTAGATTGCTTTTATTCATGTTGGAATTCAGAAGGAGCGTAGCAAATTGTTTAAAATTCAGACAGATGATCTTTGATAGTCTGTTGGAATGAGAGATGAATGAGTAAATATCTTGTACAGGGCACAAGAAGGACGTGGAGTCAGTGCTGCTCTGTTTTCACTTGTGGTTGTTCCAATGCCTTTTGTATGATAAACTGCGCTCAGGCTCAAACAAATGGCTTTGTTAATAGAATGCTATAACCCCAATTTACTTGCCTGTACTTAAAAGGATTAAATGCAGAATACTATAGTGAAAAAGTGCAGTAAATGAGGTAGAAATCTCAAGGAATAGTTATGTAGTAACAAAAATGGGATTTTGCAATCACTCAGTCAACCTTAGTGGGATATTTCCCATCTTCTGGGGTTTCATTCTTCAATCTTAGCTGTTTATATGAAAAGCTGGTGGTGTAATTCTCTGTCCCTGTGTAAAACACAGTCAGAAATGGCAGGAGCATTCCCCCCATGCCTTACAGGCACAGCCAGGGTCCCCAGCTCAATGCAGCATGGAGAGCTCTGTCACCCATCCCTGCAGGTGTGGCTGTTCATCCTCTGGGCCTGGCCCTACAGAAGGATGGGTCGTTCTCCTGCTGGTGTTTTCCAGAGGTGTTTGGTGGTGGGAAGGTTTTGTGCAGGAAGCCCAAGGAGTTTTTGAGGAAGTTAAATGGAAGCTGAGTGTCGATGCAGCTCGATGGATGGGGAGCATTTGGTGCTCTGCACAGGACCCTTTAAGCCCCCCAGCCTTGCCCCCTGTGCTTCTTCTCCCCCTTCCCTCACCGAGGTGCTCAGCTCCTCCTCTCTCATGCTCTGCTGTTCCATTGCATCCTCCCACCGAGGCCCCTCGCAGAATTTTAGTGTAAACCTGATGTCTTTCTTCCTGCTATCTCCGACCCAACAACTGGTACACAGAAAGGTTTTTATTCTTCCGGAGCTGCTTCCTTTCAGCTCCTCCAAGCCACACCAAACCCTTATCAGTGGGGCTCTGCAGCTGCAGTCTGATGGGAGCTCTGCTTTCCTGGCTGTAACTATCTTGGGAAGTTTCAAATTGTTTACTTATCTGCTAGAAACACCCGGTAAGGGAAGCTAAGGCTCTGTTGCCCAAGGTGCATTTTAAATCAGGGGGACGAGCCGCTTCAGATATTTCACATTACATCTCCCAGCTTTATCTGCTGCTGTAAATTATGGAGCTGCTCCATTGAACTGAATGAAGATTACATTTTTGAACACGGTTTTCTGAAGAATGGGGATTTTTCTCTTTGAAATGAAGAACCTGTGGTGCATCCGTGTGGCTCCCGGCACGCTTTGCTGCCCAAGCCCTTGTCTTTCCTGTGAGGGTGCCAGGCTGTTCCCTGGGCACCGTGTCCCACCGCTGATCCGTGGCCTGACATTAAAGAGCATCTGCAGGTGGAGGGAGTGTGGGCTGTGCCCCGAACAGCAAGTGAGCAGGGAAACAGCCATCCTTCTGCTGTCATCTGGAAATCAGAACTGTCAAGAAGGAAAACTAGCTGGAAAGATTTATCCTCTCGTCTGTGCAGCCTCCCGTGGAAGCCCAATGCGTGTGTGATGCAGGGATGTATTTCAAATAAACAAGTGAAATATTTACACTCTGCTGTTTTGAGGGCTGAGTTCCTGGCTCCCAGCCCTCATCTCTTGGCTCTCCCAGTGTGGGGACATCTCCCCTCTGTCTCCTTCTGTGCCTAACACAGGTCCCCAGGAGGAGGGAGAGTGGGTGCCTCCTCTAAAGCAGCACAGTACCAGCTGGATCCAGTTGCTTTGGGATACTTTGCACAGCAAGAGAGTGAGAAAGGCTGATGAAAGGAAAAAGAATTGTTCTTTATTTAAATCCTGAATGATTGATATGACAGCGACTGTTTCAAGATGACTAGTGGGCTCATTTATTTCCACAAGTCCTTAAGTGAAACACTGATGAGATCCCACCTTTCCTGCTTTTCACAAAGGTGGTTTCGGGAAGATGATATGTGAATCTTTGTTCCTGAGTGTTCCTATGAGCACTAAAATGTTACCTTGTGTTGTCAGTAAGTGGGGGAATCTTATGTCAGGGCAGCTCTACTTATCCTTAGCACTTTCCCACTGTCCTGTGGGAATCACAGAGTCATGGAATGGTCTGGTAAGGGATCTTAAAGGTAGGGACACATGGGGTGATTTTTGGGGTGTCCTGTGCAGGGCCAGGAGCTGGAGTCGATGATCCTGATGGGTCCCTTCCAACTCAGCATGTTGTGTGATTCTCTGGCTGCAATTCCACTCCCCATCACCCCTCTACTGCTCAGGGGGCCCGAGGCAGAGGAGTTGGGAATGAAGATGTGAAGCTGAGTCTGGGTTAAGGGGGAAAAGGGATGTTTTAATTTGCCTTTACTATCCAAATGTATTTTCATTGGAAAAAGAATTAAATTTAATTAATCCCCAAGTGGACTCTGTTTTGCCCATGACAGCGACTGTGATCTCCCTGTCTTAACCTTTATCCAGCTTTTTAATCACAGATTTCTCCCTGTGTCCTGTTGAGGAGAGGGAGGGAGAGATCCTCTGGGTAGTCAGCCAGCCAGGTCATCCCAGCACAACTAGGATGTGGAAAAATCGACAAATATTATTTCCATGGCATTTACAATGGAATTGATAATTTTTAACAACTAGTAATAAGAGTAGTGTGAAGCTGTGTGATGCCTTTTAATGGCTGTTGTTGAGACTGAGCTGACTTTGCATCTGCACCGTAAGAACTGGGATTTTTAAGTAAGTTAAATAAGGTGATTTAGGAGATGCAGAGCAAACTTTGCTGGGGAGCTTTAATTAATGCTAGAATTCCAGACTTTTATGTCTGTACTCATCTGTTTGCAATACCAAGAGAGCATATTTTATTGCAGTCCTTAGAATGAGACTTGCTTCCTGCTAAGTAAAGTAGTGCTGACAAACTCATGCATCATATTTAAAATCACTTCCTGCTGTTGGCAGGGCTGAGGAAGTGGGCACAGCCTTTCGAAGATTCAAAACTTGCTCCTTTTCCCATGGCAATCACTTTGTTACAAACCCCACTGGCCGCAGCTAAAGCCTGATAAATTCACATCCAGCTTCTCCAGGAAATTTCATCAGCATGAGCTTTAAATTTAGGAGATTAACTGCAAAACTTCTTTGAACACCAAGCCCTTGTTCCTATCTGTGAGTTCTTACAGAAAATCTGTGAGAAAATTGGGTACAAAATCATCTCTTCTGCTTCTCTGCCCTTTGTTCTAAGTGGCAGACCACTTTTTTC
Organism: Margarornis squamiger; assembly: GCA_035222235.1. Classification (NCBI taxonomy): domain Eukaryota; kingdom Metazoa; phylum Chordata; class Aves; order Passeriformes; family Furnariidae; genus Margarornis; species Margarornis squamiger. The sequence continues at coordinate 560,667 of JAWWTY010000001.1, read as the reverse complement.
TCAGAGAAAAAGAACAAATGACCCAAAGGCTGCTTTAGTTCTGCCTCTCCCAGAGTCAATGGAGCTGCAGCAGTTTATAGTGATGAGGTTCTGGCAAGTGCATTATTCTGACAGAAGAGAACAGTTGGGCAATTTACTGCAGCTCATCCAAACTGCAAATGAAGATTCTTTTTTCCCTTAGTTTGAGGAAATCAGTGGGAAAAAGTCTCCTTCTATTTCTTTTTTTTTCTCCAGCTGCTGATTTTGCCAAGGTCTCCCACTTTTGGAAATGTTTCCTTCTCTGCCCTGCTTGTTCTCACCAAGGCAGAGTCATGGAAAGAATATCAAAATTAACTACTTTGTAGTAAGAATTGGTTCTATTTGGTATAAGTTATTCCAGCTACTGATAGTGCTGGAATAGGAGAGCTGGAATGTCTTGAAGCCACAGTTTCTAGAAATAGCGTTATTATTTACATATATTCACATGGCTGGAGCTAGGGCAGCAACCAATGAAAGCACAAACCTCTATTTATATAGAATATCTTGCTAGAAAAGAATGTCCCCTTGCTTTGTGCAGCTTAGCACAGGGCTCCTGATTCCATCCACGAATATATCAAATAGGGTCAAGTATGACACAATTTTGGTGTCGTGCTGAATTCATGGTGGAGCTAATATTGTTACAGCCCTGTTGTGACTGACATAAACCTGTCACATTTTCAATAGGGTGATTCATGAGAGATACAGGAGAATCAATGGAGATAAAAAAAGGTAATGCAATAACAGCATCCATCTCATCATAATTTTGCTTGTATTACACTGAGTAACCTGATTAAAAGGGTCATATTTAAACATAATCTGGCAAAAACGCTTAGAAAAATGGGAGTGAGAGAGGAAGAACCCAAACTGGTGAGGTCTTTAGGTGAGCCAGGGGGTGCCCACAGGGACACCAGTGAGTTCCCTGTATGAAAGAGGGCAGTGCCAGCCCCCACCATTCCTGAAACCTGGTCTCAGCTGGAGAACTGCAGCCAGCCTGGCACATTCCTGCTTGGTGAGAGCCAAAGTGAGGTAAAAACATCCACAATGGTGTGCTATGAAGTAAAAAAATCTCTTTTGTCTTCACACCTATTTAAATACACATATACATATACTATAGAATATATAATATATATGTGAATACTTTGTACAAGGCTCTCTGGGTCCCCCCATGGCTTGTTATTCCCTCTAATTATTTTGAGGCCATTCGATCCCTTCTCTCACTAGTAAGAATGGTGCACTCTGTTTTAGGATGGACTTTGCCATTCTTCATGACATACTTGAGGGGCTCAGGAGTGTGTTATCAAGGAAAGACAGCTGTGACCATATAAACCAGCTTTACAACTTAGTTCTAATTTATTAATTTTAATTGTCCCCTCACATTATTGAGCTCTAAATGCACACGGACACTTGGGCTGAGCTCTGATGTAAATCTGAAGAGTTCCCTGACCTCCAAAGAGCCACAGGAATTCATGGCATCCAAGGATCGGGATCTGTTCAGTTTGTACTGCGTCCTAAAAAGATAAAATGTTAGTGCTGCATCCCTTTTGGTGGGTAATGATGCTGCCTTAATTCTGAGACACCCTGATGCAAAGGAAGCAAAGAAGGAAGGAAAGAAAAAATGACCCAAGAAACAAACTATTTGTGGACCTAATGAAGCTTAGACTTGTCTTCTGCCTCTCCCCATCCTACAGTTACTGAAGCCTCAGCTTCCTTTCCTGTTCCCTTTCCCTGCAGCAGCACCTGTGCTTCTCCTCCTTCCAAGTCCTCCTGCCTATTCCCAAATGACAAGTGGCAGGAGACAGCAGTGTTGTTTCCAAGAGGCACAAAGCCAGCAGGTAACTCCAGGTTTGCTTTTGGTGAGGACATTTATTGCATTCCTCTAACTGGTTTTCTGAATTTTTTTTAGGAATTGCTTGACTTTGAGACCTCTACCATTTGTCAAACCAGCCTGGAGGCGGCCAGTGGTTAAATTATGGGTGCTAACAGGACTGAGAGGATCAGATACAACTCAGGGTTTTGCAAACCTTGTTTCCCTAGAAAATATGTCTGGAAAAGGGATTTAAAGTGTTTGGATTAATGTTACTCACACCTGGAATAGCCAAAATACAGGTTCCCCTGTGCTGCACTCCTTGAAGAAGCATAATCAGAACCAAAGTGGTGTTGCTCTTGCTATGAAGTTTGTGCTTTTGCAACAGATCTGGGAAGATTTGTGCTCCTGGTGGGGCAAGAGTGGCTTAGGATGTGGTGCTACTTTCATTCCTGCCATCCAGCATTATGCCAAGAGATTCTTTCCTTCCCCTCCAGCCTGGGATTGGTGCAATCAGGTTGTAGACAGACATCAAAGGGAAAAGCTCTGATAGCAATTTCTGGAATATCAGACCCATCAGGGTAGCTCAGCTCTCCCTTCATTACAGGGAATCATGTTTCTAGAAATCAAGGCTCCTAAGAAGCTCAGAAGTGCACTGATGTTTGTTATTCCAAAAGTGTGATCTACATCCTTCACGCAGCCCGGAATTTGCTCTGTTATGTTGTGGATGAGAAGCGCAAAATCAAAGAGGGGATTTTTCATCTCTCTGTGAAAGCCTTTTGCAACACACAATATTCATCATAAACAACTATGCTTCAATTAGAAGGAAGGGAAATATCCCTTGCAAAAGGGGAGCGGGGTAGGGTTAGGGTCTCTGCTCTCTAAAGGGGTGGAAGAGGAGCTGGGGTGTGAGTGCCATTTAGTCAGTGACTCAGGCTGCTGCACAATGAGGCCAGGCCATGGAGACATCCAGGAAGCAGATGATGTATCTGTGCAGTGACACCTGCATATGGTGACACAGCTGATGTGTAAGGACACATATGGGAGCGGCCCCCGGGGCAGGACCGTGCTGTTTGGCTGGGCTATTTTGCTGACATATTAGCACAGGTTATAGTCCTCCAAATCCTGCCATTTTGCAATCTGTGCTCCTTTGCCCAGCCCTAAAAACTGGAGCTGGAGGCTGCTCCTGGAGCCTGCGGGCCGGCTTTATGGGGGTGATGGGTTTTATGGGATTCGGTGATTGGAGCTGTGCTACAATAGCTCTGTACTGCACTCCTGCTATCTCCTGTCATCACGGGCTCAAGCACTGGTACACAAGGAGGATAAAGAAAAGGAAATAAAATGAAAAACGTCTCAGATAAGAGGGAATTGGCAGGCTGATGATAATCTTAAGTATGTGGAACTGTGTTTATGCACGTTTTCTAGTTAAACTCAAGGGCTTTCCAACAAGCAACATGCTTAAGAGATTACAGGGTGTGGAATTTATGGCAAGAACTGTCAGGCAAGTCTCAAACACACTTCTTTTATCCTGGAAGATTGTGTTGGGCCCCAAACTTGAAAGAACACCACAGTGTGAACTCAGACATGTAGCAAATCATCTGAATGTGCTTATAAAACTGCAGAGACGGTATCAGAATATATTTGCAGCTAATGGGGAGTAAAGGTTTTATTCATTCTCCTTTCAGGGGTACCTTTGTATTAAGACTCAAAGAGGTTTGCTGTTTCTTGGCAGGATAAGAAAAAAAAAAGTAAAGATTAAATTGTAAGAAAGACAGCAAGTTTCTTGTCTTTGCAAGTCTTAAAAATTCAAATAAGTGGCAGTGGCCACGCAGCTCCAGCTCTGACTGCTGCTGACAGTCGGTTACTTTTACAATCACCTTCCAGAGCTTTATTGCTTATCATCACATAGAACAGTTGGCCCCAATGGAAAAAACAGGTTGCTGCAGATGACAGGATCTTTACAACGGGCAATCATGATGGCATTAGTGTTTATCCACTGCAGTAAGTGTATAAATCACAGCAAATGGGCTTCCCCTCCGAGATGGAATCTGTTGTGTTATTTTTGCCCAGCCACAAATATTTATCCACCAAATGGTGAAATTGCCAGACACATTTCGTGCCTAGTCCAGCAGCAGTTAAGAGATTGCTGTCCACAGCTCTCAAACCTGGTATCAGAATGCCACTGGGAGACACAGAGGTTGAATCAAAGGTGGTCTGTGGAGTTGTTAGAGAGTCCTCCCTACTCTCTGTGTTGCAGTGGAAATGAATCCGGGGTTTGGTGGTTGCTCTTCCTCCTGAGAGGTTTTTGGTGGGAGAGTGAGGTAGCAGATTCTGGCCATGGGGCTGCAGGGTGTGCCCAGGTCACGTAGGGAACTCACTGTTGTCCACAGCTTAGAACAGAAGGTTCATTTTACCCAGGTAGATACTGATATGCAGTTGTAGCTCAGCTCTCAGACGGTTTATTTTTACAGAATAGGCGCTTCCCAGAAATTGTTACATAAATCAGAGGAATTACAATATAAGCATCCTCTGGAGCTTTTTCATTTCAGTTTTCAATGTCAGACAGCGTTCAGTGTTAGAGGTTTGAAAGGAAGAAATTAGAAACCCCATAATGGAGCATTATGGAAAGATATCCCTCAAGTAAGCTCTTCCCAGCTCCTCACCCTCTGGTGTTTTGCCTATTACCAACATGCATGAATTGTGCATTTAATCTTATCTGCTGTAATCATGTTCTCATTCTCCCTGTGCCTCATCTTTGCTGAATCCCACTGAACTCTCAGTTCTCAGGATCACCTTGTAGCAACACATTCCCCAAGTTAATTACTCTTTCTGTCAAACAGCATTTTCTTTGATCCGTTTGGAATTTGGTGCTTTCCTATTTCCCTGAGCATCTGCAGGTATCCACACAAATGGAAAGGATCAGCTGGAGAGGATAATCTTTCTCCTGTATCCCTCTTGCTATTTGATGTTTCTGCATCCCATTTGCTCTGCTTGGTTCCATCTATTGGCCTGTCCATCCCCAAAGCCTGTGAGCCTTCATTCTCCTTCGTATTACCACTCAGTCCCAAATTTTTGTGGTTAAACATGATGCTGCTTTGTTGGGAGGAAGGGAAAGAACCAGCTAAAAGAACAGAGAGTGACTGCTTTTCCTTCTGCAGGCACCCTGATGGGAATTTCTTGTCCTGAGAGGAAAATTCCAAGGTTAAACAACAGCAGCAGAAATTTCCCAGCTTGGAGCCTGCATCTGTCCTTTGGGCTGTGCTCTGTCTCTGCCCTGTGTCAGGAAAGGATGCCCTGAGAGGAGCAGCACCTTCTGATGTCCCAAAAGAGCCATCCCATTGCCCTGACTGCCCTGCTGGGGTGAGCTCGCTCCTGTAGAGCCCTGCTGTGGCATTGTAGCTATTTTGGCAGAGTGCTCTGAGGTCACCCAGACGTGTTTTTTATAGTGTTCCTGCCTCTGCCTCTCGAGGAAATATTCTTGTACAGAGCAAAGCTTCACTCCTCTCGTACAGAAAGCTGGTGATTTGGGCCTCTGGAGATACAGCTCTAGACAGGTATCAACTCCTGTGCAGGCACTGGGGTAGAAGAAAAGGTAATTTTCCAGAATATCAGGTACAACACCGGCCTTTCCATGTGACATAAAGTTCACTTTTCTCAGAGCGAGTTGTCCCACCTGCCAGTCGAGGTTTCCTTTGAAAACAACCTCCTGCCTTTTACTGCAAACTGGGTTTGCTGGTCCTCTCCCATTTGTCCCGTTCTGAAGGGCTTTGGTTACTTTACGAGAGGGAAAAGACTCTCGCTCTCTGTGTTTGTCCACAGATGTCTTTTCCAAGCCCAGTGTTTCTGTGATTCTGTGGTTTCCACTCGACCCCTGAGAGCAGCAGCAGCCCCCTCACTGCTGCCCAAGCTCTGTATGCACCCCACGTGCCCCAGATCTCCAACAGGATATGATATGGCTCGGGTGCCGAATGTGTTAGTTGGCAGCTCTCCTCCTTTGGTAATCCAGCAAACCCTGGCTGTGCTAATCACAGGACAACCCAGTCACTTGTGGCTCTTCAAACTGCAGCTTTTAGGGGAGCGTGGACGAGGCTTTCTAGGAGTGCAACCAGCAGCAGCAGCATCCTCCTGCTGAGGAGGGGGTGAGGCTGCAAACTGGGGACAGTGACAAAAAGTGATGGCAAGAGCAGGCGAAGGGAGTGTGGAAAGTTGCACGCTGGCTGGGATGAAGCCGGAAAAGGAAAGCAGCAAATGAAAAAAGCAAATATACTGTCTGGAGGGTCACGTTGTACACAGTGGAAAAGTGTATCTGGATGGGCTGGAGCCCCAGGAAATAAATCCCTGGGTGCCTGCAGGCTAATTTAGTAGGGAGGATTTGAACTGAGCTCAGCCTTGCCTGTTATAATGGGAACAACTAGCAATAAACTGGAATTTCTCAGGAGCTTCTGTCCTGTTTAGGAGGAGGTACATGAAGGCTGCAAGAGAAAGAGGACACATTTTGTGTTTTCATTTTAGATTCCTTCATGGTACTACATAGCAGAAGGATAGTGAGGCAATATTCCTTCCTTCCTCTCTTTAAAGTGAGTATAAGAGAGGTGCCCAAGGAATGACTGGACGTGGCACTCAGTGCTCTGGGCTGTGTGACAAGGTGGGCATTGGGCACAGGGTGGCCTGGATGATCTTGGAAGTGTTTTCCAACCTAAATGATCCTGGAATTACTGCCTCAGCACTCTCGAGACGCTCTGTATGTGTAGTGGCTGTTTGTGGCTTGCTCACACTCGTATCAATGTAGAACAAAGAAATAGATTTATTCATTTATTTATTTATTAATCAGGAATAATACATTTTGTAGCTGGATTCGAAGCTGCCAAATGTGTTGCTGCTGTGGGAGATGAAATTTTCTGTCTAATTTGGGATTTAAATGTCCTTGGCATCCTGATGGGATTTCTAAGCATGGTTTTGCTTGGGGTTATGGGGTTGCGTCCTGCTTCAAACTGAAAAGAGAGTAGGTTTAGATTAGATATTAGGAAAAAATTCTTTACTGTGAGGGTGGGGAGACCCTGGCACAGGCTTCCCAGAGAAACTGTGGATGCCCCATCCTTGGAAGTGTTTAAGGCTGGGTAAGATGAAGCTCTGAGCAACCAGGTATAATGGAAGGTGTCCCTGCCCATGGCAGGGCTTTAGATCTCAAAGATCTTGAAGGCCCCTTCCAACCCAAACCATTCAAGGATTCTGTGATACTGTGATCCTGCTTGCAGCTCTCCTGCTGATCCAGAGCCAGATTCTCCCATATAGTTTGATTTCCTTTGTATGGATCTCATATTTCAGATTATGAAAACTTCAGGCTTCCCTTTCAATGCAGCAAAGCCATGTGGAATATTCTTCAAAACAGTGTCTCTGTGTAAATAGGACACCAGAAGAGTTACCAGCACTGCCTGAAAATACCAGTTGTCTCCAGTGGAAGAGCTGCTCTGTGGGACCCTGCAAGGACCCAGACTCTTGGGAATGGCTGTGGCTTGGATAATTCCCTGGCTACATCCAAGCCACCTCAGTAACATGCTCCCCTTTTGCCTTGCCTCGGCCCTGGTGTTTAATATCTGCAATATTCTTTAATGTATTCTTATTCCCACTTTATAAACCCTTCTGGTTTTGTCGCAGAGAACCACAGAATAACTTTGGCCATATCTTCCTGATGTTTTCTTTTCCTCAGACACAAAGTCTTCATAAAACTGGCAGCCCACTGAACCAGCCGTGGGGGTAATGGCATCCTTGACACATCCTGTGAGGTGTGTCCCGTTCTTTCCAAAGGAGCCATCCATTTTAAGGTCTTAATTTGCCTTTGGGATAGTCAGTAACTTTTTAGTGTTGTTTAATTGCACCCTCTTGCCTTTCAGACAGTGCTCTCTGATCTCTGTAGCACCGTTCTTTTTATGAGAATTAGATGTGCCGCTCAGAGAAAGAACTAATATCCCTTTCCCAACTTCACTTCTGTAATTTCCTCTTCCTTGCTTTTGTTTCTTCCACCTTGCCTATCATGACATTTGCATTACAGTGGCTCTGCTTTGCTATTGTACCCATTTTATTGTTTTCCCATTTTTGATGGATTTTACTTCCTCCAGAATAGTCACACTGCTCTCCCTACCACAGATCCCCTGCTCCCTGTTCAGTTTGCTTGCTTCCAAGTGCCATAGAATAAAATCCTGACCCTTTCTCCAAAGAGATTTTTTTATTGCTTAGCAGAAAACACCTTTTACTAGAAAATATCTTTCCTTTGGGAGTTATCAGTTTGGAGCTGGTGAGCAACGGGGAAAAAAATCTGAATCCAGAAAATAATTATATAGATGAATATCTAACACACAAAAGAAGAGTCCTTCATGAGAAACCAGGCTTTTCTTCAGTAGTGGTGTGAATGCTCACAAAGATGTGAAAATTACTGTATTAAAGTACCTGTAGACACATAAAGCATCTCTTAGTTTTCTTCCCAGAGCTGCAAGGAAAAAATTCTGCAGTGCTAAGACCCCTCCTCATTTTTTTCTCTCTGCAGTGTACAAGCTTCTTTCAAAATGGGCTGTTCTACCTGTCCCTGAATTTGTTCTGACCCCAAATCCAGGGAAATGTGCTTAATCCTGTAATCCAGCCCTCCTTCAGGGTGACCCCACACAGCTCTGCTGCCAGGCTGCTTTTTGCAGCAAAGGTGCAGGAGAGCTCCAGTGCTCGGGGCTTCCCCTCAGCTGGGCAATGGTTGTGGCAAAAGTGGCCAGAAGGGGTGTTTCTCCACATGAATGCATTGGGAGGGACTGCCTGCGGGTGTATTTGGGGGACAGACCCTCCAAAATGTGCATGGACTGTCTAGTAAAGGAAGAACACGGGCAGGATGCCCTTGGGAAAGGTGAGGGTGCACATCCAACGTGCCTTTTTGGGACCACACTCACCGTCTGGCACCAAACAGGCTGCCCAGGGTTTGGGCACGGCCCCAAAGCTGCCAGAGCTCCTGGACCCTTTGGACAACGGGACAGGGATGGGGGGGATTGTTGGGGTGTCCTGGGCAGGGCAGGGATTGGACTGGATGATGCTTGTGGGTCCCTTGCAGCCCAGGATGGTCTGTAATTTTATGATCATCCTGTGCTAAACTGGGATTTGATTTCAGTGCTGCATCTCGCTGGAAAAGTGTCACACGGAGCAGTTTTGACCAGCTCTGCCTGCAAGGCAGGACTGAAAATGGGTGTCATTCACCTCTTCAGCAGCACCTCTGCCTCTCTTTTACATGATAACATATTATCCTGCAGTATTTTGCCATGATTGCTGCCTCAGTGAGCTGGAATATTCACAGGAGGTTAACTTTGAGCACCTGCTTTGGTGCCTTGAGTAGGAACCCAAGGGGCAAGTTGGCACTGGAGACATTTCTCCCTAAGGCAGTGCCCTGTTTTCCATGGGGGTACCTCCCTCCTTCAACTGACTTTATTGGACTGATAATTTGGGCACCTTTTATCTATCTATCTATCTATCTATCTATCTATCTATCTATCTATCTGTCTATCCATCTGCCTATTTGTCTATCTATCTGTCTGTCTGTGTCTGTCTATCTAATTAATCATCTTATGCATTTATTTATGTATTATTTTTAATTTAGACAATTACATGTCTAAAATGCAGTGGTGTGAATTCTTCACTTGCTTGATGTGATCCTGGTCTGGCTTGGTGGGTTCTACAGGCAGAAATATGAAATCACAGGGAAGCTGCTCTCTAAATTTTTGGAGGAAAATGAAAATAGTGACCCAAAGATTGTATTTCTCACACCTTCTTCTTATCTGATTTTTATTCCTTTTTCTGAGGAGCATGAAAAAATGAATGAGCCACAAATTCAATCTCTTCCTTATGTTCTTACCACAGACATCTTGGTGTAGGATATTTTTTCTCATCTTGTGTGTACTGTAAAACTGGAAAACTGAAAAGCTCAAGTATCAGATCTGTCTGTTGACCCAAAAATCTACAAATTTAACCCCCCAAATGGATTATTTACTCTCATGGCAAGATAAGGAATTTATTTGTGTTAATATGATCTTGCATCATATTTAATAAGAAAACAAAATAAAAAACTGTTCCCAAATTATCAGAATTAATTAAAGTGTAATTATGTGTGAACTACCCTGAACTGATGTTCCTGATGAGCTGAGCTAATCCTGCACCACTGCCAACCTGAATGGAATTGAAATGTAAAAGTCAGCTCTGTGGGAAGTGGAATATTTGGAGAACTTTGGGCAGATGCAAACACTGAAGTGATGAAACATTTCCTGGGTGTTGGAGGCCGAGCCAAAAGGCCACAAAAATCTTTAGGCCTCGTAACTTCAATGTAGTTTTTGAACACTTTAAAATTAATGTAATTTTTTGTTCTGAACTAAGTGTGACTTACTTAGGTGACATAATTCAGAAGGACTTGAGTATGGATCTGTAGGATCAGCCCTGTGTTTCCATGTACAGTTCTCTGTAGTCACTCTTTGCATCCTGTCCTGGTGCCTGTGAAAGTCTCTGTGGACAATATATATATAGAATATAAATCCTGTTTCCAGAATCAGTTGGTTTTTTCCCCTCGCTATCCTGGAATGAATAAGAGAGGCCAAGCTCAGAGTGCAGACCAAGATAATTGATGATATCCTTAAATGATGGGCTGATGTCCTAATAGAGAGGCTCTGTTTCCCCCCTCCGTGTAGGAAGCTCCTCTTAAACCTTTGTGTTTCTTTATCCAGGTTGTCAGACAGCTCCACTTTTATGTGTATTGACAGAAGAAAATTGATTCTTAATCCTGGCCCAACATCTCACTTGGGTGCTTGTGCCAGCGTGCCTGACATGTATTTTGGATCCTCTCTTGAGCGTGGAGGCGAGGACGGGCTGGGAGGTGCAACCTCTGAGGCAAAAGAAAGGCAGATCCCTTTGCAGTGCCTGCTCCTTGCTGAAGAACAATGCCCTGTGCTACAGGCACGTAATGGCACTGCTGACACGCAGCGTTTCTCCTCTGATTAATTTACTGCGTGGATGAGATCATTCTCCATCGCAAGATGCCTTAAAAGTGATGGTTCTGAATGTTTGGCAGGGCTGTCATAAAACATTGTTCTGCAAAGCAGTCTATTCAAGCCCCACCACATGGGGTTTTTTCCCCACTCCTGCTAGACCATATGCAGGCAGACAGTTTGCATTGGACCCTAAATGGTGCCAAGTGCTGAATTACTGCCTGAGCAGGGAGTATTTTGATAAAAGCAAAAAGCTTTCTGATGGCATTTCATGCCCCATTAGAAACTCGAGGACCAACCACTAATAAGGTTATGCCAAACGTGTACTTATTCGTGTCCTTCTTTCTCCCTGTGCCAGCGCTTCCAGCCTGCCCCCATTGATGTGCGGATCAATCCTGCCCGTGCAGGCACAGCAGAGCGAGGGTATAACGAGGTGGGAGTGAAGTGTCAATGCATAATTCATGTCTGACAGCACCTCTGTGCCTTCCAGCAGAAGCCTCCCGTGGCAGGGAGGTCCTCGGGAAACTCACCCGCACCAGCTCCTTGTGTTCCTGCTTGGGTGGCGAGCTTGTGGTCTAGCAGTGAAATGCCATTCAGAGGCACTGCTGGAGTGGAGGGGAAGGACAGCGGGGTTCTGCACTGAGAACTTTCAGCCCCCAACAACTACTCTGGTGGAGAGTTTTAACTCTAACTCAAAAAACCCCAAACCCAGCAAAGGTCCGAATGCCTTTGGCACGGTAATTTAGCGTTGCCAAATTACAGAGTATAACAGGGCGGTGCAGTTGGGTGGGACCTACAAAGACCACCTTGTCCAGCTGACCCATTCAGGGCTGACCTGAGTTCAAGTGTTGTTAAGGGCGTTGGCTAAATGCCTCTCCTACAGTGACAGGCTTGGGACATCGACCCCCCTTCTCTAGGAAGCCTGTGCCAGTGTGTGGGCACCTTCTGGGTGAAGAAAAGCTTCCTGGTGCCAAGGCCAAAAACTGATCATAGACTCCAAAATGTCCTTTCAGCTCCATGTATTGGCATAAGGTCAGGGCCCAGAGCCTGGTCCTGCACTAGGGGGCAGTGGGGCCAGATCCTGAGTTTGACCCAAAAGACCCAGCTGAGAGCACTTTGTGAGTCAGTTTGAGTTTGGAATTTCATTTTATCTGTGGGTTTTTGGTTTTAAGCCTCACTTTTCTCAACGAATGCTCTTGTGAACCGTGCTTAGGGATTCCTTACTATTCCAGCATCATAATAACAAGGTTTATTATGTTCTAACCCAGCGTGTTGTGACATTATTGCAAAATTATTGTTTTGTTTCTCCTAACCTCAAGGTTTTTTTGCAACAGTAATAATAATAAAAGACACAGAGGCTGATGAATTATCCACCACATCGAACTGCAGCACAACAGGATCTGAAATAGCTGAGAGAGTAAAACAGAGAAATATCTCAATTTATGAGTGAAACACTAACACACACTAAACTTTTGCTACACTGTTCCTCATCTGATTTTTAGTTTTCTCTTCACAAGCAGACAAGACTCACACTTCGCAGGTGATAAATTTTAACCAGATTACAGGGATATTTGGCACAGGCTTTTTCTGGAAAGCATAAATTTCATTTTATGTGCAGATTCAGGCTCAGAGAAAAGCAGTACTTCTCAGTCTGCTAAGAGATGAATTTCCAAATGAATAAATAATCACTATTGGTGCACAGCTAGATAGTAGCTGGCTTCTTGTATGATATATCAAGGAGAATAATCTGAAATTAAATTGCTGCTGCCTACAGTGTGCACTCAATGCTTTTCAATATATAGTTCTTGTGAGGTTTACAACTTCACTGGATTTGGAGGAGCTGTCATTTGTTTCTGTTTACACGTACATGGGTCTCTGCTTTCCACCTAAGTCAAGGTTTGTCTCCTCCTGAGGCCCCAGGAAGGAGCAATAGGGATGGTGGTACAGCAGGGAGAGCTCCAAGGCTGGACCTGCTCAAGCTTTCACAGGCGTGGGCGTTGCATCATCTCATCTACTGTGGCCTCTGCTGAGAGGAATTCCCCACCTGGGATCCCAGTTCCTGAGCTCTTCCAGGATTTTTGTGAGCAGGAACTGCCAGCTGTGCAGTTTAGAGGGATGGTTTGCCTCAAACCCCTGGTATGTTCCCTTCTGGTGAGAGGATTTAAATCCAAGTCTCCACCTCAGCCCCCGTGGTGCAGTGCATCTTCTGCCTCCCCCCTCGGAAATCAAATTCCCACGGACATGAGGAGCACGGCTAAGTGAGAGTTATTTGCAGCAATTCCTGGGTGAAGGTGGGGATATTAATTGTCTGTCACTGTGGCAAATATTCCTGTGCCACAAAAGGTGGTATCTATTCCTGGAGACAGGCCATGCAGTTTGACAGCTGTTGAGCTCCCCGAGCTGCTTTGTGTTAAACTACACAACCCTCTGAATTTCCCGGGCTTTGGGGCACGACAAGGACACGACGCTTTATCTGCCCTGGCTTTGGAGGCAGTTGGCACCTTTGGGCATCCTGGCTATTTGATATCCTGTCCCCAGCAAAACATGGAGCCTGCAAAGAGGACCCTGGTGGGATTGAGAGTGTGTGTCTTCTGCTCTCCTCTTGAGCTGGGTGGCTCCACGTCCAGTTGTTTCTTGAACCCCTCCAGGGATGGTGATTCCACCACGTCCCTGGGCAGCCCCTCCCAATTCCTGGCCACCCTTTCCATGGCAAAATCCCTCCTGATGTCCAAAAATATAACTTATGCAAGTCTGTTTTCCTTTCCTTGCCATTCATCTGCCATATGCTCCGTGTCCTCATTGGATCCTTTCTGTGCTTTCCTGTGTGCAGGATTAACATGAATCCTCACTTTGGACTGCAGAATTTTGAAGACAACTTAGCTTTGATTAATTCCAGTTGCAAATGATTTGGAAACGTGCATGAGGGACAGTTACACTGCAATCTCTGCTAAATCCAAAGTTCCTGGGGTGGAAATATCATTATCTTCCCAATTTGCACATGATAAAATGCAGGCTTGCTGATTATGAGGGAAATAATTTTATTGGCTGCAATTGGGAAAGTAATGCTTAATGAGAAGGTACTTTTCTGTGCAAACATCCTTGAGGAATGTAAGAGAAAAAGGCCAGGAAAACCTACGGGATTTTTCTTCCGTTCATGCCTTCCTCCTTCCAGGTTGTTTGGTGTCACAGGACACTGTGGAGAGGTGGGATCTTGGATTACCTCATACACCTGGGAAAAAATGGTCAAGATTTTAGATTTAGTATGAACATCTCTGCTCTGCCTTCATCCACATCCTTCTTCTAAGTCTGAGCAATAAGGTACCCTTATTGCCAATGGGTTTCTGCCCTTAATAAAGATTACTGCAGTTAATTTGATTATGAATTAAAATGCTATTAATTTTTGGATAAGTAGATTCACAATGAAGCTTTGCCCAGTGAAGAAGTGATGAAGTCATTGAAGGGATCCATTGCTTACTGTGCCCTCCCTGATCCTGTGTCAGATTTGCCCAGAATTAAACAGCATTTTCCTGCCCTAAGCCCCATACTCTCTGTGGATTCTGAGACTTGAGGGGGTTTCTTCCCTGTCACTCACCATCATAAGATGAAGCAGGGCAGAGCAATTACATGGCTTTGGTCCATTTTTACAACCCTTTTGGTTCACGTTTTCTTATCAACAGTTCTGTTCATCTGAGGTTTCAGTAAAATAAAGAGTTAGCAGAGCTTCTGGTGACTGACATTTGCATGGTGCATCTTTTATGCGTCTCTACTAAAGAGGGCATTTGGAAGCACAGCATCCCAAATGGTTCAGGCACCAGATTAAGAGATGCTCAAAGTGCTAAGCAAAAGTCAACACCAGAAGTCACATGTCACAGAGGACGACGAAGGACATATTAAAGGCAGCTTAATTTTTCATAAGAGTTCTAATTACTTTTTCTCACGCTATGTCAACATCACTGCAGGAGATGGAAAGCCTCATCACCTCACGTGGGCTTTGCAAAAGTGCACTTCTTGCTTTGTCTTTTCAGAACCTTTCCTGGGGGAGAAAGTTCTGGGAGCTGGCTGTGCCACCCTGCCTGTTGTCCTTTGTGCTGCCATCACATTGTGTGATGTCATTTTAAATTTCTGTTTTTAGGGAGCTCTGGTGACGACTTCAGGACCGCGAGGTGCAGTGGGCAGTGTGTCTGGAGGATAAAATCCATGCCAAGCTGACTGAAACATCAGTTCTCAGTAATGCACATGAGGCTCTTTTGTGTCTTTTGTGAGAATGGGGAAAGTACTGACCGAGTTCAGTAAAACTTGTCTCTGATCAGACTGAAATAATTCCTCCAAATGGCTCTATAAATTAAAGTATTTGCTCCATGTTGAGCACCAAGGGAAGACAGATTGTAGCTCGTTCACCATAAAAGGTCAGCAGACCCAAATGAAAATGCAAAAACATCAATTGTTTCCATTCACTAATCACATATAATTGGTCTGGCTCACCTGAACTAGAACACATTTGTTATTATAATGCATAATTAAAGTTCTTTTCATTTTGCTGCTTTCCAGTTGCAATTATCTTTCTTTTAACAAATGCTTGAGAAGGAAACTTCTTGTAAAACTAAAGATACATTTGACAAATTGGTATAATTAAGAAAATGTCCCTGAAAGAGGAAGAACTCTGTAAGGATGAACATTTTCAGTTCCAAGTTACTTTAAACTGTCCTCTGTGACTTCCACGAGACAGAAGAAATTCTGATTTTGTCTCCTGTGGATGCATCCAGTTTTCAGTTTGATTTTAATATGCTGTCAGGCATATTGGGGGAATCAACATCCTGAGAGAAATCATTAAAGGGCAGGGCTAATTCTGATTTTGACTAAGTTCAACATTAAAGTAAAACAAATAGAGACAGCAATAAACAGTAGAAAGACTTAATTCCCATGAGTAACTTGAGGAGATAACATGAAGCAACTGAGCACCAGCTGTTTTAGTGTCCAACAGCATTAAAGAAATGCAACAACACATTTTAAGTTGTCCACTGCTGTGGGATATCTTTTTGATGCTACACATCTTCTCTTAGCAGGGAGATTACAGATAGGAAGATTACAGAGCTCTGTTGCTGAACCTTTTCCAATCTTCTTTTTCTTTTCTTTTTTTTTTTTTTTTTGTTTTGGTTGGTTGGTTGGTTGGTTTTTTTAGCAGATAAATGTCAGAATTAAGTTTTCTGGGGTTCCATCTGCACAGTGACAAAACTGCATGGGAGGGGTGAAGGTATCCAGAGCAGCAGGGCTGAAACTTGGATGTCTTTGTCTTGCTTTTCACTGTTTCCTCTTCTCATTTTGGTTTTTGCTCCTGCAAAAATAGATTTGTGCCCTTCTTTTGCCCATAACTCTTCAGTGGGAATGCCCCTCAAACACACAGGGTCCCCCAGCTCTCCTGAATTTTCCCAGTCCCACCTCCTCCTTGGCATCTGAGCAGGGGCCCCTCTTACACATTATACTTAAAGTGGATTCAAGTAAAAAATGATGTAATGCCCTTTGGGAAAGTAGAAGGGAAAAAATCCTCACAAATTAAACCTCTAAAGTCAGATCATATATTAAGGCAAAGCAGAAGGTATTGCTGTCAGGTTTTTAAGCTTGCTCAGCGTGGGCTGGGCTTTAACCACTGAACCAAAGGCTCTTGATCCAAATCAAATACCCTGGGATATTTTGCTTCTCTGCCCAAGCAGTCTTCTGGAGACTTGCACATGTTGGATACAATGGGTTTAATAATCTATTAAGTATATAAATCTGAGCCCATGGGCTCGTGAGAGCCAGAACAGGCCACTGATCCTCTGTCACTGCAGTGCCCCTCCAGTGAGATATGGTGACACCTGGAATTAAATCAGGACAGAATGAGAGGTACAGGATGGACATCAGGAGGAATTTCTTCATGAAAAGGGTGCCCAGGCACTGGAAGGGGCTGCTCAGGGAGGTGTGGAGTCCCCACCCCTGGAAGTATCCCAGGAAGGACTGGCTATGGCACTCAGCGCTCTGGGCTCAGGGACAAGGTGGGCATCAGGCACAGGGTGGGCTCTGTGGGATGGAAGGGCTTTTCCAACCCTGGTGAGATTCTGAGAATAAGATCTTTTTCCAAAAAGCACTTGTTTTTCAAAGGTGGATTTGTCCCTGTGCAAAAACAAGTGGTTGAGGGGAATGGGAACATGGACATCTCTCTCCAAATCCTGACCATGAAATAAGGACCAAAGGTGAAGATCTCTGACTTACTCAGGTCTTGCCAGTCTCAGTCTGGAAGAAACAAGTAGTAACTGGTATTCCCAGTGATCCTGAAGAGTGATTCTCCCCTCAGATGGTGGCCACAGGCTGACCACAAGCTCTGCCACCCCCCGGACACAGTTCCTGCCCAAGCTGTTGTTCCCCCTTTGGGGCAGTTTCTCTGAGTGTGAAATGGGACATGGCACCAACCACCCCCCGAGTTTGCCAAGCCCATCCCCAGAGCAGAATAAGGTAAATTTGGACAAGGCAGCCCCTTTCAAGTGAAGTCAGAGAAAGAAACCACCTCGGCTGGTTGCCTGTCACCCGTGATGGCAATGTGTGCAATCCATTAACCCAGCAGTCTGAGTTAAATTCACATCCTGAACGTTCTGTACCTTGTCTTCTCCTGGAGTTACTTCCTGTAACTTCAAGCTAATTTTAAATAATGATGGAAGTCAGTAGTGGGTTAGAGAATCATGAGTGTCTTCAGGGGTCTGAGATTAAAGATTACGACATTAAGAAAATGCATGCAGTCATTAATGTAATTTAGAAGTGTAAAGCCTGTCTAATCTAATTTACTATATTACAGTATGAGATATAACTTTGACTAATTAAATGTCTCTAATCTTTTTGCTAGCTTAAGCTTCGATTAACCAATATTTACTTTGTTAGGATAAGATTAAATACCCCAGTTTCCAAGGAAAATCTTTAAAAAGTTTAGCATCCCAATACCAACTGGGGCAATGAGGCACAGGGATACCAAGAGCCATTTTAGAGAATCAAACTGTGCTCAGTGATTGAGTGCAGCATTTACATAACAAGCACGATTAAATTGGTCAAATTAATTTAACAGAATGCTACAAGGACAATGCTTAGGCAGCACTGTTATCCACAATTTAGGGTATAAAAAAAGCAAATGACTTTATTCTTGTCTGTTTGTGCAGCACACAATGGGAGGCAGGTCTAAGCAGGTTAAGGTTCACCCTCTGTGGGTTTTCACCACAAAAGAGGATGGGTAGGAATCATTTCTGTGTGCAAATAGGAGGCTCTGCAGAACGAAAATGCAGCGTGGCTGGAGGGCAATTTATTAAAATCCTCAACACCGTTAAATGTAGAAATGAAAGTTGCATTTACAGCCCAGGGAATGCATCAGGCAGGACAGGATATAATAATGATAAACAAACCAGAAAGCAGAAAACTTCTCGGCAGAAACAAGAGGAGGCATCAGACCAAAGCCCTGCTTCAAAATGTGCCTGCCATCAGATATTTCATGCGGCACAGCAGCAATTCATAGTTAAGGCTTGTCAAACAGACCTATTCTCTGTATAATAAAATACCCCCAAACCAACACAAACAGTTTTTAAACAGTCACCAAAGGAGAGGCAAGAGCCTGGAAATCATTGCCTGTCATTGCCCGCTGAGTGATGAGCCCATATAAACACAGCTTCCCTTCCCCTGAAGAGTGGCCAGGAATCCTGAGCACTCCCTCCTTTCCCTGCCTCTCTGCCTTGCCCCACTCCACCAGCAGTGTTTTGGGAAAAGGAAGAGGCAGGGGTGGGAGAGAGGACTTTCCCCCACTCCCCTCTAAGAGCTCATCTTTGAATTTGTGAGGAAGAGGGAGCCTGCTGGGATGGGAAGCGGCTCCACAACCGTGTTTTCATTACTGCCTTTGATTTATTCATTCATGCCCCCATCTCCATGTGCTGGTTGTGTCCTTCAGCCTTTCCATCCCTTTATGTTACACCCCTCGGTGCCACCAAAAACTGCTTTTAGAAAGAGAATCCTTGTTCTCTTGCAGCCTTTCATTTGCTCCCCGATCAAGCCTTTTTCATCTATTCTCTGCCGAGAAAATGGATTTTTCCACCTCCTGGGTGCCTTGGCAGGCTGTCTCTGCACACCTTTTTGGAATATATAGGTGGTGAGGATTGTGTGCTGTCTTCCTGGTGAGCTCTCTCCAGGACTCAGGAGTATGTTCCTCTTTTGGGGGGATGGAGCTAAACTGAGGCATCCAAAGATTTCATTTTCCTCCCTCGTGGGAGCACAGTCAAAGAAGAAAATAAATTCCTACATAACCACCAGTGTACTGCAGTTTTGCCAGTTTATTTGAGGCCCAGAAACTGCTCTTCATTCAAAAGGGAACATTCCCTTTCAGAGGCAGCTGTGGAAGTTCAGTATCACTCCGAGGTAAATCAGGCTGCTTCTTGTCCAGTCACCATCTGGCTGCTGATGGCATAAAACAGAATCAGGGGCTCATTCTGTAAGAGCCTCAGACAAAAGACAAGCTTGTCGGGGGGAACGGAAGGGAGGATGACTCACTTATTCACGGAGAAACAAGAATTCAGAAAGGCCACTACTGTTAGTACATTCAGGTTGATGGCTTTGAAGGGTTTTCACTTTAGGGTTTCAGAAATTGGGGTGGATTCGTAAATTACGACCCTGCTGATAGAAGAGGAAGGCAAGTGCTCTCCTTCTTCCCACCTCACAAGCACTCAGGAGCATCCCCGAGAGCTGCACTTGATTCTGCTGTTAAAAGGCAAATAAACAACCACTTCTGGTCTCTGTCAGATCTCTCAGCTTCCAGCGAGCTTGACTTTTATGTAAAGAGTGCTTGAAAATGCTCCAGGCCATTTTTTTGTTTATTTGTTTAAAAGGTGTTTGGTTTCAAATCTGCCGCTGCCGGTATTTGTTTTGTTTTGGTGTTCTCTGCAGGCAGTCTCGAAAGAGTCACAGAGGGAAAGCATGGTTTGGGCTGGGAGGGACATGACAGACCATCCATGGGCAGGGACACCTCCCACCAGCCCAGGCTGCTCCAACCTGCCCTTGGACACTCCCAGGGATCCAGGGGCAGCCACAGCTTCTCTGCCCAACCTGTGCCAGGGCCTGCCCACCCTCCCAGCCACCAATTCCTTCCCCATATCCCATCTAGACCAACTCTGTTTGAAACCATTCCCCGTGGTCCTGTCACTACACACTCCTGTCCAAAGTCCTCTCCATGTCTCTTGTAGGCTCCCTTGAGACAGAGATACAGTTGGAAGCATTTAATCCAACCTATATAAATAAATTCCCTTTTACAACCTCTGATGGAATAATGCCTCATTTTTTTTTATGCTGACCAGCATTCCGTATTCCTTGCAATGTTTGACTTAACAGACCAAAGCTGGGCTATGAAGCATACAAGCAAAACACAAGGATTTTTTTTTCTTGAAAATAATGTGGTTTAAAGGCATTTTCCTAACGCTTTGCAGTGCAATATGTACCATTTCATGCATGTTTACAGTAATTGTTTTTATTTGGATGCCCGATTTAGCAAGGTGTAACACCAAGCAGTACTGCCTGTTTTGATCACTGCAGTGGAACATAAATGATCGAATTAAATGCATGTGATTGCACTAAATACTACTGTGATGGAAATAGAAGTTAGAGCAATTATTGTAAAACGAAGTGAAACCAGAAATACAAAAGTTTCTGGAGCATAATTGCAAAAAAATATTTCCATGAATCAACCTGGATGTTCCACTTGCAGTGCTTTAAAAATGTAGTTTTCACTCCAAAGCACTTTGTAAGAAAACCAGTCTTTGTCCATTGCTGAATTAAAGCAGCACCTGTCATAATGTACAGGAGCTTTTTAACACTGGCTTGGGCCAGGGATGGATAAAAGAAGTTGTATCTGATAGAAATGAGACGGGAGGATGTGGGTGGAGACAAAACCTCTGCCATGAATCGGAGCTGGCCGTGCCTTTGGGTGTAATCCTCCCAGTGAAAAGAAGTGACAAATGGCCTTTATTTTCCTCCAACAGTCAGAAGTACTGTTATTTTCTGCTTTATCCAAGCACTGGCATGACAGAAAATCGATTCAGTGCTGAGTGAGAACAGTGTCAGCTCCTGAGTCACCAGCAGCTCCTGCCTTTGCCCTGGAAATCTGCCCCTCCTGAGGTGGCCAGAACGGACCAGCCTCATCCTGTAAGGAATTGAGGAAAGCATCCCTCCTGTAAGGGACTTTTGGGACATGGCATAGACCAAAAGTTTCCCGGGTATGGAAATCTCAGAGAAAACACACAACTGCTGATGAAGGGGAATTATCAGCTCCTAATAACAATGCATGAAGAACTAGGCTCGTGTATCATAACACTAGAGATATTTATAAATATATTTAAAAAGCAGGAGGGGACATAGCAGGCAATTGTGCTTCCAGAACATAAGTCAAGTGTGTATTATTAAGCCTAAATAGCCTGGATTAATCAAATGTCATATTGGCACTTCTAATAATGACTTTACATTGCAAATTCCATTACCTAGCTTTACCAGCCAGGGGAGAAGCTACAGAAGATCAATTAAACAAACAAGAAATTACCTTTTTTCTTTACAGTCCGTGACTTTCAGTACTTACAGTGGTGCCAAGATCCTGAAAATTAAACAGGCATTTGCATAAGATTAATAACTCACTTGCCTTCTGCCTAAGTCACTGTGGCTTATTTAGGACCCCAGAGTTATCTAATGCCTGCTGGAGGGGCTGGGGATGACGAGAGTGAATTAAAACTGGCTTAATATGTCAGAAGGGATCACAACATTTTAACATGGCTCTCTGACGTTTCTAAATGCACCTGCAGCACCCCAGAGATTAATGAGTAAGATCTCAGCAGAATTAGTTCAAGTAGGACGCTGCCTACACGTGTGCACCAGAATGCTTTCCTGCCCTGGAGCATCCCTGTCCAGGGAGTGGGTGGGAATGACCTCCTTGGGGGCCTGTAAGGAAGGAGCCTTCAAGTTTTGGAGACAACATGCCCCATCCCATCAGCAGGGAGCTCCTGTTTGAAGGGCAAGCTGACTTAGCTGCAATGTCTTAGAACAGAACTCATTTTCCTGAGTGCATTTTAAAGGATGCTGGTCAGAAGGATTTCTTCTCCCCCACAGGAGGAAGCAAGGGGTGCATTTTGCCTCCTTTCTCCCACGGCACTGGAGTAGGGTTGGGGATTCTGCCACCAGCCACATGGCACAGGAGGTGGGGAGATCTCGGATGTGCTGAGCTCCTGCAGCTCAGTGTCTGGATAAGGCTGGCTGGGGAGCAGCTTTTGGGATCCCAGGTGGTCTCCTCACTTCCTTGCCACGTCTGAACAATGCCCATCTCTATCCATCTGCAGGGCCAAAAATGCTTCCCCTTGGGGAGAGCTTTCCAGAGGCACCACGACGGTGCTGCCCCTCTTGTGATAGCGGGGCTCGTGAACGCTAAAAACAACTGATACGGGGGGGGGGAGGAATAGATTGGCTTGACAATTGGAGGGGAAGAAGCGCTTCTTGTCACTTTTTGGGTGGCCCCCCAGAGGGGGCCGGGGGATCTGGCTGGGCCCAGGTTCGCACAGAGCGAATAAATGATGTGGTTTGTGCTCCTGGAGCTGCTTAGCAACGCCTTGGGGGAAGAGAGAACTTCCTTCTCCTTTCAGCGCTGGCTCCTCGCAGGGTGCTTGGCCAGATGGTGCACAGAAGATTACTGGGAAAGGCTTCTCAGATAAACCAGGAGCCCGGACAAACTGATGCCCTTCCAGGTGCATTATCTGGTAATCCGTGGCCGAAGAGCATTCCAGAGGAAAGCGCTGCTGAGTCTGTCCCTGACCAACCTGCCCGTTTCTGTGTGTCTGGGTGTGTGTCTGTCTGTCTGCAGAGCCCCAGCAGCGACCTTACTTCTTTAGGAAGGCACCATGGAGGGGGCTGGAAGCAGAAAAAATTCCCTTTAGTGGCAGTTCTTTGAAAGGAGGCACAGAATGTGGGCAGAGAGGATGTGTGGGGCTGAGGGGATGGGGCAGCCATCCCCTGTGCCCAAGCTGCGTGGGAACTCAGTTTCTGTTAGGGGGAAGAATTGGGGGTGGCTTAATTCAAAACAAAAAAAACCCCAACAAACAAGCAAAAAAAAACAATAAAAAAAAACCAAACACCCTGTCTTTCCTCGTTTTGGTACATATAATGAATATACTTAAAAAAACCCCAAACCCAACCAAATGAAAACTCCCCAGCATTTGGCAGTTAATTCCTCCGTGATTAAAGGATGCAAAAACATATGAGGGAAAAACCAGCTTTTGAGGGTGATTAAATGCTGAAATGAATCCAGAGCCATTTGAAAACTGCCGAAGCAATTTACTGAGAATGTTCCTTCTAATTTTGATGGTCCTCATTGTAGGAAAACAGGTTCAAGAAAACCCCAAACACAGGCTGCAATATATATATAATATATATTTATATATATATATACACACACATATATCTCCATATGTGTATATAATAATTATAAGAGTAGGAATTATGTGTATATAGTAATCACAAAAGCAGGAGTTTAAAAGTTTGTGTTGCTGCTGGGCATTGGGTTTGGTTGGTTTGTATTCCATGCATTTGCCACACTGAGATCAGGCGCAGCTGAGCATTTATTTGACTGGAGCTCACCAAATGGATCCCCCTTGGGAGCAGCATTAAAAAGGCAAATAACACTCGGAGAGGGATGTTGGGGATGTGCAAGGGGCTGGCTCGGCAGGCTGCATTTCCAAAGGTCATTTGGTCCCAGCATGTGCAGAATGTCTGCACATACTCATTGAGAGGCACCTCCGGGACTCCGACAGCCTGTTATTTGGGATGGCGTGGCTTGTGTTTTCAGGCATAGGGGAGGTTCAGAGCAGGGCAGTCAAACCAGCTGGAAGTGCATAGAGCTGCTGTGCAGACATGGCAATGCTGAGCCACAGGGCTGGGAAATCACCCTGCTGGAGAAGGGGAGGCTGCAATGAACTTTCCTGGCCTTTCTGAATTTGAGGATAAGTGGCATGAATTGTGACTACCAAAGGCCAAATTGGCAACAGTGACCATATAAAGTGGTTCCACATCTTCCATTAAACCATGGAACTCCTTGCCACGGGACACCAAGGAAGCCTTTCATGGGTTCAAAAAGGCATTGGAAAATCCTGGGAGAATAATCTAGGAAAGCCTGCCAAATGCCTAGACATCACCTCTGGCTTTGGAGCTGAGGGAGCTACACAGAGCAAGTGCTCAGGGAAAAACTGTTTCATGTTCCTGCTGTTTCCTAAACGTCCATGGATTGCCACCATTGGAGATGAGAGCCTGTCCTTTGTCCTGAGCACCTGAGGACAGGCTGGAAGAGTTGGGATTATTCACCTGGAGAAGAGAAGGCTCCAGGGAGACCTTAGAGCCCTTCCAGTGTTCCTAAAGAGGCTCCAGGAGAGCTGGAGGGAGACTTTGGACAAGAGATGGAGGGACAGGACACAGGGAATGGCTTCCCACTGCCAGAGGGCAGGGATAGATGGGATATTGGGAAGGAATTGCTGGCTATGAGGGTGGTAAAGCCCTGGCACAGCTTGGGCAGAGATGCCAGTCCAGAGTCCCCATTCATCCTGCTGCATAAAATTCCTTTTAATTTATCAAATCCCAGTGTCAAAGTCACAAACCCCAAGATGTTGCAGTCTGGTATCTGTGTAATGAACACCAAGTGGAAGGAGGGGCAGAAACCTGCTGTGTTTCACCAGTGGCTTTCTTAGGGCTGGATCCTCTCCCTGCATTACTTGTTCTATGATTCCCAGCTCTACTGCAGGATATGTAGGATAATATTGTGCAGAAGGCTTGTTTTTCATAGTCAATTGCTTTTTAAAACTCCCCTACTTTCATCTGAACCATTTGAAATTGGTTTGTGTTTGCAAAGGGTTTGTAAGGCAACTGCCCATCCTTTCTGAAAGACATTATTACCAAGAAAATCAGGGCTTCTCCCTCCAAAGCAGTTTATACTCACATCTGGGCATCTATTCTACACAGAACATGCAGCCTCTGATATCATGGTCTGAATTTCAAAGAGTTTTCGGATCCAAACAGGGAATGACTTCACTGTACCTTTCCCAAAGTGTTTCTTTTCCTCCTGGAGGTCTGGGTGAATCAGAGGAATTTCACCATACACAGGGGGAATGTTCTTACACCTTTGGGGTCGTTCCATTCCTTGGAAAACCATAATGTTGTTTTTGAGCTCTACAAGAAAAATAAACCCCCAAATATTTATGAACATATATACACGTGGTGTAGAGTTTAACCAAAAATCCTTCTCAAAGCACAACCACCCTGAGTAGTATCTGCTTATGATTAGGGGCAGTGTGCAGAGCATGTTGATACTACACTGGAAAATTAACTAATAAAACAGCAATATGCATATAAGTGCTCAAGGGCTTAAAGGGAAAGCTTAGTTTGATTGTTCTTATCAGAGGCCATTCTCTAACAAATTACTAGAAAATGAACTGAATACATTCTAGGATACCTTTTTAAGGCTAAATGCACTTGGAAATGAAAGAAACCAGGTTCCAATTACTCTTGTGTACCTCACAGCTCTAAATGGCTGCAGACTGTGAATGGGTAGCTTACACTTAGATAGGAAGCAGATAGGAATTAAAACTCAGAATAATTTCCTGCTTTGATAGATGAAAGATGAAAAGAAAGCAAACCCCAAACTCCCACACCCCAAAACCTGCACCTAAAGCCAAGCCCCAACCCCCTAAAGCTGAACTCCGCGAGACTGAAAAATTTCCTTTGAGCTTAATTTTGGTGAGTAACTGAAAATACATTCCAAGTGAGTCTAAAAATGGAATTATTGAATTAAGTCATTCTAGTTAACATTTAATCTGCCTTTAAATTAATGATATGTATGCACAACTTTTATGCCATCTTAATACACTTTTGTCCTAGCATCTCCTTGGCTTTATTAAAATTTTAATAACTTTTTAAGCAAGGGAATTATGTCTGATATTGACTAAGTTATGGCTAAATTAGAAGCTGGCAGTCTACATCAACAGATGAAATGATGCCTCCTTGAATTCTGACTGTTCATTTAATTCACACTTCCACACTAGATTGTCATAGACTGTCTTTTCTCTCCTTAAAGGTTATAGATCTATTTTTAGGCCAGAATATTTATCTGCAGTTGATTTTGACAACAATATCAGTTAAGAATGCCATCTGATTCCAGTTGTGGAATTAAGATCTCACTCGAGCCCCTAGAAACAAGCACTAAAACTGTGGTGCTGCAGTGATTTTAAAGGTATTATTTGTAAACACTTCTGAAAGAAAAATCAAGCAATGTGTTGGTGACAGTGAAGAACCCTGTGTTGTCTTTGAAATGTCTCAGTTTGACACAGTATTCCTTTGAATCTTTACATCTTCAGGTGAAAGCCTGAGGCAATGAAGTGTGGAAAAACCCAGCCCTGGTGGAGATGTGGTCACTGAGCTTCCAAAGCCCAGCTCAGAGCGAGCTTTGATGGCAGCACATATTTAGCTGCAGTGCAGTTCCCATCCCTGCTGCTTTCCAGGTGACTTGAGAGATTTCTTGATGGGGCAGCAGACACTGAGTTTGAATCTGAGACCAAATCAATGCGCTCTCTTCCTTGTCACTGAGCAAAATCCAGCAAGCGAGAGACAATTCCTGAGGGATGGAGGGAACAAACCAAGTGATTACTGTGGGTTTGTTTTCTGTGTCAGGATGGGGTTTTACATGTGCTGAAGCCAGTCTGAACCATCAGAGTTCCTTCAGATATTTTGATTAGGACAAGATTCTTCCCCCACAGGGTGGTGGGCACTGGACAGGCTGCCCAGTGGTCACTTCCAAGGCTGCCAGAGCCCCAGGAGGTTTTGGACAATGCTCTCAGCACATGGTGGGATGGCAGGGGTGTCTGTGCAGGGCCAAGGATTGGTCTGGATGATCCCTGGGGGTCCCTTCCAGCTCAGGATGCTCCATGGCTCTATGACCTCAGGTTGAAGACCTAGTTTTTCCAGCTGGGTCTGTTCCCTTGCCTGGCTGCCCGTGCAGCTGCGGACCCAGCTGTGCTGGGCACAGGGCAGTCTGCAGGGGCAGATGAGCAGCAGGGCTTGCTGAAAATACAGAGAGGGGCTGGGCACAGTGTCTTGGACTAAGAACTTCCCTGCTTCGAATCAACATTCACCAGAGAATTCAGTGTTTCCAGAAATACCTAATTTGGAGCAGTCAGTTTTCAGCTGTCTGAGCAGAGGCCATCGGAGGGGAGGTCGGAAAAGGTAGAGGGGAAAGGTCTGAAAGATGAGATGAAGGCTAATAAAGATCAAGTCTCTTGTGTCTGTACCATTATCCAGTCTCAAGCATCTGCTGTGATCAATATCTCTCCATGTCAAAATGTAACTGTGCCGGGAAAAAAAGCGCCAGCACAGGAGAGCAAACTCTGGGATTCTCCTGAAAAAGGAGGGGGAAAGGTGGGACTGCAACAGGGACAGAGTCAGGAAATATAAGAGTGGTGGTGTGGCTGAGTAATGGAAACTTACGGGCAAAAGTAGTTCATGGGGAAAATGAAAAGGAGGAGGTGAAAGTGAAATAAAAAATGGGAGGGAAAGGACGATAATAGAAAAATGACAAGTTAAAAAACAAGGGGAAGAACAAAGGAACTAAACAAGGGTCTGAGAGGAAAGACTGTGGTCTTTATTACCACCTTTGGGCTTTTTAGTAAAGGACACACAATTTTATGGAAGAATAAAGACAAAAGAGTGAAACAGAGTGCTGGTTAATATTGGTTGGGATGGGCTGAAGAAAAGGAATACAGTGATTTAGAAAGGAAAATATTGGCAAGGAAAGTAAAGCCTGGTGCCATGTCAAAGAACCAAAGTGAGAATACTCAGCAAGGAGAGGGAGTAAAAGCAGGGATGAGAAACAAACTGGTGCACAGGAGGCAACCAAATGGCTTTTCTTGGAAACAGGGACCAGAACACTGGCAGAAATGAATGAGGGCACCAAGGGAAAGGAAGTAACTGCAGAGTCAGGTGTTGTTTTGTTAGATACTGAAAAAGAAGTGATGGGATGGAAGGAAGACCAAAGGAGAGGTCTGAGAGGAACCTGCATTCAGCTTCACCAGTCCTGGTGATGCTCAGGCCAGGGGAGACGTGCTATTAAAGACAGCTCCCAAATTCCTGCAAGCTCCTGGCT
The DNA here is from genome assembly GCA_035222235.1 of Margarornis squamiger. NCBI lineage: Eukaryota > Metazoa > Chordata > Aves > Passeriformes > Furnariidae > Margarornis > Margarornis squamiger. The sequence continues at coordinate 532,637 of JAWWTY010000001.1, read as the reverse complement.
TCACCCTTGCTGCTGCCTCCCTTCTGAGGAGGATTTCATTCTGAAGGGAGGGCAGAGCTGTGCAATGAGACCCAGAGAGAGAGAGAGACAACTCCCTCAGGGAACATACAGCGTGAGAGAGGAACATTGTCACTGCTTGAGCACACACAAGCCCCATTAAAGCTCCCATCCCATGCCAAGTGCTCTCCCAGGATAATCCCCTGGAAGCTGCAGATAGGACTCTGCTGAGTTTATGCCTGCCAAACTCCCAGGAGCTGGGAACCTGGTTGGATCACACTCCTGGTTTCTCAGGAAAGCTTCAGTGCCTACGTGAGTGCTTATATGATACCTTTGGGAGTAAGGTTTCTTTTCCAGAAAGATAAGGCTGTGCAGGCAGCTTCTGACCTCCCCGAGGCTTACACAGACAAGATATCTGCTGCCTGGAGCAGAGGCACAGGGAAAATCTTTGTTCCCCACACCCTGTGGAAGAGACAACTCCCCTTCAATGCAACCAGCAGAGCTGAACAGCCCATTTGGTCCATGCACGAGTTCACACGAGTGTTTTTCCAAATGTGGCATCCACAAACTCTTCTAAGGTTCCAACACTGAACTTTTGCCTTTCTTTTTTTCTCTTTATAACACTGTAAGACATACCTGAGACTTTAAACGTGGGACTCTATCCCAAATCTATGAGGAAAACTTTCCTCCCTGTGCATGAGTAAAGGAACAGGGCTCTGATCCATTACAAACACTACCCAGAAGAGGTGGATGGATGGCAATTCCAACATTTGTCCATAGGCTGCATCTTTCTTACTTTCTCCTTCTCACCACGGAAGCAGGACCTGGACCAGTAACTGCAGAATATGCAGTCAAATATACTGGCAATGATTTGGCCTCTCTCTCTCTAAAATACACCGGTAAGTTTCAGTAAATATTTATCACGTGTCAAAGTGGTTTAGGTGGGAGATTTCACTTCACTTAGTTTTTTTTATTCTTTTATTCATTCTGATTATCTGGAGGTGTAAATGGTGTGTACTGGATTGCTGCCTCCTTGAGGCAGGGGTGTCTGTGTGTTTGAAGAATGCCTGGAAAATGGAAGAGTGAAAAAACCCAGTCAGGTCACTGCAAGTTTGCTTGGTTTTAGCACAGGAATCCCTCTCTGATAAAGGGGACTGAGTAACATTGATGAGAAAACAACCAGCGTAACCACTTCTAGTGGAAGATGCTCAGCACAATGTCATTATGTCACAGAATCAGAGAATGGTTTGGGTGGGAAGGGACCTTAAAGCCCATCCCATTCCACCCCCTGCCATGGGCAGGGACACCTCCCACTATCCCAGGTTGCTCCAACCTGGCCTTGGACACTCCCAGGGATCCAGGGGCAGCCACAGCTTCTCTGGGTACCCTGTGCTGGGGCTGCCCCGCCCTTGGTAAAGAATTTTTTCCTAATATCCCATCTAAACCTACTCCAGTTCAATTTGATTGTGCATTTAGACTTTGACGAAAAACAGTTTTACCCAAATTCGCTGTAATTATGTAACACAGTCTGCACTGTGTCTAGAACTGAAATACATTTTAAAAACACCTTCCATTTTTGGGACTAAAATTTTACTATTTATTATTCTATAGTTTTCTTGATGTACTTTCTTGATGCCCCGCCAGGGAGTGAAAAGCAGGCAATGGTTATGTGACAGCTTTAGGAGATTTGCAAAAATAAAGTATTATATAGCTGGTTTTATGGCCTTTGCAGAGAAAGGCTGAAGTCACAAGAATAAAACCTGCTGTTAAAAGCCTTACCCCTTCCCTACCTCCCAGTGGAGGGCTGGCATCTCCATGGCATGGCACGGCTGGGCAGAAAAGAGAGTAGCAGCCTCCCTGCAGAGTGACATATGCCTGTCACAGGGATGTCATGGCCTGTCACAAGGATAACATGGCCACAGTCACAACCTGGCAGAGTGAAAATGTGGAAGCCTTCCCCCAGAAACCTGAAGGATCCCTTTCCCCAGGTACTTCCAACCAGCTGCTTGCCCTTGTGCTGACTCCATCAGGGGCAGAGGAAGGAGGTTATTTTTGACGCCTTCCATCCACCTTCTTGTCCCTCACATCTCTGGGAATGGCTTCCAGACAGGTTTTCTCCATAACCAAGGGGCTGTCCAGGGAAAGGGTGGAGTCCCCACCCCTCGAGGTGCCCAAGGAACGACTGGATGTGACACTGGGCTGGGTGACAAGGTGATGGTTGGACTTGATGATCTCAGAGGTCTTTTCCAACCTCAAAGATTTTGGGATTGCCTTTTCTCCCAGCACCTTCAAAGGCAGTCTCATGCAGATCTGCCCTGCTTTCCACCACGACAGAAGCTTGTAGGACCACATCAGCCCTGGGGGCTGTCAGTTTTCACCTTCATTAGCCATGGAGAGAGAGCTCATAGCCACCAAAAAGCCTAAAGGCATCGCCTGTCAGTGAAGTCAGGTTTGATCGATCTTTTCAAGAGATGGCAGCACTTCTTCTGGGCCACAGTGGCACATCCTTGCCTTGCTCACCAGGACAGACAGGAGGATCTGCAACCTTCACTAGGTGTCCACATTTCCATATGTGTCATGTATTTATGTTCCCAGTCAGTGGGAGCGTTCTGGAACCTCAGCTCTGAAGAAAGTTTAGCCCGTGCTTTCAAATTCTTCTTTTTACATACTTTGAATAAAACATCAATTCCCTCTCCTTTTTGGATGGAATTCCTACTTTTTTTTTTTTAACCACATTTTTTATTGATTTCAGAATGGTTTCCCAGAAGTTCTCCTGTCAGGCATTCTCTGGTAATATCAAGTGGAAGATATGGTGAAAAATGTTAGCAAGGTGCCACTCCAAGTATTTCAATTGAGATTGCAGTTCAAATCCATCCACTGAAACCTGCCCTATGGGAACTTGCCCTAGAAAATGCCTGGCATATTTTTGGGATGTGTCATTATGCAAGCCTGTGTATATTATGTATATTATAGTATCTTTACCAGTACCATGTTATTTGCATTGGATTTCACTGTAGCTACGACTGTCTCTGGAAAAATTAAAAAAAAAAAAAAAGAAAATTCCAAAGCAAAGGCAGGGATAAGTTTCAGACTGGAAGCTCAGCAGGAAATAAAGATCTCATTTTGAGAAGTTGATTAGTCCATGAAACTGGGCCCTGGTGATTACAGGTAGTTTGCAGAGGTCAGTACAGGGGATCTGTCAGAAAATACAAAGTGATTTTGAGCAGAGAGCCTTTTCCTACATCTTCATAAATGCTGTTGCATCTCTTAGTGCAGGGAATATCTCAGCTCTCAGGGTTTCATCCTCTTGCCCCCTGACCAGCTCCCTGTTTGCATACTCGTAGCCTGAGTGGTTAAGGATGGAATAATTTACATGTGGAAAAGCCACCTTTTGTTTTTCTCCCAGAAAATTCCCAGCCCTGACAAGATTGTCCAGCTCCATGGTGGCCTCATAATGCAGGGGAAAAGCCATGAATTCTGTATTTTGGTTTCCTGATCCCCTTGCACATTAAACACTGTTTCTCCAGGAGGTGCAGGCTGTCCCTCCTTTAACATAATACCATTATTTTGGTTGTTGTTGTGGTCCTTTTATTTTTAACTTAATGGTAGCCCTATTTCCTTTATGTAAGTCTACTACTTTCAAATAAAATTATATAATACATGTACCCTGTGCTTCATAAATCCGAATGCTGGAACATGAAAATAGTTTTTAGAATAGCATTAAGGAAGATCTATCTTTCCTATGTGTACCAAAGGCACCACACTGACGTTTTTAGGTGAGGGACCATAAGTTTGCCAGAGCAACAGACCCCAGGGAAATTATGATAACAATAAAGCACATATTTAAAGGAAGATTTTTAAGATTTTTAAAGCTGTGTTGCAAAAAGATGCACAGTAATTGTATAATTACTGTTTAACTTGGTGGGGGTTTTTTTGAGAGGGCTTCAACTCAGGGCCTAATTTTCTGGAAGGTTTGCCAGAGACAGACTACTCTGGGAACACTTCATAGCATATAACCATCTTTTTGTGGGATAATCAGGTAGGCAGAGGTCTAAATCTCAAAAAATGCCCTTGCACCCATTTGCTATAAATTGTACCTGCATTTGTATGCAGGCACAGAATTGGAGGCTAATTCTGAAAACTGGGGCCTAAATATCCTAAATAATTTATAGGGAATGGGTTTGGGCAATTTGCAAGTTGCAAAGCTCCCTAAAATCTAAGGCATTTCCTATATCCATCTGGCATATTGGTCAACATGGGCCAGCTTAGGGTGTAAAAGCAACTTCAAGAGCAAAGAGGCAAAAGGGCATTTCCCTGTTTGTGTCAAAGCCCCAGCAAGTCCCCTAAGCCTGGCCCTGGCTATCCAGAGATTTAACTCTTGCACAACAGCAGCAGCAAAGTGTCTCCTGAGACAAGGAAATGTGTCTGAGGCAAACATCAGCTGCCTTTCCAGCAGTTAGATTGAATTACCTGGCAGGTCCTTCCACCCTCTGGAGTACCCTCTCACAGGCAGCAGCTAGAAATTCCCAAAATTTTTCAATTCCTTATGCCATGGTGGCAACATCCACTTAGATGCAAAGCTCCCAGCTTTGCCCCCAAAATGCAAGGCAAGTGCCTGGGACAGACAAATAGGGAGGGTAATATTTGAATCTGTAAATGGAAATGAGACACTGGGGGTCTGCCCACTTTCCTGCATCCCTCCTGGCATTATAAATGGGAATACCTGACATTATAAATAGGAACACCTGACATTATAAATGGGAAGAGCTGACATTATAAATGGGAATAGCTGATATTACAAGCAGGAATATCTGATGCTATAAACAGGAGTACCAGCCTTCATGAAAAGCAAAAGCTGGCCACAACCCAAAAGAAGGAGAGGGAATACATAAAATGTGCCAAATGCATATTCCCTTTGCAGAATCGAACCGTGCACTGAGAGAGATCCTCAAAGAATACATTTGCAAGGAGCTAATGTGCAGAAATTCGGCTTTTTCTGTTTACTCCTTGCTACCAGTCCCGGGGAGGAGGTGCTGGAATGTGCAGGGAATCAAATGCACGGGCCAGGCCAGCCAGAATTGGGTATAAACGCTCTCATTTGAAGAGATCAATCAGAGCAGCACTTTATTTGCTGTGAACCACCAAAGCGGTGCAAGGAGCATGTGTGTGCATGCAGAAAAGGTGGGAGAAGAGCCTGTGTGATGCACTGCAAGGGAACAGCTCAGCCTGGAGAAGAGAAGGCTCTGGGGTGATCTAATTGACGTCTTCAAGGACCTGAACTTACAGGAAGAGTGGAGAGAATATTTACAAGGACTTGGAGTGACAGGACAAGGGGGAAAGGCTTCAAACTGAGAGAGAGTAGGGTTAGATGGGATATTGGGAAGAAATTCCTCCCTGTGAGGAGGGGTTGGCACAGTTGCCCAGAGAAGCTGTGGCTGCCCCATCCCTGGAAGCGTCCAAGGCCAGGTTGGAGGGGGCTTGGAAAAACCCAGGCTAGAGGAAGGTGTCCCTGCCCATGGCTTGAACTTTAAGGTGCCTCCCAAACCATTCTCTGATTCTATGATCATCTGCATTATTTCAGCTTTCCCCAAACTGCTGCCTAGCCTGTGTCCCAGAAAAGGTATCCAGCTGTTCACAGGACAACAGGAATTATCATTCAGGCTGGAAGGGAGCTTGGGATGGTTCCTGAATGCTACTTTGCAGCAAGTTTTAAGTTGATTATGATCCTCAGAGTCAGGTTTTCATGAAAAGACTTCTATTTTCACGAAACTGTTGGCTGCTGTAAACACCTTCCCGTGGAGCAGAGCTTGTCCTTCCACATGTCTTTGTAGTCACTGGAGCTACACAGTGACTTTAATGTTTAAAAACGAAAAGAAGATAGAAATGTCAAACTTTGAAGGGGCAGAGACCTCAGCACGTGCTGCATGGTGTCTCTAAGCCATTTTGCAGCAGGTGCACTTTGCTGGATGAGGAAAATTGTAATTCATCACCACCAAGTCTGAATAATGCAAAGGAATCACTTCCATAACAAAAGTCCCCACATGAAGAAAAACTTTATTCCTTTTAAAAAAAAAATAAATCTTTAATCAAGAAAACCCCTTTTCTTCCCGCAGATGATTTAGATGTAAGAACAACTCCAACACATGCATGATTCAAACAGTCTTTTTAAATAAAGTCTTTTGATGAAATGAGGGAATTAAACATCAAAACCAACATCTACCAATTACAAAAAAAGTCCTTGGTGTGTCAGCTGGTCAGCTGAGCAGTGGAGAACTGACAGCTCCATCCCTCAATTCATTATCCAAACGTTTCAGAACGTGAGATAATGTTACTAAAACACTGATGGCAAAGAGTTATTAAGAAAACCAGCAGAAAATTCTTCTCAGTCTTATACTTCCCTAAAATCCAGGCCTATCTGCACTTTCTCTCTTTGTTTTGTGGTGATTTCAGGGTTGTTTGGTTGTTTTTCCTAGTGCCCACAACATAATTTCCTGTGCTAAGGGGAGAAAACAATCCCACTAACAGGACATCAAAGAAAAGCCAGGCCATGTTGGTGTTTTAAATAAGGAGACAAAACAGTAGTTTCTCCGTGTCCTTTTCCTCTTTGCTGTAAATCTGCATCAGCAATATTCCAAAGGTGTGAAACTGGAAAACCCTGCATTCCCAGCAGTGCTTCCCTTCGAGAATCACAGGGAATGAATGCATTGGGAGGTGCCAGAGCCCTTAAAAAGCAGCTGTGATTTTTCCCTGTGGGCTCTAAATGATGCCAAGGGCCACCAAAGCTGCCCCATCAGTGCCCTGCTCAGCTGGCAGGGCAGAGAAAAAATACCAACAGGCTCCTGGGTTGGGATAAGGATGGGGAGAGATCACTCAATCCATGGGAAAAATGGGCTTGGCGTGGGGAAATTAGTTTAATTTATTACCAATCAAAGCTGAGAAGGAAGATGAGAAGTAAAACCAAATGCTAAAACACCTGCCTGCCAACCCTCCCTTCTTCCCAGGCTCAGCTTAAATCCTGGTTTCCTCTCCCCCTGAGTGGTGCAGGGGGACAGGGAATGGGGTCTGTTTCTGCTGCTCCTTCCTCCTCACACTCTTCCCCTGCCTCAGCTGGGCTTCTCTCTCCATGAGCTCCAGGTCGTGCCAGGACCCTGCTTCGGTCCTTGGGGCATCCACCTTCACCCACCTGCTCAGAAATCACACAGGAAGTTTTTACTCCTTTGCATAGCAATAATAAAACCTCCTGGAGCCAGGATTTCAGCTGGGTGAGGTGTGACTTGGGCTTGTTCTGCCAGTCATTCATCAATATGCTGTCTGCCTTGCCTTAATTAAGAATTAAATCTGAGATCCTGGGAAGAGCATCCCACTGTTTTTCAGACAGTTTCCACATCTCTCCTTTTGCAGTGGAAAAAAAAAAGAGAGGGAAAACAAACTAACTTGTGTTTGCATTGTTTTCGCACACCTCCCCACTGATTCTTTATTTCAAACGTGATGAATATCAGAGAGAAATTTAAGTAAAACCCACATCACCATTTCCTGCATTCATTTGGCTCTCTGAGGGGCACGTGGCCGGATTCCTTCCATGACAAAAACATCCTGAAACTGATTTTTGCTGTTTTTGTAAGAAATGCATGACCTCTGCACTGAAATATTGGTGAGCCTTACACGGGGCTTGCAGGGAAAGACATGAATTCATTAATTTATTGGCTTTTAAGGTCCAGAAACAAAGCCTTAACCAAGGGAGCTGTTCATTGGCAGGGTACAGCTGAAGGAGGGCACTGCTCAGATAAAGCATTTGCCACGGCAGGCAAGGGGAAATGGGTTTTGGGACACCCTGTGGAGAGGGACATGTGTGGACTCCACACTCCGAGGGCAGGCATTGGCAGCAACCAGAAGGGCTCAGGCAGCACGAGGGTGATCCATTTTCACCCAAAAATGGGGAGGAGAAGGACTCACAGCAGCTTCGAGGTGTCCTTTGCGAGTGGCAAGTCGATGGGATTAGTTCAGTTTTTAAATTAATCATCCAAGATATGTAACCCAGGTCGTTTTGCTCAGCCATTTTACAAATTCCACCTTTTGATTTATCCTTTTGATCCAGGGAGCAATTCTCAACCTCCTTGCTGAGCACCTTTTTCTAAAAGCTAGTCCAATATTTGCTGCCTCTGAGTCTTGTGGCCACTGATGGGACTCCGCATATTTTGTCATCAGCTCAGCTACTTTGCTTTTCTGCTGGTTTTTCCCCCCAGACTCCCTGAACACTTGCCATCTGGACTCATTTGCTATTTAAAAGGTGTTTTCAGTTGCCACATAAAAAGGTTTTAAAGTTATACCTGGCTTTGAAAAGCTACAATTAAACAGAAGATACTTGCAAATAAATAAATGAGGGGGGAAATGCGGATTTGTCAGCCAGAAAACTTTTGATCATCTTCTCCATTTTCTTCCTCCTGCTCTTCATTTTTTGCCAATTCTTATATGTTGATTGAAATGTATTAAGGACCAACAGCAATTTTTTATATTAATAAGCTAAGTCAGCTTGCTGCTGAAGCTTTATTGAACAGAAATGAATTCTAAATGCCTAATAATGTATTTTTACTGCCTTTTTTCTACCATTCAAACCTTCGGTCTACCTCTGCTCACAGAATAATGTATAGGACCAACATGTAGCCATAATTAAGAAAAGCCATCTGTTGGAGTTCACAAAAGGCAAATTTCATAGAATCATTAAGGCTGGAAAAGCTCTCTAAGATCCAACCATTCCCCAGCACTGCCAAGGCTACCATTAACCCCTGTCCCCAAGTGCCACAACCACACAGCTTTTAATCCCTGCCTGTTCCAGGGCTGGACAACCCTTTCCAGGAAGAAATTTTCCCTAATATCCAACCTAACCCCCCTGCAGAGCCTTCCTGCCCTCCAGCAGATCAACACTCCCACCCAGCCCAGTGTCCTCTGCCTGAGGGTGCCTTTGAGCCCCTTGTCTTTAATTTATAATAGTCTGAAACAATTTGATGTTTTAAACATTGTATTTGCTACAGTGAATATAAAGGCAAAGATTTTTGAAATGTAATAATCATTAGGGAGCAAAGAAGAATCCAAATGCAGGTTTGCAAGACATCCACACTTTGAAAAGTTTGTGCAAACTGTCTTAACTATTTTCCTTAAATATGGTTACTGTTTGTTTTCCTCTCAAACTTATTTCTATAGTTTCCATTTAGTGCTCCTTTCAATCCCAGGTGGTTTCCTGTAAGTCTTTCACTGGGCATTCAGCCTATGTTTTACATCTGCTTTAGCTGGGCATACCTGCAGCACCCAGGAGAAATGGAATATACCCAGAAGAGACATATAAATAGCCTGAAATCAGCAGAGGGGACATCCTAGGTTTGAGTCAGAGCATTTATTGCTCCGTGGATTGCAGGGCTGGCCCTAGTGGTGGGAATGGCAGCTCCCTGCCCTGGGCTGGGGTGAGTGCTGTGCCCTGCCTGGAGGGGGTTTGGTGATGCACACAGCTTGAGCTGGCTCCCCGAGGGAAAAGAGGGTTTCCAGAGAGTTTCTAGGCTAGGAAGGAGTGCACTTCTCCTCTGTATGGGCTGGCTTTTATGAGGGAAAGGGTTATTGGCAATGTGATGCAGAATTCTCCAAGCTCCCTGGGGGTTATTTGCTCATGACTGAGCAGCACAGCAGTTTGAGTTCCTCTGTTGGACTCCCACCCCACCACACCCCTTGCCAGGTTTTTTGCCTTCAAGCAGCCAACAGCTGGATATTTTCCCCCACATGCACTAAGGAACTAATTAAACACAAAAGAGACATGGAGGAGCAACCCATTCCTCCCCAGAGCTCCTAGAAACTGGAGCAGAGTAGCCAGCTCCCTGACAGAGCACCACCAGCCATCCAATATCCGAGGTTTAGGTTGGACAGCAGGAGGAATTTGTGCCTGGAAAGGGTGGTCAGGCCTTGGCAGGGGCTGCCCAGGGAAGTTTGGAGTGCCCAGCCCTGGAGGTGCCCAAGGCAGGACTGGATATGGCTGGGTGACAGGGTGGGCTCGGTGACTCCAGAGGGTTTTTCCAACCAAAATGATGCTGTGATTCTGTCATAATGAACTATCCAGTGTTTGAGATGCCCTCAGCCTTTCCCAGGCCAGCTGGCCTTGTGCTGCAGGGAAATTCCACATTCACTTGGATTATTTACTCTCACCTGCCCTCTGTGTTCCCCCTCTCCCCCTGGATTTAACAACCATTGCTGTTAATAAAGGGCCAGCGAGTGCTGAGGGGCCAATCTAAAGGCCAAAAAGTTAATGCAATACCTTTACATATTGGATCCCAATCTCATTTTCTCTCTCAAACAGCTTCAGTGAAAGCCATGCACTCCTCTCCCATGCCATTCCTGCAGGTGTTCTATGGAGAACATCTGGCTGCCAAACACTGCAGAGTGGGGCTTATCACATGGGGAGATAAGAGCCCAGGGAAGGGTACTGGCAGCTCCACACCTCACATTAAGCTTAAGCTGCTACCAAATTTGATGGTGACACTTCTGAACCCACAGGTTCCTAAGAATCAGCAGCTCACTGATGAGTGTTGATACAGAGAGACAGAAAAATGGAGAGCTGAAAAGCTTCTTAAGGGATTGGGTGACCAGTTCTTTCTAATGTTCACGGGAACTAGATATCCAAAACCTGTTCCCAAGGCAGCTTTAAAAATTTCAGATGCAACAGTTAAATAAATAAAAAAATCAAACACAAGGATACAGCGATTTTGTTCTCTCATCTGATTTTACAGCGGTGTCTGATTGCTCTGGAATCTGGTTAAACTAAATGTATGGAGAGATAAATCTGCGAGAAGAGCTCACAGTTGAGATCCTGCAGGAGATAAAGGCAGTGTCTGCAGAGGATGACCCCGAGCTGAACACAAGCTGCAGGGTAACACATAAGCTTCTATCAGCTCTTGCAAATAATTTGAGCCCAATGCCGTAAGTGCCTTAAATTAAATCCCTCTCAACAGCAGCCAATCTACCTCATTAAACATATGTCACGTAGCGAGCCATAATCACTACAAGTGTCGTCTGCACAGCATTCAATTTACATGGAAAATGTATTGCAGTTGTTAATTTGACCATTTTTCAGTGTTCTGTGCCTCTCAGGAAACACACATAGTTAGAAGCAGTGCTTGTTTTGTCACCAAGTGAGACCCACGTGTGCATGTCATTGTGGTACCCAGTTTGTTGTGACACATGACTGCGAAGCAAAGCTTTGCTGCCACACAGGATGAGATCTCTGCTATGATTTATTATTGCCTCTAGAATTTCATATAAATTTTGGGCTAGGCAGGGTCATTAGAGGACCTACAATTATCCTCCCTCATAAACAGGCAGCTGAATTTCCTCTCCTTACCTCAAAACTGAGACCAGTAACTCCTGTGTGTCTCTGGCTTGTCTTCCAGGCTTGATTTGGGTTAATGGCAGCCTGTCAAGGAGGAGCATTTCTGGCTCATGGCCTTTAAAACTTTACCTGCTGAAAGAAAAAAAAGTCAAACCCAAGCACCTGTTTGTGTGGTAGGGAAAAGAATAACTAGAGACCCCTCTGTGTTTGCTGCCCTTCCTTTGAACAGCTCATTTCTTGACTTACTGGAATCAGTATGGTAATAAAGGATGTGAACATGGGGTTAAATATTGGTTTTGTCGAATAACGGGGTAATCTGAGGGAAATGGTCTGTGTTTTCCTGCAAGGACCTGCCTGAATCTGAAGGGTTTGCAGGATAATCTGCAAGACAAGGGTACCCCACCTTCAGAAGGCCTTCTGGAGTGACCTTGGGCATGGCAAAAACTCAGTGCCACATCTGTCTCAGCTGCAAGTGGTGCTTCACACCAGCTGGGGAAGCCTCTGAAGCTGGATTTTTAATTTTATTTTAAAGTTTACATTGCTCTGTCCTGATTGATGGTAACACATTGAAATTGCGGCCATAATTTGTTCCATGAATTATGGGACTGTTTAATTGCATTGAAGCCATCCTTTACGCACTGTACTAATTGTAAGTAATTACAGTTTCCTCTTCATGGCAAGGTTACTTTATGGACTTTTGATTGAAATTTCTTACAATGAAACTAGGAGGCTAAACCTGTCCCCCCCCAGTAGCTACACCTGGTGTAGCATCAGCTTTCATATTTTAAAAGTATGAGTAGTGATTTAGGAACTCCTGGAGCCCTGAGATGTTGCATCCAGTTTTTTTGAGAATTGTCTTTTTGTTTCTTTGATTTTTTTAATTAATTTTTAACACAGTCCGACCCATTTGTGTAATCATCCAGAATCTAATTTTCCTGCCTTTCTTCTCAAAGTACATATCTAACTTTCCTATCAATAAGTATAACAAGTGCAACTAAGTATAGCTTTAATATAATAAATCAGTGTAATATCTATAATAACATCTCTAGGTGGCATTAATGGTTCTTGATGAAGCTGTTCCCACTGGAGCTGTTGGAGTGGAATGTCTCAACCTGAGTGTGACTCCTGGTGAAAGACATTTCTATGTACACACCAGGTACGAATGTTAAATATTCCATGTTCGGATTTTACCTGGATATAACAGTCCTGGCTCAGGTATCCCAAAATTTGCCTACACAGCATGAAGGTGGCTCACCTAAAAATCCCCCTTTTCCATGTTTCATGAGTAACTTGAGTTGGAGCCCCTCGAGTCCCACACGAATGAAAAGTTGGGCTCCAAAGAACCTCTGGGCATGTTCAACATTGAGAAAAGTGCTGATGCAACCTGGAAAGTTCTCCCAAAGCAAGAATTGCAGGAGTTAATTTAAACTCCATTATGTATAGGAATTTCAACAGCACATGTGTCTCCATCAGATGGTTTAACACTGCTGGGAAGTCTTGGTTTTCTCTGTGCTTTCCAAGTGTTTTCACATCAGTCTTCCTAGAAAATGCCTTTTTGAAGAATTTACTTTTTTTTTTTTCTTTTTTTTCAGGGGATGGGAGGGGAAGCATTACAAGGGGAAAAAAAGTTCCTGAATTGTTTTGGTTTCCCATTCCAAATTTCTCTTGAAATTGTATAATTCAGCACTTCATGTGAAGTTGTGATTAGGTGCAGGAGCATTTTGTTTACACTCGCTGCTTTAATATTTGCAAATGTAGATGTTGACTAAGACATTTTCCAGACACAAATGGCCCTCAGTAGATTGAGGAATAGAAATGTTCCAGGCTGATAATTACCAGGAAAGCCTTAAATTGCAGACACCTCAAGTAAGTGTCTTTTCAAGAGCCAACCATCATTATTATAAGGAAATGTGGCAACTCAAGGCACAGGTGCTGATTAAACATTACTGGTAAGAGTGGCTTGGTTGCAAAATCTGCAACCTCCCACCCTTAAAAGCATAATTTTAGCTGAGCCTACTCAGACATTAGACTTCCCAAGACTGAAAATGTATCCTGGTATTTTCCTTTAAAGCACCTGCAATGCTGAGGCTGCAATAAAAATAATACCCTGGTTAGCAAAATGTCAGCTCGTTCGCTGTGTGTTCCTCTTTGATACTCGAGGACCTGAGGAGGAAACGACATTAATGATGGTGAAAAAGGGACAGAATAATCCAGTGGGATGGAAAAATGGATTTCTGTGGCATTTAAAGAATAACAGGCAAATCCTGAGCAAAACCTGCACGTTTCCTCATATCTCCCAAACCGTGGGTGACCATGAGTGAAGTGTCCCCACCCCACTCGTGTGTGTTTGGAGTTTGAGGAGAATCAAAAACTGATCCAGTGGCAAACCTGGGGTTGTATCTTCCTCTGTCCCAAGGAAAGCTCCATTTATTACTTGTAATGCAAATCAATTAAATCACTTATGTCTCTTTTGAGTTTTGATTTTTAAGCCTCAGGTTTCTCCTTCCTCAGTGATAGCCCTGACATGGTCTGAGCAGCTCGTGGCACTCTGACTTGTGGCTCTGTGTGTGTTGCTGGTCCTTTTCTTTTTGTTAAAGGAGCTTTTTCCACAGAAGAACCTGCTCATAGTAGACATGTTACTCGGTTCCCCAGTAAGCCAGGACAAGCTCAGCAAGCCATGCTTTATTAATGCCCATCTTCTGGGTTTGGAGCATCCACCTTTAGCTGACAGCTGTAAAGCAGAGCTGGTGCTCCCCAGTGCTGGGATGCTGCAGGACAGCACCCAGGGAAGGGCTGGAGCTGTGTCAGGGCAGGGTCACGTGGGATCTCAGGGAAAGGCTCTTCCCCCAGAGGGTGGTGGGCACTGCCCAGGCTCCCCAGGGCAGTGGGCACGGCCCCAAGGCTGCCAGAGCTCCAGCAGGGTTTGGATGATGCTCTCAGGGACAGGGTGGGATTGTTGGGCTCCAGCCCTAGGCTGGGACTTGGCAGGGCTAATGAAGACCCCTGGGGATGCTCCCTGTGACAGTCCCAGCTAAAGTCCTCTCCATTTCAGACCAGTGATTTTAAGCCTTTTCTCCAGAGCGAGAGGACCAACTTCAGACTCGGAGAAATCTGCCACAAGCAGTTCTTGCATATGAGAAGGAAGGGGAAGGCAAAACTCGCTGTGGCTTCACGCAGAGAGCGTGACAGCCCGAGCTAATGAAATCTTTGCATCCTTGGTGTTTGAACTCTTGATTAGGATACTGTTTTTGAGTGCTTCAAAATGCAGAGCATGCACAGTAATCTATAAATGAAGATATCTGCACTCTGGGGGCTCCTTGGCATCCCCCATGTCAATCATTTCAGGCTCACAGGCAGCACTGCCTTTTAGGGGAATTGCAACAGCTGGATTTCAGAAAGAAAACAGTGACTGACTAAAGTTAGAGTTTAAAATGTCCTTCCACCACCCCCCCCCCCCCCCAAATTTTAACCTCCCTCCAGCAGCACCTCCTTTCTGGAAAGGATGTGTTTTTGGGTAGTCTGTGATCTGGTTTTATCCGTGCTTTTTTGGGATAAGCTCAGATTTCTTCAGCTTTAATAAAGACCTTATGTTCCTAAGCATCTTACACATAATAATGCTTAATGGGCACTCACGACAAGAAAGGGCGTATAATTTTGAAAGATACAACCCTGACATTTGTGCCCAAAAATGCTGTTTACATGCATTTCAAAGCATTGTCTTGGATTTTGAAAAGCCTCTCTATTCCTGTCTAACAGCTGGAGGAAAATGGCTAATCCTGAAGTGGCTTCACTGCGTGTGCAAACTCACGACTGCTTTGCAGTGGAGCTTTATTCTCTCTCCTCAGGATTCCTCTCCAGAGGGAACTTTTCAGGGCCTCAGGGAGTGAATCTTCACACCTTTCCATGGGTCCTGTGCTGTCATAGTGCAGGAACCCCCCCAGCAGCACATGCTGCATTCATTGCTGCTCTCTGGGCAGTGTAAAATCCTGCAGGCTCTGCTAAAGCACTTTTTGCACAGATACACCCCCTGGTTTAACCAGGTGCCTCTGTAAAAGCAGGTGGCAAATTCCATTTTCCATGCTGTTCTTTCAGGGAGGGTCTCTCTTGCTTACTTCGGTTCGAGGTTTCCTCAAGTGTAAGGTACAATTCATTTGTATCTGCAAAATATCTTATTATGTTTTAAAACGTCCTAATTCTTTCAAGATGGAATCAGATAAAAGCAGCAAATAAAAATGCCAGCAAGGTCTGCAGCTCAGTGCCATCAGTCTTTTAGCCTCTATTCAACCAGCTTGCTTTCCACTTTCTTCAGCTGCTTTTTATTTCTCTTAAATTCTTTTCCCCTTCCTTTATTCCTTAATATAAACATTGATTTTTGTTTGTTTGTTTTGTTTCTGTGATTGTTCCTTCCTCTCTGCCTTCGTGTTGCCTTTCCATTCTCAGAAGCACCTTGTAGTCCCTCACATGCTCAGCAATTAATATGTCAAGATGTCTGGATGTCTCAGAGGGAAATCCTCTGACTCAGAAAAGCACATCTGTGAAGCAGTGCTTTGAAAGATTAAAAAAGACATGAGAAAGTTAAGTTTCTTTTCCAGTGGGACTGTTTAAGTCATTACAACATGGTGGGAGAAATGCTGCACCATGAGTCAATTTGATCAAACCCTACTGAAATCAGTAGAAACACTTAGAACAGCCTACAAGCCACGTCCTGTCACCCATATATGACATACATGTCACCCAAAATCTAACCCTGGTCTCTGCAAGGCTCATCTGCCTAAATCTAGCTGCAAGACATAAAAGGGAAATTATTCTAATTCCCTCTTCCTTCCTGCTTGGCCAGCAATAGCATCTGATGGGACCCAATGTTGCGTGTGTAACTGGGTAATTAGAACCAATTTTCTGCCTCTCCTGGTTTTGTCTTGTTGGAAAGGAATGCTGCAGTGCCTGGGTAGGTGGCTTGCCCCAGTGGGTATGGTGATGTGGGGGGAAGAACAGCAAACAATATAAATATCTTATGTGTTATCCTGCATTTTCCTGATTAGCCTCTGCATCGAGGGAAATCAATAAAATAAAGGCAGCGAGGCAGTAGTTTAAAACTTTCTATCAAATAGAAAGCTTGCACCTCTGAAATGATACTTTAGGCTCTGACCAGTATTGCAAGAGATACCTAAATCAGGTCAACCCAATTTATTTTTTTTCACTGTTAAAAAAAGAAAAAGTTCATTACTTTGAAATTCTATAACATGAATCATGCCAATTGTGCCTTTGGGAAATCTCTCCGGACTCACAAGCTGAACTGAAATAAATCCCATTGGAAAAGGCAGTTCTTTGTGTCTTAATAAGCTCAACTTTTTGTACATGTACATAACACATATGTATTTTTATCCCGCTGCTTTCCAAAGGACAAAAGCATCACTGAATGCACCTTTCTAGAGTGCAGATAATCATAAAAACCTGGCCCTGGCTCACATAAAGGATGTTTTGGAGAGGGAAATGCATTAACATTTTTATCTAAGACTTTTCCCATCCTTTATGCTCTTCATCTCAATCTTTACCCAGGTCTTGTTTGTTCAGACCCATCATAAGGGGTTGTAGCTCTTTGGCAGTCACAGAGTTCACACGAGGGCTGAAAATGTGATTTCCACCAGTTTCATCCCAGTGTAATGAAGCACTAAAACATGTGGCATGAAAACAGCAGAAAGGCTGAGTCCCTCTGAGAGTTCAGCAAAGAATCAAGCAAATTTTATACAGCATTGTTCCAGCTCAGAGCAAAATCTCCACAAAAGCCACTGCAATACAACCACATCCTAAACTCGTGCCCAGAGCTGGACTTCAGACGGGCAGCTTGGAACCAAGGAGATGCTCAGTTTGTGAAACAGGCAGAGACCTTCCTCTAAACAAACCCAGTCTTCTGAAAAAGCCACATTTGCTGAGTTTGACACTTGGGTTTCACCCCCTTCCTTGGTCAGGTTTTGGGTCCTGAGCCTATCCCAGGTTTCAGCTTCCCAGTCCTACCACACAGTCACAGAAAGGAAAGTGTAACCCCAACCCCCAAAGTCAGCCCCGTATTTATTAAATTCATAAAATTATTCTGTTTGGCTGCAAATTTCTTAAAATCTGGAGAAGCTTGTAATCTACAGAGACAGGGAGCAATGAAGTGCAGAGGTGGGGATAAGGGGGGGCAGGAAATCCAGGTGAGCACCAGAGAGGGATATTTACCTTTCTGTGCCCTCTGGCTTCAGTTTTAAATTTAAGTGACTGAAAACCATGAGGGTAGAAAGGGCAAGGGTTGGGGCTTTGAGTTTTGTTTGAAGAGCATCCTAAAAGGAAATGCCCACAGATGGACAATGAGTTGACAGAGGGGAAAATGCTCCAGGAGCTGGCAGAGGCAATGAAATGGCAGTGCCATTTGGCAGGATATAGTGCCGAGGAATAAAATCCAAGGCCCCCTGGACAGGAACCAGACTGGGTGAATACAAAGACGATGGATGCCAAGGTAAGGACAGGGGCTTGGAAAGGGTGGGAACAGAGTGGAACAGAGCACAATGGATGGAAGGCTTCCAAGCCAGCTTTTGAACAGATTGAAGGGGGAGTGATGGTAGGGAAGTCGCTCTCAGCTCCGCTGTGTGTAAAATGAGGGTGATAATAGCTGCCTAACTCAAGTCCCTGGTGCAGGGCTAAATCCAGCCGTGCACAGAACATTAATGTGCTCCGTTTGTGTTCTGCCAGCCAAAGGCAGCCCCTGTGCCTCTAATTCCACGGACACCTAGGGGAGCAAACCCACTGCAGCCTGCACTTGTAAGTGCAAATTGCAGCTGCTGTTTGTTGTAGGGTTTGGGATTGTTAATGATTCTTCCCGAGAAACTTTTAATACACATAACGGAGGAGTTTACAGGTCATGTTTAAATTAGAGGTAATAACCAGTTTCTGGACTAATCTTACTCAGTCAGAGCTAACTTTTGAAACACAGATACTGCTCAACTGTAAGTAATAACTCATTTGATTATTCTCTTCTGGCGAGATGAATGGGCAGGCTTAGCTCTGTGGGGAGTGCACAGGTACTGCCTCTCAGCTGGACACCTCGTGGCATGGGAGGATGTGCCCTTTGGCAAGAGATAAGGATGGAAAAATATGCTTGGAGGGGGTTTCCAGCAGCAAGTGCTTTCAGTCCAAGTGGAACTCTGCAAGTGGGTGTTATCTGGAGAAAAAAATCTCCCTCTTTGGCTCTGCCCTGCTCCTTTCTGAGCCTGCACCTCCCTCCCAGCCCCAGAGAGCTTCAGAAGTGCCTGTGAGTCCCAACCACCCCGGTGGAAATCCATATTACATCAAAAGAGAGCAGGGGCAAGCTGTATGTTAACGTGGCTTTACCAATCTGCTGCATTAACTTGGCATCAGCAGCAGCTCCTCTTTGGGGAAGCCAATGACACAGAGCTGCACAGGCACCGGGCTTTTAGCTCTCCTTTCTCTGCACTGACTCACTGGTGGCTTTTCGTGAGCTCTCATGGAGCTCCTGGGGTTCACGTGGTGCTTGGAAAGGAGGGGAGGCTTCCCAGAGCACAGCCCCCCCAGGAAATAGGTGTTCAGACGTTTCTGGAAGCCCTGCTAGCAGCTCCCCTGCACGCCATGGCACTGCACTGCCTTTGGAAGCCGCGGGTGGCTCAACGCTGCGGGGATGGATTGGGATGCAGCAGACCCTGCTCTTCCACATCCCTCACTCAGCGTGTCATCTGTGCCACCACCACCTCCCCAGGTGCACAGCTGGTACCCAGGCTGTGAATCCTCCCAGCAAGGAAAGGAAACCAGGGCATCAGGATTTTAACACAAACCACAAAACCCCCCTTTTTCTCTGTTAAAGGGAAAAAATACCTGTGTTTTCGGGAGGAAAATCTTAGTTGTTAACTGTGTTTTTCCTCTGCCATCCTTCCTAGTATGCACGGTTTAATATTTCAAATGTTTCTTTACAGCTTGTTCGCTTTCAAACAGCATTTTTTTTTAGGTGTAGAACCTGAATAAGAACATGAACAGCTTTCAGGTTATTTAACACCTCCTGGTTCTCGCTGGAATTTCTGTCAGAATATCAAAATGCTTGGTCTTAGTACTACTGTGGCTACTCCTGGAGCCATATGCATATATGAATAGCTGATCTGTTGTCTTTAAATCACTGGTATTCCTGGCTGTAGGAAGGAGATGGTGTGCTGGGAGCTGAAAATCTGGCAGCAAATAAAAATCCCACCGATATATCTTTTAAATCTCATTGTGGCTCAACTTCTGGTGCTGCAATCCTGTGTCTCAGACTCAACCACACTTCTCTCTGTTTTAACATACAAGCAAATGACTTCCCTGCACCACCAGCATCTCCCACTGTCAAAAAGCAGAGAGAGTTGTGTTAGCAATGGAGAATATTATTAAAAATTGCCTGGAGGTCAGTTGAGCAGCTGATGCACAGGGGAATTGTGGCATGGCAGGAAGGTTGGCTGCTGCTCCAGTGGGTAAGCACTGAGATGGACCTGCCACAGAGCTGCCTCACAGAGCAACCAGAGAGCTTTGAACAAATTTAATTGGGAAATATGATATTTATCCACCGAAATATCAAACACAAGGATGGCCCAGAGCAAGATCTACATCTGAAAAACAACTGCTTTCCTGGCATGTCTGTGGTGGCCACCGAGTCTCAGGCTGGCTTAAGGGCAGGGCACATTTTGCTTTCTCAGTCTCCTCAGAAGGAGCTGCAGAGCACCGTGCTGGAAAAACATGGCATTTCCCCACCTCTGTTTTTCTGTCTTTCCCTGTAAGGCTTTCTCCATTGCCTCCGCCTTTCTGCGGTGTTTTCACAAAGGGTAACAACAGAAATCACCCCACTACTGTCCCTGTTCCCCTGTTTGCTGGGGGTAGGTAAGGAAAATATCTCTGCAGGCGTGAGAGAGTTTCTTTAAGCGTTTTGAAAAGTTAACATTTTCCTTTGAAAGCATCAAAGTGATACCACTGACTGAAATCACAGAAATTCCCTCAAGGCTACTCAGGCAGTTCTGTGCCTATGCTGTTAAAAAAAGCACATTACATGTCCTGTATTCCCACTGAAAAATGGTGGTGAGATGCTTTGCATGGAGAGAACGTGCCCCGGGGAGCCTGAGGAGACACGTCCAGAACTGCCATCAGGGAGGGCAGCAATTTTATCTGTTGGTGTTTATGACTGGTTTTAAATGAGAGACAGAGACTTTTCCCCATAACAAGCTTTTGTGCTCTGCCTTGTCTTGAATGAGAGCCAGGGGAAGGTGTGGAATTTGCTCCAGCCACGACCTTTTCTAAAGCTCTCCCAGGCTGGGATGACGCCTTTAAATGGAAGCATTTGCTGGCTCAGAAGGACTGGAGAAGCTTTTTCAGGTGATGTGCTGCTGAGGTGTGCTTTTATATCCTTGACATTTCACTTGCTGTAGGACTTTTCTGTCTTCAGGGGGCGAATGGAGCTGCTGCTGTGTCATATTTGTCAGTCAGCAGTCACCCTTTCTCAGCCCCCTTTTTGGCAGAGCAGCTTCAGCCAAGCAGTCATTTCTTCTCACTTTCCACAGCTAAATTCCAAGCAGGGGCAGATACAGCCTTTTTCCTTCATCCTCAGAGACATCACTGGACAGAGGCAGTGTTGAAAGTGAAAGGTTTCCTCTCACACATGTGCTGGGACAGGATTATCAGTGGAGTGAACACAATTGCTGAGTTCTCCTGATGTGCTCACATGTGGCTGGCAGAGAGTGCAACAGGATCAGGGAACCTGCACCTGGCACTGTTCCTCAGCCAGACCTGCTGGGAGGACTCAAAAATTCACTTTTCCCATGTACAAGCTGCCTTGAAAACCAGTGCTTGTTTTCATGCTTAGCCATAACAGCTTCATTCCTGGAACATCACTTATGTCTTGAGTTAACATTGATTTTTTTTCCCCCTTCCCTTGCAGAATGCTGCAGTTAATTTGTTTTTAAAATGTTGTACAGTAATTACTTTATTTAAATGAATCCTCTGACAAACAGGTTCTTCATCAAACTTGTCACTTACTCTGCTATTTTTCTTTTAACCTGGACCTTACAATAAATTGTGGGCTTGGCTGTCAGTCATCAGCAGAAGAAGGAGAACAGAAACTATTTACTGAATTGCTGGTTTTCATTAAGGATATGTGGATGAAGATACTGCAGCACAGAACAGACAGATTTTATCTGCTGGCTTGTTTGTGATGCAAATTTATAGGCTAATTCAAGTCTTTTTTTACACACATAGGTCCCACCAGAAAAATCGAGCTCAGATAGGTACAGTCCAAGCTTTTCTAACACAACCATCCCAAACCACACTCACACTAAGCAATGATTTACTCCATAAAGTCTCTCTTGGGCTTTGGGGTTTAATCCAGAGAACGTTCAGTAAATTTACTGCCTGGGAGGAGTGACTTTTGTGGCCTCAGAATTTCCCCATCCTGGAGGGGAGGGGGAGACTCTAAAAGGTGCCCCCTCCAGCATCTCAAGTTTATCTGAACAAAATTAGGGACATCTTGACTCTCTGTCCTGTTCTTATTCAGACCTATTCCAGGGCCTGAAGGGGCTACAGGAAGATGGAGGGGGACTATTTACAAGGGCCTGGAATGACAGGACAAGGGGGAATGGCTTCACGCTGAGAAAGAGTTTGTTTAGATGGGATATTGGGAAGGAACTGGTGGCTGGGAGGGTGGGCAGGCCCTGGCACAGGGTGCCCAGAGAAGCTGTGGCTGCCCCTGGATCCCTGGGAGTGTCCAAGGCCAGGTTGGACAGGGCTTGGAGCAACCTGGGCTGGTGGGAGGTGTCCCTGCCCACGTCAGATCATTTGTAAGGCCACTTCCAACCCAACCCATTCTGGCATTCCTTGTTCTATCCAGAATATCTCACCAGCAAAATAAAGCGTGTCATCAGAGTTCCCTGTAAGTGCTTTCCTGCCCCATTAATGTGTACAAAAGGAGCCTGGAAAATCTGTCACAGGGTTCCCAATGTGCTGACTGCACAGCTGACTTCCAGAGAAAACTCCTGGAATACCTTTGATGTGTGCATAATGGATAATTTGGATTAGTTTGCTTAGAAAAAGCATCCACACAAAACTTTCCCTCTTTCCATCACTCCTCCCTTCCCTCCCCTCCTTCCCCCTGCCCAGGGAGCTTCTACCCTTTTTCAAAGGGGACCAAGCAAAAATTCTGCAAAAATCTGCTAATGAAGTGTAAATAGTTCACGGTTATATACATCAATTAAAATTAATCTTCATTTAATAGGCAATTAGTTAGAGGTCTGGAAATAGTTCTAGCCCTAGAATGAGAAAGTGCTTGTGTACATGTAGGTATGAATGTTGCCTCAAGGGTGGTTGGATGATGTAGTTTTAATTTTAAAAAAAAAGGTGGAAAGTAATACAATACACAGTAATAATTTCCAGGATGGAGGAGATTTTTTTGCCAAGATCCAATGGCAAGAAATTCATCCTATTGGAAGTTGGTGAGAGATTGTGGTCCCCTGTCTTATTCCATAGTTATCTCAGGCTATCCCTTATAGCCAGTGCCACCCACCTTGCCTTATGGAACAACGCTCTGCTAATTCCAGCAGCGTTTCAAGGGAAACCCAGCACTTGGACCTTTCCGGCCCAAGACCAGGCTGGCATTTTAGCTGACTGAAAATAATTGTCTTCCTCAGGTGAAAACAGGGAAAGAAAATTGTATTTAAGCAATAAACTTGTTGGTATCATCATTGGGGTGAGGAATTACAGGATCTGAAAGAACAGATTTTAGATTTTTTCCCTTTCGAGTGATCTGGAGTTTGCAGCTCTGGAAAATCCTGCTGACTTTTAGCATTCCCCATGATGTTTCACATTTGGTTCCAAAACCTGCTGTTACATTTCCCCAGTTATTTCTGTGTGTGTCCTGGCCTCTTGTAATCACTTGTATGTTTTATGAGGGAGAGGGGGAAAAAAATCAGAAAGCCTTTCTGGTTTTAATACATCCATATAGTAAATGAGAAATCCACGTGGTGAGCAAGAAAATTGCTTCAGCTGGCAAATTGCTGAAGTCACGTGAAGGCATCACTAAATATGGGTTCAAGAGATGCTACAACTCTGGGTATTCAGGAGCAGCAAGAGATTGCATTGCCAGCTTGGCTCTGAGAGCCTCCAGTGCTCTCATTGCTGGCTTAGCATTCCAAGCAGGCTTGAATTCCACTGTGTTCCTGTTCCTGATTGTCAGCTAATGACTGCACTATTCCTACACCGGTGACTTCAGAACAGCAAGGGATTGCAGCTCGTAAGCTGAATGCACTCAAATGCTCAGAAAATACAGAGAGATATCTGGGCTTCAAATTTCACATGGGAAATGTGGAAATATGTAAGTGAGAAATCCAAAGTATTCTCGAGTGACTTGCACTAAATGAGTAAATTATACTTGCAAAATCAAGTAGTGAAGCTGGAGATTGCTGTTTAGAGGAGCTATTTATTTTTTTTCTTTAAATTAGCTGTGTTTGTTATGCATTCATCAAATCCCAGTGCCCCTGGACAGTCAGAACGTGTTGTTGGCATAATAAAGTCTCTGGAGGGAACAGACATCCCAGTCTAAGTGGGACAGCCTGGACTTGAATCACAGCCACCTTCTCCATCTCAGAATTTGTGCCAGAGAAGTTCATTACGCTTCCGAAATTCAGGTTTACAGTCCTCTTCTGGAAAGCTTGCTTCCAGGTTAAAAAAACAGCTCCAAGTCATCTCATTTGCTCTAAAAAAGGAGCAAGAAGTGTACAACATTTCAGTGCCAGTGGTAGAAAGAAGGGTTCTGAGAAGTGGAACAGCATTCAAAGAGCACCTGCCCAGCTGGAATTGCACTGGATGGGTCCAGACACCTCTTGGTTCAAGTAGTTCAGAACAGATGGTAGAAGAAGAGTCCAGAGGAAGGATGGGAAGTTGGGAGTGATTGTGCTGGGTCCAGCACTGTCCTTGCAAGGAGACTCCTAAACCAGTGGCAGGATGGTTCTGGTAGGCACCACAGCACTGGAGATGTGACAGAGGGGAATGAATCAATGTGGGGACAGCTGGGCTGTGTTCTGTGCCACCAACTTCAGTTCATTTGGCAACGAGCTTGGGAGAAGCAAAAATATTCTCCTGTCCCTGAGCAATCTGGGAAATGACCAGTGACATTGCCTAAGGTTTACAGAAAAACCAGAGCCCTGCTCCAACACAGACCTCAAGGGGAAACTTTCAGTCCATTTCCTCTCAAGCTCCTCAATCTCTTCTGAGTGTGGCTCTTGCCCTGGCAGGATTTGCAGAAACACTTCAGAAAACACCTCCAACACATCCAGTTTCATCTCCAAATATAGATTAGCTTGGAGCAGGGGGGACGAGACCTGCCAATATCAGTGCTTTCATTAGATGGAAGTTTTGACAAGCATTTAACATGTTTCCTTTGAAAAGCCTCAATAACAAACACTTGTCATCTTTCCCGGGTGTTTGGCTAAGCAACACTCATAATATTGAGTTAACCTGCAGTGACACTGCAGATAAAAACTAATGCTCCAATGGGCTTTGGCTGTACTGCTTTGAACAGTGGTTTGGTTTTTCCTTTAGGAAGGCTCCAGAATTATTGCTCATAATTTATTTCTCTCTTTTCACGTACAGCAATGAAGAGGTGAATAATCCTTCTCATTTATCTCTGTTTCAACAGGAGGGATATTCGAAACTGTGGAAAATGAACCTGTTAATATTGAAGAATTGGCTTTCAAGTTTGCTGTCACCAACATTAATAGAAACAGAACACTGATGCCTAATACCACATTAACCTATGACATCCAGAGAATTAACCTTTTTGATAGTTTTGAAGCCTCAAGAAGAGGTAATTATTTCAATTACTCCATCAGTAACATACGTGTGTTATACTATATACCTTTCCAGCCTGATCTCTTTCGTGCTCTGGTTGTGTCATGTATATGAAGAGCAACACAAAATTAATCTTTCAAGGAGATTTGAACACAGAATCAAGCTGGGCTTGGACTTGTCACTGGTTTCTGAGTAAACTCCTCCATCCTGTCTGCATGCTAAGAGCCCCAGATGGAAGGTGGTGAGTCCAACCCATTTTTCTTTCCAAAACATAGATTTGCCACCTGGAATTCTGCAGAAAAATGATCCTGGACTCACAGGAAGCACAGTGGGATGTCACAGCCCATAATCAGCACAGATACCCATTATTCCTAACAAATTGTTGCTACTCCACTTTAAAGACCAAAGCCTCCCTGTCCTGAAATATTAACACTTAGTGGCTCAGAGGCAGAAGTTTCTCTGTTATAAACAACTCTAAGATTGGAGTGGGCAAGTTTGGAATTCTTTTGCCTCTTATTTTGTTTTCCTCAGACAGAAAATTATGGCCCATTTACTTGGATCTAATTGACTTGCAGACCAAAACAGAGAGGGGCAAAAAGTCACAAATTCCCTTAAGCACAAGGTATTCCTTTGCCTCTAGGAGGCAAGGTGGGGTTTGATAAAATGTTTTATACAGAAGTTGAGTTGCTGGAGTTGTGTTTGATAAAAAGCAGGAGATGTGGCTGCTGAAAGGCTGGATAATTAACATGCCTCACTTTACAAATCATGCTGGTGAGCTGTCACCTGTCTAACATCTAAGTCACCAAAGTCTCCTCGTGGTGCTCAAGTTTCTTAGTGAGATTGGGGAAAGCAGAACGCTTTCAAAAAGTATCAAAAATCACTTTCAATTATGTTTATTTCATTCTTTTTCAGTTAGCAGATACATGGTGTAACTATATGCTATCAAAACTCAAATATTCTGGGTTTACAATCCTTGTAATCCAGACTGATAGAGGATTTTAGATTCACTATAGAGTGAGAATCTCCTCTCTTGTGACTGTTGTGAAAGCACCTTCTCCATTTAATATGGAGGAAGGAATTAATTATAAATATTTTTGTCAATCTACATGCAGGAAACAGTAGTGATTTCTTCTTGTCATGAATTATTGATGGCATTTATGCAACTTGCACATTAAAACCTATGATTCTTTAGAAAGGCTTCTGAATTAGACCTAGAAAACGTGTGCATTTTATGCTGCCTGTAAAATACTCATTTGTAGACTGAAAACAGAAAATAATTGATTTTCTGCCATATTCTATTACAATCAGAGAGCTAAATATGAATTTCAAAAACTTCAGCTCACTGTGGATGTTTGTGTGTACTTAATATTTCACTCAAGCACAGTCATTTGTAAATTGCCCTCGAAGAGCACCCTTACAAGAGTACAACATCACAACCAGAGCAGGGCTTTGTCCCAGTCAACAGATCTTGGTAAAAACGTCCGCAGTAAATGCTGCTGATGGGCAGAAATGACTAATATTGCTTCGTCTTCTGTCTGTCAACCTGCAAACACATGGGGGGAGAAAGGAAAACGAAAAGGTACCTGCAGGAGGGCTTCTTTGGGCTCAGATACGGGCACAGGGAGAGAGAAAGCTTTGCTGATGTTGGTGTTTGACTGATTTGGAGAGCTATAAAAACGTCAGGGTGCGTTGGTTCTTTATTCCCCGTGTTGTTACTGAGGGGTTTAGGCTTTACTGCCTGTTTTGTACACACAGATTATGGAGCTCAGTGAATCATGGTGCCCTTTGCTGTTTATGTTCCTTCAGTAGCCCGAAATGAAAGCTACACACAGAGGTAGAAACTTGCCAGTCACGGGGGGAATCCATAGAGTGTCTGTTGTGACTCCCTGAACATATTTCCTGACACGCTGCCATGAAATTAATTCCTGTGATGTTCCTTGGCAAGGCTGGATCCTGGAAGCTCCTGGTGTCTCCAGGCTAAAGCCGTCCCGAGAAAGGCAGTTCAGAAATCGATGTGATCTGAAGATAATAAGCAGAGAAGTTGTTTGAGATTTTATTGGCAGCAAGCAGGTTTTCGGATATAATAATAATAACCAGTAAAGCCGTTTTCAGAATCGCAGAATCATTTTGGCTGGAAAAGCCCTCCAAGGTCGTCCAGCCCACCCTGTGTCTGATGCCCTCCTTGTTCCCCAGCCCAGAGCACTGATTGCCATGTCCAGTCATTCCTTGGACACCTCCAGGGATGAGGATCCATCACCACCCTGGGCAGCCCCTTCCAGTGTTTAACAACCCTTTCCATGGAGAAATTCCTCCTGCTGTCCCCCCTGCCCCTGCCCTGTCCCAGCCTGAGGCTGTTCCCTCTCCTCCTGTCCCTGTTCCCTGGGAGCAGAGCCTTCCCCTGGATCCATCAGGGACTTGCAGAGCCAGAAGGTCCCCCCTGAGCCTCCTTTTCTCCAGGCTGAGCCCCC
>JAWWTY010000001.1:472509-504675 GCA_035222235.1 Margarornis squamiger | reverse complement strand
GAAGGTCCCCCCTGAGCCTCCCTTTCTCCAGGCTGAGCCCCCCCAGCTCCATCAGCAGCTCCTCATAGGACTTACCCTCTAAATAACCTCTCAAGGCTCCACGAACCATCTGCACACCCCTCAGTGGGTTTGGGAGCCACACTTTGAAACGATGGGGATGGGTGGAGAATAAAAGACCTCAGTGGGCATCCCACACGCTCCTTGCTCTTGCCAACCAGCAGCTTCTGCCCCCTCCCTGGTGTCCCCTCAGCGTGTGACCAGCTGGCCCTGGGTGTCGCAGCCCTTTTTGGGCCATCCCACAGCTCCTCGGTCAGCGCAGTTCAGTCCATCTGCAACGCCCTGGAGGTCCCACACATCCAGACCCGCTGGAAGCACCCCACAGTGGACAACAAGGATGCGTTTTACATCAACCTCTACCCAGACTACGCCGCCATCAGCAGGGCAGTCTTGGACCTGGTGCTGTACTACAACTGGAAGATCGTCACGGTGGTGTACGAGGACAGCACGGGTGAGTAGGGCTGGGGCTTCTCTTGGGGTGCAGAGAGGAAATTCTGTTTGTCCTGGTTGCAGCAGTTTTCCCAGGATGAGAAGAAAAGGCTCCTGTGAGGTGCAGCTGTCCTGCTGCTGCTGTGGGTTTCTGGGAGGGTGTTCACCCCATCAGACCTGAAGGAGGCAGCCGGTGGAAGCCCCCGGGTTCTGAATGCTCAATCCCAATTTACTTTGTGTTTGTGGAACTGATAACACGGCTGCAGACTGATCACAGAATTCCAGAATCAGTGTCTCAGGATAATCAGGGTTGGAAGGGACCTCTGGAGATGACCCAGTCCAACCCCCCTGCCCAGGCAGGGTCACCCAGAGCAGGTGACACAGGAACATGTCCAGGTGGGTTTGGAATGTCTCCAGAGAGGGAGACTCCACACCCTCCCTGGGCAGCTGTTCCAGGCTCTGTCACCTCCATGGAAAGAAATTCTTCACCAAGCTGAGGTGGCACTTGCTGTGCTTCAGTTTGTGCCCATTGCTCCCTGTCCTGTCCCTGGCACACTGAGCAGAGTCTGCACCACCCTCTGACACCCCTTGGAGATATTTGTATGGACTGATGAGATCCCCCCTCAGCCTTCCCTTCTCCAGGCTAACCAGCCCCAGCTCCCCCAGTCTCTCCTTGTCAGAGGGATGCTCCAGACGCCTCATCATCTTCGTGGCCTCTGTTGGACATTCTCCAGTAGCTCTTGGATAAATATTCCAGACAAAACAGAAACAAGGAGAGGTCCTTTTCAGCCCACTCCATTACCAAATTACCATTCCAAAACACTGGGTTCTGTGTACATGCTCAGTTACAAAAATGACAGATATTAAAGAGACTTCATTTGTAGAGGTATTTATGAAGTAAATTAATCATCAATCATCTTATTAACTCGGAGTCAGGAAAGTAAACAGGTCAGCTTTGATCAATATAAATAGTCTTTGGATTTTGGGTTAGGGTGATGGCACTTAACTCAAGCTCTTTCAGTTTCTCATTTTTCATTGTTACACCAGAAGAAGAAAAGGCATAGTAGCCTATTTTATTCTTGGTAAAGAAAGATAATAAAGGTTTCCATCCTCACTGATTTTGTTTCAAAGCCCTAAAGTGAACCTTTCCTCTCAGTGCTGAGTGCCCCAAGCACTGCACTTGCCCAGACCTTCCCCACTCCCACTGGGAGCCAGCCTGAGCACTTCACATTCCAAACCTCTCCCAAATCAAGGCTTGGTGGTATCACATCCAAGGGTTTGGATTTGTTGAGCAGGAGGAAGAGGAAGGAGAGCACACTGAAGGTTATTCCCCTGTGCTGTTAATTATCTGGCAATCAGCTAATTCAGGGGTTTGCCTCATCTTCCAGAAAATTAACTGCACTTCTCTCTGCTGCTTTGGTTCCTTCAGTACACCATGCCTGGGCTTTGTCTTCACAGTAGGAAAGGTTGGGAAGTGCAAGGTCCAAGTCTCATGTGACCAAGGTAGATATTTTAAGGCACACAGTAATTTCTATCCCCTATAAGAAGATGGAGGTGGGTTGGCAAATCCTTTTTCTTTTGCTCTCCACCACACTTGCTTATAAATACTTCTAGTTGCTGGAAGGAGAAACAGCAGTCCTCAGTCTTAGGCTGTGGAGAAGAGTCAAGTTCCCTTGGGTGCCAGTCTCTTGTCCCCAGTCTCAGCCTTCCAAATCTCTTGGAGCTGCCTTTGGTTAGAGTGGCCAAGGCACTGCAGCTGAACCCTTGGTACTACCAGCTGCAGCTTTGCAGCCAGATTTCACCAGCTCCCCTCCTTGTTAGTCCGTGTTGGAAGCGTGTGCCCCATTCTAATAATAATGAGCTCAAATGGTTCCATATTTCCCCAGCCTGGCTCCCAGCCAGGCTCCAGTCCCCCAGCAGCAATTTACATTTGAATGCTCACAATGCTTAATATTCTATATTGATTGTTGATACTTGAAAACCTGCAAAGAACAGGCCCGGCATTGCAGGGGGAGGGAAAGATTAGGTTTTTTCCAAACACTCTGCCAGTCCTTGAGTGAAAGCCAGCAATCCTCAACACAGCAATCCTGCACTAACCCCAGAAGAAACAGGGATGTTTTGTCTTGCCTTATACATCCCCCTGGCCCATTCAACCAAGGACAAATATACCCACTCCCAGCAGCAGAGAAAGGACTTTTTTCATTTTCATAATTTGTGATTCTTGTTCAAGAAGTGCTCCTTGCCTGCATTTCCCTCTCTATGCATACACTTAAGGCAGACTTTTGCTTTCACTCAGCAGGAGATCATGATTTTTTTTTTTTTTTGTGGGTAAATTGCATTCGTGGATAATGAGAAAGAGAGTGTAATCACACACCTCAAAGAGCTCTTAACTATCTTCCTTAGGGTTTGGAGGCAGTACAGATTACATAAGAGTGCTGAATGAGCTGGTGGAATTGCGCTGTGTTTAAACACTTGGACAAATCTTCAACTGGTTGAGCTCCACTGACTTCAAATAAGGCATGGAAACCTGTGCCAGATGAAGGGAGAGTTTAAGAAATCATGATCTTTACAGATGTGTTTACAGATGTGGAGCTGAATCTCGAAATATTTTGGCCCTTTATAAGATCTCCCAGTTGTTGAGTGACCTTATATTAGGCAGGAAAGTTAGAAGGAGGTTTCTTCACTTCTGTGTTCTTGTTGATTGATAATGGAATAATAATTAGCTGCCAGAGAAGAAACCTCCCGTGCTTTTTGCAATAAACTGTATCAATTTAAACATATTACAGTGTGCCTATATTGCATTACATCAATGCAAACACTTCCTGTAGTCAAGCAGTTAAAAACACCTTTCAGAATATTCAGATGTTGCAGCCAAGGGCAAACAGGAAAATGAAAAGTTTTAGCAATGTTAGTGAGAGCCTGGCAAACAGAGAGCTAACAATGATCCTTTGGGGATGTGAAATAGGTTGGGAACCGGTCAGAGGCCCCGTTTCAGTGACCATAAATAGTGGTGGCACGGGAGGGGGGGTTGTATAATTGCCCATCCTTTCGCAGGTCTGATTCGCCTGCAGGAGCTCATCAAAGCCCCTTCGAGGTACAACATTAAGATCAAAATCCGCCAGCTGCCCTCTGGCAACAAGGATGCCAGGCCTCTGCTCAAGGAGATGAAGAAGGGCAAGGAGTTCTACGTCATCTTTGACTGCTCCCATGAAACGGCCGCGGAAATCCTCAAGCAGGTAACGGGAACGGGGTGGCCAAGCACAACCAGGGTTTGGCATCCCAAAACCTGTCGGCCCCTTTCCTTTGCTGGGATACACTAAAAGTGAGTGCACTGCCAGTTAGGGCAAAGGCTTGTTCATACCAGGGACAGCAGGTCTTACAGCAGCCAGAAGAGTTCAGGGCTTCCCAGAGCCAGAAGGAGCAGCAGCAGGACTGATGTCTCCCAAGAGAAGTCCATGTGTATCCCACAGGAGGAAATGCCCATTTCTTTCTCATACTCCGTGTTCTGACTAGGAAGATTGTTGCATTTATCTTAGCTTGTCCTGGTTTAATCAATAGAGTTTTTATTTCTTTCCCATAAAAGAAAATGGAAGGGCCCATTTTGGAGTGCTGAGGTGTTGGTTCTATGGAGGTGTCAGGTCGTGCTCAGTGCTGACTGCAGGAACAACAGGGCATTAACTCACTGCAGACAAACCTGACTCTGCACTCACATCCCTGTGCCAAGCAAGATTTGGGCTGCTGGCGCTGCCCCATTGCATTTCAGACTCTGCTACAGAAGAGGATGGAACAGGGACACAATCAGAATAAAAAAAATCCATAAAACTGGAAGAGGGGCTGTTGTAGAAGGGCTGATACAGCCCTAAGCTGGGTGTCAGAGCTGAGCAGCCACACAAGGAAAGCACAAACAGCACAGAGCCTGTAATTAATGAGCTGGGATGTTCCCAGGGGCACATACAGGGTGGTATAAATTAGAACTTACTATTGTCACTTTGCTATGTAATTCTACACAATCTAAGTCTAAACCACTGGCTCCTACAATTTGTTAGCCTATGGGAAATAATTCCAACCTGTTGTTAATGCCATTTCCCTTTTTGCTGTATCTGTAGGTACGAGGGGTTGTTGTTTTTGCTAACAGTCAATCTGATGGGAAAAACTGATCCCAGAGATGTTCCACTGACTAAATGCACAGACATGGCCTGTCCCATAAAGGTTCCTTTCTCCTTCCATCCCAGAATGTTTTACTGAAATATTTAAGCCATGCAGAGTAGCTTTCTGTGTCAAAGTGAGTAAAACAACTTACTGCATTAGTCTGTGGGGCCTGAAAACTTCCTCGCCAGGCTGGAGGATCTTGGTCCTGGGAATATGGACTTGCAGGATGGTGTCCTAAATCAGATGCAACACAAAGCAGCAGAAGCTCCTGTGAGCTTGCAGGGTAGATTTACTGCTGTCAGGAAAGCTGGCCTGAACTAAATTTTAGTATTTTCTCAGTGCAAGTTACATATTTAAGCTACAGCAGGGCCAGATGCAGGGAAGGTGTTGGGAATGTGATGGAAGATCAAAGGGAAGGCAGAAGAGCTGCTGGCCACTCACTCTGCTCCCTGCAGGGCTCTCCAAAAGCATTAAAACATGACAAGCTGCTCCAAAAAGAGATTTCTGGGGGAAGAGCTAAACACAACACAGATTTTCAAGGACCTGCAAGAAGAAAGTGCAGATGTCTGGCGACACTGCAGGAGGCACAAAGCTTCAAATACGCCAGGCTGAGTATGGAAAAAAAAACCCAAAAACCCAAACCTGAGTGTCAAAGGAAGAGGAGGGAGTGTTAAAAGATGCACTCAAACAGGGCAAAGCAGCAGAAGAGTTTGTGTGGGATATGGATCAGGGAGACAACTGACAGGCTGCAGACACAGATAGTGCTCTCCAGTGCCTTAAGAACTCGGAGAAGGATGGGGAATGACAGTGTGGGGGAAAACAGGAGGATTAAGAGAGGTGCACCTGTGGATCAGAGCTGAGGGAGAGGAAACAGCATAAATATAGGCTAGAAGGAAAGGGAGAATGGCTTTTATATGAGGCAGTTCTGTGGCTGAGTACAGGTGCTGGCAGCAGTAAATCAGGGGCTGAGGCTCCTCACTGCCAAAGGCAGCTGTGAAATGTGTGGGCGTGGAGGGCTCTGAATTCACGTGGGACTCATTTGATTGTAGGTTACATGAAGTGCCCTGGTTCACAGTCCCTTCCCTGCACACACAAACCCCTGTGTAATTTTACCCTGAATGAAAGCAAGGTATCAAAGAGAAATTATTGTAAGAAAACTCTGTGATATTAGTAGGCAATATTTTTTTCACTTTGCAAACGGTCTAATAGATATCATGGGGGGGAAATACATATTGTTGTTAAATTATATAAGATTTCTAACCGGAGTAGGGATCAGTGTCACCTAAACCTGTCCCCAAAGCAACAATTTCTTGTCTGCCTACTGTATTTAAATAATGCAGTAGATGTTTAGCAATCCATGGGAGCAGGGGCTGCTGGTGCCAGCGCTCAGGGGGCACCAGCTGCGGCATCATGGCTTGATACCCAGGCAGGGAGGGCAAGGGATGCCCAAAAGCTCTTTCTGGGAGCAGAGAAGTCTGTGCTGGAAGAGTCACCCTATGGAGCTGTGTCTGGGAGCGTGGAGCTCCCTGACCCGGGCTGTGGGACCAGGGGAGGTGACCCCTCCCCTTGCCTCCTTCAGCCTTTGGTTTACAAAACAGCTCAAAAGACCGATTTCCCCTCTTAAAGGAGACCAGCTTTTGCTTATTTATAGCTTCAGCTAAAACACCATCGAGCCACATTTGCTTGTGCACAACAAGAGCAGGCAAGAATCAATAACCTAATTGAAACAAAATACAAAGGCTGCACAGAGCTGAATAACCTATTCCCCAAGCTCACCCATTTCCCCTTCTCTCTGACATGCTGCAGAGCCCCTGACCATCTTAATGAGGCCTCACCCAGACCTGGAAGGAGCCAGAGGACATTGTGATTATTATTATTATTATTATTATTAACCGCTGCTTTTCCCAGTAGTCACTTTGAATTCTCTCTTGGTGTTATCTCACGAGGGTCAGTACCCTCGGGGTTTTCCAAGCCAGACTTCCCACACCAGCAGAGCTGCTGGAAGGAATTGCCCCACCTGAACACCTTGGCTGCTGGAGCTTTAAAGCTTGTGAAAAAATTCTCTTTCAATTTAGTCCTGCACATGCTGTATTTAGCCTGATATTGCCTTTTTGTATGAGGAACTCAGCAGAAGAGGTTAAGGTTTTATGGTTAACCTTCAATTTGTTCTAACACACCAACAGTTGACATAGACTTTACTGCAGGAACAAAAATTATGTTGCCGCTAACCTTAAGTTACCTACTCCTATCTTCACACCTCGAAAATACATTTTAGGAAGTGTGCTGTATATTTAATCAGGGTTAGGACACCACAGAGCATTCTGTAAAGATTTCTATGTTCACTTGCACTAGGTGACAGACAAGTTAAAAAATAATTAATTCAGTTCCTGCAGAAGTATGAAAACTAGGTGTCACCGTGGTGTGCATTCCTGGTACAGTAATAAATGTGAGAATAGAAATCCTCAGCTTTTGGACACTTGGGAGGCGAGGAGGCAGAGGGGCTTTTATCCATTCTGGTGCATCTTGCTGATCTCAGAAAACAGTGGTGGGACTAATTAATCGGGTAACAAAATGCATTTGTTTAATGGTCGTGAAATTAAACAATAGCACGAGTGAGGAAAATGAAAATGAGTGAAAGCAAAGGACTTGGTGCAGTTCCCACCAAGACCCTTCCCCATCATTCCAGTTCCAGCCCCCCTCGAGGGAAGATTGACAATAGCTCTAAATAAGGCAGGGATTTTTTATAAGCAGAACAAACACAAGTTGAAGCTGGGATATGATTCAAGCCAGGAATAGGGCACCCAAAAGAGATTCTCAGACATAAGAGAGAATATTTTTATCTAGCTTCTCTCAGCTTGCCATACATAATCCGACCAGGGATACTTGTTCAGATTCACATTGTTGTTCATGACCCACAGCTAAAAGCACAGAACTGCAAAAGGCAAGGCCCAAACTTCTGATCTGAAATGGGTAATTAAGAGATAGAAATCTCCTTATATTGTCCAACCATACCTGAGTTTGGCTGCAGAACAAATTCTATACAGGGTAAGAAGGGGAGGAGACCCCCCCCAGGAGAATGTTCAGTCTGATTTCAGTGGTTTACACTCATCTGAGTTCCACAGTAAGTAAAAGCTGTTATTATTTATAAAGGATATTTTATCAGGTGCATGAGTGTTTACAAAATGACACTCAAAGTTGTTTAAGTAGGAAGGTGTAATGAAATCTCCCTCCAGTTTCCTGTGGGCAGCTATAAAAACAGGGATGTTGCCTTTCCTTCTCTCTTCTGCGTTGCTGGCTGGTCACATTATTAAGGTGTGTGTGCCCCTTACAGCCCCCCTTCCAGCTGTCTGTATCTTCAGATGTTAATTGAGTCACCATTAATACAGAAAATACCAAAGTGACATGTTGATTAAGCTTCCCTGGGCTGCTGCCATCGTTTATCTGGAAGAATTTCAAGGAGCATCTCTCCTGGAGCTTTTGGGTTCAGTGTCCTTGGCAATTCGTCCCCGCAGTTGCCATTAGGAACCTGGGTCTTGGTTATGGCAGGTGGATCTCAGTTTTCACATGACATTTCCTTGGGCTTTCAGGGAGTTTGTTTCTGTTTCTTTGGGGGAATTGATTGTTTGGTTTTGGAGGGTTTGTTTGTTTATCTTGGGGGCTGGTTTGTTTTTTTCTGGGTTTGGTTTTTGTTTTGAAGGACGATCCCATAGCATGACTTTGGAAATCATTATTATTCCCAGCTGTGTGTGTGTGTCCTGCCAGCTCTGTTTATAG
The DNA here is from genome assembly GCA_035222235.1 of Margarornis squamiger. Lineage (NCBI taxonomy): Eukaryota > Metazoa > Chordata > Aves > Passeriformes > Furnariidae > Margarornis > Margarornis squamiger. The sequence continues at coordinate 496,266 of JAWWTY010000001.1, read as the reverse complement.
GGCATTACTAGGCAATCAATAGTCTCATAAAAAGTTTTCATCCAAGGTGTGTTCAGGAGGCAAACCCTTGCATTTGAGAGGAAAGCAGCAACTGGGCTACTTTTGGTTACCCAGTGCTTCCCAAACATCCAGGCTACATCCTTCCCAATCATTGCAGTAAATGTATCTGTCTGCTGAATGCAGATTTGCATTTTAAAGCACTGTAGGAATAGCTTTGTCCTGGTTTTTCCATTGTTTTACTGTTTCTGCTCGGGCAAATGGTTCATACCTTGTGATACCAGAAGTGCAATGGCTTGTCAGCTCTGCTGTGTCAAGCTGGAATCAACGCTGTGAGGAACCACCAGCTGAAATCTGGTCCCTCGTCCCCTCCCATTTACACTGATGAGTAACAACTTGCTTCATATTAATGCAGCACCTCGGGCTAACTGCAAACCAGATAAATTTAGGCCTGAGGGAAGGAGGATCCCCTGAGCTCAGCCCATGTTTGTTTAAGCTGGCAGCTGGTTTGTGCCCCACAGGAGGCAACTGGGCTGTTTCAATACAGGTTCAGCTGAGGGGACATCACGAAAATGCCACCAAATCGGCCCCTCCTCCCCCCAGAAATGCAGGGGGTGGAACTGGGTGCAGCCAGGTCAGCTGGGAAGCACAGCACACTGAAGCTGCCAGGGATGCTCCCACATATCCTTCTCTGGGCACCAGGAGGGTGGGAACATCTGCCTCCAGGATCGCCACATCACTGCTTTCTACAGGTGATAACTCTGGGGAACAGGCTAGAAGAGGATTAATAAAAATAAGAAATAAAAAAGGCAATTTGGATGTGTAAATTCAGCGGAGCATTTCAATAAAATACTTGCCTTCTGGCTTGACTTTTAGTGGCTGGAAATGGATCGGCTGTTTGAGGTGAACACTGAGCTGTTTTTATTATCTACTGCAGCTTAGAAAGTTCAGGTTCTTTCTTTCTCCCTTTTTTTTTACTTTTAATGTGAGGAATTGCTGCACACACTCACTCTACTCATTTTCAGAGGCTTTTGCCATGAAAGAGAATTTTGGTGAGCCAAATCACACTATTTCCCCCTGTCTTTCAAACAGCTATTCAGGTTCTGCTGAGAGTGTCCTAAAATAATATCAATAGCAGGTACTTCCATTACTCTGGCCAAGACTGAACAAGAATTAACCTTTGTCTGTGTTACTGTCGTGATAATGAATTCATCAATAGTTTCCCAGCTCATAATTCCTCCTCCTCTTCCCAAGATCCCAGAATACAAAAGCTGCACATAAGCACTTTTCCTTACAAATTGTGTTGTCTGCTAGAAAATTCCTTTTTAGCACTTTGGAACTGCAGACTAAAGAATTTGGCTTTTAAAAAATCAGCTCCCTGTTATCTCTAGTAATTTTTCTTGTCCTAGGAGCTTTGCAATCTTTAATCTCTTTCCTGGGCAGAGGTGATAAAAACACAATTTAAATATAACAGGGTATTGGTTTTGCTCCTGAAGAAGAATGCAGGGCTTATTGTAGTCAAGTTTTCATGACCTGTGATGTGTTCCAGATTAACTCTTGTTTTTCAAAAGCCAGTGCAGGACACTGGAATATTTCATAGTAAAATAAATTCACCTTTCAATCTCTTCCAACAGATCCTCTCCATGGGCATGATGACAGAATATTACCACTACTTTTTTACAACACTGGTAAGAAACACTGAAGGTTTGGGGGTGAATTTTCTCGGTTGCAGAAAAGACAACTGAAAATTCCTCCTTTTTCTGGGAGATCTTTATTGCCATTAATCAAGGAAACCCCTGGAGGACGAGCACTAACACTCCTTAGTGATATGAGGACCCACAATTTTGTAAGGAGGCTTTTTGATTGTACCTGTGGGGCCAGTTAACACTGAAAATTAATTGCAGGATTGTGATTAAGGAGGAACCATCAGTACAGGTGGCTCAGAGTGAAATGAAATAATGAATTAATGACTTTGCAATGGAGCTGAGGTCATCACTAAAATGTTTACTGTACTTATTAAAACTCAAAAATCATAAATGTATGAAATCACTCAGGAATTTTACAGTAAAGGTAAACCCATAAGTCTGTAAATACTTATTTCAGCACATTTTCCTATAGTTTAACTTACATGCTACATATAAATATAACTCAATTTATGCTTAAGTTTCATTTGCTTTGTAGACTAGAGAGACAGCAAAGAACTGATATTGCCAGAACGGCCCTAGAGGGCTGGATTATATCCTGTACATCAGCTTATTCTTTATTTCCTTTCCAAATAAAATTTTATGTGGAAGTGAAAAGCATTTTGAATCCAATAATCAGTTCATCAGTCAGAAGAGATGCTCTGGCTGTTGGGAACTTGTAGTAGTTCTCTTTGAGGCCATTTTAGCATCAAGGAAAATGTGAAAATTTAGGATTTACTGTGGAACTTACCATAAAATGGTAACCCCCACCACCAATATGTAGGACATAGCACAGAGCACATATCAGAACAAGCACTAAGCAATGCTGGTGGTATCTCCTCCTGCAAATATTTTGTTTTGATGCCTGATATATCCATTAGACATCCTGGCAGCCAGTCACCAGGGCAGGAGAAAAATGGGATTCATAAGTAGTAAAAGAGTCTCTCTCTCTCTTGACATCTCTTGGAATTTTCCTTCCCCAAGCTGTTGGTTTGTCAGAGCTATAAATTAGAATTAGATACTGCTGTGCAGGTTGGCTGCAGAGCAGGGTTGTTGGGGGGAATTGATTTTTTTTTTTCATTCCACAAGGCAGATGTGTGGTTTGTCATCCATTAAACACAGCTTTGGTTTAGACAGGCTTAAAAGTGGAGTGGTCATGACTAGACTTGGAGGGTGTTCACAGCACTTGGGCTCTGGATTGAAAGCCCAACACAAGCTGGGCCCAGTGGTGCTGTCTTGCTTTTAAAAATGCTAGGTGTGGGGTTGTTTTGTTTTCTTTAGGACCTCTTTGCACTAGACCTGGAGCCCTACAGGTACAGCGGGGTGAACATGACGGGCTTTCGGCTCCTCAACATCGAGAACCCGCACGTGTCATCTGTCGTGGAGAAATGGTCCATGGAGCGCCTGCAGGCACCCCCCAAACCTGAGACTGGGCTCCTCGATGGCATGATGACAGTAAGTGAACCACCACAGTGGCACAGTGCCCTGCTTTTATTCCACAGCAGCATCCCCAGGCTGGAATTCCTTTTGCTGGCTTTACACAAGTGCCCCGTGAACCAAAGTCAGCTCTGTGACAGTCCCCCCTAGAAATGAGTGACAATTCTCCATCACAGGGCTGTCCAGCTGACATCAGTCCTCTCACTGCTCTCAAAAATAAAAATGTTGCCTCATTCCTCTCATCATGGAGTGAGGAAAATGAGCAGGTGTAGGTGTGTAATGTGCAGGGAAAGGTATTGTACATATGGGGAGGGAGTAGCATTTTGAAATGGGTAAAGTGCCCTTTCTCTTCATTTCCATCTCTACAGAAATCTGGCTTTTAAGACATAATATAAAGATAGATGAAAGGTGTCATTAAGCCAGGAAATTAGGATTTCCTCCCTAGCACTCCCCCAAGAAGTCAAGGAAAGAACAGGAATAAGTATGTGGACAACATGAGTCCATTCAGTTTTGCAGGGTGAAAGGTTGCCATTTTTTTGCAGTATACAATGATATAGCTCATCTACTGAGGGGAGTTTGAGTCGATAGGAAATAGAGTTTATTGCAGATGATTGCAGGGAAAATTTTGTAATATCTTAACATCCTGAAGAGAAATGCATTACGTGTGTTATCTGTAGCATTTGAAAACATTATTGCTTTTTGGGCAGTGACACTGTGCTCACTCCCTGCAAGGCAGGGGACGAAGCTGTTCCCGGGAACTCCTCATGGGAATTCACCCACAAACCACCCAACTGTAGCACTTGGGAAAACAAAGTTCTCACCAGACTCTTCTGCCCTCCTTTGTGTCTCTGACTCTAATCCTCTCCTCTACATCTCCATAATCTCTCAGTGTCCTTGATGCTCTGAAGCACCATGAGCACCCAGGAAAGAATCTTCCTCCTTGGCTGTGATCATTTCAATATTCCTTGCAGGCTCTGCTTGTCCACTTTGGTGGAGAGCTGCAACACTGCTCTGTTTCACTGGGCAATAAGGCTGTACAGGCTGCACAGTCCAAGGACATCAGGATTAAATGTTAACTCAGGGTTTCTCCCTTCTGGTTCATGCTGTTGTTTGCCCTGATGTCCCCTTGTGGGCAGTCAGCAGGACAGTTCTGCGTTCCTGTCTCACTTAAAGCCCAAACTGCACACATAGTTGTTCGAATGGGATCTTTGGGCTTCTTTGCAGTGATTTAAGTAGGCTACAGAAGCTGGAAAAACAAGATCCAGGGCTTATTCTTGGCCCCTTTCACCTTCCACACGATACAGACATCAGGGTAGGGTGACTGACTTTGGAAAACGAGGTGACCTGTTGCACCAGGCAACAGCAAGCCTGAAAACAGAGCAGCAGTGGGGGAAGAAATGAGTCTCCAGGCCTGGGACACAGACAGGCTGGAGGGCAGTGATCATGCAGAATTGAGTCCTGAAAGGGCTGTGCCCAGCCTGAGGTAAAATCAGCTCTGAGGTCAGCTGACCCCAATGGGAATCTTTCCAGTGATGTTGAGGGATGTTGGATCAGACTGAGTGTGCTTGGAACAACTGGCTGTTTTAAGACACTTGCCAGTGAGAACAGCTGTTATTGTCTCCCCCTGCTTGACTCAGCATTCCCAATGTTTCCTGATGTCCCAGTTTGCTCCAATTGTGGGAGGAGCATTTTGGGCAGATCCTGACTGGCACATTGAGAGCAATTCCTCCTCTGCCGTATATTAAGATTAATCCATACATTCAGATACATTTGACTGCCAGCAAAAGCCTCCAATGCTGGTAAGAGTGATGCTGTTGTAATTTACTTAGGTAAATGACAGAGACAAGAAGTCAAATGTATTCATTTCCAAAAATAATTGCATGGAAAAGAAATAAAAAAAGCTTTGTAGATCCTAAAAATGCAGAATTAGTATTTTTATTACTTTTACTTTTTAAGGCCCCTGCTTAATTATTCATTAGCTTTACAAGAAAGGTAAGCACTTCATTTGTACAGCATTAAGGGAGACATGGCCATTCCCACCTCACACAGGGGAGCACAATGCAGGGGAAGGGGACATTTCCTAAAACTTCCCAGTGATAAGAGGTGACAGGGTGTGTGATCCCAGTTTGAGGCCACGTTTTTAAACCAAATAAACCCATTCTCAAAAGAAACACAGAGGCACAAGGAGCACCCAGTAATTTTAGTAAATAAATCTATCTGGTAATATTTAAGTACCTGGGGGCTTTATCCATCTACAATGAGAATTTAGATGTGTAAATCCAACTTAATCCCCAGAAAGACACCACAAAAGGACAGTTCACCTCTCCCTAAGACAGCACAGTGGGTGTGGCAGGGGAGCAGCCCAAGCCAGATCTTGGTGGGGCCATTTCACATGGAAAAGCCAAGGTCCTGGAGGGCAGTAGTCACTTGGAGACAGTAGATACCTGGCTGGTGGGACTGGTTTCCCTGGGAAGCAGAACCTGCCTAACCCATGGGGAAGGAGGCAATCCCATGAGAAGAATGGTGATGGGGAGCTCGTGAGGGCCCCTCACACCTGGGCTGCTGTGTCACCTGGGGCTTCCTAAGGCTCCTCTCCAAGCCACAGAGCTGCCCGTGCACTGGACCCACTGACCTCTGTCTTCCTGCCGCTGCCCAAAGCTCACCTGAAAATACTGTGAAACTCCTATAAGGTGCCAGTAAAATGAATTTTTGTTTCAGCTGTCCATGGAGAGCCCAGGAGTGGCGCTTGCTGCAGCAGCAGCCCAGGTGAGGGATGGTGAGCAGAGCCAGGCAGGCACCAAGGTGTTCACTGAGGCCACCCTTTCTGTCTCCCTGCAGACCGAGGCAGCTCTGATGTATGATGCTGTTTACATGGTGGCCGTGGCCTCCCAGCGTGCCTCCCAGCTGACCGTGAGCTCCCTGCAGTGCCACCGCCACAAACCCTGGCGCTTCGGACCCCGATTCATGAACCTCATCAAAGAGGCAAGTGTGGACCATCTGCTCGTGGTCAGCAGGACCCTTCCTCTCTTCCCTGCCTGTGTTGCTGCTCCCTGCTCCGTGTCACGTGCTGTGCTCTTGTTCCTGCTGCTCAGATAGGAAGTTCTGCCTCATTTTCCTAGCAGAGAATGGATTTACAGACACGAGGTTGTGGCTTCTGTTCTGGTGGAGACGTTATCTGGTCTTGCCAAAAAAGAAGCTGCTAAACCCTGGGTGTGAGAAAGTCCCAGCCTAACACACCGTGAGACTTCCCAGGGTTTTTTGCTCAGTTAATGGTTATTATTGATGTTGATAGTTTATAAAGATATGGGAGAACTAACAACAGCCATTCTAGAAATGGAAAGAAAAGTGGGTCTGTAGCTCTGTTCTTGCTTCACTATGTAATTCCAACTGTTTGGCAGATTGTTTGATCAGTAATCAATACCCAGGGAACAGTGCAGGCAGTATTTCTAAAGAAGGAAATTGCATCATGCAGAAGCACTGCACTGTCTCATGAGAATCCAGGACTGAGCTGGCTTGATCCAGAGATGTCCTAAAAAATACCCATTTTAGTTGAAATGCCTCCGCTCTTCCAAAAATTCAGGTTTTATTATGAATTTCAAATGGAAACTTCGCCTTTCTTTGGGGAGGAGTGTGGAAATGAAAATTGGAAGCCATGTGGAGCATCCTACATGCATTGTAACTTTCCCCCCATTCCCAGCCCTTGGCGGTGGGATTCCTCCCAAGGCTGCATTCATTAGCACTGCTGTGGGTGGAGCAGGACCTGTGGGCTGAGGGACAAGGGGAGTGGTGGTGGCACGTCAGGGCGAACACCTGAATGCAGAAATACAGCGGGAGCAGGCTGAAAGACGAGCCATGTGGTGGCTACAGGACGTGTTGAAGAGCTGTCATCACCTTCTCCAAGCCTCCCCAAGCACAGCTTTCAGCATTGCCACGGGCGATGTGCGCGTGGTGATTCAGCGACGGGGAAAGCAGCAGGACTTACTGAAACTCCACACCCGAGGGTTTGAGGAACTTCAGAACTTCTAGGAACTTTTAAGGTTTCCTGGGCTGATCCCACAGCGTGGGCAGCAGGGCAGGGGGGGATTGTGCCCTGCCCAGGTGAGACCCCACCTGCAGAGCTGCTCCAGCCCTGGGGAACAGCACAGAAGGACATGGAGCTGCTGGAGAGTCCAGAGGAGGCACCAGGATGGTCAGAGGATGGAGCAGCTCTGCTGGGAGGGAAGGCTGGGAGAGCTGGGATTGTCCAGCCTGGAGAAGACTTTGGGGTGACCTCATTGTGGCCTTCCAGGACCTGAAGGAGCTACAGGAAAGATGGAGAGAGATTATTTCCAAGGACCATAAGGAACAGGGCAAGGAAGAATGGCTTCAAACTGACAGAGAATTGGTTTAGATTGGATATCCGGAAGAAATTCTTCCCTGTGAGGCCCTGGCACAGGTTGGGCAGAGAAGCTGTGGCTGTGCCATCCCTGGAAGTGTCCAAGGCCAGGTTGGACGGGGCTTGGAGCAACCTGGGCGAGTGGAAGGTACCAGAACTGGATGATCTTTAAGGTCTTTTCCAATCCAAACCATTCTATGATTTTCTTGTAAGCTTCTCCCTTTGCAAGTATAAAGAAAATATAGTCAGTCCCAGTACTCAGGGACCTGTCTTAAGAATTCAGGAAGACACTTTGAGATACTTTCCTCAAGCCCTGGTAAAGTATATTGTTGATGAATTACATGATTAGGTTCCAATTCAGTTTCATTATACCCTGTAACACTTAACATGTCACCAGAAACATTAAAATTGCAGCAAATCCCACTTGTGAAAGCGTGAAAAATCTCATCCCTGTGTTACACAGTCACACAGTTCCCCACTGCTCAGAAAGTTCTGCTTCATTTCAGTTTGTTAATTAACGAGAACTGTGCAACTGCTGCTCTCTGTGTTTGCTGGAAGGTCCCCTAACAGACCTCGCACCCCTGATTTCCCTGACAGCCTGGTGTGATACAGCTCTGATTTTGGAGCAGTGATGCTTCCCGCTGTCTTTGCAGGCAGCTGCTTTGGGACTCCTAATCAAAGCTTGGAAGTTTTACCATGCAGTTCAGAAGGCCTGGGATGGGTTGTTCCCAGCTCATGCATCCCTTGGTTTCTTAAGGAAAACTTGTATTTCTGCTCAGGAAAGAAACATCACCTGCCTGTCCAGATGTGCTGCACACACAGGCCCCACCACTGCCCTGAAGTCAGGGATAAAATTCCACTCACTGCACTCAAACCCAAATGCTCCATTTTTTTTTTTTTTAGAATCAATAAAATCGATAAAATAAGCACCAGAAATTCAGTTCAGAATTCAAATGGTATTTGAGGCGTGTGCCTCCCAATTAGGGCCCAGAAATCCCCTTCAACATTTAACTCTTCTGGCAAACACTCCCTGGCTCCTGTTTGTAATTTAAATCACATTTGATGTTCTGAGTGAGCCTGAAGTGAGACAAAGGCCATATGGACTTCTCTGTACCTTCAAATATAAGCATACACCTTGTAGCACCTCTTCCTTCCTTTTTCTTGGTGTGGAGGTAGGAGCTCCAATTCCTGCTTTTAAAAGTGAGATGCATTTCCCCATAGAAATCTCTTCTTCGCAGGGCTGCAGACGGAGGCTCCTGATGCCATTTCCAGGAATAACGTGTTGGGTTTTTATTCCAGATCAGATCACCTTAGCAGGGAAGCCGAGCATGTGATATGTAATCAATAAATGGGAGCCTTTCACGGCAGCAAATCGCCCTCTGTGGAGGAATTGATCTCTAAGGATCATATTTTAAAAAAGGCTCCATCTCTATGAATAAGAGATGGGGGTCACGGCAGACTGGCAGAGAGATATTATGGAAGGAAATGCATCCACGTGTATCCTCTCCTGCCATCTTAGTTATATCAGTGTCATAAATAATAAATAGCCCTGCAGGGGTTTCGCTGTTTACAGTAAAGAGTTTTGTGTATTCTGAAATCATTAAGATGGAAAATCTCACAGCAAGTTTGTTGCATTTATGCCTTTCCATTCTCATTTTACTTCAGCATGTTCCAAATTCCTGCTGTAATTCCAGAAAATTCCAGATGCCCCAGATTTGCCTGAGACACGTGGTGATTACACCCCAGCATCCCAGATTAAACCCTGCAGATTCAGGGCTGGAATGTAGATTTAACAGAAAGGGGAGACACCAGTCTGGAAGTCTGCTGATTTTTAATGCAGCTTTCCTTCTGTCCTCTGTCTCCAACAAATTAAATGAAGCAAAGAATGATGTGCAGCAGAAAAGCCTGTAATTTAAAATTATATGCCTGACACACATGAAGGAACAATATCATCATTTACTGTCAGCTTTTCTTGTATCTTTGAAGAACTTAATCCAATGTGGGAGCTCCCAAAAACAGATTATCAAAATTGTCTGCATTTCGAAACCCATGAAACACTTTCTTTTATAGATAAGCACCAGCTTTGGGGATGAAATGGGGGCTGGATGAGAGGCAGGTGGATCTTTGTAGGAAACCTGAAGGAGCTGGGTGGGAAGATTACAAGACCCAGATAAATTGTGGAGAGAGTTAGCTCTTGTTGTTGATCCTGCTGCCCTGAAGAGACACGCCCCAGCGTGGGGAATTACCCTGGCTGTGCAGTGATGGACAGAGCCCACCTCCTGGTGCCAGTGTTTCAAACAAGTGGTTGCACTGATTTATTAAATGCTGCCTGGGCAAAAATGCATCATGTGCTGTGCTTCAGACAGGAATGTAAGACTGAGGTGCACCTTGCACTACAAAGCTTTTATCAGATCTCTGGGACTGGGTGAACCTTCCCTGGAAATCTGGGTTTAGAGCCATCCTTGTCATGCCAGCACCACCTGTGGTAGTGGCAGTGCTCCTGTTAGGAAGGATGCACCTTGGTTTGGTACTTGGGAATGTGTGTCTTCTTCCTTGGGGAATGCAAAATGAGCAGGGATTAGTGAAACAGTTCAGCAAGTCCAGGACACTAAAAGTCCATCACTGGTGGGGGACATTGAAGCACAACATGCCCAAGAAACCAAGCAAGGATGACAAAAGCTCATCCCTCCCTGGAAAAATCTGGATTTCTGGGTGCTGAGTGGCAGGGCCAGATTCTGTCACACGAGACTGAAGCATTGAGGAAGGTTTGGTGATTTGGGATGGGCAGGTACCCTCCTCATGAAGAACGCTCTGGGTGCTCCTGTTCAGCACTGAGTGCCAGTTGTTGCCCATTTTTCATGGAGAACTGAAGGCATCCCCAGCTGGATCAAAGAGGGTCATTCCAGTGAGGCTGGTGGGTTTAGGTTGTCACATTCCAAGGTTCAGACCCGCAGCTTGCACAGAGCAGACTCCTTTTGTAATTTCTTAGTGAATTCTTATGCAGTGCAAAACCTCCCTGTCTTTGGGCACATATAATACATATTTTATTCTCCCTTTCTCTTTATATTCTCTGTCTTTTTTATATACAGTACTAGACATATGTAAATCAGTATATATAAACTTTAGCAAACTTGTAAACTGCAGAACATATTGGAGTTGAGGTTGAAGAAAGCGGGGTTTTTTTAGGAAAGTAACAAAGCCAGATATGCTTGAAACAATATTTGGAAGGGATTCAATGCTGCAGTTGATTTAAAATTCAATAGTTCTTGTGGCTTCAGAGTAGTTCCTGCTGATTGTTACAGGGCGGGGTGTTTTGTGTTCACACAGGCACGGTGGGATGGCCTGACTGGGCGAATAACCTTCAACAAAAGTGATGGCTTACGGAAGGATTTTGATCTGGACATTATCAGCCTCAAGGAGGAAGGAACAGAAAAGGTAACCACATCTCTGGAGGAAGAAAAAACCTGACAAAAAGCTGATTTGACAAGGGCACAGGAAATTCCATTGTCCTCAGCTCGAACCTCCTGTGCTTGGGGTGAAACCCCACTAAGCCTCAAGATTGTTTGAGCCAAACAGAGCTACTAAGATTGGTTTTTTTCTTTTACAATTCATTCCGGGGTGTGGGATAGGAATGTGGGACTGGCAACACATATCTGATGGAATAATAATTATAAGTGATCATTGTATTCAGTTCTTGCTGCTGCAGCTCAGGGTGTTCAGTTCACAGATAGAGATACATTTATGTACGTATAAATGATAATCAAAGCACCACAATTCTGGATGATAATTTCTGATGGGTTAATTGAGACTTTAACTCTAATTGCTCCCACACAGCTCTCCAGACAGGTTCTCTTTTCCTTTTTAATGAAGCCCTCTGTTTATTTTTCTCCATACCAAGGCTGCTGGCGAGGTTTCTAAGCATTTATATAAAGTGTGGAAGAAGGTTTGTACACAGACAGGTGATGCAAAAACCCTTTGGGCTGGCTCTGCAGGCTCAGCCTTTGGGTTTTGATAGTGACTCTCATATTGCAGTTTAGAGACAACAGTCTGAAAGCAGGAATTTCTCTGGTAGGATGAGCTTATTTCGACTTGAGACACTGTAATTCTAAAGAGTGAAAAAAAAAAAATCTAACTGGGGAGTGTTAATTATTAGTTTATTTACTGGGGGCTGCGCTTTTCCCTTCTTCCAATAGAGGCTGCAGCAAAACCAGTCCCTTTCTCAGCTGCTGTGCTTCCTGATTCACCTAAGATTCACCATGAGTGGCAAATTTAGACTGTTTTGGATGTGTATTTGGACTGTTTTAACGTGCAGGGCTGGGGGTGTTTTGCCTCCCACAAAGTGTTCAGGGCTGGCAATGTTTGAGCATTATTTCCTCACAATTTTGAGGAGTGTGTTATTAGCTCCTTACAGAAAATAATACAGATGATTAAGTGGGTGCTGTCATTCACTAACCTATGGAAATTGGAACTGAGCTTGTTTATAAAGGATGGAAATTACCCCAGGAATCTCATCCCTCTTTAGCGTGAGGTGTTTAAAGTGGGAGTCAGAGACCAGCTCCATGCACCGGTCCCCTCTGGAGTTACAACCTGTGGTTGCTGTTCTCTAAGAAGAAGGTAAAAACTACCTCCACCAAGTCTAAAGTGTTCTGCAGACACGAGACAGGGATTTTTTTATACTGCTTAGAATTGTATTTTGTGCACAGTTCCCACAGACCTCATTATTCCTCACTCCTCCCTCATACACAGTTAGAATAAGGTTCTGGTTTTGTGTTGTTTTTGTGAGGGATTTTAATGCTCCAGAGTAGACCATCCTACAGAGCTCTTTTTGTGTTCTTATAAAGCACATACATCCTTAATAACCTTGTTTCAATCTCCAGTGGATCAGGCTAAGGCACCAAGGCCCCTCTTTCCCTCATTACTGGTGAATACATCATCCTACCTGACATGCAGAACCAATCTCCCTTTTGTCTGTAGGCAGTTTGTGTTATGCTGGATTGATTTAAACCAAATTACAGTCGGTTCAGAGCACAGACTTTGCTGAGAAGGGCATATTACACCTCTCCAACTTGTCACTAAACTGCAATAAATCCCCTGGATTCCCCATAGTGATGTACGACCTTGACCTCGTTCTCCCTCCGACCTCCCCACCCCTCCAAGCGAGGCTGACCTGCAGTGTCATCCTTTTATCCAGATGTGGAGTGGCCTCCTGGTGTGTTTTGTGTGCACTGTGAGTGTGTTGCTCAGTGTTCTTCATGGGTGTTCTCCTCCTCCCTGCTGCCAGCCAACAGGAGCATCTCAGTCAGTCACAACAAGCACCTGGGTGCAAATCCAAGGATAACACTGCTTGGTCCTTTATTCCTGGCACAGGCTGTCACAATATCCAACATTTTATTCCCTGTGTACTTTCCAGATCAGTCTCCCAACCCTGATCTGGTTTTGGAAACAAAGGGAAGGATTGACAAATGCTTGACATAATTTTATTTTTTTGTTAAATGGCATGGCTGTCCCCTTTAGGTAGAATTTGGGGAAAAAAAGTTTGTGAAAGGCACCAAAGGGACACAAACTCAAAGTTTGTTTGAAATGGTGAGTTATTACCCCAAATCCACACTCAGCAGGCACAAACTGCCTGAACAAGCCCCTTACTTGGAGTGCTCTCACTTCAGCTCCCAGCCATGCTGTGTATGTAAATACCAAGGCAAAAATATATATAAGCAAATATTTATCTCAACAGAGCAACTTGGTTATAATTTCTGGCCCCACAAAGTATAGATCCAAATCCACTGAAATAGCAAAGATCTTTCCCTTGAAGCTTTGGCCTGGGCATTAAATACTGGATTTTTTCACTGTCTCTGGGGCTAGAAAGGAATTTGCCTTTGGCTACATATTTGCTGAACAAATATTGCTCAATGTGTGAAATGGTATCACCCCTGTCATATACAGTAGTCAGGGAATGACAGAATAATCTTTGCTAAACCTGCTGAAGGCACAGCAGAAGAAGCAAAAGGCCAAGTGTGTCCATCAGTCTGCTTCAACATATTTGCTCAAGCTTTTAGTCTGTTGTATCAGGACAGAGGTCTTGCCGTATATCTCAACTCCACCATTTACAAAATTTAAAAAAAAAAGATAAATCATAAAAATAGGCCGTTTGACTTTTTTTTTTTAGCAGGAAACCAAGTCTTAAGTGTTCCACTCCTGCAGCAAACTGCTGACACAGCACTTTATGGACAGTCCTTACACCCTAACAGCTTCTGCATTTGCATTTTGCAGTCCATTCCCTGGGTTTTCTAACTTGGGTGTTGCTGCCTCGCTCAGAGCTGCGGCTGTGCCCTGTCTCCAGTGTTGTGTCCCTTGCTGTGGCACCCAGAGCCACCGAGGGGAGTGTTTGGGGACACGCTGGGGCCTCTCACCCGCTCTCCTCTGTGCAGATTGGGGTTTGGAACTCCTACAGTGGCCTTAACATGACGGACAGCAACAAGGACAGGTCCACCAACATCACGGATTCCTTGGCAAACCGGACCCTCATCGTCACCACCATTCTGGTAAGGCTGGCACCAGTGGCACCTCCACCACCTCCACCTGCACACCAGGCTTGTTCTCCTCCCCACGAAACACTCTTCTGCTCAGCCAGCCTGTTTTCAAGCAAATTTTTTGGTTTAGGCTCAGAATCGCCATAAAATCTGTCCACAGGATTGATTCAAAAATCCCCCAGTGCCAGTGAAAGACTCCCAGGAACCTCCGCCTCCGAAATTGCTCCAATATTTCAGAGGCAAACCCTGCATACTTCTCCTCCCAGAAGAATTAACACACACAAATACTCGGCTCTGTAGTCGGCTCTTATACATCCTTCTTTTTTTTTTGCTGAAAATGAGACAAATAGGACTGAGAGAAAGCAGCAAACAGCAGACAGGCAGGTTGAGTTATGCCCTCCCTGTGATGAATGGAAAAGATGCAGCTGGGTATTTCTGCCTGCCCACTAATGCCACCTCTTTCAATTACTCTGCCTAATTCCTCAGGAGGAGGGAGGGAGCTCAAAGGCTCCCTTCTACACTACTTTTCTATTGCCAGGGGCCTTTTGCCACGTTAAACTGCAGGAACCTGCTTGCCCAGATCTTTTTATATCCAAAATGCTTTAAAAGGAAAAGCAGCAAGGTACTTTGCACTCTGCCTGTGCTGCTCTCCATTCCCTTGTGTGAATGAATACCTGTTCCATTCACAGGTATTTGCTGCTTTGAAGTGTTTTTTTAATCAATAAAGATTTGTTTCTCACAGAATGTCAAATGTTAGGTTCCCCTTATGGTTCTTTTTCTCTTAGTTAGGCTTCCCTCTCCTTCACTATCCCTTCCTGTTCCTCAGAGTGTGACAGTGTAGGGTCCAAATCTTGGGGCTGATTTTGGAGCTGCCAAGCAGTAATTAAAGCTGAAAATTAGGGCCCTTATGCTTATGACTAATTCATTCAGTGAATTTGTTAACACACATAAAAGAGCTTTTTAATGGACACAGTAAATTGCTGGTTTCCATCCACTTGCAACCCATTTAGAAAATAATAACATCATGTAGAGAAACTGATATAATCTAAACCAACCCTCATTTCTCTTCCTACTGTCTTTTTCTATAGGAAGATCCCTATGTTATGTACAAGAAGTCTGACAAGCCCTTGTATGGAAATGACAGATTTGAGGGTTATTGCCTGGACTTACTTAAGGAGCTGTCAAATATTTTAGGCTTCATCTATGAGGTCAAACTAGTTTCTGATGGCAAATACGGAGCCCAGAATGACAAAGGAGAGTGGAATGGGATGGTCAAAGAACTCATAGATCATGTAAGACTGAGCCCTTCTCTCTTTGTTCTACTTTCACCTTTGTATATAGCCAGCCCAGCTGAGATCTTTGCTTTAGTTTTCCTATTTTACAGTCACTTTACTGTCACTCATTTTATTGTAGTGTATAGTATTATATGCCACTTTTCAGAGTAGGAACCTCCAAACCAAGTTTGCAGGTGTGGGGGGAACCTCCATCTGTATCAGATGCTGAGCAGGCCATCCTGCCCATTCCCTGGGTGCAAAACCCACTGGGGGAGCCTGAACTTCCATCTTACTCCTGCCCTCTGCAGCCTCTGGTCTGCACACATGGAAGTCCCAAATGTCCCTCTGCCTTGCAAAAAACAGAGGGGACAGAGTTATCATACCCCCCAAAATGCCCCAGAAATGTTATATTTCCTTGCATGCTTCAGATTTTGAGTCAAATTTGGTGCAGTTTTTAAGCCTCGGGGAAGAAATGGAGGGAACTGTAGTGTGTTTGCTGAACATGAAAGAGAATGAGTGTTTTCCCCTTTGTGTTTTCAGAAAGCTGATCTGGCTGTTGCTCCTCTCACTATTACCTATGTAAGAGAGAAAGTAATTGATTTTTCCAAGCCCTTCATGACGCTGGGAATCAGTATCTTGTACCGGAAGCCCAATGGCACAAACCCTGGGGTTTTCTCCTTCTTAAACCCTCTTTCTCCTGATATTTGGATGTATGTCCTCCTAGCCTGCCTCGGGGTCAGCTGTGTCCTCTTTGTCATTGCAAGGTAAGTCCAAGGCTTGGATTTGGATGCCTCTTCTTTAACCACCTCTCCTCCCGTAGGTCTTGCGTGGGCTCTGTGGAGTACAGAGGGTGTAAAACTGTCCTGAGGGGTTTATCCAGTCCTAAAGTACAACATTCTGCAAAGTCCCTTGGTATTTTCACATCAACACTGCTGTCACTTTTACAAATTGCGATGTGATGAGATTTTGCTTTCCTCAAGGCCTGAAGGAAGAGAAATATGGGATTTTGGTTGGTACACCCCAGCAGGCCACCTGTGGAAAAGCAGTTTATATGACTTGCATGTAGGCATTTCTCCTTTCCATTACACAGTTAAAAGGTCAAAAAAGAGGATGTGAGCATGTTTATGCTGAAGGATTTTAATTAGTTCAGCTGATCCCCCCTCCTTGAAAATGCAAGATAAAGGCACTGGGAGCCTGAGGGGACAATCTCAAGGTGAAGCACACCCTGGGGTCACTCCTCTTGCCACTGGCAGGTTCAAAACCAGCAGGAAAGAAGCATGTAGACACCACTTTTCCAAACAAACCCAAAGCTTGTAACTCTCCCCAGAGTTTCTGGACTAGGGGACACTGGGCCAGCAGAGAACTCTGTACCTTTGGTACTGAGCTTTACCTTAAAAACTCCAGACAGTGGATGTGGTTTCACAAACTGGGTACAAGAGACTTCCAGTGTCCTCAGAAATCGTGGCCCACAGCCTGGGGAGGAAGTTGCTCAAGGGCTTTGAACAGGAGCAAACCAAGCATGAAAGAAAATGAACCTGGAAACTTGGCAGAGGATGTTGGCCATTTCAGGAATACTTGTTTTTTTTGTACTCCTGGAAAACAAAAAGCAAACACGCTGAATGGGCGTAAGTATTCAGATGCCTTGGAATTTCATTCCCAACTGTTTTATTTATCCCATCCTAGCCTTCATTTTTTCCTTTAATAATATAAAAGTGCATAGTTTTATTAGGGCTTTGGGTCTTTTTAGTGAGGATCCGTAATTAAGCCTTTCCCTGCTTCTGTTAAGTGTTCTTTTCCATAAACAACAATATATTCCACATTAATCAAGTATAGGGAAAATAGCCTGAGAAAAAGTAACGTATTACTGGAAGTCCACACATTCACAGCACAGCAAAATGGGAGTGGAGCACTTCTCCTGTGGGGAAGGGCTGAGAGAACTGGGATTGTTCAGCCTGGAGAAGAGAAGACTTCGGGGTGACCTCATTGTGGCCTTCCAGGACCTAAAGGGAGCCTGCAAAAATGATGGAGAGGGACTTTTTACAAGGGCTTGGAGTGACAGGACAAGGGGGAATGGCTTCACCCTGAGAGAGAGAAGGATTAGATTAAATATTAGGAAGGAATTCTCCCCTGGGAGGGTGGGCAGGCCCTGGCACAGGTTGGGCAGAGAAGCTGTGGCTGCCCCTGGATCCCTGGAAGTGTCCAAGGCCAGGTTGGAGCAGCCTGGGCTAGTGGAAGGTGTCCCTGCCCATGGCAGGGGGTGGCACTGGATGGGCTTTAAGGTCCCTCCCAACCCACACCATTCTGTGAGCCCATGAATGTAGCAGAAATGCTGCAGTTTTTATTGCAAATGATGGCACTCAACTTGAAGAAATCAGGAATAATATATACATTCTAACATATACATACATATATCCGATTCAAAGGTCATAAAATAGCTGTAATCTGAACTATTCATTCTAATAACACAGCACATTGGGCCTGACTTTTTCCATGTGAGCCAGGTCAAAAGAAGCTCTTTCTGCTCATCCTCCAATCCACTGCTCTCCTTTAATTGAGTCACAGCCCTGCAAACCCTTTGCTCACATGAGCAGATCTGCTGGGAGTGCCTGGCCTCAAGCACACATTTGCCCATGGCCCACTGAACAACCCTTGTCCCATGTGGCCAAACCCATGTGAATGCTTTGCTCATTTCCAGGTTTTTAAACCCGTACCACAGTAGAGATGTTTGTGGGATTGGCTTTTTTCCCTTTAAATCATTGAGGGTGTGAAGAAGGAGAAGGGAATTAGAATGCGTTTGACAAGGCGGTGATCGGTCAAAGGTTGGACTAGATGATCTTAGAGGTCTTTTCCACCCTAAATGATTCTGTGAACTAAAGGAGGAGGGGCCGTGGGTTAAGTTATCAGTGTTGGCCCCAGCTAAAAGAAGAGTTTATCCAGCCCTGGCAGCTGTGGGGCTGTGTGCAATTAGTCATGGCTTCCCACAAGCTCTTAGTGGCTCAGTGTGCCATAAATAATAACTCCTACTGTACTCAAATCATGATCTCATTCATGACTTATATTAAATCTGCTCGGCTCTGACAGACTGACTTTTCTACAGTTGTGTGCCAAGACCGAAAACATCCCACAACCCTCAGAGCAGTGGAAGGGAAAACAAAGCCCGGGTTCCCCTCGGTGCTTCTACTTTTTAAAATAAAGGCATCAATTTTGCAAGAATAAATAGGTATCAAAGTCCTTGGTCTGCTCACAGACACGTGGCCGGGAGCAAAGCAGAGGGAAATGCACCGTGCTCACAAATCATTGCCTGTGGAACATTTTGCTTTTCTTTCTTGGTTGTTAAATACTGCCCCAAACCACAGCGTGGACTCTGGGGAAATCCAGCTGTGTTCTGCTAAAAGCCACTGATTCCAGGAGAAGCACAGCCAAGGAATCCCACTTTCCCCACAGGTCTGTGTCTGCTGGTGGGTTGTGATCACCAGCTGAAGTCAATTGCTGTGTCTGTTTGCTTTCCCTGCATGTGGAGGATTTCTAGGGATCTTTCCCACGTGGATTAACTGATACCTAAGGAGCTGTGAGCTCATCCTGCAGCTCCTCTCCTGGAGGGGCTGCTACTGCAGTGGTTCACACCATGATGACCTCTAAGGCCTCTGCCTATTTGTCAAACATGGCTAAATTAGATGGCTAAACTTAATGGCCAATTAATGGCTACAATTAACGGCCAATTAATGGCTAAAATTAGCTAAATGGCTCACGTGTCACAAGAGGTACAGACACTACACACACTCATAACACACAGCACGGACCCAGACTTGTGACAACAGAAATAAATCAAGTTTGCATCTCATTCCCATTACCCACCTGTTCTAGGGAAAGAGGAAAAGAACATCCCAGTTCAGCAGAACATTTAACACCATTTTCTGAACGCTTAGTTTTTTCTTCTGGCACAAATGCTTTCCTTGAGCTGATGCCTAAAAGCAGAGCCTTGTTAAAATGCAACTGCACAGGGTGAAGAAGTACACAAAAATTGTGTTCACGCGTCATGTTAATTTAGATTTATACATTTTCAGCTAAGCCCTTCTTGCTGCCCACACCTACACCTGACCATGACTCCAAATACATCAAGATTTCTGCAAGATTTGCAAAGTCTTTAGCAAATATTGGTTAGATTGGTTTTAAGAACCTGAGCAACCACCCACATTTTAGCACTGCCACAGTAAATTAAACAGTTAACTGTATTTTTACATCAATTCATGGAAGACAAATACTTGGGAATAATTTTCACAGACTGGGGTAATATTTCTGTCACTTCTTTTGACTTTCCAGCAGCTGAATAATTCCTCATTTGTCTCTGAGCCTTGTGTAGCCCTGTAATAGTTACATTAATTTTTAAACTCAAACACTGAAGTTTTTATCACTGTTCCAAGTGCACTGCCAGTGAATGAACAAGGTGTTTTCTGCCAAAATTTCCTGCTAATGCCATGTCAGCTGTGCTGCTACGTCAGTGAAGGCAGAGCCAAGTAGCTGGGGTGAATAATGTCACGCAGAGCCTCTGTTAAAAAGGTGCTCAGGTGACCTTGAGCATCTCATCTTTGTCAGAAACCTCAGCACAGCTACTGCTGAAGAGGGAGAAAAGCACGGGAGAAGGGCCAGGGAAACAGAAGGCCTGAGCAATGAAATAGAGCTGAATGGTAAACCAGCCTCTTCAGACAGCTCAGCACAGCAATGGGAACACAGGCAGAAAATCAGCTTTTGTTTCGAGGTGAAAAAGAAATATATACCCTAGTAACACATTAAAATACATACCCAGAGCTGTAAAAACCCTTGCAGTCTGGCAGAAAGAATTTTGCTGCCAGAATTTCACTGCCACTCTCTAGCAATGGCTGTTTTGCTCTTCCCCTGATGGAGATGTTTGTGTCCAACCTCCTGGATGTGGTGCTTGTCTGAAACTCTGCAAGGTCCCAGCCTTGGGTTTCCCAGGCAGGTCAGGCAGAGTTATTTATTGTTCTGACTGTCCTGTGGGATCACCCTGGGACCCTGTGGGTGGGACCTCTCCGCTCCTGTGGCTGTTGGCAACCTACTGGTCCTAATTCTGGCGCTCCTGCTAAGGATGTGTTTCCCCAGGTGTGCATGAGCTGGGAACAATTTGGTTATTACACAACACCTGCTTCCATTCTTCTGGCATAAATCTGAAACATGGAACTCGGTAATTGCTTTTCTTTCAAGGGGTGTGTGCAGAACTGTTGTGTCTCGAACCTGAAAGCTGCGCCTTTTGTCCTGAGTTTTGAGACTCTCGTTCTGGTGACGGTGATATTGTGCAGCTGATGGCACCCTGAGCTACACTCTGCTTCAATTAGTGGGTTCATTATTACCAGAGCTCATTACTTCAGCTGAGCAAGCCGTGCATAAACTCAGTGCTTATTTATATTGTTGGAACAGTAATTAGAATGTATTGGCATGGCGTTGTCAATGAAAGCTGCGTTCCTAAACTACCTGAGGAAGCACACTTGGGAAGCCACAGCAGGCAAGGTGCCCTGGGGAGAAACAGCCCTTCCCATGGCTGTGCCAGGTGCTGTGCAGGGCAGGAGGGGCACGGGCTGTACTTAGACCACAGGTCTCCCTCCCACTGAAGGCAGAATTCTCTCCCAGCAATGACAACCACGTGTCCCCGTGGCTTTGGGGCACTGCAGTTGCCCCCGATCGCCTTCCAAGGTGGGCAGAGGTTTTTTTCAGGGCGAGAACGTTCAGCATCCAGCATGTCAACCACAGACAGCTCCCACTGGCTGCTTTTCCAGGGCTGCTGCTCCTTCCCAAGCTCCTAAACGCTTTCCCAAGGAGCAGCTATGTGGCTTCCAGTCATCCCCCCGGCCCTGTCAGCGGAGCAGGCAGGGAGCTCCTGCAGCCTCTCCCTTGAGGGCTTTACCCTGAGGAGAGTGGGAATGGCCCTGTCCTAGATCCAGGAGTGTGCCACGGGATGTGCCGAGGACACCCTTTGAGCCGAGGTGTCCTTGTCCTTGCTCCGTGCCTCGCCGTCCCCGCGCCGCGCGGTGCTCAGCAGGTTTGCCGTGTGTACTCGCTGTTTACAGACTGTTTCTGTTGACTGCCACAGGTTTACACCATACGAGTGGTATAACCCCCACCCGTGCAACCCAGACTCAGACGTGGTGGAAAACAATTTTACTTTACTAAATAGTTTCTGGTTTGGAGTTGGAGCTCTCATGCAGCAAGGTACACCGGTTACACTTCGTTATCGCACACGTCCCACAGTCTGCTCAAGGGCTTCTGTGCTGGTAAACTCCACCCTCTGTTAATGCAACATATACTGTAAAACCTGATCTCAGACTCTGAGAATAGAAGAAAGGAAGAAAAGGATGTGCTACTGCAACCGGGAGCAGGCAGAGGAGGGGAACCTGTGGAACCCAGAGCAGGAGGAAGGAGGGGAAGCTTCTGACAGAAAGGGAAGCAGAAAGGGCCACACGGGAGTTTCTGGAGCTGAAATGTTAAATAATGGCAAGAGGGATATGAAGTGTTTTGTGCTGGAGTTGAGTTTATTGGTGTAAGAGGTTTGGCAACAGGAAACTGTTGGGCTCCATCCCGACAGTAACAGCCTTAGCCACCCTAGAAAAACTGTCCTGTCTGCCAAACAAAGAAAGATGCTCTTTCTTCAGAAGGCTTGCTAAGTTTGCTGCCACTTACAAACATGTTGTTTAAAACCAAAACCAAACCCTCTCTTTTATGGCTTCTCCGCAGGTATGAGCCCCATCCTTCCGTAAATGCATCCACCCCTCAGAGCCTTAACCCAGACACAAGTTGCTGATGATTTTGGAAACAGCTGGCATTTTACTCAGTTGGCAAGGAAGGGCAGTGAAGTTTATTCCATATGGGAAGTCAAACAGATATATGTTCTAAACACACTTGTTTATGGTGTTTATGTTCTAAAGGTTCCAATTAACTCACTATTCAGCAAAACTGGGCTCCACTGAAAAGAATGAAAATATTTTCTGACAAATATTTCAAGTTGAATCAAAGCTGAACAAAAAAACCCCCAGCCCACGACAACAACCAAAAAAGACAATCCAGAGGAAAGCCCAGCAGTACCTTGGTATTAATTCCTAAGCATTTAAGTAAGGAATATAAAACCATCTCTGCATTCATACAGGTACAGTTCATTCTTTCCTCTTTAACAGACATGAGCAGCAGTAAAAAAAACCATAAGAAGGCGTTTTTTTCCTAGCTATGGTAGAGAATAAGGTTGGTATTGTACCTAAGATGCACTTGCTTTTAGTGGTGCACTAATGTATTGAGAGGACACAGAGCTCCCCACAGAGAAGGAGGTTGGATGAAAGAAGAGCATTTCTGTATCACTTTTCCGTCTTGTTTTCCTTCCAATATATCAGTAAAACACAGGCTGAGGTTTTACAGTATCGGGCAGGTGTGTGTATCTAACTGTGATTGCCCTGTGTGTGAAAGTGCCCCAGGATTTTGTGTTTCCATGTACTGCCTTTTTTGGAGTTTACCATCATCCACAGCAAACTGTGGGATGCAGTGTCTGCTCGTTACCACTACCTTGGGTACATGACAGTCAGCCCCAACCAGACTCTGCTTGTCTTTTAAGAAGATTAAAACCAAAACAAAACAAAGAAAGAAAGAAAAGGAAAGAAAGAGAGAGAGAAAAAAACAAACAAAAAACAAACAACCCCAAAACATTTGTAAGGCAACACAAATGTTTCCATGTACAAACTTGTGGTGCGTGTGATTGTCTGTGCATCATTGTCACTGTGAAGAGTTTGGACATGATGGGAATGGTTGGGAAACTCTGCGTCCAGCGTTGGGCTCGTTCCTGTTGGCAGCAGCTGCTTGTCGTGCTTGATTGGAAGCCACTTGTTTTTAAATTTTAAAATGTGATGATCAGACTTTCTCTTTTCTACAGAGCGTGAGCAAAGTCTGGATCAGGATTGGCTGTCATGTCTGCCATAAAAAGGCACTAGAGAGACTTCAGCAAGTATTGTCTCTGCCCCGAGTCTTGCTAGCACGTTTTTATTTAGATGCTGCTTCCCCTGTTTTCCCCCTGGAAGTCTCGGATGTGTTATGCATATTCCGAAAGCATCCAAACAGGGCACATTTCATCCAATTCATTCAGAGAAAGGATCACTTTGAGAAAGGAAAGCTTTGCCTCAGAGCCCCAGTTCAGCCAGGGAATGGGGCAGACCAGGAGCAGCTGGTTCAGGAGAGTGTGTAGGGTGCAGTGGGTGAGCATGGGGCATATCCTGGGCTGATCCCACAGAGGATTCGGCCCCTCTGCCCCCTCAGGTGAGACCCTCCTGCAGAGCTGCCCCCAGCCCTGGGAACAGCAGCACAAGGACCTGGAGCTGCTGGAGAGTCCAGAGGAGGGACCAGAGATGCTGCAGGGCTGGAGCCCCTCTGCTCTGGAGCCAGGCTGGGAGAGCTGGGGGGTCACCTGGAGAAGGGAA
>JAWWTY010000001.1:440227-465354 GCA_035222235.1 Margarornis squamiger | reverse complement strand
AGGGAAAGGGAAAGGGAAAGGGAAAGGGAAAGGGAAAGGGAAAGGGAAAGGGAAAGGGAAAGGGAAAGGGAAAGGGGGAGCAGCAGTGGAAGTGCCCTGCAGGAGTGGGGTGCAGGGCTGGGTGCACTAAGGGAGGGTGCCTGTAATACAGTGCAATTTGGGTGCTGATGTGACTCTGTGCCCTCCTTTTCCCCGCTCAGAAATCCAAAATCTCCACGTACGAGAAGATGTGGGCGTTCATGAGCAGCAGGCAGCAGACGGCCCTGGTGAAGAACAACGACGAGGGCATCCAGAGGGTGCTCACCACGGACTATGCCCTGCTCATGGAGTCCACCAGCATAGAGTATGTGACCCAGAGGAACTGCAACCTCACCCAGATCGGGGGCCTCATCGACTCCAAAGGCTACGGCGTGGGGACCCCCATCGGTAAGGGGCTTCCTGGCACAGCATCTCCTTCAGAAGCTGAGTTGGTCATTTGATAAGTCCAGGCTTCTAGAAACAGGACAAGGGGAATGGCTTCACACTGGCAAAGCCAGGGTTACGTGGGATATTGGGAAGGAATCCTTCCCTGTGAGGATGGGCAGGCCCTGGCACAGGTTGTCCAGAGAAGGTGTGGTTGCCCCATCCCTGAAAGTGTCCAAGGCCAGGTTGGACAGGGCTTGGAGCAACCTGGGCTAGTGGAAAGTGTCCCTGCCCATGGTAGGGGGTGGGACTGGATGATCTTTAAGGTCAAACCCAAACCATCCTGTGATTCTCTGATTCTATGAAAAAGAGACAGAAAATCTGTCTCTCCAGTGCCAATTTGTTCACATGCACACAGCACAAAAAGCTGACACACTTTTTAGTTCTCTACAATTAGAAAATCTCAAAAAGGGCACTGGATATGCCAAAAAAGGTCTGCTGGAAAAGGTTCAGAGAGATTGGGAGTCTTCAGACTCTACTTAAAACATTGATGCAGAACCTTGCAGTTGGTTCTCACTGTTCTTATGTGTTGCTTTAGGGCCATGAAATGAATCAGAAATTCATCTCCTCCCAAGCAGCTCTCTTTGGGGTGCATATAGAATTATAGAATGGCTTGGGTTGGGAGGGGACCTTAAAGACCATCTTGTTCCACCTCCTGCCATGTGGAGGGGGGACACCTTCCACTAGACCAGGCTGTGGACCTGGTTCACCCTTTGCTTGGTAGAGCAGATGTAAACAAGGGAGAAACCCCCCTGCACTTTGAACTGTCATTCTTTCTGCTACTGATAACTCAGACAGATTGTCACATAGACAACTTCTAAAGCATATTTTTCCCACTGGCTATGTGAGAACAGCCTTCACACCCCGAGGAAAATGATACAAAAGCTAAAATCCCAAAGAAAGACAAATGTGTGGCAAGAGTTTCACTGCAGTTATAAAGCTGCGACATGTTAAAGCAAGAACAATGAAGGAATAATTGGAACAGATGGTAATCCTCAGAGAGAGTGCAGCCATTGGAAATAACAGCTGTGAAATATATTTATAAGATGTTTCTTGTATGATAAATGCACCTTCATTTTTTCTTAAGGAAGCCCAGCAAAATTCAGGGGAATAGATTCCCTCAAGCACTGTGGAATAATTCAGAATCATCCGGCATCTTATTAAACAACTTGATTTCGTGAACAAGATAAACCTTCCACTGTTCAGGTGGAGCCCAAAGGCCCTGTTATTTTTTCCATAGCATTCAAGAGTATTGATTGCAGAGGCTGTATGGAAAACAAAAGACATAAAGGTTTGGTTTTGACCTTTAACACCAAAGTTTTAGCAAGTCCTAACTAGTCTGCAATCATTCCTTCAGGAGAACGTACAACCACAGGGTCTGCAGCAGCAAAATATGCCTGGAACTCTAAAATTCCAGTGAATGAGCCGAATATCATTAAATGGCTCCCAAAGAAACTGGAAGGAGAATTTTTGAAGATTCTCTGAATCCAGTATCACAGTCAGTGCTGATGCAGGTAATTCCAACACTAAAGCTATTCCCAGTTACTTGGGAGAGTGCTAAGAAGGGAGATAAGTGCATTTCTTGGCCTAAGAGGTAGTTTGTTAATAGCCCAGAGGCCAGGAACGATGTGCTGAATATTCAGAGAGGTGTTGAGATGAGTTTGTGTGTGGTTTGGGGGCTCACCAATAAAACTCCACCAATCCAGCGCTCCAAGCACACTTGACAAACTTTAAAAGCACAAAGAAATATGGATGTGCCTGTTACCCTGAAGATGAATTGGGATAATCCTGAAGGCAACACAAACATCACGAGAAAGAATGAACATGCCCACAAATCCTGCGTTGTGACTCCGTCTGCTCCACTTTACCCAACTGCCCTGTCCCTTCAGACAGGGGGAAATGGATGAGTCCCACAGTCTATCAGGACCACAAACCTCTCCTGAGGTAGAAACAATTCTGCTCTCTCTCCTCTGCAAGGCACTGCTCTTTTCAGTGGCAATAATTCACTTCTCTGTGTAAAGCCAATTGTGAAGGTGTTTCTGGTTTGTTTTCTGCTGTGTTATTTTTGGGTCTTTAACAGCAAGCCTGCAAATCATCTCTTCTTGCAGCAGGTGCATTTTCCTTTCGAAGCTGGCTACCTCCAGCAGTGGCTGCTGAGTGCTGGCTTCCCAGATGGATTTTGGATAGTCTGACACGTGTCTCTTGGCATCTGTGGGCACAGCATGGCCTGGTGCTGGCAGTAGGATGCACTGAGAAGCAGCTGAGTGTTGGCACAGCAAATGGAGAACTGCAATGTTTCTCATGCTGATCCTCCTCAGACAGGGCTGGGGGGCTAAAGGAAATGGAAAGCAGGGAGGGGCACTTGGGTTCATGGTACAAGTGTTTTTAATGATGCCCTGCATGGCAATGTAAGGAAGAAACCTGGAACTGTGAGGCTGAATTTCCAAGGCTATTTCGATGCATAAGGACACAACAGTGGTGCCTGAGCGAGATTTTCTAAAATGTCTATGTCTATGTGGACCTCACAATCCTTGGAACTCTGGCACATGAGCTGCCTTCTAAGTTTGATTACCTTGATCAGGTTGAGAACTGCAGCAGCTTTAATTTGCAGCAAAATGTGACTTTTTTTGGTGAAATGGCACTTTAAGAAAATCTCAGAATCACACAATCCCAGAATGGTTTGGGATGGAAGGGACTTTAAAGCCCATCCAGTGCCATCCCCTGCCATGGGCAGGGACACCTTCCACTAGCCCAGGTTGCTTCAGCCAAGCCTTGTCCAACCCGTCCTTGGACACTTCCAGGGATGGAGCAGCCACAGCTTCTCTGCCCAACTTGTGCCAGGGCCTGCCCACCCTCACAGGGAGGATTTTTTTTCCTGATATCCCATCTAAACCAACTCTCTGTCAGTTTGAAGCCATTCCCCCTTGTCCTGTCACTATTTGCATGGTCCCATTAATGTGCTGAAGGAGGGGAAAGGATGAATAGGAGTCAGCTACTTGGACAAAGGGCTTTCAACACTATTTCAGCCCAGACACTAAATGCTTCCAGTTGTAGGAAGTCCAGCATGGCAGGATTTGGGGGCCTTTGGAGCCAAAGAGGCTTTCATAGAATCACAGAACCATTCTTGTAACCCTGTCCTGCCTGCTGTCTCCTAGAGAAAAGTCTCTCACAAACACAGGCTGCAGAGATTTGGGAGGATGGTGAGGCAGAGCAGAGTGTGTGAGAGGCAAATCTAAACAGACTGAACCACCCAAATGTGCCCCCAGTATTTGCCAGATACTGTACAGGCCCACTAGTGCTGCACACACATCATTTACCAAGCTGTTGGCTTGTAAAGCATGAAATAGTTGCAATTTTCAGCTTGCAGAGCCACTATTGCTGCAAAACTGGGCAGCCCCATGTTCTTAAGGCTGTAAAGTAGCTGAAGTGGAGCTGTGGGTTAATACAGGTGTACAGGAGAGGAGAAAGTCTGTGAGTGACTGCAGACTTTTCTCAGCAGCCACTCATTTACATGCAGTAGGAAAAATAAACAGATGTTGAAGTCAACAGAAGAGATGCAAAGTGGAAATTCTCTAAGGATGCCCAAAGCAATATTCAAATATGATATGGAGGGATTACTTAGCAAGAAAACCCACTGCCAATGCTTAAATAAACCTCAGTAGGAGACCCCAGAAATGATAATGAATTCTCAAATAACTGCACCACTGGAGCCTTCTGCTTTGAAGTCCTCGGGGCAGACACCAGCTTCCCACCTGAGCCATGGAGAAAAGAAGGCTGTGTAGCTGGAACGATCAATCCTGCGATAAGGCAGCGCTTTTTGCTGCAGGTGGTGGCACTGACAGGCCTTGCTGTCCCCTTGCAGGATCTCCGTACAGGGACAAGATCACCATCGCCATCCTCCAGCTCCAGGAGGAGGGAAAGCTGCACATGATGAAGGAGAAGTGGTGGCGAGGCAATGGCTGCCCCGAGGAGGACAGCAAAGAAGCCAGCGCTCTGGGGGTGGAGAATATTGGGGGCATCTTCATCGTGCTCGCTGCAGGGCTCGTTCTCTCCGTCTTTGTAGCCATTGGGGAGTTCATTTACAAATCAAGGAAAAACAGCGACATCGAGCAGGTGAGTGAGCCCCTCGCAGCCCTCCTGTGCTCTGGGCAGGCTCGGGGTTGGGGACCTGCATCCTGGGGCTCTTTGCTGGAGTGCAGGCTCTGTACTGCTCAACTCTCAGCAGGCGTTTCTGCCTCTAAGAACAAATAATTTATTAATAAGAACAGGGAAGTGCTTCACCCACAGTCCAATTAGCGCCGCTTAGCAGGGCAGTGCACAACAGGGGCAATTAATTGCTCCAACAGTTTCTGCTTGATCTTTAAGACTTCCAAATTATGTTGGGAAGGAATAAAACACAACTGGGGTTTTGGTTTCTGTTTTTGTTGTGGGGATTTTTAAAATTTTTTTTAACATCATCCCTTTGAGTAACCAAATCCCCAAGGGTAATTTTCCTCTTGCTCTAGAGAGCAATTTTTTCCAGAGTCAGAGGTTTACACGCTGTGCTGAAGGATGCACTTCAAAGCAGGGAGAACTCCTGAAAGGTGATGGATGCCAATGTAAGGGGAGATTATGGAGCCAAAGAAATTCTGGTTATAGCTCCACTGAAGTGTAATGAGCAATTTAAAAGGGCAGAGGGAAAACAAAGGAAACGCTGTGTATAAATCATGCCTTGAGCATTACAGCAGTTTGTGAGAAAGAATCAATCATTAAAATCGAGTGTAAACTCCCATTTACTGACCCACCAGCCACAGTAAATGAAGCAAGGCATGAGCAGGAACTCAGAGGCTGTTCCTGAAGCTGCCAACCCTCTTACTCTGGCTGCCTGCCCTGGGGCTGCTTTGTCCTGGCCGTGTCCTAGACCCTGGTGTGGCTCAGCTGCTCCAGCCGCCCTGACCCTCTTCACTTCAGCAGGATTTTCCACAGGGACAAGGGCCACACCACACTGCAGGGTCGGTGGGTGGCCCTGATGATCAGGGTGCTCCCTGGGTCACCAAGAGGTTCATATTCCCTCACTTCAGGTTTCTAAGACAGGAGGCATCTACTTGCAAGTGAGTTGTTTAAGCTCACTTTGCACTTGAAGGTGTGAAAGGAGCTTTTCTGTGGGCGATTCATCCTCCTCCTCCAAGGTGTGATCCTGCAAGGCTGATGAGATGAGTGCCAGAAATGTCTGCTGAGACAAATGACCTCAACAAAGGCATCAGGGATGGGTGGGAGCAGAAGGAGAATGTTTTGAACTCGCTCTGGGAGGTGCAGTTTGTACCATGTCCAGCAGCCAGGGCTGAGGGCCTTGAGAGGACAAGACCTGATCTGGGATAGGGTAAATCACCTGCAGGTCCTTGCTGCCAGGAGGAGAATGCCACGAGCTAAGGTCACACTGCTGAAGGGAAGGGAGCTGGATCCTACCAAGCATCTTCATTTCCCCAGTGGTGTTATTTTGGGACCATGACACCTGATGCCCCATGTCAGTGGGCTTGGTCCTCTCAGTATCCTGCAGGAGAGGACATTCCTGGCCATACAGGAACATCCCCACGTCTGCCTGAGCAAGCCCTCCTTGAAAATAATGGCATGGTCCAGGAACAACAGACACAGCTCATGTGGAGCCATGTCAGGACAGATTAATCAAAGTGTCCCTGTTTGGGAACAAGTCAGAGATAAAGGATTAAAGTATTTGCACATATTGCAGCTTTCTGGTTCATACTTTCCCCCAGTTTAGCACGAAATGCATAAAGAATGTATTGATATCTTTGTTTCCTTCATGTCTCAGGAGATCTTCTATTCAAACACATTGTAAAGAACAATTGCAGCTAATTAAGATGTTTAGTATAAATGCCAGTATGGTGCAGAATATCCTGCAAACTTTCCAGGAGACTCGGAAAGGTCATGCATTCCTGAAGGCATGGCTAAAGCAGACCTAGAGCTTTAAATCCGGATGGGGGTGTTCATTTGCTGGGTGAATGTGGGTGACTGTCCCAGTGCTCAGGGTTCCATGTCTGGGGGTGTGTCTGTGCACTGTTCCTGGCACTGCTGGTTCACAGCAAGGGGTTTCTCAGTGAGAAACTCTTTAGGTGAGTTAATGTGGTTTGGTTTGCAGAAAGGTTGCAATGATTCCAGTGTCACGTTCTGGTTTCTCTCAGATTGTTTTCTTTTTCTCCTGGTGAAATAAGAAGCTTAGGTGGAAAATGCTGCACAGTATGTTAACTCTAAGCTAATCCAAAGCACTAAGTGCAACCCGTGAACTTTTCTGTTCCCATAACTAGAGCCTCTTTTGGGTTAAATAGCTTTTGAATCTCATTCTCATGTTTGCTTTCGATTTTACTTCTTTCCTCTATTTATTTTCTCCATTTTTCTTTTCTTGCATGCAAGGCCTTTTGTTTCTTTTACGGACTGCAGTGTAAGCAAACCCACCCGTCCAACTCCACCTCTGGCACCACCTTATCTACGGATTTAGACTGTGGCAAGTTAATCCGAGAGGAGCGAGGGATTCGGACACAGCCCTCAATCCACACTGTGTAGTCAGGAGAGGAAAAAAAAAAGGTGTGTCCCGTGGAAAACATTACACCTAAACAGCTGGCCCAAAGTGGCAAAGGTTGTACCCACCAGCACGACTCCAAAGTGCCTCTTGCTCCGGCAGGAGGCCCCACGTAAATTGGCCAAGTCCCTGAAATCGGGGCAGTTTAAATGCATACCACAGAAAATAATTACACCCCCAGCCCAAAGGGAGGGCACTACACTGTAGTAGCCTTTAAGAGTTAGCACATTCTCTCATGTGCAATTGTCATCTTGTCATTTCATGGCGTAATTCACCTCTTTCAGGTAAGAAAAATGATTTACCTCCTTTTCACCTCCTCCCCAACCCCAGTTAAACAGTAAGAGCCTCATTACTAAAAGCATGGAGAAACATTTAGCTTGGTCTCTGCTGAAGAATTCAGCAAGCGGGCCAGGCAGCTCTCCATAAACCTCCAAAAACAACCTGCAGGGCTCCATTAACTTTCTGAACTCTTCTTACAGGCAGCCAGAGATTTTTAGCCAGCATATCTTATTCCCAGTGTCAATATTTAATGAATTTTAATTCTTCCATTTAAAATTCATTAGTCAAAGCCTCCAAGTAACTATCACACCACCAAATCATATCTATCAGTTAAATTTTATGCCATGTAACCATTAAGAGCATGTTCAACAGGAGCACCCTCAGGCAACACCCGGATATACCACTGACAGGAGAACTCTGCTGTCTTGCTTGAGCAATTCGTGATGTTCACTATAAGGCTCTGTAACATA
Organism: Margarornis squamiger; assembly: GCA_035222235.1. Classification (NCBI taxonomy): domain Eukaryota; kingdom Metazoa; phylum Chordata; class Aves; order Passeriformes; family Furnariidae; genus Margarornis; species Margarornis squamiger. Next base: position 457,572 of record JAWWTY010000001.1, on the reverse strand, counting down.
GAAAAGTCCTTTGTGCAAAAATCAGGATGTCAATTTATATCAAGCAGTAAAGCCTTGGCTTTGCTTTGCATATTTAAACACTTGTGGATTTTTTTCTGTAGCAGGTTGGCACTGGATGTTTTTTTACATCCTGGAAGGATAACAGTTGGATTTTCTCTAGTTTTCAGCTTGTTGGGGGAATGGCAGGGCAGGAGGCAATGGACTCCATCTGGTTTTGCCACCAAAAAACCCCTATGACAACACTTTGAGATACACAGAGTGTATGGAAATGCCATGAACTGTGCCAAACCACCCTGTTTTCAAAACCTGATTCCTTTCTCTCTGTATTCCACTGTATCCCAGGTTACCACCAGCTTCCCCAATTCATCTCCCACCCCTCACACCTACTTGCTGTTTCCTTGCCCAACGAAGTTCCTGCTCATCACACAAGTTAATGACCTGTTTTATTGCGAGCCATTCCTGCACTTCTCTGCAATTAGAGGACTTGTTCGAGTGGATGCCTTCGCACTCCATGGCTGAGGGGCTGCAGCAAAGCTCTCCCCTGGAGTTGTTCCCCTCCTACCTGGCTCCTGAGAAAAGCCAGAGCAGACAGGGAGCTGTGTTTTCCTTCCATCCCTGCTACACTTTTTGAGGAGCATTATTTGGGCTGCCAGCAGGTTTTGGGGTTTTTTCGTGGCTATACCAATCCTTCTCCGCTCATCCGTGGGTGTTTATGCTCCAGTCCAGATGCTGCAAGAGATTGTCTTGCTCAAAATGGCCTTTTGACTTGTTTGAGCAGGGCCTTGAAAGCTCTGGTTCTTCATAAAATGCTCCTTCTTACCAGCAAGGACCTGAATTAGATCTTCTGTTTATCTGATTTAAGAGAGCACTTTTTATTTGCAGCTTCCCGGTAGAAGAGACTTCAAAGTAATTAAATTCAGCTTGTCTCAAGTCTCAGAGGAGAAGGAAAATGCCTAATGTGTCTGTCTCCATCGCTGCTCTACGCAGGAAATCCTCTGGGTTGCAGCTTCGACCAGGTTTCTAATTGTTTCCCAGATTAATGCAGAACCCAGAGAATTTCTGTCACTGTTTGGGTAAACATTTTCACATCTGTCAAGGAAACAGTGCCGTTGTTGGGAACAGCCACCCTTCCCCTGTGTCCCCCTGTCCCCACAGGCAATCTCACAGCCTGGCAGGAATTCCCTGTGGGAATTACAAAGCAGCTCCCCCTTTCCCTAACACAGCTCCATCCCCAGCTACAAAAAGAGTTACCAAACAAGCCTCATTTGCCCCTCAGAGCTGAGTCAGGAGGAGCTGATGTGCCACCTCAGTGCTGACTAATCCAGGGTTGTAAAGGCAGGTTTTTGCCAGGTTTGCTGTGGCTCCAGGGAAAAGCAGGAGCTCAGGAAGGCACAGCATCCCCCATGAAGTGTGTGGTCCCTGGGACAACTCCTGCAGAGACACTACAGGCTTCAAGATGCCCTTGGGGCAAAGCTGTGAAGGTTCACATCTTCAGCGTTTTGGGGAAAGCAAAAAGCAGGAGGAGAAGGGGGAGAAGGAAGACATGCCCTGTCTCAGCGAGGTCCTTGCAAAATAGGATGGTTTGTGAAGGTGTCAGGTGTGCAAATTCCCCCTCTTCAACAAACATCACCTCTGTTTTCAGGTTCGATCCTTGGAGGGGCCATTCACTGAAGAGTTGGACTTGATGGTCCTTGTGGGTCTCTTCCAACTCAGAATATTCTGTGAAATGGGGGAAAGTTTCTGTGCAAGCCCCTTCCAAGCACAGCTGTGGCCTTCTGTGTCTCATTTGTGTTTAGAAGGTTTAGGAGACCAGCAAGAAGCTTTACTGATTTTTGTCTTGCAAACAGGAAACAGAGGACCAGTTTCTATAACTGAGGAAGAGTGGAATTAATCCGTGGATTATTGTGCTACTGTTTTGACAATCACTGTTCAATAGGCTCTGGCAGGGTGAAGGAGTTAATTTGGTGGTCTCCTCCTGCAATTAGCCATCAGTGACAGAGTACTCCCATGGCTTCCTAATGTGCTGCAACAGCAGTTTGCTCACTAGGATAAAAACATCATGGATGTTTTTCCTTTGATGCACTAGACACAAATAAATCCCTTTTTTTCAGCAGAAGACACATGAGTGTCCCAGCTCTGGGTCCTTCACAGCTATGAGGGCACTGCAGAAGGAAAATCCTGCCTTGCACTTCCTCCTCTGTCCCTGAGCTGGTTCTTCCAGGGTAAAATCTGGCCCACATCCTTTGATTTTTCATGGTTGTCAGTTCTTCAGCATAGCACACTGGGCTTGGGGTGGCTTTTTGTTATTATTTGCTTGGTTTTGCAAGGTATTAATAAAATGCCACTGCAAAGTCTTGTCCCCAGTGGTAGCCCAGCGGCACAAACAGCAGATTGATAAATCCTGGCTGTAGGTTCTTTTTCCCAGTCTTGTTTCTGCTTTGTTTTATGTTATTTATTTATTTATTTACTTCTGAATCTGTAATTATCCAAGAGCTTAGCACAGACCTCTGTATGGAAGGATTTGGGACCATCATGACTAAGCTTTAACAGCCTGCTGAAAGGACCAAAGGGCAAAAAGAAAGAGTCTCACATCGCAAGGAAAGCAAAATCTGCTCTGATTTTAAAGGATGACAATTCCTTTAACATGCCATGTCCTTCAGCATTTGGACACTGCCAGAACGAGAAAGTTAAGCTGACTAAAAGCAAAATGTTAAACTTATCACTCTGCTGTAAAAGGTGTCACTGTGCCCATTCTCCTCTCATGCTGGACGAGACCTCAAAGGTGGACTGCACAGCAGGGAAAAAAGGAGGTTTTTTCAAAGAAGCCCTTTCAGTTTGGCTGCCTCAATATGAGACTAAAAGAACAGCATGTTACCCTTTTAAGTTGAATTTTAATGTCAACACCCCCTTTTAAAAGCTACTTTAAAGGTGCTGTTCAGAGGGCTGTCAGGCTATTGAGGAACAATTGGGCAAAAGTCTAATTCTTAGGCAAAACCTAAATATCAAAGCCACTCCCTAAGAATAACTTGAAGTCTTCCTGATAATACTTGTATTAAAATTCGAGCTGGTTGGAAGTGGAACCATTGGGTGCTTGACAAATCATGGAGTCAGGTATTAAAAGCCTCACAGAGCTCCTGCCAGCAATAGCAATGTGTTTTCCACGTCTGTCTGCAGATGTGAAGTGATCTTCATGGGACTCTTTTGTTGGTGGGAAATTGAAAGGCATTATGATAATTGCACAGTCTGAATAATACGAATCCGTTTGGAAAATTAAAATCCAAGCCTATTAAGGAGGCAGTAAAATGTACTCTTTCCTCTGCAGAAATCATCCCTGTCTGCACTTTGCAGAGCCTGATGGCTGGGATTAAATGCATCACATTAGTAGGTTAGCAAGAACAACAGGGAAAGGAAATAAAAATAAACCTGATCAATCCCACAGAGGGCTAACATGATCCTTTCCTTATTTACCACGGAGTTCTGGATTCACTTTGTAATCTAGATTTTAAAAGCTCAATTAAAACTAAGGCAGTGGAGAGCAATAATCCACCCCAAGTCAGCCACTTAAGGCATTTGGGTTTATTACTTTGGAAATAAGTGGTGCTACTCTCTCAAAAAGCCTGGAGCAATGCAGAAACAGTGTCTGCACTAGGGTGATACCTTCCTCCTGCTATTCCACAGGGCTGAGGCTGCAGCAGACACCTCTGACTGACTCCAGCAATGCTGGGATTCCTGCATTATATTGCATAAAGGGAGTGTTTAAATTATAATTACACCAGCAAATGCTTGCCCATTACCAGGCAGTAATTTGGAAACAAAAGCAGAGCCCTGCCCTGGCCTATCCTATTACATGTGGGATGAATTAAGAGGAGTTTAATTGATGTGTAACTCAGAATTTTAGATGAACAAAAATGAAGCACCTCAAAGAAAGGGCATATTGGGCTCTAAGTCTGGGATCTCAGCCCATGTTAGCCACATTTTGGGGAGGCTTCACACTGGAAAGGAAGAAGCACAGCCTGGTTTTAATATCTGACTCCAGGAGTTGTGAAGTGCCCAATGGTTCCACTTCCAACTGGTTGGAATTTTAAATTAACTATTATCAGAATGACTTCGAGCCTGTGGGATTCACTTCTCTGCCATTCCTTTGCTTCCTTAAGCAAATGACTTACCTTGGATCCACGGTAACCAGTTTTGCATTTGAAAATATTCCTGCACACTAGCTGGATACTGGGAAAGCCTGGGGGTTCTCCTTTTCAAATAATAGGTATGTTTTTAACTTTTTTAGCCCTGTATAGCTGAGGTTAATTAACTGTTGGATAACTGCTGGTTATGGACTGGGCACTGCCCACCTTGCACTGGTACCACTCTAGAAGGGATTTTATGTCTGTGCTGCCACGGCCATTTGACATTTGACAAGAACTGCAGTTTTAAACCAGTGTTTTAAGGCTGGTCAGTTCTAGACAGGGTGTGGTAGGAAGGATTTATTCAGCTTGATGAAGGTAAGGTGGTTAAAGCTTTGTTTTCATGCTGCTGCCATCACTTCATTTTATATATAAATAATCTATTCATATATATTTACATGGAACATTTTTTTTTTCTTTTTGCATTGGCAGATACTTCCAATTAAAGCCTCTTTTTGTATTTTGTTTGTGTTCCATGTAACCATTCCAGCTGTAGATTTTAAAAGATGTTTCCACTTACCCAAAATGTCTTTGTTAATGTTGTGATGGTGGGAAGATCTCTTCTTTCTCTCCAAACTATTCAGCTCCCTTATCCCTGTGGTAATTATCTCTTTTCTTCAACACACAGTATTTGAAAAGATTCCTTCCAAAGAAAGAAGAGGATTGAGGGCTGTGCTATATTTTGGAAATAATTTCACGAGGGGAAAATAATCACAAAAAAAGAGTCTTCAAAAACTGTGCTCTTGGTTTTCTCTTGAATGCTCTCTTTTTTGTGTGTGTGACTAAGGTACATGGCATTTAAAGCAAGATCTCTTTTCTTTTAAGGTCAGGAGGAAATGAAAAATGGTAAGTTTTATGATATGAAGCCACCAAAACATTGCAGATGTGTAGAATTTCGGGAACATTCATAATGAGCTAAAGCCAAGTGGGGAAGGCAAAAATGATGTGTAGAGTCCCCTGTGATACCTTGGGGCCTTGCCCAAAGCTGGGTCTCAGCAGAGAAGCTCCCTGAGCCCATCTCAGGTCTTTGCTTCTCTCAGCCAAGGGTTTGGTCGGACTCTGCCCGTGCTGGGAAGGGTTTTAATGCCATTTCCATCTCCCACCAGTGTCTTTCTTTCAATGCCATCATGGAGGAGCTTGGAATTTCCCTCAAGCACCAGAAGAAGTTAAAGAAGAGGTCGAGAACGAAGGGGAAATCTTCATTCACGAGTATCCTCACGTGTCACCAGAGGAGGACACTGAGGAAGGAAACCATTGCGTGAGAACCAAGCAGAAACGAGCCAGAACAAAAACATTGCTGCCTACAAAGCGGTGGGATTTCTGAGAGAGAGACTTTCACGTTGTTCTTCAGGAATTCTCTGTGGTTCCTTTTTTTGTTTTGGTTTGGTTTTTTTTTAACCTGGAGGTACAGCAGTTGGAATGCTCCCCTGGACTGATGTACTACTAATCCTCTGGGAAGTGGCTCACTCTTTCTTTTGGGATGGATTTGTACGCTCACCTGGTTTGCATCTCTCCCCTCCCTCCCCGTGCATCGCTGTGTGTGCTTTCTAAATAAACCAATAAACAAGAGACAGGGTTCTTTTTTCCAATAAGCTGGGAGTGGAACGTGTGTTTTTCCCCCTCTGGAAGAAAAGATTGCAGCCCTACTGAGCACAAAGAACTCAGTTCTGCTGAGTTGTTTCAGAAACCAGGACCCAGACAGCCTAAGTAAAAATTCATAGACTCATAAACCAGGGCTACAAAAATGTATTAAATGCAACAATGAGGCTTTTTTATTTTATCTGATATTTTAAGGGTACGATAATATCCTGGTGTCTTCAGGCTTGTTTATGTGAGAAACTTGGTTTTCCTTATCTTTTCCCTTCTCCACTTCTTTTAAAATACAATTGTTAGGTAACACCGTGGCTCCAGGTGCTGAGTGTTCAAAAAGACAAGTCCAAATCACACAAGGAGCACCAGTGCTCACCAGTGGGCAGGGGAAAGCAGCACTGACGTGGTCACACTGCTCCTGATGGCAATAAAGCAATTCCTGACTTGGAAATGAAAATCTCTTGGAATTAGCGCTGAGAATATTCAACTTATAACAAACTTTGCCCACAAAGAGAGTAACATCTGACAGGAACACGGCTGGGGAATTGAAACCTTTTCTTGCAGCTGCTGGGGGCACCAACAAAATGTTTTAGCAGCAAAGACAAGTTTATTTTTTATTTTGTGAAGCTCTGTCTGAAGAAGTGATTCATGAGAGCACCCTTCCCTCCCCACATGCACCTTTATGTGGCAGTGAGGTGAAGCACAGTTATATTTATTTCTATATTGTCTGTGATTAATCCTGGTGTTCCTGGGGCTTCATTGTGCCAGCTGGTTTGCTCTGGAGATGGCTGTGGAAGGAAAAGGGGTGGAATTCAGGCATGTCCATTCTCCAAGGGATGAGGGTGGGTGTAGGACACGTGTCCCCTGTGCCCCTGGAGCTGTACCTTTCTACACTGGTCCCACACACAGACTACATACAGTTTATATACAGACCTGCTCTTCCAGGGCTACCCCACCACCTCAGATCCTAAGGCAAGGCTGGCAAAGAGGGAACCAGGGCACTGCAGCCACTGATTGCTCTCCTGCACAGCACAGGGAGCTGTGTCAGTAGTATTTGCCTCAGCTTGTGGCAAGGTTCATTACCCAAGTGTTGAGTTTTATTGTCCTTCTGACATTCCCCCAGGGAACTTCGTGCTCACCATTGATTACCTTTCCCTTGTATCCACGGACGTTTCCTCTGCAAAAGGAGAAAGGAAAGTGAAAGCCTCTGAGTGGAAAATCCCTCCTCCATCCCCACCTCACACCATCACTCCCCCAGCCCCCTGTCAGCCTGCAAGGGATGGTCTTGCTTACAAAGCTCTGCTTCAGCAGTGACAATTTCAATGTTGTTACAGGCTAGAACCCACCTCCCTCCACTCAGCCTTTCCACAGGGATCCAGTTTTTTGCTATTATCCGTGTTTTCCCCAGGGCTCACTGTAACTACTCCAGATCCTCCTCAAAACGTGATGCCCGAAACTAGATCTGCTTTTCCACCCCTGCTGAGCTGGGCAGGAGAACATCTTGTGTCCCGAAGGCCATGCAGGCAATGAGAATTGCAGCCCAAGCTTCGGGACACCACCGTGTGGGATTGCACATTTTTGGGTTGGGTTGCTGGGGTTTTCGTGACACTGACCTGTTTCTCTGGTTTGTCCCCAGTCCTGCTGGTGCCTGAACCAGCTTGGTGGTGCCTGTAAATACAGCAAACACACTCCCTAAAAACCATCCCTGGGTGGACCTCTGGAGACACCCCCCCAATTCAGAGAGAATAGGACAGTTAATAGCACTTTTGGCTGCCACCCAGTGTATGTCCTCTGGCCCAGGGCCCTGTTTGTACATGAAAATGCCATCAGGGCTGGACCAAAGACTTATCAGAGACCCCCTCCCTCACCCATAGGCTCTGTTAAGCTCTTAAAGAAGGAAATTCATTGAATTAACAAGACCAGGCTCTGATAGATTCGTATTAATTCTTGCTCATTTCCTACCACTTAAAAAACAGTGTTTGTCAGGCAAGCCAAAATTCCCTGGATTCTTCTTTTCCTTCCTTACAGGAATTATGATTGCTGTTTTCCAGCACTTCTTCTGGACTTTGCCTGTCCTTCAGGAGTGTCTCTCAGGAGGTTTGGAGCACTGAGTCTCTGGGAAAGGAAAGAGAAGGGTGTCTTTAAAGTGACTTCAGTAGAAAGCTCAGCCATCAGTGGTTGCTTTTGGGAAGTTTAATCTGCTGTTTGCATTGGGCTGGTAAGCAATGATTAAGAAAAGCAGCCCCTGGCTGTGAGATCTCATGGAGAATCTTATATTAGGTAGTTTCATTTATTTATGTCATCATCAGGTTACAAACAGGCCATCCAGCCATGATTGAAAAGCAGATTATTATTTTTCAGTCTGTGTAAACTCCATTGATCTGCCATCCACGGCCTCCAGCCAGATATTTTTTAATGACTAGGTTAAAAGTGATAAAAGATTTATGAGCAAGTTTGGTTTTGATTTTTTTTTTCCCCCATCAGTATTAGTGGTCTTTACTACTTATAAAAAGGTGTAGGGGGAAAAAAATGAAGCTCTCTTTGCTGTCTGGGGAGAAATTTGGAGATCCAACACTTACAGCTGTCCAACAACCACGGGTTTGCCTTATTGATTGATAAAGATGCACCTGGTTCTGCCTGCTGATGAATTCTGACTCGAGTCACCTCCCCAAATGCAAACCCTGTTCTCATGAGCACAAATGCTACACGGCTATGAAGATGTGAAGCTCTCCCTTGTAGCTCTGTTTTGGCTGTCTAGCTAAAGGCTCTGTGTTGTTTAAGGACCTCAGAAGCCCAAGGACACAATTAGAGCCCTGCAGAACATTCAAGAGCTGTTGCTTCAATCCAGGTGATTGTGGTTTGTTTTATTTTTAACCCCAAAATCACAACTCTGAGTGTGATTTAACTTAGTTATAGTCACTTCTCTACTGTGTCTCTGGAATGGGAGAAATGTGGGAATCACATTTAGTGCTGCCTGATAAATATACCCCCGGTACACCCTCTGTGAAGGTTGTGGGGTTTTGGTTTTTTCCTGTTCTGTGTTCCCTGTGTTCATTTTTAATCCTCTTTACTCTGGAGAAATAGGGAACTTGGTACAAACACAGGTTTGTAAGCTTTCAGTTCAGGTCCAGAGGAGGAAACCAAGGTGATCAGAAGGCTGGAGCAGCTCTGCTGGGAGGAAAGGCTAGGGGAATTGGGATTGTTCAGCCTGGAGAAGAGAGGTTTCAGGGTAACCTCATTGTGGCCTTCCAGGACCTGAAGGGGCTACAAGAAAGATGGAGAGAAACTATTTACAGGAGCCTGAAGTGACAGGACAAGGGGGAATGGCTTCAAACAAGGTTTAGATTGGATATTAGGAAAAAAGTCCTCCCTGGGAGGGTGGGCAGGCCCTGGCACAGGTTGGGGAGAGAACCTGTGGCTGCCCCTGGATCCCTGGAATTGTCCAAGGCCAGGTTGGAGCAACCTGGGCTAGTGGGAGGTGTCCCTGCCCATGCCAGGGAGTTGGAATTAATGATCTTTAAGGTCCTTCCACCCCAAACCATTCTAGGAGTCTCTGGCAATGATAAAGCCAAAGAGAGGGTCTGATGCTCCTTGCTATAGCCAGCACCAAATCCCCTTTCCTTCAAAGCAAACAGCATCTTTTGAGAAGGCAAAACCTTAAATGTCCAGAGAAAGAAAACCAGGTTGCCTACCAAGCAAACAGCAAGAAATATCGCTGCCAGAGTTATCTCAAGCTTCGGCCACCCTTGTGCAGGTCAGCACCTTTGTGGGTTCCTAATTGCCGCTGCAGGAGTTTTTCACGGGCTACCGGCTCTAAATGAAAAGGGAAGCTTTGCATGGGAAGCAATTATGTCTTTAGCAGTTCATCTCTCTAATCACCACGTTTCCTAACTGCTAATGGAGCGTTTTGGTGTGCAGCGGGGATTTACCCCGGCTCCACTCCATCAGATTGCCTCTCAGAGGAATGGGCTGCTCAGGAGGCTGGGTTTGGGTGCCCCCCTGGCCAGGGCACAGGGGCAGGAGAACATCTGCATCCTGCAAATCCTCCCGCAGGCTTTCACACTCAGAGGTGCTGAGCAGGCTGCCATTTATTTCTAATAAACATCGTGAATCTGCATCTCCACCACAACACCAAAATGAAGAGGTTCTACTGCTTTTGAGGGGAGACACAAAGCACAGGGACCGAGCTTCACAACCAAGCTTTTCCTCTTCTCCAAAGGATGCGACCACACTAAGCCCCCAGAAAAGGCAGCTTTCTGTACACACACACACTTGTTTTCTGCTTCCCTTTTGAAATCAATAGAAAACCACCTCTCTTTAAAAAGAAAAAATAAACCCCAGATAAATGATTGATTAAATAATCTTTCTCTGCTGATTAAATCACTGTGAGCATCTGCGGGGGATGCTCTGAGGCTTCTCCAGCGTGCTGTCACTGTCCCTACTTTTCCCAAATGATTACCCACCTTTCTTTATGCAAAAGTGTCACCCCAGACTGAGCCCCACAAGGTGATCTTTGCTCTCCACTAGACCTCAAAGTTATCTCCTCCTTTCAGTGCATACCTGGAGCTCAGGTACTGCAGTCCCTCTCAAAGGCAGGCAGATACCCCAGTGGCATAAAGCCAGATACAAAGCTTTGCCTGAGAGTTTCATTAAGGGCACCAAACTTGTCCAACTCTTCCAGTTTCTGTTCTCACCATGCAGAGTGCCCACACCTCCATGCCCCTGTGCACCCCAGAGCCAGCACACTGGCATTTCAAGGGTCAAGATTTGCTCAGGTATGAAGAAAAATCCCCTGCAAGACGATCCCTGACAGCAGCACTTGGTGACAGCTGGCATTATCAAAATAAAATTGCTTTAAATAAATTCCTAACGAGCGTGACCTATTTGCCACTTAATTATCTAGGGGCTAAATTCAGCAAATATGCCCTTTTGTTCTGTGTTCCTTCTATTGATTTTAATGAGAGCTACTGCTAAGTAAGAGATGTCCAACGGGAGGACTATATTAATTATTTAGATTGCTTTCAGCTTTGCCTCTGTGGGGAGTTACCAGAGTATCACCAATACATCTATTTCACATAGACAATTTTTTAAAGGAATCTGTGAAAACGTGTCCACACTGGTTTATCTCTGCAGGAAATGCCCCAGTGAAAGTGAATATTCCCAACAGCACTTTGGGGTATTTCCCCAAGGAAATTGAGGGCAGGGAAGCTGGAGGGGCTTTTCCTCCTGGCTTAATTCTTGGGACATGGAGCCAGTGTTTGGCAGGGACACTGGATGAGGATGCCAAAGGCACGGGAGGACATACCAGCACCAAAACAGGAGGCAATTGCTCATGTAATACTTCTAAACTGTGTGCATTGTGCAGAGGCACCAGGTGGACGTGTTTGTTCCTGCTCCTGACTCTGGTTTGCAGGAGAAACACCCCCCCAGTGCCAGTGCCTGCCAAGCCCTGAGCTGCTTGAATTACGTGAAAGCCACCCGTGGTATTGCAATGGAGATTTCAGGCAGGGGAACAATCAGGTCTGCTAAGTGACATATAAATTGTTGCTGCGTCGTGCCCTCTGGCTGGATCACGGTCAGCTGTCCTGTGGAAGAGTCTGAAGATGAAGTAGCTGGTAACAGATCCCAAAATTTGCATAATGCAGCGACTGGGAGGAAGATCCTCCAAACCAGTGACATGGGGCTGCAAAGGGGTTGGTTTTAGGCAGCAAGGAGCTACTGGCTGGAGCTGTGACGAGCCCAGTTATGCTAAAAAGATCAAACACGACTTTTTTAGCCTAATCCACATCTCTGAAATTATTTATATCAGGGCTTTGCCCGGTCTAATTCAGCCAAGGCAAGTGTGGGGAGTGCCTTGCCATGAAAAATGCTGCCTACGTTTAGCTGAGGTTCCCAATTTCCCCGAAGTTTCCAGGAGAATCTGCATGTCATTTGCAATTGATTAACTATGATTTGGCAAGCTATTTGTGCAGGGAATTGCTGACATTTTGAAAAGAGCTGCTTGATGATTTAACACAGCCTGAGAACGTGACCTTTGATACATACAAAATGCATATAAAGTGGGTAAAATGAGGTGTTGAACTTACTGCATCAGTCTTGCCTGGGAGCTGTGCATCCTTTCTCTTCCTGCTTTCCTCACCTCCCAAGTTCTCTGCAGGAAGGTTTGGGTGGGTTTCTCAGGTCCACATTTGAGCATCAGCCATCCTGCAGTGTTATTTTAAGATGTTAATAAACAACGATGCTGATCCACAGCCAAAGCAGCAGCAAGATGTGTCATTCTTAATAGTAATAGATGATCAATCTTTATTCAACTTTATTAGGCAGTCTTGGGGTGTTTTTAATAAATGACTTCATTTCTGCTTTGTTTAAGAAATCCACGCAGCAACTCTCCATGATAGTTAATGTCAAATAATATTTTTCATTTGAAATTAGAAAAAGAACATGAAAAAAAAAAAAAAGGGAAGGTTTTTGAGGTTATTTTGAATGCCTGAGTTAAAAAGGCAGATGGGGACAATCTCCACCTGCCAGCCTGACTCCCAACCACGCCATCTGAAGAGATGTTATTACATGGAAGGTGGTGAGGAGAGAGGCTCAAATTTAGGGATTGGATCTCCAGAGGATGTTCCCAACCCCAACCATTCTGTGGTCCTGTGAAATCTCTGCTCCTGATGAAACAGCTCTATGAGTTTCCTCCTGGAACTGCCTTACACCTCCCTGTATTATTAGATATATCCCTGTAATGGGAGATATATATAGATATAGATATAGATATAGATATATAGGCAGGAACTTTCCTGCTTTTTCTAAATATTTTGCAATGCTATACAGGGAAGCCAGAAAATTGAACTGGAAGGACTCATGAGAGGTCATTTAGTTCCCCTGCACCAAAGCAGAGCTGCAGATATCCATGTGTTCCTGACAGGGGTTGATATTTAATTCCTCCCATCCCAGAGAATCCTAAAAGTCTCAAGGGGGTGCCCTTTGGGGCAAGAAACAGGAATGTTAGTGGTTCCTAAGGGTTTTCCTTAGGGTATCGAAACAAGAAAGAATTTATGACTTTTTGGATGCTGTAGCTTTGGTCAACAGCAGAGGAAGGAGAAGAAATAGGGTCACAAATGTAAACCCAGAAACTAAGGAAAGCCTGAGTGAACAGAGGAAGAAAACACCAACCTCTATCTGCTATATATGGAGACAACTCACCCCACTTTCCCAAAAAAGTCATTTCAGCCTTAATTTTGATGGCAAAACATATCCCAGCAAGGCCAGACAGTCTTTGAACTGTTGCAAGCGAAAATTTTGGGTTCACAAGCCAAAAATCCTTCACTTTTCCCCAAATCCTGCCCATCCCATCTCTAACTCCATGTTCCAAACCGACCTTTGAGGTCTTTGCTGGAGAGAAATAAGTCTGCAGTGTTATGTGCAGAAGCAAAGGGGGAGCTTTCAAAGGAGTTTTCTCCACTAACATAAACAGGTGACACAAAATCTGATTTTGCACCTCAACAAATGACCCCAGAGGGCCCTAAAATAGCCAGTGGGGCACTGTGGGTTTCTGCAGCTTCCTAAAGGTCTCGGAGGCAATAATTACGGGCAGGGGGGTGATTTCCCAGCAACACTCAGTCCCTGAAAAACTGGACTCCAAATTCCAAGGAGGAGAGATCCCTCCTGAGATTTTCTGTCTCAGTTTGGCTAAATTGGAAGGACTGTGATTAATAACAGCCTCTTAGAAATGCAGCACTTTGAACCTGCAGGCTGCTCCACCTGAGACAGAAGCATGAATTTACAGCTTTTCATTAGGGAAGTATGCATTAAAAAAAGAAAAAAACCACCCCAGGTTTCTCCCAGAGAATTAAAATGTGGTTGTCATTTGCATTGGGTTTTCAAGAACTCGCCATTTATTCCATCCTTTAAGCTGAGGTGTTCAGTCTTTTCAGGCTACCAAAGGCTTCAGCTGAAGTCAGGTCACATTATGCTAAACATTGCTCAGGAGTAAAATACAGAGCCAAAGTAAGCAGATGACACTTCCCATCCACTTAAAATAGAAAGTGCAAGTGAAAGCAGAGAGAAACCTCTTCCCATTAATTGTAAATTACACCGAGTGACCCATTCCAGACGTGTCAAACAGTTTGATGAAGGTCACATCAGACATCAGTGGCGGGGCCAAGAACCAAAGTTAACAGAAGCAAAGTCTCAGAGGAATTTCCAAACTCATTTGTCTTCTCCTTCCTTAAATCCTTAAGTAGTAAGGGCAAAGGCACAACTAACATACCCGAAATGATAGATACATGTATGTCTGCATGGTATGGCTTTGATACCACACAGGCAGGCCACTTTTCTCTAACTAAAGAAGGGAATTTCAAAAATTAAAGACATTTAGACACCTTCCATATTAGTTTTTCCTACATTTTTTAAGGTGATTTGAGCAAGGCAGCTGTGCTGACTTGGTGTAAAGGGGCACAAAATGGGGTAAAGCAGTGTCAGATCTTACATGGCAAAGGTGATCTAAAATGCCTTTGCCCGACCTCAAAGCCCCACGTAAAAAAAAAAAATAAAATTGGGTTTTTGCCATCCAGTGGAAAAATTCAATGTTCCAGGGCTGGGGCAGCCACAGCTTCTCTGCCCAACCTGTGCCAGGACCTGCCCACCCTCACAGGGAGGAATTTTCTTCCTAACACCAAGCCTAACCCTGCCCTCTGCCAGTTTGAAGCCATTCCCCTTGTCCTGTCACTCCAGCCCCTTGTAAATAGTCTCTCTTCTTCTTGTAGCCTCCCTTCAGGTCCTGGAAGAACACAATTATGTCACCCTGAAACTTCTCCAGGCTGAGCAATCCTAATTCCCTCAGCTTTTCCTCCCAGCAGAGCTGCTCCATCCTCTGACCATGCTGGTGCCTCCTCTGGACTCTCCAGCAGCTCCATGTCCTTCTGTGCTGTTCCCCAGGGCTGGAGCAGCTCTGCAGGTGGGGTCTCACCTGGGGGGCAGAGGGGCAGGATCCCCCCCTGCCCTGCTGCCCACAGTGCTGCTGTTTCTCTCAAAAGAACTTATTCATGCACTATCCAAAGCGATGGTGCAGGAAGCCCAGCTCCTCCTGGCCTGAGAGAGTTTCCTTCCAGAGAAACACGCAGTGGCAAACACAGTTCATCCCTCAAGGGGGGATTAATTAAACTGGTACCTGCCTTGCCCATCTACCTCCCACGCAGTATTTGGTCCATGATCTTCCTCAGCACCTATTTCAAGTGTGATGTGAGACGTTCTAGACTCTTCAAAAGCAATAAAAATAAAAGTGCCTGCAGGTAATAGCTTGTCCAGGCTCTGTGTTGTTATAAGATACTCCCAAATCACGCTTTTCCTCTCCACATTCTAAACCCACCAAGTAACCAACACAAACCAACCAACCACCAAAAAAAACACAAAGCAAAGAAGAAGAAGGAGACTGTGGAAAGCACAGCTGCACTTTTCTTTTAAAATCATAATTAAATAAATTTAAGAAGTCATCTAAAAAAGGGATTTTAAAGCAGCTTTTCTTATTTACAGATGTAGCAGTAGTTAAAAGAACTTGCCTATTCCCAGCCAGAAGACTTTACACTACGGCATATTACTGACATTTATCTGGCTATAAACAAACACCCACTGAAGAGCAGCACGTTATCGTTAATTAAACAACAACAGTGGGGGGGGAAGGAGGAGGAGGAGGAGGAGGAGGAGGAGGAGGAGGAGGAGGAAATAATAGTCATTTAGTTTAACTGGGAAAACGTGCTGAGATTTGCAATGCAGCCACGAATCTCTAAAGTTAATGTTCCAAGCACAAACAACGTCAGAATCCCAGGACACAGAGTTATTTGAGCAGCCTTCCTTTGTTAGTGGGGCCAGACAGAGATTTGTTGTATCTGCAGTGTTAAGAGAAGGTAAAATCAATGTATCATCATCATGGAATCACAGAATGGTTTGGGTTGGAAGGGAGCTGAAAGATTTAATTAATTGCACCCCCTGCCATGGGCAGGGACACCTTCCACTAGCCCAGGTTGCTCCAGCCTGGCCTTGGACTTGGAATAAACCTCCAAGTGCAATCACCTGGGTGCCTTTGGTGTTGGCCTTCCTGCCAGGGCCCTCTCCCATGAGGATTTGAGGTGGCATCACCAGAGATGTAATTCCAGGCTTGGGGGATGCCCAGCCTGGCAACTCACTTTTTTCCAGCTCTGATGTAGAAGGGCAAAAGCAGCCAGGAACACAAATATTTGTGGGAAGCAAAAAAACATTCCTATCCCGCATTTATTCAGGGCTCATCTCTGCCCCTCTTTTTAATAACACATTAAAGACACATTATATAGCAATTTAATAATAACTCTTCATTTCTAAAGTGGACAAGTATAATTTATCAGCCTTTTGTAGGGCAATAAATAAGGACAGAGGTTAAATGTAACCCAGGGCTGAAAAATCCATGAGGGTTGCCCTTCCCTGGGCTATGTCCATCCATCACAGGACAGTTGGACCCGAGAGAAGATGACTTATCAGGCACCTCATCTCCTTTTTCTTTTGGGTGACTTCCTCCAAATCAGGCAGCCAGAGCGTGCAGAAGGGAAGGCACCCACCACGTGCCCCCCATTCCATCTCCAGAGCATCACGGATGATCTGGGTGGCAGGGAAGCCTGGAGGACTCCGGTTCTTCTCACCACCCAAAGCAAGGCCAGCTCTGGGGTCACACTGGGATGCTCAAAGCTTTGCTCAGCTGGGTCTTGGAACCCTCTCCAAGGGTGGAGGTTGCACTCTTGAGGGTTTTCAGCACAGATTCCCAGTGACTCAGTGTGGGGTTTAAAGATGGAAAACATTCACTGGGAAGCAGGATGGGGTGACAAGAGACGTGGATCATACCCACACCCTTGCCAAAACCCTCCTGGCATGGGAATTCGTGTATGGGGTTTGGAAGCCTCAGCTCCTCCCTCTGGGAAAGATGAATTGTCACTCTGAGGTGACTGTTTAAACTTTGCTGCTTTGGTCATTCAGGTGTGCAAGAAGCTTTTAGATTTCAGAATGGAAGGTGCCACAGATGAGATGCAAGAGGTCTCCCCTGAGATAATTGAGGAAAAGGATTGTATCTGAGCATTTCTGTGTTCAGAGTGCCCTGTTAGGCTGCAGCCAGCGGGGGCTTCCTTTGTGAGTTCAGGGGAAATGTGCATTTCAGCACTTTCCCCCAAAACTCATTAGCTCAATCAATTTTAATCCATTTTCTATCTTCCCCCCGGGTGGCAAACACAGATAAAGGGAAGAAATGCAAGCAATATCTGCAGATGACATCTTTGAGCAGCATCTGCTAAATCTCCCCTTGACTGCCTTTGTGGCAAAGGCTGCAACAAACTGTTGCTGGGCATGAGGGAAATGTCAAGTGCTCAGAATTGGAGAATGGTTTGGGTTGGAAGGCACCTTAAACCCTTAAAGCCCCTGCCAGGGACACCTCCCACCAGCCCAGGTTGCTCCAGCCTGCCTTTGGGACACTCCCAGGGATCCAGGAGCAGCCACAGCTCCTCTGCCCAACCTGTGCCAGGGCCTGCCCACCCTCCCAGCCAGCAATTCCTTCCCAATATCCCA
>JAWWTY010000001.1:398915-440127 GCA_035222235.1 Margarornis squamiger | reverse complement strand
ACACTTCCAGGGATCCAGGGGCAGCCACAGCTTCTCTGCCCAACCCGTGCCAGGGCCTGCCCACCCTCCCAGGGAAGAATTCCTTCCCAAACTTCCATCTATCCTGCCATCTGGCAGTGGGAAGCCATTCCCCCTTGTCCTCTCCCTCCAGACCCTTGTCCAAAGTCCCTCTCCAACCTTCCTATAGGTACTGGAAATTGAGATATTTTTCTGGAAACCTTTGCTCTGTGATGCCTCACTAAAGCTCCCAAAGCACCACCAAAGGCAGCCTAGAAATCCAGGGTATCATCTGGGGAGTAAAGAGGCAGCCAAGTGGCAGGGCACAGGAAAGGAATGGGCTGGTCTCTACATTCAGATTTTCCCCAGGGTGCTTTAAAGACAGGCACAAACAGCAGCTAAAAATATTCATCCCATTCCAGGGGAGCAAGGTGTCCCTAGGCTGGTTATTTTAACACTCTAGGAAATAGGGTCCCTGGTGGGACCCACACCTACTGGAAGAGGCATAATGAAGTGTTTGGAGGGAGCACGACCTTGTCAAGGGGAAAATAATTCTTTTCCAAGCTGTGAGGTTTTAGATTTTGTTTTTTTAACATGAAAATAGCTTCTCTGACCTTACCTTTCACTGAGCTGGGAGTGCCAGGTTCTGCACAGCCAGGGGGGAGCTCTGCAGACACCTCAAAATAAACAAAGAAAACCTCTCTGTCACAGAGCAGGTCATTTATCCCTGTTTTCCAGCTGTGGACTTGGATAAAACCAGACTGCTGGCACCTCTGGCTGCCCTTCCTGCAGGTGCAGTAGCAGGTGGATGAGAGCAGGGAAGCTGCCTTTGTTATCCTTTCCTGCAAAGCCAGTCAGTCATAGCTGATTTATCCACGTCTGTGCAGGGAAATGCAGGATTTCCCCAGGTCAGGGTCAGCTTAGGGATGCTCTTCCTAATGCAGAGTGTGGGGGAGTTTCTTCCTCCTTCCTCAAAGGCCTGTCTGCCTCCTCCATCCCCCAGGAGGAGGGAAGTGGTGGTGATAGAGAATCACAGAATGGTTTGGGTTGGGAGGGACCTTAAAGCTCATCCAGTGCCACCCCTGCCATGGGTGGGGACACCTTCCATGAGCCCACGTTGCTCCAACCCCATCCAGCCTAGCCTTGGACACTTCCAGGGATGGGGCAGCCACAGCTTCTCTGGGCAAAACCTTCCAGACAGATAAAAATCTCATTGCAAAAACATGGGGTGCAACGAGCTGCACCAGGAAACTGAGTCCTTGATGGAATCATCCGGGAAAATCCAAGTGTGAGGGCATTTTGGAAGCTCAGTTTGGATGCACAGCATCCAGCCAGCATCATTCCAGCATTATTCCAGCATGATTCCAGCATGATCCATAGCAAGCAGGCAGGATTCCTGCTGATCCCTCCCCACCCTGCTTTCCTTCATCCCAGAGGAAGGCATTTCCTGATCCTTTCAGACAGCAAAAAAATACACCAGAGGCCAAGCCAGCGTGGGGAGAGGAGTCTTCCTCCTCCAGGAGGGCTTTGCTCCATGTGCAGGGAGCAGCTGCTCCTGGGGTGGGTGCTGAGCCAACACAGAAATCCCACTTGCAGGGGTCACACTCACACAGAGACAGCCCAGACTGGAGAATTCAGGGGAATTTGGGTGGGTTTTTTTCTGGATGTGCGGGCTGTTGACTCCCTGGAGTACAAACAGCTGGAAGCTGAGAAAGCCACAGTCAGGAACAGCTTGAATGTATTTTTGGAAAACGCTGCAGTTTCAGAGCAGAGAGAAGAGACCTTGTAACTAATTGAAAAGTGAAAGGGAGCCAGATTTTATCTTTGCATTTGAAAAATGTCTTAAACCCTGAGCTGTAGCAATTAAAAAAACACAGGAAAGGGGTTTCATCACTTTTGCCCTCAAAAAGGGAACATGGCACACGCAGCACAAACACTTTGACCTCTCTGGTGTTTATTAACCAGTCTGGGTTTCAGGGCAAAAGACATCATTTTAGCCCGAGAGCTGCCCATTCCCTTCTGTCCATTAAGAACATTAATTGCTGTTGAATGGACTCATTTGTCCAGCTCAGATGGGGGATGGCAGAGCCGGGGCTCTTGGCTCTGGCTGTAAATACTCTGCGGTTTTCCCTGAAAACCACACTCCTGCTGAACCCCTTCTGCTGTTACACATGCACAGTAGCACAGCTAATCTAATTAATGCCCTCTGTCCCAGTGATTCCCCTACAAGCCTGCAGAGCAGGGGATCCAAAGCACATCCAAGAAATCCTCCCCTCCCTTGGCTTCCCGCTGGCTGATGGGGGAAGGATGCCACGGGATGTTGGACACTTGCCTTGGGCATGCTCTCAAACAGTGAGGCTGCAAAGCACCTTGGATGCTCCAAGCCCTGCATGGGTTGTGGGGCCTTGGCACTGTGGCTGCTCCATCCCTGGAAGTGTCCAAGGTCAGGTTGGACAGGGCTTGGAGCTACAGTGGCCAGACCTGTGCTGGGTGGAGATCCAGGTGTGTCACCCCTTGGGTTCCTGTGCCTGTTCCTCCCCCACACACACAGAGGTAAAAAAGAACCTCTGGGGAAGAACCTCATCTCTCTAAGGGTATCCATCTTTCCCACTGCAAAGGTTTACACCTCCTGATTTCCATAGTCATGGGAGCTGAGCACACAGTGTGCTGTTCCTGGGTAATGCCACAGCTTGGCATTGATGAAGTGTGATCCATTACTGTTGGGAAAGGCTGGGAAGCTGGGTTTGTGTCCCTGTCACATGGATATAGGGATGTTCTCAGCCCCATTGGAAACCCAGCAGTGTGGAACAGGGACAGTGATGGTCAACCCCAGAAACATTGCAGACTGTATCTGCAAGAAGCATGGTCTGCTGTGTGCCATGATCTGGGAGAGAAGAAACGAGTTCAGGGGAAACTTTGGCATGGTCTGTACAGTGACAGCCTCTCATCTGTCCCCAGGTGGTGAGTGGGAAGGAGAGTGACAGCAAGAAGAGGGAGGACGTGTTCAGCCAGCTCAGGTCGAGGTCTGCACACACACAGAACGTCTCTCTGGCTGAGTTCATCAAACGTAAGTGTGAGAATCCCCCCTCCCACAAGGACAGGGCTTCTCTGCCCACACTGGGACATCTCATGGGCTGCAGTGCTGGTAGGAAAGAGGGATGTTCCTCCCTGCTGCTTGGCAAGCCCTCAAGATGCACCTTAGGCACAGTGTTGGGTTTAATTCCATCTGTGTGTCTGGCTCACCGCAGAAATGTGCCATCACACCCAGACTGCCCAGCTCCACCTCCTGATCATCAAATCTGGGATTGGGAGCTCTGGCTTCCCTGGAAGTGCCCAAGGCCAGGCTGGACAGGGCTTGGAGCAACCTGGTCTCACGGAAAGGTGTCCCTGCCCGTGGCAGATGGGCTGGAACAAAATTATCTTTAGGGTCCTTTCCAGCCCAAACCCTTCTGTGACTCTCTGATTTATGGCTCAGGTGGGCAGTAGGAAGCAGAGGCCAAAATCTCCTCAGAGCCCAGATCCAGGCATGAAAGAGGGGTGCAGTTTGTGACCCTGGAGCAGAACCACGGGAAGGGAAAGACCCCTCTTAGAGGGGTTTTGCAGCTTGGGTGCACCCAGCTGCTCTTGCTCAGTTCTCAGAGCACAGCAGGAGTCACACCCACAGCAGCACTGGCAACTTGTCATCCCCCAAAAACCTCTTCAGACCCCCTCTTTGAAAGCTGCTGACAATACCCAAGCTGGGCTGACCTTCTGTCCCAGCGAGGGTGGCTGCTCCTGCCTGGAGACAGGTCTGGGCAGCTAACATCAGAAGCATGGTTTGAATCCAGTAATCCAGTGCAATTAACTTGTTAAGAAGTGAGTGAGCTCTTTGTGCTGAAGGGCTTCAGCTGGGCTTTAGTCCGTGGAGGCAGCTGCTAAAGGTTGGGTTGTTTGGGGGTTTTTTGAAGGAGATACTCTGCACTTTGGCAATTACTTATAAAAAGTGGCCTTCTGAAGTCAGTTCGTGTCAGCTTCCTCCATATTTCCTGAATATTATCCCTTTAATTTATTGGAAATTCTCAGTATTCTGAAGGTCAGTGCAGGGCAGGCACAGCCAGATGAGCGTGGGCAGGTTTTTATTCTGCTGCTCTCTGGCCTAATGCTCAATTAGGGGAGTCAGTCGGGGGGTAATCCCTCCCCTGACCTTGTGGCACTGTCATTTAGAGAACCTGTGTGATGGAAGCAATTGCATGGGGACAGATTTATAGTGCTCAGATGGGATTTGCACACTGACACTCCGCTCTTGGCCTCTGAAAGGTGAATAAAAATGAGCTCCCTGCTCCTGGGTGGAGGGGAGGAGATGTCTCACCTCTGCTCGAGCTGCAGGTTTGGCTCGGGGCTTGCATCAGAGTTGCTGTGTCAGGGTTGTGCCAATAAATTAATTTTATTTCTGAGAATTGATCCCCTACAGCCCAGTTCAGAAAAAAATGAAGTGTCTGGTTTTGGTCAAGAGAGCAATTTTGCTGAAATCACCAGGATCTCTAATACAAAACTCTTTTTAGAGCCAGAAACTGGGTGTTGGGTAACGTGTGGTGGTTAGATGGGGACAATTTGGGCGAAGCCTAAAGACTTTCCCTTCCCATTTTGTCACTCTCCTGCTTGTTTTGTTTCTTCTCTCTGTCTCTGTTTTTACTATTATTTAATACACAATAATTTATGAAAACAGCATTTGGAGATTTTCCAGCCTGAATCACTTTGGAAGTGTCCAAGGCCAGGTTGGAACAACCTGGTCCGGTGGAAGGTCTCCCTGCCCATGGCATGGGGGTGGAATGGGATGATCTTTAAGGTCCCTTCTAACCCAAACCACTCTGTGGAAATGAAACATGATTATGGAGAAGGAAATGCACTTTGCCATGTGTTCTGTTGCACATGGAGGGAAAATAAGGCTTGTGGGAATTTTTTGCCATGTATTGCAAAAAACCCAAGGAGGGGTTAGAGCCCATCCCGTGAGGGTCTTCAGGGTGTCCATTTCTCTGGGAGCCACTGGGCAAGGTGTGATGAGCAGTTTGCAAAGCCTTGGAAACTCTGCCTTAGGGACAGGAAGGGCTTTTCCATCCCCAATCAGCAATAACAGGATGGAGCTATGTACAGGATAAATCCTCTGGCCAAGACATTTCCAAGCACTGAGGTCAATTACCCCAGAAGGGAGCGGACTGCTGGCCGGAGTTATCCAAAACTGGGCAAGTCAAAGCTCTGTGTGACATTGGGTTGCACCCTGCTCCTCATACTCAGAAAATGCTCCTTTTGCAGGCATTGGATCTGCTCACAGTAATGAAAAAACTAGGCTTTAGCCAGCCTGGAGTAATTTGCATTGCTAATTTCTAGGCTTCTGTTGAAAACACCTGGGAGGATGTGCAGATTCTGTTGCACACACTGGGAATTAATCCACGAAAGGTGATCTTCAAAGCAATTACAACACTGTGCTTGTGGCTTGTTTGTCTCTCTCACGGTCCCTAAAGACAGTTTCAAAGATATTTTTTGATTATTATTGTAAAGTTTCCCCTTGCTTTTAATATCCTCTCTGGAGCTGTGAGGGAGATCCGATTAGTAATGAGGTGGTGATTGCAGAGGATGGAAATCTTTTTGCTCCCCACCACAAAGTGGGGGACCTGCTCAGTGTTGTACTTTTTAGCTCTGAGGGGGCACAGTTTGCTTCAAAAGACCACAGAACTCTAGGCAAAAGAAGTTTTTTGGTGGAAGATTCCCACTAACTTCCACAAAAGGCTTTGAAAAGTCTTTGAGGTTTCATATTTGCCATGTAGCAGGAATATGCTTCAAAAATCAGGACCTTTAGTGATACTTAAGAGCAGAACCACCTCCCCTCTTGGGTCCACGTTGGTCTAACACAGCCCATTCCCTCTGCAGCTGACTGCTCCCCTCCCAGCTCTCCAGTGGGTCAGGATGTCATTGTCCTAGACCATGCCTGGTGTGCTTGGACCCTCTAATGACCTGCTTTTGCTGCTCCCCAACACTTTTGGCTGCTTGCCTGACCCTGAGAGCAGAGCTGGAAAGGCAATACTTCCACGAGTTTTGCCTTTGGATATGGAGGATCCTGCTGCATCTACACAGGGTCCTTTTGCTCTTCACATAACATTTAGGACAACTAAAATAAATACAAAGCTTGGGGGAGCTCCCTGATAGTTCTCCCAGAGCTGCTGTGCTGGAGCAGATAGAAAGATTGTCCCAGTTGTTTGGGAGCTGCTAAGAATTAACACCATTAATTTATGGCAGGCCCTTGCATTAATCCTGCCTGTTAATTCCTTATCTCTGCTCCAGCATATTGGCTTTCCGAGCCCTCATCTGGAAAAATCATCATCTGTTTGTGTGGAAGTTGCCCTTTGCTTGTACACTGCAAAGGCAGACAGGGTGCACAGGGGAAGGCAATGGCTCAGGGGGAGCCACAGCCAGAGAGAAAGTGGGTTTGGGATGTCCCAAAGGGAAAATCACTCCAGGGTGGACAATCCCAACCTCCCAGCTGGAGGATGTCAGCGTTGGACACCCCCAGGCTGGCTGTCTTTGCTGAACAGGGTGAAGATGCCACTTTCTCAAGGGTTCAGCCACAGGGGAATTTGCTGGAGTGTTTCTTGCCTATAAACAAGAAAAATGCATTTTTGATAATTGAAACAAAAAGGACATTGAAATTGCAACTGCAGCAAGCAAATAAATTAACTTTTAATGACTTCCCATCTCCTCTTGTGTTTGTTTTAGCAGAAGCCCTGCCAGAAAGCTCCAGGGAAAGGGGTGGAACGAGATAAGCTTTACAGTCCCTTCCCCCCAAAGCCTTTCTGTGATTCTGTGATGAATATTTTGCTGTACCCCTCCTCTGTATGCACCAGGCTTCCCCTTCTCCTTGCAGGTTTTCCTCTGGTCCTGCTGAGGAACCTGCGTCATCCCGTTTACCTGCTGGTGGTCTTGGCTCAGGTCAACATCTCTGCCATGGTCGCTGGTTTAGCAACGTTCATGGGGAAGTTCCTGGAGAGACAGTTCTCCCTCACAGCATCCTTGGCCAACATGATCATTGGTAAGTGTTGCTGATCCTTAAAAAATGACAAAGAATTCCTCTGGAGCTGCTGGTCTCCTTCCATGACCCAGAGACAGACACAGCATGAGGTCCTTGCCCATGCACTTGCTCAGCTCCTCTCTGCTCTCCTTCCTTTCCATTGCAGCCTGAGCTTGCTGGGATATTTTAAGACCTGGAGAAATGTGTTTTATCTAAAGCCATTCGCTGTAATCAAGGGGAGGAAAGGAACTCATTGCATCAAGGGAGCAGGGACACATCAGATATGAGTTCTGCATGTTTCTGTAGGGGGATTACATCACATCCATCATTGGCTTAAGGATCTGAAGTCTGCAACAAATAAATCAGAAGAAAGTGAGCAGAGCAGGCAGGCAAAGCCCAGCAACCTGGGCTAGAGGCAGGCAGGAAGGTTAAATGCTGAAGCAGTTGTGTCCTGCCCAGCTGAGCTGTTCCCAGGCTTGATTTGCTTGCCCCATATTTCATGAATGAATGTACTTACCTTTTGTTCCCACCACTGAATCTTGCTTTGCTGCCTTCTGTTAGATCAAAAAGGTTTCTGTAGTTGAAAATTCCTTCCTTTTGTGGGTGCTTGTGGGTGTTTATGGTCTGAAAGCAGCCTCCCCATTGATTCTTTGCTGAATTAAACACTTTGCACTTCTGGGGCTGAACTTTGGGCTCCCATTAGAAGGTTTGCAGAACACCAAGTCTGTCGTGGGAACCTTCACAGCTTTACAAGGGTGACAGTGCTGCACTGCACAGACATTAAACCTCCTCTCCAGGTTTGATTGCTGTTTCCTCCTGTTTGCACTGAAAAATCCCATTTGCTGGCTGAAGCATAACTTCCCACTGCTCTCTGCATCTTCCATCCATGGATAAATAAGGCAGCCAGTTTGCTGTGGGATCCTGCTGTGTTTGAAAAGCAGCTTTTTCATAGCATTATTCCACCACTCCCTGCAAAAACCTTGGTCACTTCTGGATCACCTGTGCCGAAAAACAGGAGCCCGACTGCAAAAATCCTCTGGGCCTTTGCTGTATGAAGGGACTGAGACATCTTGGAGGATGGAAAACAACACATGGTGACAGGACAGGGGGGAACAGCTTTAGATTAAATATTAGGAAGAAATCCTTCCCTGTGAGGGCCCTGGCACAGGTTGCCCAGAGAAGCTGTGGCTGCCCCATCCCTGAAAGTGTCCAAGGCCAGGTTGGAGCAACCTGGGCTAGTGGAAGGTGCCTCTGCCCATGGCAGGGGGTTGGAACAAGGTGATCTTTAAGGTGCCTTCCAACCCAAACCGTCCTGTGGCTCTGTGATTCCATGCCATGCCTCTCCCCAGGTGCTGTGAACATCCCTGGGGCCACGGTGGGCATCGTGGTGGGCGGTGCCATCCTGAAGCGGTTCCAGATGTCCCTGAGGCGATGCAGTGCCCTCTGTGTCCTCGGCATGTCCCTGTGCCTGCTCACCGCTCTTCCCCTGCTCTTCCTCGGCTGCCCCACTCAGAAGATCGCAGGTGTCACCTACAGCGACAGGTACCCACAGCTCCAGCCATGCTGGGCACGGCAGGGTCATTCCTGGGGCCATGGGCACACCCCAATCCAGGTGCAGCCCTCGGAGAGGGGGTGGCAGCGAAGCAGAATGCCCAAAAATGGGTTTATTCCCTCCTGGGAAATGGTTAATGGTGATAAAATAAGGCTAGAAATTATTGTGGATAAGCATCGAATCTGCTGCATCCTCAGGTTTAGGGCAGAAAATATATTCTTGATTTATCCCAGGCATGAGGTCATTTGAGCTTTATCTCCTTGGAACTAAACCCTTTTTAGCAGAAGGAGCAGGGTTATTCGGGTTCAGTTGGTGTGATTTCCTGCTGAGGAGCAAGTGTAGTGTGGAACCTGAAGCAAACACATTTTTGGCACAAACAGCACATGGTTAAAATTTCATCTTGGGATGCGTGGCATGTTACACACCGGTGAATAATTTGGGCAGGAGCCAGCCCTGGGATCACTCCTTCAAAGCTGTGGCCGCTTCTCTAGGCAGCTACAATGTGGGCAGCACCTTCTTGTCTTCCCTCAAGGCTTTATCCAAATTTCTGTGAATTCCTGTGTTCATGTCCTGTGCTCTTGGTGGAAGCTGGTCCCAAGCCCTCAGCTCCGAACCTCCCACAGTGTTGCAAGCACCCCAAACCCCCGTGTTTGGGACCAAATATGAAGGAAGTGGTGACTCCCTTGACCATTTGTGGTCAGGATGCTTTGCCCATGCACAGCAGAGCCTTGGAGGGTTTATAGTGGAATTTCTGTGGCTCCTCACTCACATGTGGGGAAGGTTTTGTTGAGCAATCAGTGGTTTTTTGCTCATGTCAGTGTACACGTGGTGTGTTTTCTGTACAAGATGCTTATCAGTAATGCTCAATCCTTTGCATTATTATTATTTTCTCCCTGCTGCAGCTCTGAATTTGGGCCCCACGAGCTGGAGTGTAACCTGCAGTGTCACTGCCCCAAGAAGGCCTATAACCCCATTTGTGGCTCCAACTCCATCGAGTACATCTCGCCCTGTTCTGCTGGCTGCAGGGCTGTGAACATCCATGAGCACAACAACTCAGTGCTGGTGAGTCGTTCCCGCTGTGCCCATGGGATGGCTCATGAAGGATGACCCCAAACTGGCAATTACTGATGTTTGTTAGTGTTGCACAAGCTCTGCGTGAGCCATGTGGGGTGAGCAGGGAAGGTTGGCCAAAAGGGCAAGCAGAAACCCCTTAGGCATCCTCACCTGACCCCCAGGTGAGGTTTTGCTCCCCAAATCCTGGCTCCCTTCTTACCCAGCAGCTTGAGTGGACGTTTTGCATGGAAGATGCAAAGACCTTCTGCTTTCCCCTCATCCCCAGATGGTCACCAGGAAGGTCACTTTTCTGAGCTGTGTTTCCTATGGTGGAACAGGAGGATGTGCAGGATGGGAAGGCCAGTCAGAGCACTTTGCATGTCCCCAAGTTCTGTGGATGCCCCTTTTACTGCTGTGATTTTCCCTGTGTCCTTGAATAGGCACCTTCCAAAACTGTCATCCCAATTTAGGCATCACATGCCTGAAGTTCCCTGAAAGTGAATGGAATCTGTGAGCCTTCTTTTTTTTGGGGGGGGTTATGAAGGCAAAATATCAATACAGGAGGTGTCCATGTTCACATACCTCAATGTCTTGCACCAGGTGTCACCCAGACTGCTCATCCGAGAGGATTTGCTTCAGGGAGCAGCTCTGAGTGCTCTGAATACCTTGGCAATCATTAGCAATCCATGTAGGATGAGTAGTTTCCCTCTGTGTTCTTGGCACGGTATTTAATGGGAGCATGGGACTGTCTGGGCAGTTTTCAGCAGCATTTTGTTAATTAACAGCACTTCATTTTAATAACAATTATGTTTTCTGCCTGAGCTTAGTCCCAGATGTGCTTTTCTGCATCCTCCTTCCTGCCTTTCGTGCAGCAGAGCGTTTTCACCTTCTTTTTTCCCCCCTCAAAGATGCCTCCAGCCCTTTGACATCCTGTTCTCCTCAATGTGTCCCACTCCTGCATCCATTATTCCTAGAATTGGGTGCAGCCACACATTATAGCCAAACCAGGGCTCCCCTGATGGTGCCATGCCAGTGGTACTTGGCAGAGCCACCATCAGCTCTGCCTTCAGCACTCAGAGAGTTTCCTGACTCTTCTCTCCCCCTGTTGATGCATCTTGGCCCAGTTTAAGTTGTGTGAGAGCTTCTTCTGCACAGGGACTGTCTCACAGTGTTGCTGGAAATGGCAAGCCATGTGTCAGCACTGGAGCAACGTTGGATCTCCTTGGGATGGGGGGTCTGTGGCACACAGTGACATGGCTACTGGTGCTGGGCTCTGCTCCTTTATCCCTCTGGACTAACAGCTGAGCTCAGGGGTCTGCAGAGCAACCTCTGTCCCTCTCCAGTTTTGGTTGAATGAAAGAAAAAAAGAGAATATTGCATTTGTGGCATTTTTCCAGCCCCTGCTTTGTCAGAAATTTTACCCTTTTCTCACCATTTTCAGCATCTCTGCCAGTGCAGGGACCGTGACACTCACTGCCTGCTTCTCTCCATGGCCCATGATTTCTAGAAACCCTCCCAAGTGTGCAGAAAAACCTACAGTTGTGTGCTCAGCTTTGCTGCAGCTCCTCCAGAGGAGCTTGGCTTTGACACCTTGGAAAGTTCTTGGACACTGAAAGCCATTTGCTGTTTGCATTGTCTGATGTCCCCATATTTCATGGGCAACAGCAGGAGCCTCCAAACTTTGCCCAGGAGCAGGACCTTGCAGTGACAACCTTCAAGTGCTTTGCTGTTTGGTCAGGTGCAGCGTGTCCTGCTGAAGTGAGGTGGCCAAGGGGCCTTCCCTGGGAAGCTGTCCCTGCTTTCCCTGCTGGAACCTCCACTGCCACAGGGCTCTCCTGGATTTCTGAGCCCCCTCTGCTCTGCTTTTGCACGGCCATGAGTGGGATCAGCTGCCAGCCAGGTCAGACCTGAGCTGGTCAGCACACATCCCAAAATTCAGAGTACCACGAAGTCCTGGCTGGGACTTGCCTTCTCTCAAGAAAACAATTGCTAAACAGTCCTTTGGGGATGTCTGATCCTGAAGAACCCTGGGCTGGCCATGTGCCAGAAGCCACAGCCCCATTCAGGGCTGCCCTTGGTTCCTCTCCTCTCCCCACTCAACCAGAGGGTTTTTCCCAGCCCTGGTGTTGCATCAGCCTCGTGGCAGTGCTGCCCAGCCAAGGTATCTCACAGGGACAGACCCTCGGTGGCCTTGTGGTTTGTCCCCTGTGCTCAGAGCTTTCTACAGCTGGAGTCATGCTCTCTGCTCTACAGTCCTCTGAGGTTTGCAGTGGAAGGGGCAGAGCCTTCAACTCCAGCCCTCTGTCTCCATTTGGCTTCCCCTCCATGTGGTGGTTCCAGTTCTCTGTAAAAGGTGGTGGTGACACACACCAAGTCAGTTTTAATTTAGCTGATTGGTTTTTGGTTTGCTGCTTGGGCCCAAATTCACCTCAGCTCTCACTTATCTATGGGGGGTCCTCTGCAGACCCTCCTCTTCCTTCATGGCTTCAGAAGGAGCCCAGAGGATGAGTTTGGTTTAGCCCATTTCAGGCGGCTGAAGAAGATAAATCCCAGTGTCCATTTAAAATATTAAATCCTCTTCACTAGAGGTGGGAGGAAGGATTGTGTCCCCTTTTACCCCAAATCTCCCCCAATGCTCTCAGCCAGGAGCAGTTCCCCGTGGTCTCCTTCGTGGGCATCAGCCACTCCCCAGGCAGTGATGTAGGAACAGGGTTTTGGGGGACCCTGAGCTGCTCCTCAGCTCTGGGATCCCTTCTGCAGACTGCCACCCCTCTGTGAAACTCTGCCCCTCTGGCAAGCAAAAGATCATGCTCATTTTATTTAAAGGTCTCTGCCAAAAAAAAAAAAAAAAAAAAAAAAAAAAAAAAAAAAAAAAAGAGATTTGTAACTGAAAAATGGAGAAAAGGAAAAAAATCCTAAAAATCCTCATCCATCACCCCAGGGCATCTTTCCTTTGCTAATGCTCTGCCAGTTATTTATGACCCTCTCTCAAAGGTGAGGTTTTACATTTCCCCCTTGTAAGTGCTTTCTGATTTAACACTCCCCGGAGCTTGGGCTCTGGCTTTGCCTGCAGCTCTGCCCTGCACACAGTCCCCATATCCCACCTAGCCCTCCCCTCTGGCAGTGGGAAGCCATTCCCTGTGAACTGTCCCTCCATGCCTTGTCCCAAGTCCCTCTCCAGCTCTCCTGGAGCCCCTTTAGGCACTGGAGGGGGCTCTCAAGTGTTCCTAAGTGCTAATTAGCACTAATTAATTACAGATAAATCCTAAGTGTGTTCCCCCCCCCGCCCCCGCTATGGCAGCTTTCCCTTCTACCTTCAGCTGAGCAGCCTCTGGGTTTTCCCTCCTCTTTCCAGAGCTACACCAACTGCAGCTGCATCTCTGAAGATGGGCTCCCGGGGTCTGCCATGCCCGGGACCTGCGGCACCGGCTGCTCCCACCTCTTCCTGCCCTTCGTGGTCCTGTCCTGCCTGTCCGGGATCCTCGCCAGCATATCCCACACCCCGTCCTTCATGCTCATCCTCAGGTGAGCAGATGGGTCTCTCATGGTCTAGCTGCGGCCACAAAGACCTCCAGAGGTGATGTTTGGGCGTCCTTGGGTTGAGGGGGAAGGTTGTCTCCAGCTGAGGGATTCGTGCCCAGTTCCTCCCAGTGGTTTTCCGTGGATTTTGCAAGTGTTGGTGCAGGGATTGCATGTGGATGTCCACCTCCCAGGCTGTGTGGGGCTGGGAGCACTCTGGGCTTTGCTGGCAAGCCCTGGCGTGGCTGGGCAGGACAGAAATATCAGAAGTATCTCCAGTCTCAAATGCTGAGACTCGCCCTTGAAGACCCTGCACCAACAGAGCTGCTGCTGCTGTGACACCACAAAGGCTCTCCCGAGGTCTCTTCGGCTGTTGCTGCTGATTCCTGCAGAACTGAGCAGCACGTGGAGACTTCAGGCTTTGGAAGCTTTGCCAGGAGCTGTGGAGCTGCATGGCCAGTTGCTCTTGCAAGGCCATGTGGTGTTCACCAGCAGCCTCGGGCAAGCAGCACCTGGTGGGTGTCACACCACGGCATCTCCACCCACCCACGGGGCCGTGGGGCTCACAGGAACCCCAGGCTGCCCCCAGCACCCTTGTGTTAGTCTGTACATGGTATTTCCAGGCACATTTCTGTGGTCAAAGAGCTCCAAGCAGTTGCTTTTTAGGGAAAAGCTGTAGTTAAAAATCTGTTTTGACCTAGACTCCCAGAGGTGTGAGAGCTCCAGGCAGTCAGAGAGGAAAGGGGAGCTGAGTCCCCTGAGGGTGCTGACCTGGAGGTCCTCTGCCACCCAGTCCTCTCCCACGTGTGACCCCAGCAGGAACCACAGCCTGGAATGTTGATTCCAGAAAACTGGGGTACCACCAAAATAGACTCTGGGGCTTCCCACCTCAAACCCAGCCACTTCCTCACTGCATAAAGCACAAAAAGCATCCCTTGTATTGCTCGTGTTTTACTCACAGGGATTCTTTAAATTCAAAGCAAAAATACTTTAGCTGAGCTCCTCCCCATCTTCCAGGGAGGATTTTCAGGCCAAGGAAAGGTGGTGGTCATCATGTGGCCCTAATGAAAGAAACCGCATCATCTTTGCTGACCTAAATGGGGACTCCCTGGGGTCCTTGGTGGTTGGGCTGAAGGACAACTTTTTGGGTGAGGTGCTGTGCCAGGGAGGGGAACATCCATCCTGTGGGATTGCCAGAGGGCACATTTTCCCTTTTGTTTTTCAGGAGCATCCAGCCTGAAGACAAATCGTTTGCTGTTGGGATACAGTTCATGCTGCTGAGAGTTTTAGGTAAATTAAAATGTGTTAAAATACCTTCCTGGGAAAGAATGGCAGCTCGTGGAGATTCAAAGGGATCTCATCCCTGATGCAGCAGAAATGCAGCATATTCAGACTAATCACAGCCAGTTCTAAGGCAGAGAAAGCTGCTGCCTTGCAGGGTCTGGGGGGCTGCACGTGGGCAGGGGACAAGGCACCTCCATGGGGGGAAATCTGTGTCTAAATAAGGGGCCTACCTGGGAATAACTTTAGGTCCAAGGGGTCAGCCCTTGGCTGTGGGCAGACACTTCTGGGTTTGCCTCCAGCACATCAGGGTGGCTCCAAACCTTGTCCTGTGACCCCACTGGTTATTTTTCCAGTGGTGAAAATCCGTGTTAACCTGGAGGCCCCCAGCACATGCCACAGCAGTGGTGGGAAGGAGCATGAAAGCTTGGTGCATGAAGGGGGTGAGCACTGATGCCCAGGGAGGTGGTGGAGTCACCTTCTCTGGAAGTGTTCAAGAGGTGTCTGGATGTGGTGTAGGGGTGATTATGGTGATGCTGTATTGATGGTTGGACTTGAGGACCTTGAGGGTCTCATCCAGCTGTGGTGATTCTGTGATTCCTGGGATGAGCAACGAGAAAGAAGAACTTTGCATCTCGGTGGGGGTGCAAGCACACAGCCAACCCTTGGCGTGTGGATCAGTGTCTTCATGGGGCACAGCAAAGGCCATCCCAAGCCACTTCCCACCCCTTTATCACACGGGGAAGCCACCTGGCTTGGGTCTGTGCCAGCATAACAAAGCCCCCTCTGCTTCCAGCGTGGATGCCAGGGCCTGTCCTGTACGGCAGCGCCATCGACACCACCTGCATCCTGTGGGAGAAGAGGTGTGACAGGAAGGCAGCCTGCAGATACTACGACAACACCCTCTTCAGGCAAAGGTAGGGTTGACCCGGCAGCAGGAGGGCTCAGGGTGCTGAGGGAAACTGGGGGCAACGTGGCACCCACCTGGGATAAATTGTTGGTAAGCAAACAAGGGTACTCGCACCCTCCTGGGCCAGGAGAAGCCCCAGCAGTGCCCAGGAATGGCTTGGAAAGCCACTGGCACAAGCCCAAACCCTGCCAAGGGCCGTGCCAACTTGCTGCCATAGACCACAGAGATCCAATTCCAGGAGAACCCCTGAAACTGTACACTGGAACAACCTCCCAGGGACACGGTGGAGTCCTCATCACTGGGGGCTTCCAACATGAGAGTGGACAAAGCTCTAGATAACGTCCCCTAGGTTCCCTTTCCCATGGAAGGTTGGCCCACATGAGTTTTTGAGGTCCCTCCCAACCTGGGCTGTTGTGTCATGCTCTTTCACCTGGAGATACACAAGCAGCCTCCCCTGATGTTTTCTCCATGGGGCATAAGAAAACCTGATGTCCTCTCCATGGGGGAAAGGCAGCAGTGAGGATGAACCCTGCCCCAAACCTGCCTGTGAGATGCTGCAGGGCGTGTGGGGGCATTGGGTGCTGGTGCTCTGGGGTTCATCTTCCAATAGAACAACCCAACTCGACGCACAGAAGACACCAAATCCAGCCTGTGTGCTGCAGGGAGGCTGGAAAGGTGATGATACTCCATCCCCGTGGCAGTTTCATCATTGAATGACTCCCTAACCAGGAGCTGCAGCAAGTCCTTTTCACCCTCAAGCCCAAGCCAATGTCCTTGCCACCATGATTTGCTGTGTTTCCCCACCACAGGTACCTTGGTCTCCAGTTTTTCTTCGAGGTGGGAGCCTTCCTGTGCTTCGTGGCTGTGTATGTGATTCTTGGGAGGCAGGAGAGGGAAGCCAGCAAGGCAGCAGAGACAAAGGGAACAGTGACCAAGGCAGACCCAGAGAAGGAGAAACTGGCAGGAAACTCCACAAAGACCCCAGAATCCAAAGTGTGACACCACAAAGGTGAATTGTGATCTGTGTCCAGGGAGGTGAAGCCACGTGTGGGTGAAGCCACCCACACCTGAACTGTGAAGGGTGGATGGTGATGGACCATGGGGCTGCTTTCTGATCTTCTGGGTGGGAATAGCTCCTCCTGCACTGCCATGGGAGTCCATCCCTTTGTTGTTCTGCCTCCTCCACCTCAGTGGTGCAGCTTGTTCCTTCACATGGATTATTCCGCACACCGTAACCTCTGGATGCTGCAGCCTTCTGGATTTATGTCCTCCAAAGCATTTGTTCCTGCTGACAACTTTGGTGATGCCAGCACTGAGCATTAACCACAGAGCTGAAGAGTTTTTTGTGCGGGGGGTGTTTTTTTTAAAAATAAATCATTTTTAAGAAATGGTTTTGTACTGAACCCATAGATCTCGGTGAATGATGGTCTGTCCTTGCCACCAGAATGTCAGTTGTGCTTATTCCCTTTCCTCTGAGGGTGTCAGATGGTCTCCCTTCCTTGAAGGCTTCACCCACCTGCAGCTGACACTGCTGGGATTTTTGTCACTGGTTGTGGACCTTCCCAAGGGCCAGCCAACACATCTGCTGTGCTGGGGAGGGGCAGGGATGAGGGTCCTGGGGAAGGGAGAACATCAGAAAGAGCTGGAGAGAAAGTCCAATACTTGGCAGCATGGCCACATTCTCCAGCAATAATGTTATTATTGTTAATTTTAATATCTTTAATATTGATTTTAAATATTAATTTTAAATATTATTATTAATAATGATGATTGAGTCTTATTTTTGCATTATCAGTACTTATTTTCTGATGCTCAGTGCTTATCACTGAAGCACCTCAGTGTTCAGGCTCCTGCCTGGCTGGCAGTTGGAGAAAGGCAGGAATTTTCCCAGGGATGCAGGATCAGAGGGGGAAGTTGAAGCCATCCCTGGCCAGACAGGGCAGAGCTCATGGCTAAACCATTAGAGCACAGAGCCCCCCAGCCTTGCTCTGCTCGTGAAGGGGTTTCTCTCTGTAATTAGGGGGTGGAAGTTGGCTCTGGGGTTATTTTGGTGCAGCTACCTCTATTTTCTGCATTCTTCCCATCCTGGGGCTCCTTTCCACTCAAGCCCAGACTGTGTTGCTGGTCTCCAACCATCAGTGTGCAACCACAGACCAGGGAGTAACATGTAATTTTTGGCTCCAGAATGGAATTTAGTAGAGAAAACAAAGCCTCTCAATTCAAACCAAATATGCAGAAGAGAAATACACAGTGGAGAAAATTCATTAACTCCTCCTAGCCTGGCAAATGGTCCTGTGGTGAGGGCTGGGCTGTGCAGTGCAGAGAAGTGCAGTGGTGGAGGATGGGGAGGTTTAGATATTTCACCAGGCTCTTAGCCCAGCTATTTTGAGAGACCCAATTACCACAGTGCAGACTGAGAGATTAATTTGAATTTTTTTAGGGGCTTGGGATTGTTTTTTCCCTATTTTTGTGCAGTGCCTTGAGTTCATGGAGATGGTTAAGAGAATCTACAGCCCTGTTCACAGGTATCAACTCAGAATTGACTTCTGGCTTCTGAGAAGGTTCTAGAAGGCTGACAGATGTGTGAGTGGATGCTGAAGAGATGTAGGTGGACCCATTCAAGGGAAGACAAGTAGCATATGCTGACCATGACTCGCCCAAATCTGGGGGAGTTTTGCACTATTCTCAATTTTCAAGGCATGATTCGTCAGCGTCTGTTGCTGCACCCGACAGAAATGGAATAAAAATGAGTTTCTGTGGACAGGAGCAGGGAAAAGACAGTCCAGGATGCTCCCAGGGGTCCCTGCAGCTCTTGGCAGCCCAGGAATTTGTAGCATCCTTGCTGCATCCTGCGGAGAAGAAGGTTCTTTCCTGGCTAAACACAAGCCCTTGGCTCACAGGCGGTTTCCTGCCTTGCTGAGCACAATCCCAAATCGCTCCGAGGTACTTTCCAAACCACAACAAATAAATAACAACACAATTTGTTTTGCATGGAGTGAGAAGTCGGGAGCTGCCACATGCTTTGCCAGGAATCTGCAATGAATTTGCTTCTTGGCATAGGGAGAAGCTGTGGCTGCCCCATCCCTGGAAGTGTTCAAGGCCAGGAATAGTGGAAGGTGTCTCTGCCTATGGCAGAGGGTGGGACTGGAAGATCTTTAAAGTCCCTCTTGTCCCAAACCATCCTGTGATTCTCTGGTTCTCTCCCCCACTCCACTGGAGACCCTCAGAGTGATGGCTGAGCAGCCTTTCTGAAAGCCCCTCCACGTCCCCTCAAGAGAAAAGAGGGGGAAAAGGGGAAAATCTAAAACCTTATGAAAAATAACAGGGAATTCAATCACCTGCCTTGGACTCACAGTGCTATTTCAGGTGGCACACAGGCTGCACCGTCCCTCTCCCACCTCACTGGGATCATCCTGGATGCAGGAATGACCTGCAGGATGGCCTGGCCAGCTCCCTCCCTGCAAAGCCTGTTCTCCCTGCTGGGCTCGGGGCTCCACAACCATTTTCCACTTGGAAAACTCCCATCACATCATATGAGGGGTTTGCTCAGGCAGTGCACAAGCTGGTACAGCCTGAATTCTCCCTTTCCTGGTCACCCCTGCAGCAGAGGAGAGATCCCTGTGGATAAGCATCCCAGGGAATTGCAAACAGCGTGTCTTAGCTTTGTGCTCAGCTGTGCAGCTGCTGTTATGCTTTTGCTCTGCTACTTTCCATCAATTTGGGCTGGAGTTTCTATCAAGAGAAATAAGCCCCCTTTTCCCCCCTTCCCCTCCTCTGTGTTCTTCCAGAACACTGTTGAGAGGGACTGACTTGGCAGAGAAGATTAAAGTTTGGAAAGGCTGCTCCTGCCAGCAGCAGGAAGGGAGATAAAACCCAGGGAATATGGAAAGGTTGCCAGCACCAAGGGAGCAGGAGGAGGAGTGTTGGATGGGGAGCAAGGGGCAGGCAGGTAGGAGGATTGCAAAGGGAAGGCAGCAAAGGAAGGCGTAGCAGCAGCAAAATCCACCTTGTGGTGTTCTCCAGGTTTTCCCCAGGGAAGATATTCCCCTGGAGACAGCTTAAAATAGAATGTGCAGAGCACTTCGGGATACACCTTAGGCAACAGCCACGAATTTACATAGGGGAGATTAACAGGGGTGAATCCAGCTGGGCCAGAACCCCATGGACTTCTGGAACTGAAGCACTGGGTGTTTTCATGCAGCAGTCTGTGGTGCCAGGGGGGTCACAGACCTGAAGGTGCCAGTGAGAATTGCACAGGGCCAGGAGGAGGAATTAAAACAAGAGGGAAGGACCCAAAGCACACAGAGAGCCAAGAGCTCAGTGCTCATTCCTCTGGAAAAATGAGCAAAGTTGAAGCTTTTAACTAACCTGCCATCCCCCTGGTGTGCTTAGCTGAGCTCCATCTCTCCCTGGAGTGCTCCTGGGCACTGCTTCACTGCAATCAAACCCAAAGGGTTTCTCCTGCTCCTCTGCTGCTGTTGGAAGAGCAGGTTTTCCATCAGAGGGGACAGGGATGGTCCCATGTGGATTTGGGGACTGTTTGCAAAGCACCAGCAAGATGTGTATAAAACCCTGTGAATGTTTCCATTAAAATTCACTCAAAGTGCCTC
Organism: Margarornis squamiger; assembly: GCA_035222235.1. Classification (NCBI taxonomy): domain Eukaryota; kingdom Metazoa; phylum Chordata; class Aves; order Passeriformes; family Furnariidae; genus Margarornis; species Margarornis squamiger. Next base: position 420,166 of record JAWWTY010000001.1, on the reverse strand, counting down.
TGAAATCTGTTCCCAGGAAATGCTCCTTAAGAGACACAGCTTGTAGCAAAAAGACAAAGGAATTTCTGTGCCTGGGACTGAGCAGAGCTGTGGATAAAATCCTGCCCCCAGGCTGGGGAAGAGGCAGGCAAATAATCCAGATATGTGTATACCAAAGGTAGAAATGCTTAGTTAGGAAAATCTGGGAAGTTCCCACAAGGATGCTGGGAAGATGAGCCAAGGAATCACTGAATTGCTACCAATTCACCCCACAGTTCACAGAAGTTGGGGGTTTCTGGAGGATCTTAGAAGGGGAAAACAGAAATCAGTCAAATCCAGACCCACTGGAAAAATGCTGAAGAAATTACTAATCCTCACTTGGATAATGATGTCATGGATTGTCACAGAGATATCACATCAGACATTTAATTTCTCCTTTGGGCACAGCCCACCTGGGGGAGCTAAAGGAAGGATTTTGACCCTACCCCCCCTTATTCTCATAAACTAATTATCAGACACATGGAATTATGCAGAGAAGGAGAAAGAACAGGCTAAATTGAAAAGCTTCACTTCCAGGGGTTTCAGGAAGTTTGCTGCCTACCCAAAAGGATTTCTCTAGAAGAATCTTGCTAGGATCTGTCCTGCCTCTAGTGCTAATCAATATTTTAATTAATTACTTGAGCGATGAGAGAAGCAGGAGCTAATAAAATTAGTGCTGCGGGTGGCAGGGTTGGAATTCAAATAATTCCCAGCAGGTTGGAGAAATGGCCTGAAATGGATAATACTGGGATTTAACACCCAGAGCAAAACAGGAAGGAGGGCTGGGCTGCCAAATGTGGCCTGGGAGAAAGGGGATGGGGCAGCCAGTTCATCCAGGGCAGCTGTGAGGCAGAGGGAAGATCAGTCGGTTTTGGGAGAAAAAATGTAATCTGGGGAAAAGATGGAAGGGCAGGAAGAAGCTTTCAGAGCAGTGAGGAGCCTGAGTGAGCTGCAATGCCCTGGGTCCATCGGTGGAAGGGTTTAGGAAGGAGGTTTAAGCTCATATGATCCCTTTAAATTAACTTGGCATTCACCAGAATCCATTTGCTGTCCTGTGCAGAGAAGATACAACCCCTCGCACTCTGAGGCATAAAAATGATCTCCCCGTGTTGCTAAATTGAATATGTTTTCCTGCTTACTGCAGAGTGTATCTCCTCCAGTTGTGCTCACTCGAAGGCCCAAGCAAACAGAGCAGAATCAATCAGGAATTATCTCCTGTGTTTAGAGACAGGTTGAGTAATGATTACTCATGAAATATGAAATTCATCTTCGGGGCTTAATGTACTTGCAACGGAGTTGTGCGGGAACTCGTTGTTGAAGGTTCTGAAATTATTGTGGCGAGGCAACAACATCTTTATCCTGCAGATCTGATAAGGGCTGACACTGCATCATTGAGCATATTCCCAGCTTCGCCCTAATCTGCTGCTTTCAGGGGGCTGAAGGACAGAAGTGCTTTCAGACAGAGCTGATAAAGGGCTGCCAGAACATTTTAATCCCTCACTTTTCCAGGTAAAACGTCATTTGCTAAAGAGACCAGAACCTGAGATGGTTCCGAGCTGTGCACACTGGTATAACTTTCTGACCAAACTTCAGGGAAAAAAACCCCAACATTCCCTGGCTAAACCTGCTGTTGAATCCTTCTTGTTGTTATATCTGCCCTTAAAAAAGCTCTCCAGTTCCACTCTCCCCATCTCCTGCTTCTCCCAGTGCTGTGATTTAAATACACACTGAGTGTATCCAAAGTGCACTCCAGGAAGTTTTGGGGACTCTGTACTCATGTTTTTGCCCCCCCAGTGTCTCATTTCTTGTGACTGTAGGCAAAGCAAGGCACAAATAGAGAGAGAGTCCAAAATCCTTGCAAACATGCCACCTATGGAGGACGAGGGTCTGGCCAGGCTGAGCTATGGTGGGTGGGGTGAAGAGGAGGTGCCAGCTCATGCCCCATGAGCTGCCCTCATCCTGCTGTCCCCTGGGGAAACAGGACAGATCCATGCCCACCTTCAGAGAAAGGAGGTGCAGCAGCTTTACCTGATTCACAAAAAAAATCACAAAAATTCACAAAAAAGGCAAAATAAGCGAGATTTTAAGGCAAAAGACACCCGGTACAGACCCCTTTCCAAAAAGATATTTGTTTTTGCCAATGAAGAGGAATCTGAGACAGATGGAAAGGCCCAGACATTATGAAGCCATTGCATCATTCCTCAGATGATCCTGAGCAGCCTTGGTGCTGCCAGGGGCAGTGGGGGAAATCCAGAGGCAAAAGATTGAAACTCAGCTGGACTAAAAGAAATACCACCTTCCTTTCCTGAGGGTCTTGCACTGGTCTCCTACCCCTGGAGCAGAAAGGGGCACAGCCCTCCCGACTGTCCCCTCCAGCAGGGATGTGACACATCCAGATGTCCCAGGGCTGAGCTGGGGCTCATCCTGGCCTGAGGATGTTTAAGCACACAGGAGTTGCCTTGTGTGCTGTGTTGAGGGTTCTCTCAGATCCTGGTGATAGGACAGGCAAGCCCAGAGGAAATTACAGCTTTACAGTTTCCAGGAAACTGGGGGGGAAAAGCTGTGATCAGCAGCTGGAATATCGGTTCCCTGAAACCCCAGCTGCAAAGTTTCCTGCATTCCTCATACCCCGGGGGAGCAATTGCAGAAGATGTTCTGGGAACAGAGGATGCAGGACGGAGCAGTATCCAAAAAAAGAGCTGTGTGGCAGCTCACGGAGGTGTCTGCTGCAGGGACACCCTGCAAGGCAGTGACATCTCCCAGCAGGACGATCCCTCATGTCCTCTGTGGTCTCCACCATCCCGTTCCCACCCCCTGGACCTGCCTCTGGGGTACTGCTCTCACCCACCCGTTTTCCTGAGGCTGGGAGACCTTGCAAGTGGAAGCTGTGCCCAGAAATACAGGGATTTGACACCCCCTCCAGCAAAGATTCATCCTCTTTTTAGCTTAGAGTCTCCTTGTGTAGCACGGGGAGGGCAGGGAACACCTCCCAGCAAGCTCTTGGGTATATCTGGTGCCTCTTGGCTTGCAAAAACATCTCAGCTGGTGAGCTGAGTAACAGGTTGGGGCTGCTGGAGATGGGCATGCTGCTCCTGGGGGCACTTGCTCTCTGTGATCCAGTCCTTGTGCCTCATTCCCCTCAGACTAGTTCAGACACAGCAATAATAAGGCAATTCAAAGTCCTGAAGCCAGGAATAAATCGTGACATGGGTGACACTTGTAATTGAGAACTTCTTAATTGCTGTGTTTGATTAAAGAGAGCTGCAGGCTTTGTGCATAAAAGGCAGAGACTCCAGAAACCCAGGGAAGGAAGAAAAGAGGCTAAGAAGATGGTGGGAACAGAAAAAGGCAAGATCAAGGAGAAGAAAGACTTGGGAGAAATCTTGTTCAAGTACCAGAGATAAGGGAGACAGAAATAGAATGAGTGGTTTCACTTGTGACTACATCCATGTTTATTCCTGCCCTTTTGGGGCAGAAATACAGGGATTTGTGCTCTCCTGGAGAGAAATGCAGAAGCTATTTAACACCACAAAGCACCAAAGATAAAGGCAGCATATCAAAAAGCACTAAAACCTACTGGGAAATTGCTTTTTTTTTGTTGAAATGACACTCCAGGGAAATAGGAAAACCTTTCATCAGAACTTTGATGGCTGCACTGCCAAGAGGTTTGTGCTCCAAAAAGCCATGAGCCTGCACCCCTGCGAGTCCCAGGCGTGTGTCCTGCCTCTGCAGCTCCAGCCTGAAGGACTCCATCCGAGGTCAAGGAGACATCCATGTGCCATCACAAGTGGTGCCAGGCCTGAGCAGGATCCTTCTGGGGTAGGGGTGGGATCTCCTACTCTGAGACATCTTTCAGGAATATTCCTAATGGAGAGCTGGGGAACCCAGGACAGTGGTCCTCAGGGTAATGACAAACACAGAGAAGGAGAAAGAACAAGAGGAATGGGGAAAGATTCCCTTTTTGGAAGGTACAAGGAAATCCATGTTTTCACTCCCATCACGGTGTGATGCTCTTTGCCATCCCAGGTGGGCAGAGCTGTTGAAGAACTCAAGAGATGAAGGGATGGGGTTCCAGCCCTTCCCGACCACCCTTTGGCAGCAGGAAATCCCCTGCCATGGTCCCAGGGATGTCCTTCCCACTGGGAGCAGGCACAGCTCTTGTTCCTGCTGCTCTGGAATGAAGTTTGTCTCAGCTGCTGTGAAATGGGCCAGCCTTAAGAAGAGCACAGTCATCACAGGATATGTGCACCCTGCTCAGACTTTGCTTTCTTCTTTTCCATCATTTTCTTTATTTCCAGGTGAATACACAGAGTGGGAGCCTGGCTATGGTGGTCACAGAGGGATCACCAGAGGAATGGCTCAAGGCTGCAAGGCTGAGCCTAGTTTAGGTGAATCCTCCATCCTGTACAGATGTTTTCCAGCTCAGATGCCTTTTTCTCTTTGCATGAACTCCTCAAGACTGACCTCATTGCTTCCAGGTGGAAGTTGGAGGTTGGGCAACGCTGCAAGAATAAACCCACTCCATTTCCTCAGCCAGCACTTCCACCTGCTCTCATTGCTGGCCTGGCTGTTGCCTGTCCTGTCTCCAGCCAACTCTGAGCAAGTCTGTTCTCTGAATGCAAAAGAACATCTCCGTTACAGGTTGGTGGGGAGAGAGAAGAAGGAGAAATCTCAGTGCAGCAGAGGAGTTGGTGTCTGGGCACTGGGCCACGTTGGGGCAGGTCAGCTCTTCCACTGGGGATTTCCACAAAGAAAAGCACAAACAGCTTCAGCTGCAGCCAAAACCTGCAAGAGACCCCTGAAAAGCCTGCTTCATCCTGGGGCTTTTAACATCTTGTGGATGCACCACAAAGAGCTTCACCTGTGTGTAAATTGTGACCTGGAGAAATCTGCGTCTTGAGCAAAAAAATTGGGGCAGTTTGTAAATACTTTTTTTCCCTCTTTAGAAACCTTCAAAGGTATGGTGTGGTTATCACGACAAACACGTGCCCTCCCCAGTAACCACCCTGCTCCAGGCACTAAAACAGGCTTGTAGAACTTCCAGACTTAGTAGGGTAGAGAGTCACCACCAAAAGGACTCAGGTTCAGTGATTTCTGATGATTTTCAGGGACTCAGATCTGACCAGTCATTGGGACAAACTGTCCATTGCTTCTCACTGAGGAATTTTTTAACTCCAGGTCAGTTGTGCTGGATTTTCTTCAAGCTTTGACAAACATGGGTGCTTCTGACTCAGACAAATGGTGCATCCCACTTTTGGAAAGCTCAGGAGCATCTTCATGCCTTGCTCGTGTCACACCTCCTCAGCCTCCCTGTGTGTGACAGCAATGTCCTCGGTAATTTCAGCACTGTCACCGTGGCTCCCTGAGTGAAGCTGGGTTTGGAGATTCATGCCCAGTTATCTCTGTGATCTCACTGGAAAATGGTGCAATTCCCAGGAGCAGCATCCTCTTGGCCTTCAAGTATTTAAAGGGGATAAATAGGGACAATATTCAGTATTTAAAGGGGATAAGGAGGGAAATATTCAGTATTTAAAGGGGATAGATGGTGGAGAGAGACATTTTAGTAGGGCCTGTAGCAAGGGGACAAGGGGGGATGGCTTTAAAGCAAAAGGGAAGATTCAGACTAGATATAAGAAAGGGTTTTTTTACAGTGAGGGTGGTGAGGCACTGGCATGGTTTTACCAGAGCTGTGGGGGCTGCCCCATCCCTGGAAATATCCAAGGTGAGGTTGGACAGGGCTCTGAGCAACCTGATCCACTGGAAGGTGTCCCTGCCCATGGCAGGGAAACTGGACTAGGTGGCCTTTTAAAGGTTCTTCCAAGCCAAACCATCCTGTGGCTCCATGAATCTGCAAGCTGGGGTGCAGGGGCAATCCCACCCCTCTGACTTGATTTGCCCTTTTCAGGCAGGCACGGAGCTCTGGCTGATCTCTGCAGGGCTGACACAGCGAGGAGGTGACAGCAAAGGTGGCACTTTGCCTCTCCTCCCCTGCCCGACCACGGCTGGACCGCTGGGTCCAGTTTCCACAGCTCGCTTCAAGGGCAGCCCAAAGAGCGTTCGTGTGACAGGAATCAGAATGATCAGAGGCCAGGAAAACATGAGCTCCTGGGAAGCAATGGGTGTCATTTCAGCTGGAGGAAGGACGGCTGAGAGGAGACACAAGAGCAGTGTTCAATTATGTAAAAGGTCATTGCAAAGAGGGGCAGAACTGCATTGCCAGGGACAGCACCAAGAGTCCTGGACTGAAATTACAGCAAGGGAGAGCCAGGGTGAGAGAGAGTCTTTAGAGAGCACAGCCTGGGGCTGAGTGTGAAGGGTTTAGTGAAGGATCAGCCTAGAGGGGTTTCATTGGGACCCCTGGTTTTGGGACAGGGAGTGTCTGTCATGAATCAGTGGCCTAGGGCCCCTTGAAGAATCACCATATTAGCAAAAATGGGTTTAATATAAATTTATAAAAATGCAGCTTAACTGCAGGTTCAGTGGCAATGTTCGCTCTATCACTGACCACAGGGATGGAACACACAGGGGAAAATCAAGTTAGAATCGATTTGGAATGATTTACACAGACACTGGAGGCACGAGAGGGTGAGGAAGACCCTCCTGAGTCACCAGGTTCAGAGTGGACCCCCTCACTGTCTAAACAGTGACCAGGTCCAGTCTTGGTCTCAGACTTGGACAAGGATTTATGTCTGAATGAATTAACTACCTGGATTTAATGAGTATTAATTCAGCTCGCTGTCAGAGACTCCATTGTGCATAGAGAGTCTCTCTGCCTTGGGTCTCTCAGTTTTGGGTGAGAAATCTCAAGCCCTGAGTGCCATCCCAGCTCAAGGGGAGGTCCCCACCACGCAGCCATGCAGGGAGAGCTGAGGGAAGACCTCTCAGGCCATCACATCCATGGAATAAAGCCTTTGGCCCAAGGCCAAAGTGCATACAATGGGAAAGGTGAGCATGAGACTCCTTGTACCCACAGCTGCCTGTACCCCTTGATCAGTGAGACTTGGGAGAGCCACCCCAATTCACATGTTGACCACATGACTGGTGTTCCAAGCTTACACACATCGATTCTCCTGCTTTGTGGCTTTCCTGGAGGAACTCTTGGCTCAGCTGCAGCTCAAGCTGTCACCTCCTGTGGAGCCAAACTGCTGCTGGTTCTGCTAAGGGGGTCAGGTGCACCCACCACAGCATCCAGCTGAGCTCTCCCAGTCCCTTCCAGTCTTGGTTTTGACTATTCTGGTGTCACACACCCCAAACACCCAAAATAGTTTGCCCTGTGTTTGCTTTGGGCAGCCCAGGAGCTCAGCACCACATATTTTGGGGCATGGTAAGAGCAGAAAGCTGTGCAGAACCCAGGAGGTTCAAGCAGCTGCAGGAAAGGTGCATTGCACCCTTTGGAAAGCAATTTTGGAATGATGGATCTGCTCCTGTGTCCAGGCTCTGAAAGAACAGGGAGATAGATGGGAGAAGCTGCAGGGAAGAGTTATAGGAATGATTCAGGAGCTGGAAAAGCACGTGAGAGATGAAAGAAGCCCTGGCTGTGGGAATTACTGCAACAAAGGTTGAGAGACTGCTGAACTGCTCTCTGTGCTTCCCAGTGAAGACAGAGGATAGGAAAGGATCTCCAAGGATCCCTGAGCTGGAGTTCAAGTGTTCACAAAGCATTTGATCAAGGCTCTCAGGCACAGGGTGTGATCTTGGGGTGTCCTGTGCAGGGCCAGGAGTTGAACTCAATGATCCTTGTGGGTCTGTTCCAACTGAGAATATTCCATGATTATTTGGAGGAGGCCTGGCTGGCACAGGCTGGGGGAGAGCCAGCAATTAAGCAATGTGGCTAATTGCAGGTTGCATTCCTGGGAAGTCTGTGAGCACTCACAAACCCCGAAGGAATTGCCTATTCCAGCACTGTTCCAGTTCCAGACCCTCACGTGTCCTCCCTGGTGCTCCGAGGATCCTTCTCAAGGATGCTTTTGCTCAGGACAGATGTTGGAAGCTGAGATCTTTTTGCCAGCATTAATTGCACTCCTTATTTACCTTTCCTACAGCTCAAATTTCGCTTTTCTCTCATTTCAGCCCCTCTTCCTCTCCACATCCAAAGCTAAAACAGATGGCCCCGCTGCAAAAAGGCAGAGCACAATTCTGCTTACAACTTCCTAACCAGGTTTGCACTGTGTCCATCATCAATTAAAACTGAGATGAAACCCCCAAAAAGTCATTAGCAGTTTAGCAGAGGGTCAGAAAACAGGTTATTGACTTGCTGTATCACAGCTCCGAAATTCTCTTAAGAATAGAGCACTCTAGATTAATTGGGGGGAAAATGGATTGGAAAGTTGCAATTAAGTTGATGTCATAATTTTGGAAGAAAAACAGCTGTTCTGCTACAGCTGTAGTTCTCTGCCTGACTTTAATTGGTGTCCCAGTCCCAGTTGTCTGTATTGATAAAAAACTGCCCACTAAAAAAAGTATAATTGGCATTGGTTTAAGAGTACAAACTCTTTAAAGAAAAAAAATGATTAAAATCTAGACTAACTGCAATAATTTTTTTTTTTTAATCTTCTGGAAGTTTGGGGAAATTCTCACAGCTCTACACAAGAGTGAGGTGGGATAAACAGGTAGAAGAGCCTGATGCTTCATAGCACGGCCACTGGAATGGTTTGGCAGTGACCTCTGAGCCCCACTGGTTGGCACCAAGGATCTCATTAGCTGGGTTATCTTTTAACCAGGACCTGAGCAGTGCAGGGACATTCTACAGCTCACTGAGACACAGAGGGGAGCTGGGGGAGAGGCAGGGAAGCCAGCACTGCTGGGAATGAGCATTTCTGCAAACAGGAAACCAGGGTTTCTCCCGGCCAGCAGGAAGGAAGCCCAGCCCTTCCATAACTCCTTTGGATGGATCTTTCCATCAACAACCCTGTATGAGAGGCTTTTTCATAGAATCACAGGCTGGTTTGGGTTGGGAGGGATCTTAAAGGCCATCTCATTCCACCCCCCTGCCACAGACAGGGACAACTTCCATGAGAACAGGTTCCCAGAGCTCCATCCAACCTGGTCTTAAACACCTCCAGGGATGGGGCAGCCACAGCTTCTCTGCCCAACCTGTGCCAGGGCCTGCCCACCCTCACAGGGAAGGATTTTTTCCAGCCTGGATAACTTATGTCTTTCCCACACTGCATTTCCCAATCTCTGCAGAGGCAGCACCACCCAGCACTTACAAATTGAAGTTTCTGATCAAGCAAGTTTCTCACAGCAAAATCCAGTGCTCCAGAAAAAAGCAGGGATTGCTCTCAATGCCTCTGCCTTGCCTGGCATTTGAAAATGCGCCAGGACCAGGACAAGCCTGTAAGGTCCTGAGGGGTCCCTGGTGCTGGGGGGGATGCAGCAGTGCTGGGGAAAAGAAGGAGAAACTGAGTTCCTGGCCTTCTAACAGCGTCTCTGCTACATGAGAGCCAATAATCCTTCACTGCATTTCAATTAAAGCACTTGGAAGTGCCGACTCTGGTAACTTCAGGCTGGCAAAGGGCAACTCCCTTTGCTTGCCCTGAGCCTTCCCCAGGGGCTTTTGCTGAACTGCCCCATCTCAGCAATGCCACTTCTTTTTTTTTGTGTTTATACCCTTCAAACCACTCTGCACAAGCATCAGATTCTCCTTTGCCATCGTTCACTTGAGCTTTTCATATTTAACTCTTTTAATCTTCTGCCAATAAATCACTCCCTTCTGAGCCTTCATCATTTCCAATGCTGTCCTCAAAAATCCCTCCAGCGTGATGACACCCGTCAGGCAGAGTTAATTAATAGATGGCAGATCTCTTCCAGGGCTGAGCTGCACTCCTGGAAAACAATCTGAAAAGGGCAAAGGACAGAGAAGATCAGCTTGGACTGTTGGGTGGGACAGCCACAGCTCCAGAAAGGGAGGAGGAAACTCAAAGCAGGGCTTTGCAAGGTGGCTGAGGAGTAAGTGGGTGTCACATCTCTGTGCAAGGCCAGGCATGGGGTAAGGACACTGGGATGGACACTGCTGGGAGGAAGATTTATTAACCTCTTATTCCCTTATTTTTTTCCCCAGCACTCTCAAAGTCACCTACTCGCTTCTGCATCACTTCCAAAAAAAGAGTTGCAGGTGCTGATAGCATCTGACATCTCTCTGATTTACTGAAAAACTGCTGGGGAAAGGAAGCACAGATAAAGGAAGCCAATTCATCCAGCTATCCCATGTGGATAAGCCCTCTGGAGACTCCAGAGCTTCATACCCTGTGCTGAAAACCATCCAAGCAGCCTCACCTGCATCAGAACCTGTCACAAACCCCTTGGCTGCACGGAAAGTTCCTGCTCCAGCTTCTGGGCAGCATCACCATGGCCTGACCCAGGTCTGCCTTCCCTCCTCCCAGGTGCAGCTGGGCAAAGAGGGGCTTCTGCTGTGCTGGGGAGGAGCTGAGTCCTCATTGTTTCTGTCCTCATATCCACAGTGGTCTAAATGCCACGGAATCGCTCAGGGCCTGGTGTCTGTCAGGGTGGGGAGCTGAGATAAGCAGAGCAGCAGATATACCAAATACTTTTGCCCCCTGGAGCCCAGAATGCTTGTTGGGTTGCTCATGGTGGCCACCACCAGCTTCAGGATGCAGATGGAAAGGTGTAGCCTTCCCCCGATCTCCCCCTGGCACCCACCACCCTTTCTTTACCAAAGTCCCTTCCCAGAGCCCTTCCAGTTTGAAATCCACCCTTTTTTTTTTCCATGCCCATGTGGGCAAGGAAGCTGCAGGCAGGTCCTGGGTCCATATCCAGGTGCCAGAGCTCTGCCTGCCTGATAGACACTGACAGGGAGAGACAACACCACACTCACAGCATTCCCACTGATTGTTTCCTGGAGAAGCTCATCCCTCCAACTATTCAATCCAGGTTGGATGGGGCTTGGAGCAACTTGGGATAGTGGAAGGCACCCCTGCCCAGAACTGGGTGATCTTTAAGGTCCTTTCCAACCCTTCCAGTAGGTTCATTAGGGGAAATTGCCCATCCTTTGGTGGAGAGCACCAATCTGGTGGCTGGTTTCATGACTAACAAGCTGCCAAGTGATTGCAGAAAAATCTGATGGCATCTCCACATGCCCCTGTAAGATTCCTACTGTCATTCCAAACTGTTTATCCTGAGATGAGCATGAGAGGAGAAAGGAGTCCATGCAGATGTTATCCATCTGAGTAATACTGGTGACCTTGCACTTGACAACCCTGCAGGCAAGTGAGTCCATCTACTTTGTGGGCTCAAGCTAGCACAGATAATAAACTTGAGAAACAGCGTATGAAACAGTTATGTTGCCTTCTGGTAAAAGGGAGGGGGAAAAAAATGTCCCCAAACAATAGCAGCCAAGAAAAAACATCAGGGAAAGGTCAAGGGTGGGGGGACTGAAGGGATGCTCCGAGGCTGAGTAGGTGTGAGTGAGGCTGCAAGGCACTGGGAGCTCAGGACAGTCACCAACCACTTACAGCACACTCTGAGAGGGCTGTGGGAGAGCTTTGGGGATTCTTGCCAGCTCTCAATACCACACAAGGACTTGGCCTTCAGCATTGAAGCCGAAAGCAAACGATATTTAGGAGGTCCTCTTCTGCTTGGCTCTGCTCGCTCACCCTTTCTTGGCAGCAAGTCCAGTGAAATAAAATGATCCTGGCTAAGAGAAATCCAGCCTCAGTGGATTTTCAGCAGGAAAATAAAGGGGTATGACACCCTCAGGCGTTGGCTGGGTCAGCAGTGGGGGCATCAGGGGGCAGGGAAGGTTCTGGTTTAACCAGCTCCCAGGCAAACCAAGGGTTTCCTTCCTTCTTTCCATGAGGAAGAAGATGGGCTTTGCAAGCAAAGGGTGGGACATCAGCACATACCTGAATCTCCCCTCAATCTTCCCTCCCCTCAGGAAATAAACACCCAAGCAATTATTGTCTCAGTGCTCAAACAGAGAATGGGGCTGCCTGGGCCTTTGGCTCCTGTTGGTTGGGCTTCTTTCAGAGTTGTGTCACAGTGACCTCAGGGAAAGCCTGAAACAGAGCAGGAGCACTTCAGACAGGCGTGGGGCAATGCTTGAGGGCATGTCTTGGGAGGGGACAAGCACTGCTGGAAATCAAGGAAGAGGCATCCTCGAGGAAGGAATACTTACCCGTCCCGCAGAAGGGAAGTGCTGCATTGTGGACACTACTCGAGGCAGCCATTCCCAGGGATTCCCATTTCCACTGTGGCCCCCGTCTGCTCAGTGGGAATATCTGCTCTGAGGGCAATCAGGGGGCAGGAGATGTGTCCTCTCCCCCTGGGCCTGGTGATGTCAAGCCTGGGTATATCTCATTTAGCTGTTTCTTCTCCCCTCCTGCTTCTCTGCACTGTAAGAGCCTCATGGCACGTGGTGGCTTCTGCTTTTACTCCAGATGGAATTTCGGGGCAAAATCCAAAGAAAAAGCCTGTTAACAGCTTTGGGGCTGGAAGCTGCCAAACTGCTGGAGGAGCCTGCACCACTCCTTGCAGAAGTAGGTGGGCACCATCCCTGTCAGCACATACTGCTCCAAGGATGCACAGCACCTACAGCCCAGATGGGATGAGCACTTGCTGCTTCAACACCACAATCTTGGCTCCCAAGAACCCTCCTGATCTCCTGATTTCACAAATGATCACCATTTTCCAGAAAAAAATGCTTTGCTTTCTGACTCTAACTCCCTGTCTCCCTCATTTCTCCTTTCTCCAGGTACCCTCCAGCCTCTTCCCGGGTGGAGAGCTCTCTTGGTAGGCAGGATCTGCTACAGAAATGCTCTTGCACACCGGGATTTGAAAGTGTCCGGAGGAAACTCTTGAGGACTGGCAACTGGATTGTCCTTGAGCCCCTTTCTGGACACCACAAACCTCAGTAATAAGTCCAAGCCAGACACACAGTCCTCCCTCCTCAGCTGACAGTGTTTAACTAGGACAAACCCTCCCTGGCCTCTGTCACTGAGGAGAGCAGCAGGTCCACCTGCTCTCTGCTGTTTGTGTTTGACCAATATTTACAAGTGGCTGTGTGACATCTCAGCTCTTTAACCCCTGAGCTGTTGCAATCAGAGCTGTGTCTCATGATGCTTTAGAGGCAGGTTTTGGCTCCTGCCCGAAACAGAGCCATGGGTTTGTAGAGACACCAGGCTGTTCTCCCCAGGGAAAAGACCAAAGATAAGATGAAGACAGAGACGAGGATTGCTCTTGTGCCGGGTTGTGGTATCTGAGCAAATAATTTTTCTCCTACCTGCAAGGCTCGAAGAGAAAAGAGGCAGCTAAAGATGCCCTCTGATCACCACCTGGTTGGTAGGAAGGGTACACAACCCAAGGGAAGTCTCTCTGCTCCTGGAGTGTCTTCTGGGTGGAGAGCTGTGTCCTACAGAACATCTCAACCAACATCAGGTCCTGGTCTTCAGAGGAGGAGGACTCAGGGTGATGCTTGCCAGCCCTCAGCCCACCCCCAGACCTTATACACCAAATAAAACAGCCCCCTCAGCTCTGTTACACCCTTTGCACTCGGGTGCCCACCCTCGGTTTGCATTCACATCTCCTCCCACCCTCCCCAGAGGCCGGTCCTGGAGCCCTGCAGTGCAAACCTTGCCCTAGGGTTTATTGAGCGCAGGGCTGGGCTTTGAAGAAGGTGCCTTAATCCTTATCAGCTGAGGAGAATTTCATCAAACAGGCAGCGGCGGCGGCGAAATGGAAATGCGAGGATCCATAATTCATGACGGAGCAGGCACAATTTAAGAGGTGTGCTCAGCTGACACCTCGTTCTCCACGCTCAGGATGATGTCAGGTCATGCGGGATTAGGCAGACAGGAGCTTTTCCCTTTGTTCTGCCGAGCTCCAGGTGCGCCTTCGGGGATCGGGGCGGGATGAGCTCGGTGCCCACCGAGACCTGCGGCACCTGCGCCGTGTCAGAGAGAAAAGGGCTTATTTACACAGAAATGAGAAAGGCAAATACCCACAATAAATAGCGGCAGTGGCGGGGAGCGAGGGCTTATTGGCAATTTCCTTCGCTGCTTTGCAAGGGTGGAGATAACCTTGAGCTTCTCCCCGCCGGGGAAGGGATGCGGTCCCGGGAAATGGCACGAACCGGCGGGGTCTCACCGCGTGGGTCAGCTGTGTTTGGGGCTGGGGGTGTGCACAGGGAGCGGGGCAGGACCTGGGATCCTCATGGATTCGAGGGACAGGCAGGCGCCCCTGAGCATTGGACGGGGCAAAGCCTGCAGGGAAAAGTGCCTAATTCCTGCCTGGGCTTCCCGATCGATCCCCTCCCTTGCGTCCCTGAACAGCCACTGCCACCAAACAGTGCAGGTGACTCCTCGTCCTCACTGCACAGGGGGACACGAAGGTGGGACCTGAAGATGGGACCTTCACCCGGAGAAGGTGAAGGGATGTGGATGACGCCAGGGAAATGTGAATCCCAAGGGATTTATCCCTCTCGATCCCTGCACGGGAAACCCAGCGCTGTTTCTCTGGGGCGACTGTCCTCCATTCGGGGAGGGAAACTCGGGGGGGTTTGTCTTTTCCCAATGGGGAATGTAGGAAGGATGAAAAGCCCAATCTGGTATCCCACCCCAACTCCCACTCGAGATACCAAAATAACCTTCCAGGTTCTTCCCAACCCATCCCGAGGCAGGGGAATTTCTCCTTCCCCTGCTCAGATTCGAGCCAAAGGCAGATTGATGACAAATTCCTGGGGTGGGAGGGGGAAGACCCAGCACTGCATCCCCCACAGCACCGCTCCCTTCTTCTTCTTTTTCTATTATTTTTCTTATTTCTTTCCCATTTTTCTTTTTTCTCTTTCTTTCTCTTTCTCTTTTTCCTTCTCTTTTTTGCTATATTTTTTCTTCTTTTTTCTTCTCCTTTCCTTTTCTTTTCCCTTTCTCTTTTTCTTTTCTTTTTTCTTTCCTTTTTCTTTTTCTCTTTCTTTCTTCATATTTTTCTTTTTCTCTTTTTTCTTCTTCTTTTTACTTTTCTTTTTCTCTTTCCCCCTTTTTTTCTTTTCCTCTTCCTTTCCCCCTTTATTTTCTTCTTCTCGTTCTTTTCCCCTTTCTTCTTCTTTCTTCACTTTCTTTTTCTCTTCCTTCCCCTTTTTACCTCCAAATGATGCTTAATCCGTCAGGCAGTTCTTGAGAACTTCAGCAAAGCAGCCGGGGCAGCAGTGGAGCCTTCGGGGGAACCTGTCCCTGATCCCACCACACCTTTCTCCAGCTCCAGACACGACGTTTCCTCCTGGAACGAGCCATTAAATTGCTTTCAGCACCATCGCTGTCTCCGATTCATCGGAGCTTCCCCGCGTGGCCAAGACTCTGAGCATCCCTGCCGAGGGATAGAGAGCCCTCTGCTGTCCACCCATCCAGCCCCCTGGACTTGGAGCACCTGGGATGGGGGTCCTGCTGCTCCTCCTCGCTCATCTCTGCACATCCCGGGTGGAGGGATGCTGTAGGTGGAGACGGATGCCCTGGGAGAGGCTCATCGGGTCCCACAAGGTGCTGCTTGAAAAACGGGCTCATGTGGCTTCAGGACAGCTGGGGATTCACGAGGTCGGGGAAGGAGAGTGATGGGGCTTTCCACAAAGCCCCCAAAGTCACGGAGGTTCTTGCCCCTGCGCAAACACCGTGTTCCCTGTACCTGGTGGGTCTCCATCAGCACCACCTGCTACAGCTGCTCTCCAGCTGGGCAGGGTTCCCTGAATCACTGAATCATGGAATTACAGCCTGGCGAGGGTGGAGAGGGACCTTAAAGATCCTCCTCTTCGTGAGCAGGGACACCTTCCACTAGACCAGGTGGCTCTAAGCTCTGTCCGGCCCGGCCTTGGACGACGATCTGACCTTATGAGCCCCCTGGGCCACCAAAACCATCCTGGGCGTGGCAAACAGTGCCCTTGGGATGTGGAGAGAGTTCCCTCTGGAAGGGACCAGTGTTTCTGAGCTCCCCACCTTCTCCATCCCCCAGTTCCTTCCTGCCTGGCATTCTGTCTCCAGTGTCAACACTCACCTCAGGTCTCTCTGTTTACCTTATGCCAGATAACCTTAATATAATAGTAATTTTAATTACTGCTAACTGTAATCACATATAATATAATTATTATAGCAATACAATTATTTAATGATATAATTATTTCATCATCATTTTATTGACATTTAATAGAATATCGAATATATTATAGAATTATTAATATATTAGGTAACATTAATGTTATACAGTATATGATATAAAATAATAATACTGTGATATACAATAATATATTTACAACAATATTAAATAACAAAATCATATAATATATTAATACAATATATAATATATAATGTATAATTATTTTATATAATTGATGTCATATATTATTAATATATATTATCACCATATCATTAGCTCTAATATTATTTTTATATTAAGTTATAAATTTTTAATATAATTTGATATTTTTATTATTACATGACTATTAATTATTAATGCAATGTTTACTTATAGCATAATAAATTGTACACAATGCTCCTGTTACATGTAGAGGTGCTAGGAATGTTGGATAATCCATGCCATTCCCAGCACAAAGGTTGTCAGATCATTCCGCTTTTCATACAGATCATGTCAGCTCATTTCTACAGACACAGGGAGGTCTGTGGTTGTACCAACGTTACCACAAGCCTTCAGCAGCATTTCCAGTTGGAGTGCAGGAAAAATTGGCAGGATTCAATAATTCATGTCCTCGTAAAACTGGCCTAAATGGTGAAAGGGAGAGTTAAACACAAAGTGGTCCCCAGGGCCACAATTCCTCGCTCGTGCTGGCGGCCTTACCTCACACACAGGATTCTGCCAGTTTGCTTTATTAGTTGTCCATAAAAGCCTTGTTAGCCCATTCCACTGGTTATGCATTATTTATATGTGACATCTCCTTATCTGGAGGGATTGGCTCCCTTTTCTGGCCCCTTTGGGGTGTGGGGGGTTTCTATCCCTCCTTGGGTTGCCCAGCTGTGTCCAGAGACACAAAGAACAGGACAGAAACCCTCCAGCCCCATGGCCAGGACACTTTCAGAGCCCACAGTGCTCCCAGGATCAGCAGAAGGGTGGCAGGAAGGATGCAGGGACATCCTTGGAAGGATGGGAGACTCCTCTCCCCACACTAACTCCAGGCAGGCTGCAGCAGTGGATCCTCACAAAGATGCTTTAGGACAAGGAAAAGGAAATATTCCAATGTCAATAGCAAGACTTTTTGTTGTTTCCAACCAGACACAGAGCAATCCTTCATTTTTAGTAGGTACTTTTTTAAGTGGGAACAAACTGGACCCCAAGGTTGGGGTGACTCCCCCAGACAAGTGGTCAGGCTGTAGGTAAAGTGTTTCCAGAGCCAAATTCCCCCTTTGCTCATCCCTCAAACTCAGGCTGGGAAGATGCCCCATCTCAGCATCACTTGGGGCAGTGATGGGAGCAGAACTTCACACTTGCCTAAAAATCCTGCTGTGCTTACAGTTTTCCTGGCCAAACCCATCTTTTCCTAAGGACAAGGACACCCTGCCTGCTCCACTTGAGCCACAGAATCATCTTTGAATGGTTTGGGTTGGAAGGTCCCCATGTGTTGGCAACCCATTCCTGAGCCTCTGGAGTCAGCCAAACCAGGCTGAACAGGGGGAATTTCATCTCCCCTGCCTCTTGCCCTCACAGGGATCACATCCTGAGTGTTAGCCAGAGATATCCCACTGATCCCATTTACAGTCCCTTCTGCAGCCTCACACCAAATCCAAGCTCTTGCCTTCCTTTGCAGGCACTGCTGAGTCCATGACACACAATTTGTCCTCTCAAACGTTGCTGGAGGTCTGTTCCCACCCTTCCTCCTCCTCCTCCTCCTGCTCTCCACCATCCACCTTGTTACACAGGCACTCAGAGCTGAGTTTGCACCCCAAAAAGCAAACACAAAAGTTTTTGTGCCTTTCCCTTTGGCCACCCCCATTTAATGTTGGTAATAAATGCTGGGGTTAGAGTAGTGAGGGATATTCCCCCTCTCCCAGGAGTTTCCTCAAGGGAAAATGAAGCCTTTTGCAATGCAGGCACCTTTTTGGGCTCTGCCCTGGTTCAGATGCCCCCACACCAGATGCCACCAGGCCAGAAGCAGGTCCCCAGTGCCGGAGCCAGGCTGTGGGTTTGCTCTGCCTGTGGAGAGGAGATGAGGGAGAGGAAAACCACGTTTTGCCTCCTCTGAATCTCGCTGATTAGCGTTCAAAATCTGATGAAGCTGGAAGGAGGATCTGCTCTTGTTTTAATGGATCATGATGCCGAGGTGGCTGGACTCTGGATGTGGAAATGGAGGGCTGTGCTAATGTGACAAGAATTAATGAAACATAACCAGACTTTCATATAATTAAAACCAGTAATTGCTGGAAAGATGGCTCATGCAAAGCGACGGGCTGGGGGTGGGCAGGCCTGATTAAAACTGGTGACTGGCTACAAATGATTAGATTAAAATCAATTAACTGTAGAATTGCTGTCTGGCATATGGAAGGATAATTCAGTTACATAACTGACAGCAGGATTTGCACTTTGCAAATGTTGTTTCAGTGCATCAGACCAAGCTTAGGCAAACTGGTTATTTAACAGGACACACTTGTGAATTCTGATTTTGAGGGTGGGATTGGGTAACACGATGCAAGGAAGAACCCTCAGCCCAGGGCAGTGAGTGAACAGCAAGAAAGCCCAGAGACGGCTGTGAACCCCCACGATGCCCTGGTTATGTGTAAACAGGAGCTCTTTTCATTACACTTTTAAAGACTGGCTGGATTAAGGAAGCATTAGAGGAATTCAACGCTCCGTGTGCTCCCTCCTCCCGGGAGCCTGCTGCTGGTGCTGCCCATTAGTGCTAATGCAAGTGCATTAGCTCCTTGAAAGGACTCCTGTGTTACTGCATCCCTGATGACTTCATTTCTTCTTCCTTCCTTAAAACCTGGGAAAAGTAGGGGGATAAAACTCAGAGAAAATTAGGGGGATAAAAGTCTGCGGAGCTTGGCCACCAGTGCTGATCCCCTGCCAGCTGATGCTGGAACACCCTCCTGCCTCGGGGTTTGGGGATGGATGGGTCAAATAAACCCCAACATCCTCTGTGCCTGAGGAAGGCAAATCCTGTCCCACCTCTAAGGCTCCTCATGGCACTGTGGATGAGCAACCAGCTCTGGAAATAAAGAGCTGAAGGTACCAGCCCAAGGGGCTGAGCTTGCAGCTGTCCCTGCCCATGGCAGAGGGTTGGAACTGGGTGATCTTCAAGGTCCCTTCCAATCTAAACCCTTCTATGCTTCTGTTTCTGGTGAGCCAGACTCCAAGCTCATTTTGTTCCCACACCCTAAAAATGCCTCCCAAAACTTCAGAGTGGTGCAGGAAGAGGTTCAAGTGGTGCAGTGAATTTGGCCCAGCTGCAGTTGTGTCCTCAGGAGGGGAAAGCTGCTGGTTCTACTGCAGAGTGCCTGGCATGGTCCATGGGATGGGTCGTGGGCTTTCCCCTCTCCTTTCCCAGAAAATCTATCCTGGAATTCCTCTGGAAATCTCCCACACCAGCAAAACGACGTGAGCTTTCTGTAGAAGAGGCAAAAGTAGATTTAGGTCAAAAATTACTATGTATAGAGCAGAGAAGCATCTCCTGAGCCATCTGCCATGCACCAAAGCCAAACTCTGCTTAGAGCCTGATGAGGCTTTAAAAAAAAATATAAAAACTGACTGGCTTTCAGTCAGGGCTTTCAAACCACCTCTCTTTATAGGGCTGTTCAAACATGGCTCCACTAAGCTGCTGTCCATCATGAATAAGCTCTTGGTTCTTGCTGTCAAGGAGAAAATTAACCCCACTTCTGCCTCTCCACTCCAGGAAGGCTGTCCAGAGTGGGAAGAGTCCTCATGTCCAACCTCAGCTTTGCCAGGCTGAGGAAGCACATCTTGCATTTCCTGCTGCTTCCCAAAGGTCCTGGGAGGGACCTTTGCAAAAGATGCAAAAATACTTTCCTCTCACTGGTGATCTCCACAGAGATCTTTCTTCTCTTCCCTTCATCTCCTGTGTTTGGTTGTTGTGGATCGATACAAAATCCCTCTTTTCCCATCTCTAGGATCAGCATCTCTCCATGCCTCATCCACGGCCCATCTATGACTTCTAGGTCTTAGCCATGATCTTTTTTTCCCTGCTTCTTTTCCTCCCTCCAGTGGCCAGCCATAAAGCACAAACAGCTGGATGCCTTTTTGAAGGCATGGAAGGAAGTTCCACGCATCCCAGTGCGTGGCCATATTATCCCATATAAATCCCTCCCCGTTGCATGGAAGGTCTGCAAATCACCAGCCCTCAGGATAAAATCCCTTTCATCGTGGAGAGATGAATAATCATTTCCCTTCCCGAATGAGACACAGCAGATTTATTGTCCTGACTCAGCCTGCAAGTTTATGTGAAGGAGTAAGGTCAGGACAGAGTTTATAAACTTTGCCAGTATTCCCGCTCTGGGAGGTTTTCTTCTCCCTGACAAATGCTGGTTCCCTGTTTGGTGTCTTTAATACAGCCAGGACATGGATATTTCACTGATAATTCACCTACCTGCAGTGAATCAAGTAGGAAATCTCTGTGTGCTCTCATGCCTGATGCTGGAAAATCACTTTGTTCTCCCCAACCCAACCCCAGATGAGGACAAACCTTCTCTGAATTTTGACATATCTGTATATTTTCCTGTTCAGAATAATCTCCAAAAATCTGCCTTGAAGCCAAATGATCCGATTTGGATTTGAAAAGGACAAAGCTCTGGTCTGGTTTGGGACTTTTTAAACTGTTATCACATGCTTAAATTAAAACCCCCAAAAGAAGTTCCAAAGGGGAAAAGGAGCCTGGTCCATTTCAACTTTACAAAAACACTTTGCTCTGGGGATGTCTCAGTGAGTTTTTGAAATGAAACATATCTGTGAAATGCTGCTCACTGAAGGAGCCCACAGCTCATTGCATGTTGAATGAGCCCTTATGTCCAAGTCATTCCCCCTTATCCTGTCCCTCCAAACCTTTGCTCCAAGTCCCTCTCCAGCTCTCCTGGAGCCCCTTTAGGCCCTGCAAGGGGCTCTCAGGTCTCTCCAGGCCCTTTCCTTCCCCAGGTGAACCCCCCCAGCTCTCCCAGCCTGGCCCCAGAGCAGAGGGGCTCCAGCCCTGCAGCATCTCCAGTCCCTCCTCTGGACTCTCCAGCAGCTCCAGGTCCTTGTGCTGCTGTTCCCAGGGCTGGGGGCAGCTCTGCAGGGGG
>JAWWTY010000001.1:340134-395304 GCA_035222235.1 Margarornis squamiger | reverse complement strand
CAGCTTCTCTGCCCAACCTGTGCCAGGGCCTGCCCACCCTCCCAGCCAGCAATTCCTTCCCAATATCCCATCTAACCTTGGCAGGGTGAAGCCATTCCCCCTTGTCCTGTCCCTCCATCCCTTGTCCCCAGTCCCTCTCCAGCTCTTCTGGAGCCCCTTTAGGCACTCAAAGGGGCTCTCAGGTCTCCCTGGATCCTTTCCTTCCCTAGGTGAAACCTCCCAGCTCTCCCAGCCTGGCCCCAGCCCTTGGAGCATCTCTGTGACCTCCTCTGGACTCACTCCAGCAGCTCCAAGTCCTTGTGCTGTTGGGGTCAGGGAGCTGGAGGAGATGTCCTGGAGGGCCTTTTTCCCAGACAGAAGCCCTTAAAAACAGCCTGTTCCCACAAGTATCCAAATAGAGGATCAGCTTCCTCTGACTGTGGAGTTGTGGGATCACAGGGAATGAGGAGCCAGGATCGTTGCTCATCACCCAAGGGCACAGAATCCTGCATGGGAGGGACTTTTGCAGTGCTAAAAATCAGTGTGCTGGGGAGAAATGGCCCTGTGCACTCCAACCAGGGGCTGCTGGTGCTGATTCCCCCCTGGAGGAAGAAAACATTCCCATTCCCATCTCACTGCCACAGGCTGGTAGATCAGAACAATACCCAAAGTCAGAAATAAATGGGTTGAATAATTTAGAGGGCTCTGGAAGAGGGGAATGGCAGAGCACGCCGCCAGGAATAGGAAAGCAGGGCTAATAAAAGCAAGAGACAGGGGGAAATTCATTAAACATTTTTCAGACAAGAACATTTTGCCACTCGCAGAAAAAAAATAAATATTAAACTGGAAAGGAAGGAAACTTGTTCTACAGATGGGTTTTTTGATAGGAACTACATAAAAAGCTGAAGAAACATTTGATTAAAGATTGGGAGAGAAAAGCTTTAAAAAAAAAGTGTCTCTGACCTTAATTTCAATTTTTTGAGGCCCAGACCCACTCCTTTGGGTCCTGCCTGTGGAATCAGCCTGCAGGGTCACCTGCCAAGGCTCTCCATACACAGGGGTGTTTGTGGCAGCACTCAGATAAAGGGATGCCATCAATCAGGTTCCAGCACAGGCCACTGAGTGTCTCAGGGGCTCATCCACAGCACCTTCCAGCTCCTTTTTTGTGCAGCATTTCTCCATTCCTGCCTTTTTTGATCTTTTAGCAGTCACTGTCTCTGCTCTCCCATAACCTCCATCCCAGTTGCTGCCCCCTCCAGCACTGGGGAGCCCAAATTTGCCATGAGCTTGTTGCAACCATGTTCCAGCTCAGTCACTTGATGCTTCTGGAGCACTTTTTGGCCCCTTGGTGTTGCCCAGGGGCAGAGCACTGGTGTCCCCTTAGTGCAAACCTTCTGAGATCTTTAAAGGAAAATCCCTTGTCGAGTGCAAAGAACATAAAGATCCTTCTTTAAATGCCAGGGCAGCCCCAGCACTGTATTGTAGGAGAGTTTCTTCATGTCTCTATGAGTTATTACCACCATTTCCCCTTTTTCTTGCCCTCTTCTCACCCACAACCCTTTCTCTGAACCTGCAAGTCTCTAAATTTACCTCCAGTTGCTGGCTTTGACATCAGGATGGGCCATTTGTGTCACCCTTTCCTTCCCTGTCTTTGCAAACTCCACTGCTTCTGACATTTAAAGACCAAACAAACCAGGCTAAAAGCTTCTGCTCTTTGCAAGGATAATGATTAAAAGGGACAAAATAATCAATGCTTGCAAGGCAAATATGTGTGAATAATCCAGAGTGTTTGCAAAGCCAAACCAGGGCAATCACAGGCTGGAAACCAGAAGTGGGACAATTAGAACAGGTAAAAGCCTGGCATAAAATCACAAAAAAGCCCCTACCTTTGCAGGGGGAGGAATGGAGGAGCTTCATCTCAGCTGGAGCCATGAGCTTTCCTCTGGTTTGTGGAATAGGGATGAGTAGGAGGTTTAACTGGTTGTGGATTTATTATTTGGGATGGCCTGAAGGAAAACAAGGATTTGTGTCCAAGCAGCCTCTTTTCATGATTCTTGGTTGCCACCCTCAACACGCTGAGGTCAGGCTGCAGCACAGAGAGCCCCAGGCAAAGCCTGGTCAGACAAATAGACAAAGCCCAGCTGGGAAAGGAGAGCTGCTTGTGGTGCTTTTCCACCACACAGGTGAGCAAAGGCCGTCAGCACCAAGATTTCCCTGGCCCATGCGGATCCTCAGGGATCAGACCCCGAAGACTCAAGGAGAGGTGGGGGCACCAAACACACAGGCTTTGGATCAGAGGGGAAAAGTGGTCACAGGACACTGTAACAAAGGACAGGACAAGGGGAAACGGCCTCAAGTTGCACCAGGGGAGAATTAAGTTGGATATGAGGGAAAATTCCTTCCTGGAAAGGGTTGTCCAGCCCTGGCCCAGGGATTTAACAGCCATGCAGATGTGGCACTTGGGGACACGGGTTAGTGGTGGCCTTGGCAGTGCTGGGGGAACAGCTGGACTCCATGGGCTTTTCCAACCTAATTATCCTATGATTTAAGCTCTTCTCACATCAGCATGTGCTGCTTCCAAAAGGGTCTTTGTGGAGTCACAAGGACAGAGCAGAGAGCGTAGCCCCTGTGTCTCCAGATGAAATACAAATTTGTCTCTCTGCGTTTGCTATAAAAGGTTTTATTTTCCTGCCCAGCTGCCTCGCTGGTGGTGAAGAAGCAGGGCTCAAAATGAAAGCAAGAATTTTCCTCTGCAGGTGCATTTAAATGTAATCTTCCAGGCCATAAATCCAGGTTTAATCCGACATGGGAGTACAACTCCCGGCCCCATCAATTCTCCTCCCTTGGTTACACGTGAACATAAAAGGCTCCCTGATTTATCCAGCCTGGAGGAGCTGCTCGGTGTTTCTGTTAACAGCTGATGCCTTATCTATCAATTCCCCACTCCCCCGTGTCCATTCCTGGGTGACTGATTGGGATTTATGGAGACCTGTGCTCCACCTCAGAGCAGACCCACTGCCCCTTACAGTTCTAAAGCACTGGCTTTTACCGAGGGAAATGGGAATATTTATCAGTCCCTGGATACAGAGACAGCAGAAAAATAAGGAAATGCCATTTGAAGGCTTATTTCATTGCCTTTTTTTTTATTTTTAATGTCACTTTTCTGCTAAACCAAGGCCAACAACCCTCTCATAGGACTCTGTTGCCTCTGCAAAGCAGAAGGAAGGGCTGGGTTTGGGCTCATCCAGACCCTGAGTTTCATTCCCTGGGATCCCACCTTCCTTGCTAGGCTTTGTTGACTTTAGATTAACTATAGGAGCAAAGTAGCATCAAAGCGTATCAAGGGTTAATTGCCTTCTGAAAGAACAATGCTGTTTCTCTGCCCATCCATTGCTTTCCCCCATCATCTCAGCATGCCCTTGAATTTTTCCAGCTTGCTTTTCCCCTCCCTGGCCACCTGCCTTATCCTTCTCTTTGCCCATCTTCCTCCTTCCCCATCTTTCCCATTAGCAGAACATGGCAAACCTGCTTAACTCCTCCACCCAAGTGTCACATTGTTGTGTAGGAAACTGCCTTTGGACATGGGATTCCCACTGCCAGGGGCAGGATTAGGTGGGATACTGGATGGAATTCTTCCCTGGGAGGGTGGAGAGACCCTGGCACAGGCTGGGCAGAGAAGCTGTGGTTGCTCCATCCCTGGAAGTGTCCAAGGCCAGGTTGGAGCAACCTGGGCTAGTGGAAGGTGTTCCTGCCCATGGCAGGGGGTGGCACTGGATGAGCTTTTAGGTCCCTTCCAACCCAAACCATTTTGTGATTCCATGATTTCTCTCCCAGAAGGACCACCACAGTGCAGCTCTGCAGGTAGAGCACAGTACATTATCCCCATCCAGGGACACTTTCCAGCAGAGAAGATCACTGGGCACTTCACAATGAGTCCCCTGGGTCCCATCCCTGCACCAAATCCTCAGTGTTCAGCTGTTATTTCTATTACCCACCGTTTAAGTCCCTCATTAGGACCTGTTAATGCCCACTTAATTCTCTCCCAGAACGTAAAGTGCTCGTGTTTAATGAACTCTCTGCAGAGCCAGAGACACCTGGGGAGATTTAAAACAAGTCCTCCAGCAGCTGGTCAAGGTGTGATTAATGCTGTGGACTCAAGGGGAGCAGAACAGAGGGGACAAAAACTCCAAGACCAAGAGGCACAAGCTCTGCCTTGGTGAACAGAGCTTGTTCCCCCCCAAAAAGCAGGCCAGCTCGTGGTGAGGGATGCACTCAACAGTGACATCCACCACCTCTAGCTGTTCTGCAGAGGAAGCCCAAGCAAAATTATGACCCAGAAGGAGAGAATGAATTACTAGGGGAATGGCACACAAAGATTTCCAAGCCATTGAAAGAGGCAGACTGGCTTCTGTGGTTCCCCTAAACCACAAAAGTCTTCTTCTGTGGAAAGGAGGATGCTCTGGGGTACACATCTGAGCCCCAGTGCCATGGGGTGTCCCCAGGAGGGAATTGCCACCTAGATGCTCTTACTTCCCCTGCCTAAACTTCTGGAGGTGTGAAGACAACGCAAAGATGCTTTCCCCACCCCTCTTTTCACTTTTCCTGCCATTAAATAGTTAAATCTTTGCATCCTCCACAATATCCCTGGAAGAGCCTTAATGCATCTGTCACAGGAAGAAACCTGTACTGAATAAAATGGCTGTAGTCTTCACTGGGGTCCATAATCAGCAATTCCCTCTGCCAGGGGGTTTTCCTGCCTCATCCACCTCCTGTCAATTAGCCAGGGAGGAGCCAAGGGTCACTGGAAACATCTTCCAGCCTCCTGCTTTGAGAGGAAAGCTCTGACAGCTCGGGAGCCATCAATGGAGCAAGGAATCATTTGGCAATAATCCTACCTCCTGAGCAAAGATAACAGAGATGCAGTCAGGTCCTGACAGAAAATGCAGGGAAATTCATTTAACAAGTCGTGGCTGCTGACAAATAACTTCCCAGGCACCTGGGGCACACTCGGTGTCTCTCTGTGCACAGCAGCCATTTATCAATTTTATTCCCTTTTTTTTATAATGTTAAAGCATTTTCCCCCAGCTTTTATTGGTGCACTACATATTCTGCACGTCGACAGATCACCAGCACTCTCCTCTCCTGCTCTTTTCCATCCTTCAAGGATTCCTTCAGCTGGAAGTTCTGGGATACTGAGACCCAGGACACGGGACATTTGCTGTTCCCTACGTATTGGTTGGAATTTGGTCCTTTTGGTGCACAGGTGAAGCTCTTCAAATCCTCCTCCAAGTGCAGAGTGTACAACTGCCCCTCGGTTTGCAGAGAGGTCACCAGACTTTGCCAGCAGTGGCATTTACCCAGCGCTGTGCCAGGGGAGCACTGAAGCTCCAGAATGTCACAGCGCCGTGCTAAGGCTCTAAAAGTCCAGCTTTCCCCCAGACAGAGCATATTTCCATGTCAGGAGGCAGCAAGCAAGGGAAGTTGGTTAACTCTGCAGTGCCTGGCTGCTGGGTCACCTTCCCACAACACCAGCTGCAGACACAAGTGCAATTTTCCTCTCCTGACCCCAAAGGAGTTTTTTCCCCACTCTTGAGCAGGAGCTGTAAATTCTTGAAATCCGTTTTTCTTCTTCTTCCCCTTCATTATGAGTCCCTTGCATAGCCCAGGATCCTGGGGAGGAGGCACCTCCACTTGCATCCATCCATCACATGCTGGCACTTCTGGCTCTCCTGCTCTGACACCCACCAGCACAACCTGTCCCTCAGCACACAAACACTCTCCTTACCGTCATCATCTGTTTTCAGAGTCCGACACACTCCTCTTAAAGAGCAACAATCACTGGGGAAACAACCAGCACAAAGCAGGGGTGGGATGAACTGGGATGATTCTGGAAAAGATGGGAAGGGTTGGACTGTGACCAAGTTGAACTGGATGCCATGAAGATCACAGTGCTGCACATTTTTACAGGAACCTTAGGATGCTGCTGAGGTACCACTTGAGCACAACCTGGAGAAGAGAAGGGTCTGGAGAGACCTGAGAGCCCCTTTGAGTGCCTAAAGGGGCTCCAGGAGAGCTGGAGAGGGACTGGGGACAAGGGATGGAGGGACAGGACACAGGGAATGGCTTCCCACTGCCAGATGGGATATTGGGAAGAAATTCTTCCCTGTGAGGGTGGGCAGGCCCTGGCACAGGCTGGGCAGAGAAGCTGTGGCTGCCCCATCCCTGGGAGTGTCCAAGGCCAGGTTGGACGGGGTTTGGAGCAACCTGGGATGGTGGAAGGTGTCCCTGCCCATGGTAGGGAGTTGGAATGGGGTAATTTTTAAGGTCCCTTCCAACCCAAACCCAGGCAGTTCCAAAGGGGCCAACACAGCACCTCGCACCCTGTGCTGGAGGGTCCTTTCTGCAGAGGGGTCTGCTCCCACCCCTGCCAGGCAGGTGTCCCAGTCACCCCACGACTCAGGAGAGGGGGTGACCAGGAGAGCACTGAGGAGACCCCCCTTGGGATGGTGGCAGGATTCCCAGCACACACCCCCCGATCAATCCCTCTGGCTGCTGCTGGAGCCATCACACTGATGCAGCACTTTCATTCCCACAGTGAATTGCTCCCTTCCTCCTCATCCCTCATACTGAGGCCTTTTTTTTTCCTCCCTCAGTTGCTTATTCATACCTTAATGGCACTTGATTTTCAATGGGCTCTCAGAGCCCTTTCTGTGCATGCTATTGGGATTTTCCACATTCCTTTGTTCTTTAAACAACCTTTGCCTGCTTTCCCTGCAGAGACATCTAACTCTGCCCGGGTTACACAACTTCCCCTCTTGGATTTGCCATCCAGCGGGAAGTGGCCATTCTCAAACTGAAACAAGAAGAGCAGCAAAACCTCTGGAATATATAAACAGGCTGAGCTGAGCCCCTCTTGCTCCCTGCAGGGACATCTCCCACTAGACCAGGTTGCTCAAGGCCTTGTCCAAGCTCACCTTAAACACTTCCAGGGTTGGGGCATCCACAGCCTCCTGGAGCAACCTGTCCCAGTATCTCCCCACCTCATGATAAAGAATTTCTTCCTAAAACCCAGCCTAAATTTCCCTTCTTTCCATTTGTATCCACTGCTTCTTGTCTGCAGCTCCTGGTGAAGAGCCAGGAGGGTTTCTGAATGTGAGCTGGGTCTGAGGAGATTGGGCTGGCAAAGTCCTCTGTGCCTGATTCAGCTGCAAACAAGGCATCTCTGTCCCTGCCCTGCCATTTGCACGTCTGCTCTGGGCAAAGTCCCATCCCTCTTCCCTCTCCCTAAAGTGTTTCCTGAAGGATCTCACACCTCTACATTTCCCTTCTTCATAGCAGCTGTTCCACCAGCCTTCCTTCCCTGGATGACAAGGAAGAAGGGATTGGGAACCCTCCAGTGGCCATTGAAACTGGTATTTGCTGTTCCACCAGCCTTCCTTCCCTGCATGACAAGGAAGAAGGGATTGGGAACCCTCCAGCGGCCATTGAAACTGGTATTTGTTGTTCCATTTAACAGCCAATCTTTCCTTGAGCCATTTGCTTTCCAAGGCATTCAGTGCCTGGTGCACCTCCAGCTTTCACATCCATCTCCCCATTTGAGTCCTTTTTATCATAACATTGTTGGGGTTTGCCCTGATCAGATCATTCCAAGCTGCACCTGCAGCCCTGGATGTGGGTGGCAGTCCCTGCTGGTTTGCTCCTGTGGTCTCCTTCCAGGTGAGCCTGGTGACAAGATATCCACACTGGGATCAGAAGGAGCCATGTCTGGGGCATCTGCTGGGCTGCATGTCCTGCTGTGTCCTGTCTAACCAGACTGCATGAACAAAACCTGGGTGAACCTGCTCTGGTGACCTCATCTGCTCCTGGAGCTTCTGGAGCTCCTGAGCTCCAGGTGAGACAACCCCTAAACACAGGTCTGCAAGATCCATGTGGCAAGTTCAGCCCCCAGACTGATCTTAGACCTTTGCCTGCCTGCCAGTGTAGGCAGACATAAGCTGAGTTTAAATTTAAAGCCTCCTGTGGGAGCAAGAATGGAGCCTGTGGGTGGGGTCCTTTTTCCATGGGGCTGACGAGGGATGGATGAAGAGGGAGCTCCTCCAGAGGCAGCTGGAAGGCTTGTCTAGGCTGCTGGGATCTTACAGCTCACTCACTGAAGGTGTTTTTCAGTGCCCAATGCACGGATATTTTAACTTGCTCCTTAATTTGCTCCTTAAAGCAGTTAGCAAAATTCCAGTCATCCATCAGCCCTGGCAGCCCTTCCAAAAGGCATGGCCAGGAACTGCACATTAATTGTGAATGCTTTGCTGAATTTACTGCGTGGCAGGACCGAATTTTTCACTCTGAGATGAAGCATGAACGTGCTGTTTGGCACAATCAATACTCTTTCTGGGTTGCTAGGAAATGATTCAGGGATTCAGTGGGGTATTACCACCTCTCCTGGGCAATGCACAGAAATATAGCAACTCCTCCCCTGCAGTGGAGCCTCTGTGGATCAGCACTGGAAACAGGCTGGGGATAAAACGGGACATCATCACCAAAGGCATCACCAACAGAGATAAAGAAGACATTATCCCACTCTGCTCAGCACTTGTCAGGCCACATCTGGAATACTGTGCCCAGCTTTGGTCCACACTACACAAAAAAGATGTGGGAAAAGACCCAGAGAAGGACCACAAAGATGATCCAGGGACTGAGAAGCTGCCCCATGAGGAAAGGCTGAGAGACCTGGGCTTGTTCAGAGAAAAGAAGGGCCAGGCAGGACCTTACCCCCATGTTCCAGTAGTTAAAGGGTGGCTACAGAGACGGCAGCATCTCTCCTCCCACCTCCATCCAAGGATTCTTGGCTGGCTCACCGTGCCCCTGGGAGGCTGGGATAGCATCTTGGAGGAGGCAGGCAGGGCACGTGGTGTGGCACTCGCCCTGCCGGGAGCTCTAAGAAAAGGTTTAATTAGCAATAGGCATTGTTCATGCTGAGAGGTTGATACGGGCCCTGTGTGGGTTATTCATGAGGTTTTTAGAGCAGCTTCCATCAAGGACTTCTATTTTTTTAATTTTTTCTCAGCTCAGCCTGAGCCCAGATTGGTGGTCGCTGGAGAGAGTGGAAATGGGGCAGTTTGTTACAGGCAGGGTGAGACCTTTCTGTGACAGAGTGCCATCTCCTGAAGGAGAGCTCTTTAGGATGTCTTAGGAGCTCTCCAGGATACAAGTCCACTCCCATATCCCAGACCCTGTCTCCCAAGTTAGCCCTACCTTTATTTCAATTTCATATTTAATTTTTGTATTTCATTTGTGGCCATTTTCCCTGCTTGAATGGGCTGAGAACTGGAGAAATTTCAGACATCACTTGGTCAGAGTTGCAGGTGCATTGTGGGTTTGTTTTTTTTTAAGATGAGCAATAAAAATCTCCCTCCCTTGAGAATTTTTGCAGGGATCTCTGTTTTTCAGTGAGATGTTGCAAATTGCTGCCTGGAAGGGAAAAAGGAGCCACATTCCTGACTGGCAATTGAACAGCTCCCAATGCTCTGTACAACTTCCAGTTCACACAGGTCACGAACTGTTCCAGCAAAGTCTGAAGTTTCAAGCAGTCCCACAACACCTGGGAAAATCCTTTAGGCACGTGCTGGTGTCCCCTGGGTTTTCTGAAGTGTAAATGCACCAGAAATCAGGCCAGGAAGGGTCCTTTGTGCACCTTGGAAACATTGAAAAGGCTTGGCCACAGGAGACAAGGGTGACAGTGGTATTACCCAAACACGTGGGTTTGTGAATTTGCATATCCTTGGACCAGCCATAAATCCACACTTCTCCAGTGGGAAATGCTCACAGGAGCTCCAGAGGCATCACTCCCTCTAAAGCAGCCTTAGCTGATGGTCAGCTTTATTAAATGTTGCTTATCTTAATTGAGCTGCATATGGTTGGAGTCAGCTTCAGTTCGAATTATCCCATGACTTTGCACCATTCCCTGGCTGCCACCGAGTTCTCGCTCCCCGTGCATCTCCAGAGTCTCCTGCTGGTGTCTCTACACCCCAGAATGAGCTGGGACATTCCTCAGTAGCCTCATCCCAGTTCTACTCTCATGGCTCATAAGGCCAAAGTCCATGACTTCTTGCTTTTCCCACAAAACCTCAATCATCACAGCCAGAGGATTTTAAGTCCCATCTCCAGCACTTCAACCCTTTGCTGCTCAGCCTTGCAGGAATGAGCAGGCATTTCTCATCCTTTACAGTAAACAGAGCCTTAACCCAGGCCTTTAAATCTGTCTAGATTTTGAAATAATTGCAAGCAGCCTCCTAACTTGTATGAAGTTTGATTTAAGCCTTAATTTAATGGTTTATCTGGAGAGCAGGAAGTAAGCTGGCACTGCCAATTAGGAGCCATCTGTTTTCTCCTAATCTTTTGCAGGCTTCAGCCCAGTAAACAAGAACCACCCCAGCTGGGCTATCTCTTGTGCCAGTCAGGAGCAACCCACCAGAGCTGCCTCTAGGGACCATGTCCCGGGGTCTCCATGGATGAGGGACTCCTTCCAGCCCTGGGAACAGTGGTGAGCGTGGCAAGGGGTGAGTGGGATGCTCTGGGGAGAGGCTTAAGGACCAGCATGGGGTCAGTGCTGGGGAGGAGGGAGGTGCTTCCTCAACAGAGAGTTGGTTGCTTTGAGCAGGACCCTTCACCCTGATGGCACCTGCAGGAAGACCCTTAGATGGATGGATAGCTCTGGACCGTGAGGGATGGGCAGATTACTCTTCCAGAAATAGCTGTTTCACACAGCAGACCACGGAGAAGATGCCAAGGAGCATCTTTCAGCCCGGAGGGGTGATTGTGGCTGGGAGAAAAGCAGGGCTGCCAAAGACAAAACAACCGCCCCTGCCCAGAACAAGACACCAGGGACAGCCAGGTGTCCCCAGTGGCCTTCCCTGCTCCCATTCCCTGTGTGCACCAACCTCCAGCTGAGGAGGGATGCTGGCTCTGCTCCCAGGCCAGCTGGTCCCATGCCCTTGGTGCATCACCAGAGTCAAGCAATTCTGGCAGCTCTGGAGTGAATGACAACTTCGGACATGACCACATCAGGCTTGTTCATCCCTAAAATCTCTGTGTGGCAGGGGTTTTTTAAAACCCCTATTCTAAGCCCATAAAAGCTCTTTCTGGGGTGCTGGAAGGTTTCTGCCCTCCCTGGGGTGGGGACCGTGTGGAGATAACATTTTCCTCAGTTCCCACGGCATCAGAGAGGTCCCCGGGAAGGTGAGTCAGGAAATGCCTTTGAAAAGTCAAAAGTTGGGGGGCTTTCCTTGCCCCCCCTCCCACACAGCAGTTTCAGAGCACCCCTTTCTTTGGCTCTCCGGAGGTTTCAGCACAACCTTGTTGGGGTTTTATATGCCAGCCATTAAACAACAATAAAGCAGCAATTAGGGAAGGATCATTTACCAGATGTTATCACCTCCCTCGCCTGCGTTTTCTTCTGCACAACCTTCTGGATGCAGCATTTTGCTCCGGTGCCACCTCTGCTGCCCTGCCCGTGGTGGCACAGGTCTCTCTGGTGGCAGAGGAAAGCCCATCCTGCCTGGATCCACAGCCTGAAGAGCAGTAGAGGGAGAAGAGCCAAGCCCAGGCTCGGGAAGCTTAGAGGGCTTTGTGTGA
This sequence comes from Margarornis squamiger, assembly GCA_035222235.1. Taxonomy (NCBI): domain Eukaryota; kingdom Metazoa; phylum Chordata; class Aves; order Passeriformes; family Furnariidae; genus Margarornis; species Margarornis squamiger. Next base: position 383,697 of record JAWWTY010000001.1, on the reverse strand, counting down.
CTTTGATTCATGGAGATGCTCCGGCAGGAAATATCAGGAAATATTCCTGGCTCTGCTGAGTCACAACTCTGCTTTCCACGGCATTCCCCACCCAGGTGGGAGCCCTCTGGTCACACCACCACTCCCACACCTCACTTTGCTGCACGTGGCCAAGGGTGGCAGCTGTCAAGGGCCCAGGAGACCAGTCAGGGCTCTCCAGCCCTCTGGCTGTCACTATGCACTCCTCAGTCCCTCATACATGAGATGTCTTCTTGTAATTTGGGTTGAAGGTTAAAGACTTTGGCCAGGGAGGGTGGGGAAGTCAGGAAAAGACTTGGAGGAGGCTTGGAGGCATCACCAGGGATAGGGAGAGGCAGAAAAGTTCTCCAGGCATGGACAGCCCTGTCACTCACATCTCACAGACTGAAGGCAAAGAGGCCCGAGCTCACCACGCCTCTGGTGGGTGCTGGCTGCTCCAAGCACAGCTCCAAGAGACCTGCCCATGTGGGGGGACAGGGATGCTTGTCCACCTCACACCCACTCACAGCTCTGCTTGTGTTGGTTTGGGTTGGAAGGGACCTTAAACTCATCCAGTTCCACGCCCTGCCATGGCCAGAGACACCTTCCGCTAGACCAGGTTGCTCAGACCCCTGTTCAAGCCAGCCTTGCCTCCCCAAACCCACTGTGTTTCACCTCTGAGCCCCATCTCTTCCTCACAATTCCACCAAGGACATGTCTAAGGCCACAGCATCACCATCAGGTCCCTCCATTGCAATGCAGGACAACCTCTGGGTTGGTTTCAAGGATGGCTCTGCCGGGACACGTTTTGCATCACCTTTGTTTGAACAACTTCTCCTCTGGGTGAACCTCAGGGGCGAGTCTGTCCTTGCTGGGCTTTAGCTTGTGAATCTCCTAAAGCACATTTTAAGGCAGCAGATCACTGTGGTCCATAAAAGAAAATGGGATTCATTTTCCTGCCCGGGCTTTTGCTGTGGTTTCAGTCAGCGGCGCCCAGCCAAAGCCCTTGATGCTTTACAGCCCTCACTAATGCACCTGGTGCTTCCCAAAGCAAACTATTTACGACCCTGCCACAGAAGGGAAGGTGGAAGGTCCCCACAGCAAGTTATTTATAGTCCTGCTGGTCCCTGGGCCTCTGGTTTTCCCCCTTCTGCAGGCAGGAGGCAGGAGCTGGAATCATTGCCCTTAGCTCTGTTGTCACTCCCTGCTCAGAAATCATCAGCATTGTAGGGGGGTGTTCAGTTTTTCAGGAACTGAGGATGAATCCACCATAAACCTCCCCTGCTGAGCCCAGGTTCAAATCCAAGGTCGTCCCAAATGCCATGAAAATCCTGTTGCCCGTGGGAAACAAGGAACAAAGGCTGAGCTGTAATTTGGGGTTTCTGGGGACTACAGAACACTTGTGTCTCGTGCCTTTCTTTGCAGAGGTCTTAAATTGAGTTTTCCTTGTCTCTGAGGAGGCCACGTTTGCCCAGTCCTTGTCCAGAGCAGGACTGTCACTGGTGAGGGTCACCCCCGTCACCTCCTGCGAGGAGGAGTCTCAGAATGGCCATGGCTGCTCTTTTTTTCCCCTCCAGACTCAGGACGTGATTTATAACACCTGAAAAATGCAAACCCAGGTTTTGCAAAGTCAGTGTTTCAGCAGCTGGAAGACAGAAATTCCCTGAGGAGACAATGTGCAGAGGCCTCCCCAGCTCACTGCACCCCAGTTTGGGACTGGCCACCAGTTTGCTGGGTGGGGAAAGCCCTTGGAGCTCTTGGCATTGACCTGCCCTAAGCACTGCTGGACCTGGTGTGTCCCCCGGTGCAGATCTAGGCAGGACACATCCCCATCCACGCTGTGGGATGCAAGGAGATGTTTTTGCAGGTTTGTAGCACTCCAGGGACACCAAATATGGGTGGCCACCACTGAGCACCCCAAGGGAAGCCCAGCTGGGTTTGTGCACCACCTTCATCCTCCACTAAACCCCAGGCCCAGAACAGACACAGAAGAGGCAGGGACAGAGGAGGGTGAAGCCACAGGACACCCTGTGCCCCCTCTCTTTGTCCTGCATGCTCACAGCTCTGGGCATGGCCCCAGGGGAGGAGATCCATCCCCACCACCACCATCACAGCCTCGTGGGGGCCAAGAGAAACCTCCTCCCTGCCATCACCCACCCTGCAAGGATGGAGAGGGAAGCCCAAGCCCCCAGGAGCAGGTTGCTCCGAGTGAGTGCCCCTGTAGCAATGTCCCCAGGTGGCAGCCCTGTTCCCAAAGATGCCCATCCATCCATCCATCCATCCATCCCTCCCTCCCTCCCGGGGAGGAGCTTTGAGTTCAGCTCTGCCATCAGGACTTCAGAGCTCCAAGGTCAGGGCTGCTGGGAGCTGCAACCCCGAGCTCCCATTAAATATTCTCCAGGTGCTGTGAGTGATCGCAGGTGAGGTGTTATTTGTCATATCTCCACTGTTAATTGTCAGCTCCAGTATGAGTAACTGGGACCCTCCCCTAGCCCCAAGTTGGGGAAATTTAAATCTGTTCATTTTCTTGGTATAGTAGCAAAAGCTCAGCTGGCTGGCAGTGAAAAACATCCAGGGAAACATGTGTTGGAGCCACAGAGGGAGTAGCAGCCCACGAGCTGCTTCCCTCCCTTGGCTTCCACTTGACTTGAGAATTTGGGATGCTCAAGCTGCTTTGCATCAGCCATTGCCTGGGAATAAAGCTGCACCACCATCCTGCTCACCCTCTCTAGCAGCCCACGTCATTGACGAGGTTTCCAAGCCACTCATTAAACTCTGCAAGTGCATTTGTCACCCTGAAAAGCAGGAAATAAATTATCATTATTATCATCATCATCAACAATAATAATAACTAAGCCAACCACAATGGTGTATTTTCCAGTGAAATACAGAAAGATAAGCAGGTCTGAAGGGCTCTGGGGAGTGGGGATTTCTGCAATCATGAGGGAGATCACTGTTATCAGCTGGTTCAGCCACACCAGGAGAGGGGGAATCAGTGGTGGACAGAGGTGGGTGTCCACTGCATGCCAGCAATCCTGTTTACTATCCTTTTTGAATGTATGTTCATGGCTTATGCTGCCCTGTTAAATATATGCACTCTTACCATTACAGACTGGTCCTGGTTGTGGTGATGGGTGGGAGAGATTTGGGAGGTAAAAAGCACATGAAATTTTATAGGAGACATTCTTCCCACTCTTTTAGCAGCTTAAATGCACAAATCACAGAATCATAGAATGGTTTGGGTTGGAAGGGACCTTAAAGCTCATTCAGTGCCACTCCCTGCCATGGGCAGGGACACCTTCCACTAGCCCAGGTTGCTCCAACCCAGCCTTGGACACATTCAGGAATGGGGCAGCCACAGCTTCTCTGGTCCACTTGTGCCAGGATATCACCACCCTCCCTCACAGGGAAGGATTTCTGCCATGGGACACACACCCTGCTCACTTCCAAAGCCACTCCTAAGAGCACAACCCCACTGTGACACTCTGGCTTTGCTGGTACCTGACCCTGTGCCGGGCTGGCACAGCTCCCAAATCCCATCTCATCCTGCCCATGAAAGCTGGGCAGATGAAGAGCTCATCCCTTTCCTCTCTGCTGAAGCAGAGCCACTTCTGAACTGCTTGCAGCCAGTAGATGTATTAGTGCCCAACTTTGGCAGAGCATGGCTGAGGGAGGAGAGAAGGGCTCTGAACCAGCATCCTGGTTTTCCAAGCCCCGTTCTCCTCACCAGGAGGGTGGTGGATCCTGGGATGGATCATTTACAGCTGGTGGCAAGAGGGTTTGCTTTTATTTAGAGATATGAGGGCCCTTTTGAAGCAGCACAGGGCCCCCTGATGAGCACAGACTGAATGCCTGTGATCAGCCTCCTGTTGCCTCTCTAGCACAGGAGTCCCCTCCCCAAATGATCCCATGTCACATCCATAAATTCATTTAATCTCCTTTTTCCTCACACCTCAGGTGGGTGTTTGTGCCACCCCTTGGGTGGGCATAATCACTCTGGTGATGGGGACAATTCCCCCCCAAGCTGGGAATAGGGCATTGACTTTCGGGGACCATATCCAGCTGGCACAGCTCACCACTTCTGCTACGTCCAAAGGGGATAAAACCTCCCAAATCAGGGGCACTCCCAAGCTTCCTGGGCATGGAGAGTGCCAGGGAGAGGACTCTGACTCCTTGGGAGGGTCAGCCCCTGCAGGCAGAGGAGCATCACAGCCAAAAACGCTGATGCAAGCAAAATCAGCGTGGCACCAAGAGGAAGACTGTGCCCTCCGGACTATTTCTGGCTTGTTTTTCCCAGCTGTGGAGCCACTGATCTATGATATTGTCAGTGCTGTGACTAAGGGCTCTGCAGTCGGAGTCACAGCGAGCCAGAGTTGGAGAGAGGGATGCGAGCAGCTCTCGGGGGACCGGTAATGGGAGAGAGCCCTTCACCTCCTGTTTACACTTTAATGCCCATCCAGGTTATTCATTATTTATTGCTAATGTATTTATAGAGCATTACCAGCACGCACGGGGCTCTGCAGACAGCTGGGGGAAAGGTGCTCTCTGCTTTGGACATCGTGGGATAAACAGGGCAGTTTAACACAACGCAGGCTCTGCTGACCCACTGCCTTTGTGCCTGAGCCCTGACACACTGGAGGGGCCATCCCTCCCCTCCTGGCTCTTGTGGCTTTTCCAGAACATTTTCTCCATGCATCTGTTGGGTCCTGGACACAGCAAAGCCAAGTCTGGCCGGGGGAGGCACCTGCTCCCTCATGCCCACTAATGTGCACCCCTGTGCTGGACCTGCCCACCCACGGCTGCATTACAAGTCTGTACTGTTTAAATGCAAAATCTTTGATAGCATCTTAAAATATGCACCGATTAACTCAGCTGTGTCCAGTTCCACCTGGATCTCTGGATACCAATGAACCCATTGACAGTTACCAGTTATCTGACATACTCCCAAGTCTATTTTTCTTCCCCTGACCTTTCCATAAGCTTCCTTGATTTCTCTGGCTGCTGTTAGACACTGTCACTTCAAATATAGGGTTTGCCCAATTTCTGGGAGCACAGCAAAGGGATGTTGGGAGCAGCTCAAGCCACCCAGTCACACCAGCATCCACACCTTGCCTGACCCCTGTAGAATTCAGATCTTCTGGGGAAGGGAATCCTAAGAAGTGGGGAAATCCTTTGGGAATAAGGGCAAGATGAGAGATAAGGACAGAGAGGAAGGGAAAAATCAACACCTGAGAGAACCCCATCCCTGGAAGTGAACAAGGCCAGGCTGGACAGGGCTTGGAGCACCCTGGTCTAGTGGAAGGTGTCCCAGGGGGGTTGGAACTGGATGAGCTTTAAGATCCTCCCAACCCAAACCATCCTGTGACTCTCTGTGCCAGGACAGGATTTATTTAATGCGACTCCCAGCTCAGGTCCACGAGGGTATTTAGACACCCAAAAGGGGTCCAGCTGCTACTGCATCTGGCTCTGAACACAGTGCTCCCAGTCCCTTGCTATCACTCCAGCATCCAAAAATCCCATGCCCACTCCAACACCATCCTTCAGGGCCAGGGGCTTGTGATTCCTAGGGTCACAGCAGCAGCCCTGGGCAGCCCCCGGGGTGGTGGAGGGACCCAAGCAGGCTTGGAAGCAGAGGAAGACAACCCTACAATGCTCAGGGGTGCTGCAGGGTGTCTGGCTTGTGGGGCAGGTCAGGCAATGGGGACCAGGGCTGGAGGGGGAGCAGGACAGCCCCTAGATCCTTCCCGGGCTGGAGAGGGGCTGACGCCACCCCAAATCCTCCCTGGGATGGAGGGGAACTGAGACATCCTTCCTTGGATGGAGGGGGACTGAGACAATCCCCCAAATCCTCCCTGGAAGGGAGGGGGACTGAGACAACACCCCAAATCCTCCCTTGGATGGAGGGGGACTGAGACAATCCCCCAAATCCTCCCTGGGATGGAGGGGGAACTGAGGCGGTCCCCCAAATCCCCCCTGGAACAGAAAGACCCGGTGACAGCGCCCATCCCGTCCCTAGGGCTGGGCGGGGACGCACCGCAGCATCTCTCCCAACTCCCACCTCGCTGGGAAAGGACCGGCACAGCTCCTATATGCTCCCCGAGCTTGATGGTGACCGCGACATCCACTAACCCCTCCCTGGGCTGGAAGGGGACGGCGCCAGCCCCCTCCCTGCCCCGGCACCCCTCGGCGGCCAGGTCTCGGCGGGGACCGGCTGCGAGCCGAGCTCAGCCCAGCCGCGCTCAGCTCCCCCCGACGGCCGCAGCCCGCGGCGCTCCTCGCCCAGCCCGCAGCGCCGGGCAGCCCCAACCCGTCCCCTTCCTCCTTCTCCTCCTCCTCCTCCTCCCCCTGCATCTCCTCCTCCTCCCCCTCCGCCCCCCCAGCCCGATTTGGGCAGCGGCGCTCCCGGCGCTGCCGGCAGAGCCGCCGTGTGCGGGCGCGGCGCCGGAGGCAGCGCTGCCCCGCCGTGGGGGCTGCGGCGAGGCAGGAGCGACCCCCGCCGCCCCGTCCGTCCCCCCGCGGCTGCCCCCCGCCCCCGGGGCTGCATGCCCGCGCCGGCAGCATGGCCCGCAGGCAGGCGCGGGCAGCGGGCGGCGGGCGCTGGCTGCCCTGGCTGGGGCTCGCCCTGCTGCCCCTCGCCGTGCCCCCCGCCGCCGCGCCCGGGGGCTGCCCCTCCGCCTGCTACTGCGTGGCCACCCCGGAGCTGGCGCAGTGCCGCTACGAGCGGCTGGAGGAGCCCCCGAGGGAGCTGCCGGCCGCCGTCCACAACCTCAGCATCGCCGGCAGCAACCTGAGCATCCTGCCCCGCGCCGCCTTCGCCGCCCGCCCGCTGCGCGACCTCCGCCTGCTCCGCCTGCGCCACGACAACATCCACACCATCGAGGACATGGCCCTGCAGGGCCTGCCCGCCCTGCGCACCCTCGACCTGAGCCACAACCCGCTGCTCTCGGTGGCCGGCGGTGCCTTCTCGGGCGCGCCGCTGCTGCGCACGCTGCAGCTCAACCAGGCGCTGCTGGCGGCCCCGCTCGAGGAGCAGCTCGCCCTGGCCCTTCGCAACCTCACCCTGCGGCGCCTGGAGCTGGAGGGCAACGCTCTGCGAGCTCTGCCGGCCGCGCTGCTGCCCCCGGGGCTGGAGGAGCTGGACCTGCGGAACAACTCCCTGCAGCGGCTGGCGGCCGCCGAGCTGCGCAGCCTGGAGGCGCCGGAGCTGCGGGGGCTGCGCCTCAACCTGGGCGCCAACCCGCTGAGCTGCGACTGTGACCTGCGCCCCTTCCTGGCCTGGCTGCGCTCCGCGGGCTCCCGGGTGCTCGACGCCCGCAGCCTGCGGTGTGCGGGGCCGCCGGCGCTGCGCGGGACTGCGCTGCTCCGCCTGCGGCCCGAGGGGCTGCTGTGTGCGGGCAGCGACGGCGGCGAGCCCGGCCAGCTGGAGACGGCCTCCTACGTCTTCTTCGGCATCGTCCTGGCGCTCATCGGCATCGTCTTCCTCATGGTGCTCTACCTGAACCGGCGCGGCATCAAGCGCTGGCTGCACAACCTGCGCGAGGCTTGCCGCGACCAGATGGAGGGGTACCACTACCGCTACGAGCAGGACGCCGATCCCCGCTGTGCCAGCGCCGTGGGCACCCCGGGGCTCTGACGGCGCCCTCGGCACTCGCCCGCCCTGCCGCCCCTCGACGCCTCCGCTCCCGACATCCACACCCCGCACCGGCCCCGTCCACCCCCTTGCCGGGGCACCGCCGAAAATCAGTCCTTGAGGACGAGCCGGGACCGGGGTGCATCAGAGCGGGGTGACCCTCCCTGGAGGGCTCTCCCTGCCCGTAGCGCTGGTTCCCGCAGGGGACCGGGCTGCATCCATCCATCCATCCCTCCATCCCTCCCTCCACCCATCCATCCCTCCCTCCATCGCCGTCCCAGCGCCCGCAGGCGGGGGAAGCACGCCCGGGTGGCCCCGCGGGGTGCTGGCACGCAGGGCCCCGATGCTCCCGGGAGGATGCGGAGATGAGGAGCCCCTTCCCGCACCTGCTCTCCTGCGGCGGGTTCCCTCGGCGGCCCGCGGGATTCGGCACCAGGCGCAGCCCGGGAAGCAGCGGGCGATACCTGAAACTGTCCTCCTGGATGTTCCTGGAGCCTGGACTTGACTTTGACCATGTACAGCTCTCTTTCCTATTAGATTTCTATTTGACAGATGCAAAGTTAAACTTGATTTCTTTTTTTCTTTTCCCCTTTCTCTCCAAAGAGGAAAACACACCGTCCGGCCGCCCTCCACCCCCGAGAAGCGACGTGCTTTGCCGAACCCATTTATCCGTTTAGTTTTGTTCCATGACATTTCCAGCTCGTTCCGGGCACAAAACGATGCAGCTGCGTAGGAAACGCCTCCGTTTGCTGCGTGCATGTTTCCCCGGGACACTTTTCTGACTCTCAAATATATCGGTAGACCCGGCTGTCTCGGCACTTTGTAATTTAAAACGAGCAAAGCAGAAGCTCCCGCCCTACTTTCCCCGCCCGTGTTTGCTTTAGTGCCTGTTACTATATCCTAGAGCAAATATATTGAAAGCTGCACCCACTCCATCGTCTATTTTCTATAGAGCTCTTTGCAATGATTCCAAATAGCCCCGTGGCTGAGGCGAAGATACTGTGGCTGGTTTGCCAGAGGAAGGGAGCTCTGGGCTCCTCCACGGTTTCCTTAGTGCTTAGAAACTTCCTTTCCCGGGCTGGTTTCATGGCCAGAGATTGCAGCGGGGTTTTGTGTGGCTTGTGCACAGATGTCAGGCTCTGCCAGTCCTGATCCTTCCCTGGCTCTCAGGAAAATTGTCCAGGTACTAGTTTTAACCTCCCGGGTGGTTTGGTACCTAATCCATGAGACACTGGAGTGCTGAGCATCTCTGGGTGCAGGGCTGCAACACCCGGTGTCTCTTGAAATGAAGCTGCAGCTTTTGCACTGTGGCATCTTAAAATGCTGAATTTCGGTGCTGGGATGAAAACTGGAGTGTTGCATTTTTCACCATCTGTGTTTGCCTTTCTGTGTACCCGGAGGCTCTTACAGGCAATGTGGGCAGGGTTAAGGACAGGGCTGCAGCCAGTGTTTTCCAGGTGTCTTGGGCTCCTCAGGAGCAGCGGGTACTCAGTCTGCTGGGCTTGTAAGGGAGACTTTGTGGGAGTTGTGTTCCCTGAGCCTGTGTATGGACTCAGCTGCTGGGTGGAAAGCTCTGCTAGGGGAAAGCACAGTTATTTCCACACCCAGAGGCCTCGGGAAGAATGTGACCTGCTGTAGGACCCTTTGCATTTTTCCCCTCTGAACTTTGTCTGCTTGAAAGCCCACTGTTGAGGTGGGCAAGCTGGGAAAGGGGAGCTGGAGCCGAGCCTGGGCTCTGTTCTGACAGGGCTAGAACACTGGGAGCCTAAATCATTTTCCTGGGTGTTTTGGCTGGCCCTGCTGAAGAGGGAGCTGATTCCCAAGCAGACCCGGTTCCTGGGGAACCCTGAAATTCCCCTGGCTCACATCATCCAAGGAACTTGTTGCATTTTCAGGACCCCTTTCCAAGGTTTTCTCCCCATCATCAGAGTATGTGGGCTCTGGTCTCACCTTGACACCTCATGCAGTGAGTGAGGGGGGAGAAATCTCAGCTTGCCCCTCACCTTCATCCACTTTCCCACCTCCTCCCTCCACTTCCCACCCCTATGCAGCCAAGATGCAGCCCCTGAGCAAAAGAAAGGGCTAGAGGATGGATTTGCACATCTGGCAGAGCACAGCCAGGGCTGTGAGTCCACAGGCACAGCAGTTTGTGAGGGTGGAGCTGGGAAGCCCTGGCAAAGCTGAACATCTTGCAGGGAGAAGCCTGAAGGGCTCTGCAGGGAGATTGTTGGATCAGGGAACTCCAGAGCCTGGGATAGATGAGGGGAAGGAAATCACCTCCAGGCAAACTGGAAAGTGAACACATCCTGGCCCCAAAGCCCTTTGGCTAAAGGGGTAACTGGTGTGGGCAGGTGGGTGCTCCAGCTTTGCCTGAGGCTGGAGGAAGGTGGTGGCTTTTAGTCCCCAGGGTTTAGGGCACTTCTCCTTTTGGCACTGAGCAGCAGGAGGGTGGGAATATCCTCCCCATCCAAAGAGGGTGTGGTGAGGCTCTGTGAATGTGCAGACCCTCTCCAGGGAGGCAAAGCCCCATCAGCCCAGCGTGGGAGCTGTGGGATGTGGGTGGATAACCAGCTGTAAGAGCAGAATTCCTGTGGCTTGTTAACATCAACATTATTCTGTGCAGCACATACCCCACACATGACAAATGGGCAGGGTTAGGGAACCTCTGGATTAGGGAATTGTCACCGAGCTGAGACTCAAACTGTGCTTTTTGGGTTCCCAAAGACAGCCCTGTGTTTGGACAATCCCAGCTGCTATCCTATTTGCATGCACTCCCTTTCCACGAAGGGCAATGTGGACCTCCCAGTGTCCCAAGCCCAGGGCTGCAGCCTGAGTGGAAAGTTACCCCAACAGCTCCCGGAGCCAGAGGAAATGTAGGATATAAACAGCATCTGTGATAGGAATCAAGCAAAGGTTGCTCAGAACCCCCTGCAGTGGCTCATCACTGAAAGAAAGGCAAAAAATGCCTTTTATATGTCCTGCATGTGAGATGCCACCAGCGCTTTGCTTTTCCTTCCTTATTTTCCAAAGAGCTCTGAGGTTCCCAGGGCCAATCCAGCCAAGAGGCAGGCAGGGAGGTGGATGTGGATGCAGCCAGAGTGGGACCGGCACTTCTTCCCTGCCCTGCCTGCACCCACCTGCATCCTTGAAGGGTTCAGGTGCTTGTGTCACCAGACTGGAGTATTCCAGTGTGTTCCAAGGTGCTCCCTGGTGCCCAGAGCTGTAGGAAAGAGAGAGACTGAGTGTGGTCTCAATTTAGTGCAGAAGAAGCCAAAATTCCCAGCATGGATTGAAGCTGGATTTATCCAGGGGAAAGAACTGAGCTGGAGCATTGTCCTTGTCCCCAGTGAGTGTAGGGTTGTGATGCTCCTACACTCAAGCAGGGAAGGAAATCGACCACTGGCTGTCTCCTCCTCACAAAAATACACAGAATTAATAATTACTTCTGCCCAAGCAGCTTCACCCCTGAGAACCTTCACCCCAGGCTCCTCCACCCTCACCTTGCTCCTCTGTTACCAGGGATTAACCCAAACTCCAGGAGGAAAAATACCCCTCTGCTTTTCATTTTTAACTTTAGGAAAAACATGTTACCCTTATGCCTTGGGCAAACTGAGGCACAAACAAAGCAGGGGTGAGTTTCTGATGGCAGGGAAGGGTTTGGGCAGGAGAAAAAAACCCCACAGAAACAGTTCAGACCTCAGCAGGGTTCACTTAAAACTCCAGGCAGCTTTAGGACCTCCAAGCCCAGGACAACCCCTGCTCTGTCCTTCCTCTGGCTCACAGGTGGCCCCTGTGCCCTGCCAAAGAAATTGGGATTATTGAGGAGCTCCTTGCTGAGCACTGACCTGCCCCTGGGAGAAAGGAAGGGCTGGAGGTGACACCACCAGGGCTCTGGGGACTTCTTCTGAGGGAGAAGGGCTGGGGACACTCAGCTTGGGCAGGGAGGGAGATCAAACCCCCCAGCATGAGCAGAGCCTGTTTTCCCAAGACTGGCTCTGGGCAGCCCCAGAGGGAGCTGGCACAGCACAGCCTGGGCAGATGGGGAAGGACATGTTTCCACTAATCTGCCCCAATCTGGATTATTTTTCCAAATAAACATGCTTTCCCAGCTGTTTTGAGCAAGATTTTGGCACGCTGGGGACAGGTGGGATTCTGGGGATGGGGCGGGGGGGGGAAGCTGGCAGGGGTGGAGGTGATGGAGGGGTGTCCCCGTGCCAATAACTGCATGGAGAGGAGGACCACAACATCTCTGAGGTGGTTTTGGCAGCACATCACCCAATTCCTGAGGCTGGGATTACCCTTTGGTGCCTACTGAGGGCAGGGCATTTGCTGAAGTTTTCTCCCATGAAAATCCACTGAAAACCAATTTATATTGAGGGTCTGGTGTCTCACCCACCTCATCTCCCATCCAGAGCAGAGCTGGGACCTTCTGCAGCTCCCATCAGGATAAGACAGCACAGAAAATCCCTCTGGTGCTGGATGTCCAGGATGGTCCACATCAGCCAGTTCCTGGGGGTTTGGGGACCTCTCAAGCCAAGGTGAGCAGGACCAACCCAGGGCAGATCAGTGTTGGTCCCTCACCCTGTGCAAGGATACACCAGCACAGACAGCCCCATCCTCCCATCATGTCTCCCAATCACTCACCAACCTGACATTTACAAATCCCTATTTTTAGATGATCTTCCTCCCTTTAATTGTTCAGGTGTCTCAGAGATGCTGCTCTGCATGGGCAGGATGAGCCCCCAGCCCCTGGAGATGCTGCTCTGCATGGGCAGGATGAGCCCCCAGCCCCTGGAGATGCTGCTCTGCATGGGCAGGATCACTCCTGTTTCTCTGTGCCTCAGTTTCCCTTTGGGAAAACTGCAGTTGAGGGTCTCCCCTTGACTCCAGAGACCAGGTTTTGAGAGGTGTTGGTTCCACTCCAACCCCAAACCCTCAGATGGGACTTCAGGAGCTCCACACACACAGAAAGCACTCCTTAGCTTTCCCACATAACATCACAAGAGGAGGCAACAGACCCTCATCCCTTCTTGCTGCCTTGACACCATCCACATCCTCCCCTGGCAAGATGGAGCAAACCAGGACAAATCCAGGAACCCCCAGAGAGCTGAGCCCAAGGGACAGCCCAAGGGACAGGCTTGGCACATCAGTAATTAACTTAATTACTAAATTAAAATTTAAATTGACAAGACCTGAAGGCACTGCTGCCTGCCAGGACTCATCAGCTTCCAGCAGCCCCGGTGCTCCCATCCTGATGTCCCCAGGTCCTGGTGCTGTACAAGCAGCATAGAGGGACCCTGGAGCCTCCAAGTGAGGCTCTAGTCCCCCAAACTGAGGCTGCACCAGCTCCATCATGCTGCTCCTGAAAGAAATGTCCATGTTCAGCAGGGATGAGGGCAGCAGAACCTGGTCCCAGGGTCCTTCTCCCTGTGCTGAAGCACATCCCATGCTCTGCACCCCAATCTCAGGGTGTCCAGCCCAGTCCATGGCTCTCCCCACACCCACAGCTGGCCTGGGGCAACACCCACTGGGGCTGTCCCTCTGCACGGGCTGGTGGTGACATCCAATGCTGCATCCTGCAGCTGCAGACCAGCAGAGCCTCAGGCAGGTCCTGTGCTCCCCTCTCTGGTCCCTGTCCTGCTGTGTCCATGGCGATCCTGCTGCTTCTCCTCCCCCCCAGCCCAAACAAGCCCATCCATCTCCACATCCTTGCCCTGTGTTCTCACATCACAACCCCTCAGAAGGGGTAAGGTTAAGTCTCTCCCTGGAAAGCACCATCTGTTGCACTGCCCAGCACAGGACAGGTGGCACTTTGGAGGTAACTCTGGTGAGCTGGGAGGAGACAGGCTCTGAGATAGGAGCCTTAACAAAGGAGATGAAACAAGCACTGATGTGCAGGATGAAGCCTGTAGCCATCTCTGCAGGGATGCAAGACAACTCCTGGATGTGCTGCTGTGCCCTCAGGAACCACCTTACATCAACCTCCACACTGCTTTAACCTTACAATACTAAAGGAAGCTGCAGAGACCTTCCAGCACCCTAAAGAGGCTCCAGGAGAGCTGCAGAGGGACTTGGGCAAGGCACAGAGGGACAGGACACAGGGAATGGCTTCCCACTGCCAGAGGGCAGGGATAGATGGGATATTGGGAAGGAATTGCTGGCTGGGAGGGTGGGCAGGCCCTGGCACAGGGTGGGCAGAGAAGCTGGGGCTGCCCCATCCTTGAAAGTGTCTAAGGCCAGGCTGGTCTTGTGGAAGGTGTCCCTGCCCATGGCAGGGGATGGCTTTAAGGTCCCTTCCAACCCAAACCATCCCATAGTTGTGCAATCTCTTGTCTTAGTTTAACAGTAAGAACCCCATAACATCCCCAGCAGTGGGTCATTTCCTCAAGGACAGAGAGACAGACCCTCTCCAATTGCCCATTTCCCTGGTGGGACAGGATGTGGAGCTAAAAACCCTTTGGGGTCAGTGCCACTGCTCTCCCCTGCAGTGCCCAGCCCAGCTCACCTGCAGCAGCAGCTGCTCCTCTCCCCATCCCCTTTTCCTTCACAAACAGACCCTCACCCTCCCAAGCTGCTGCTTTTCCTGAAGCAACTTCACCCCAAAGTTCATGGGACTTCTGGGTATCCAAGTGGCACATGGATATTCCCCCAAGCCCAGCTTTTGGGGCAAGAGTGTTTGGCTAAAGAAGATGGAAGAAACATGAAGGATTGCAACTACAAAGGGAATATTTTATTATAACACTTCATTCAGCTAAATCCACATAGCAATACACAGAAACTCTCCAGAAAAGTGCAAATTCTCACTCTGTATTTGTAATATGCCCTAGTTTTACAGAACAGACACTGGGTAAACAGGAGCACAGATCCAGAACTCTCCAAGATTCCAGGCAAGGAGAACAATGCAACTTGAGATGCTTCAATCACCTTTAACAGAGCTACTCTTGAGCAGGGGGGATGGCAAATGTCCTGGGCATCAAGCTGAGCTGTAACCACCCAGGTATAACCAAGGAAAGAGCCAAAGAGCCTCCTCTCTTAGTTGGGGGGAGAAGGGGACAAAAAGTGGGGGGAAAGATGAAGTGATAGTATTAGTTTTAAAATTAAAGAGAACATCCAAATGCTTCCTAAAGTAGCACACACATTCCACCTGCCTCAAGTGATGGAAACCATCATTCCACCTCATGGCTTCTCCCTCAATGCTTCCAGAGTTTCACACAAACACACTCCCTTTAATAAAACAGGAACTGAAATCCCTAATCCTTCAGGAGCCTGGCAGAGAGGGCATAGAGTGCTACCTGAGCAACAGCTAAACCAGGGAATAACCCCAGGAATATCAACATGCAGCTACCCACAACCTGGGACAGCAACAGCTGGGGGTGAGTTGGGGCAGGGAAGGGACCCCCAGGAAGATGTAGGCAACTCACCTCAACCTCTGAGGCACAAACAGAGGGTTTCACTTCTTCACTGACCCCCTGGACAACATGAGGCTGTATTTCCCCTCCTTAGAAGGAAGAGCCAGGTATTGAAAGTGAGGGAAATTAAGAGAACTCCTCAGGCAAGACCCCAGTTCTCCTGAGCCTCCAAGTCACATCCTGCTGGGAATACAAGGGAAGCAGACCTGGCTCAGCATTCCAGCACCAAGTGGGGGTTGATTCTGCTCCTTTGGGCCACAGCCAGCTGGGTGCTAGAGGTTTCTAGCCCAGCTTTCCCTCTTAAACAAACTCCCTTCTTCTCTCCCATGGCAGAGTTTGATTCCCTCATGCCCTGGCAGGAAACATCCTTTAGAGGTGAGACATGGGGAGCACTTGAAACTATTCAAGCCACACACTGGAAAGTGGAAACTGTGCCACAACCAGAATAAGAAATTCAGCTACAAGCTCTGTCTCACAGACATGGAGCCTTGCCTGGCAAGTGCCCTGAACTCAGAAAGCTCCTGTCCCACCCCCAGGGAAACAGCTTTTCCACAGATTAAACCTGCCATATCCAAAGGGAAAAGACAAAACCAAGCCCTCTGAATGTTATCAAACACTAACCCCAACTCACTCGCTGTGTGATTGCAGCCCAAGCCAATGTCCAACCTTTAAAAAGATGTATTTTACCTGGAAGCACCTCCTAAACATCCTTGGATCTGTGACCTGCTCCCTACTCAAGACAGAAAAGCCTTTGTTCTTATCTGTGAAGTAGGAAAAAAAGCTGAACAACTGAAAGAAGGTTGTGCAGGAACCAAATGAACTCTTAACACAAGGCATAACAAAGTTACAGGGCAAAGAAACAAGAGAATTCCAGTCCTTCACAGTAACAGAGGTAAGGGATGCAAGAACAGCGGGAGGAGATAGAGGAGTTCCACAAATGGAACAGTATAAATATATCAAACAGGTCCAATACAGTAGGAGAACAACAGTAGCAGCAGTTTCAAAACAGCAAATAGTTATTCTACCCTTAAAGTACATTCAACACGTTGTGCCTGTTGCTGTCAGCCCAAAAGCATCACTAACAACTATAACTCACTGCCAAAGCCATCCATGGGAAGAATCCCAGGTACAAAACACCCACAGCTGGGTTTGTTCATTTAATTAAACATATTTAAACTACGAACAAGTTACTAACTTGCTAACAATGCTTACTCAAACCCCAGATTTTCTTTGTTTCTAACAGTTGCCTTCTGAGCCAAAGCAGATCTCTGGGAAATTGCAGATTCCTGCCCTTTGTAGGAGCACAAACATTACTCACAAGACATAACTGCTACAATAACACAGCACACACACACTATGCTTTTTACAGCCTTTGTTCAGAGTTATGTTCCAAGTCACTTGTTCTCTTCTGTACCACCAGGAGAACAAAATCCTCAAAGCCTCAGGGTTTAATCTGCTGCCAAAGAAAGGAAATGGCAAGAGCTCCTTCAAATTTGGTGCAGATCTGCACCTTTTTCTTGGGAAAAGTGAAGGCAAGGCAGCATCAGAAATGCCTTCACACCTTCCAGCCCTACCCATCACTAAACAGCAACAGAAGCATGCTCTGATTTACCTGTTTTCCCCACATCAGTCAAATGTACAATTAAAAAAAAAGGCAGTTTTTTGGCATTAGATACATTTCACTCAATGGCAGAACAATTTGGAGACACTTAAAATGAAAAATAAATAGCAGTGACAGGTCAGAATTTGTGCAACACAGACCTTCTGTGGCACACGTACATTCATATACACCAAAATACTTCTCTCCATGGATATAGTGCAAAGCTGCTGCCAGCAGGAAAAACCCAAACCAAGGGGCTCTTTAAAGCCACGGAGAGGCAACACACACAAACCCACCCTGTGCCATCCAGCTGGAAGGGAATAATGAGATGGAGGACAAACCTGGAGACTTAACAATAGTGGCAAACAACAGCTTGAACTGAAGTACATCTTGGGTTCTTCTCACATCACCTTCAACAAAACAACTCAGTGCTGATTTTTTATTTACTTCCTGTCAATGGTAACAGGGAGATGCCCAGAACCAGCTCTCCTGTGCCAAGTGTGGGTTTGATTGTTTGAAGCACCTCATATCTCCAAGAGAACTTGTGGATTGGTCTTTTTTATTAAATGTAATTAGATGTTAGATGTATCACTTTCTGCTCAGAAAACAGATAACGAGTTGTTAAATATTTGCCCTAAAAGATAAAGAATAATAGTATTTACAAAGTGCTACTCAAACAAGCTGACAAGTCACGACAAAAAAATAATCATGATTTCCTGTGTCAGAGTCTCATCACTTCTTTTTGAAACACAAAACCCACCAGCTCAGGTCAGAAAAACCCAAGAAGTCACTGACTGGCATTTTTATTCAGAGTTAAACAAAGAAAAAAACCCAAGAAAAAAGCTTAAGACCCTTCAGGGATGTGGAAGAAAAACCACAAAGCCTACGACAGTCAGAATGGGCAATTTAGCCAAGTAATGACCAATTCCTGCTCCTCTGGAGGCCTCGGAAAGGGACTACACAATTCCAACCCCAAAGCAGAACTGCAGGTGTTGCCACTATTGTTTCACTGCCAAATGCTTTAAGACAGACACAGGAGATGCACCAAGAACACCTTTATCAACAGAAGAATTCTTAAGTAGCTGAAAAACATCAACAATTTGCCTGAACAAGAAATGCTGAGCTCTACTTCCATGTTTCTGGAAGTGCAGAGCTGAGAGGAAGAAGCAGGATTTGTGTCAGTTTGGAGGGATCCTTCAACCTGACTTGAAAACCTTTTCACACAAAAGATGATGTATTTTAAGTACCTGAAATCAGCTTAAGACAAGATCTAGTGGCTAAGACTGGCTGCCTTAAACACACTAGGGCAGTTCATTTGCATTGGTGTGGGTCAATTAACCTTTTGGTCAAGAGGATGGAAAGCTACAATAATTAATTCCACTCTTTTCTGCAGCTTCCTCTCCCTTTTTTCTAGCCCAGACTTTGGTGAAAAAGCCTGACAACAGAATGCTGCTTCTTTAGAGAACCAAAATGCAGCTGTTTAACAGAGACACACACACAGACATATGGAACTGATCCTGTTCTTGGGCCCTTTGTTCCACGTGGAGGCTCCTGGGAACACCAGGGACACGCCTAAGCTGAGCGCCAGGTCAGCCCGTTCTTGTCAGGTTCGAGGAAATTCTCAATCAGAGCCTCAATCAGCTTCTGAAGTTCCTCTTCCAGCACACTCCTGTCACTGGAAAGACACCACAAAGCCATGTCAGAGGTTTGGGAAACATCAAGCAGCTATTTAAAATAAATAAACAGCAAGACCTGATGGGGATGGACTTGCTCTGGTACATTTCCTGCCAGCATAAACTCCAACCTGCTCCTTTTTAGGAGGGATTATCATGGAATTACATCGATTTTTGGTTGGACACTTAAGGATGGTGTCCAGAGCCCTCTAGTGGCCCTTATTTTTCTCTTTAAATTAATACAGCAATGATCAGGTGCTGAGGCCCTGGCACAGCTTGCCCAGAGAAGCTGTAGCTGCCCCATCCCTGGAAGTGTCCAAGGCCAGGTTGGAGCAGCCTGGGCTAGTGGAAGGTGCCCCTGGGGTTGCAACAAGGTCTTTGAAGTCCCTCCCAACACAAACCATTCCATGATTCTGTAATGGAAAGGGCAGATACTTTTATTCTTCTCTACACACATCCAAATGCTTACCCTGAATAAGTAGAGATAAATCCCATATCAGGCCCCCTTTGTACTATTTTCAATTCTGTGCCCCACAGGAATGTGGGGACACAACTCTAAAAGGAGGAACCATGCAACTTATGCTGGGAATCCAATCCAAGAGCTTGGCCCCACTCTCCTCACTCTCATCCCCTCAGCTCCTCGTTCTCACTCCTGATTTCAGTGGTATAAGTACACCCCAGATTTTCTTTCCCTCCCTTACACTGGAAGCAGCTCAATCTAGGTGACCATCAAAAGAAGATCAACCTCCAATTATTATCCAGTAGCTCAGAACACAACAGATTGCTAAAGGCAATGGGAACCCACCTGGCTTTGAGAACATTTGCCAGCAACAACACAACTTGAGGAAAAAAGAGACTGGACATGGCACTCCTGGTTGACAAAGTTAACCAGTCCAAGAGGTCTCTTCCAACCTCAATTATTCTGTGATTTCATCACTAATTCTAAGTAAATGAAGAACTGGGTTAATTAAACAAGTCTACTGTAACAGATGCTGAGAATTCAATTTTTTTCCTTATCCACTACAGTGGAAACCCCCTTATGAGCAGGAATGTGCATCCCTGGCCAGTTCAGGAGGCTGGAATGACTGGAGTCTCAGTGGCACTGACCTCTGCTCAGGCAGGGCACACATCTCAGCGTAGTACTTGATCTTGGGTTCTGTCCCACTGGTCCTCAGGGTGGCAACACAACCATTTTGGAAGGTGAAAGTGATCATCTGACTGCTTTTGCTCACTGGCAGCACCTGCAAAAACAACAGCAAGCCTCTTTTCTCACGCTGAAACCCTCATATCTGGAAGGCTGTTGGGCAGCTTAAGAGTTGCAGGAGCATCAGGCTCAATTAATTAATCAAGGTCATTCATTGTTGTATCAAATAACCAACACTTCACATTTAAGATGTTTTCTCCCCCAGTAAGTGATGTGAAACCAGACCCTCCTCTGCAAAAGCACTTTGCAACTCACCGATTTCTTGTTCAGCTGGCTGCTGTCATAGCCAGTGGTGACATCTCTGACATGGAGTATATTGTAAATCCCACAACTCTGAGGGTAAGACTGAGGGCCACCAAAGTTCCGCAGTCTCTCAAATATCCTTTTGATCGTAGGAGGGTCATAGCACAAGAAATAGGAAGTCTTGGATATGTGATATCCATACCTACAAGCACAAGGACATTTTTAGTTACAAGATCCAGAAGTTACCAGTACATTTGGTAGCTAAAGAAAGTTCCTGGTTGGAAAAGCAGCAACAGAAAAAGAACTCAGTTCTCAGAGCTGTGGGAACAGGTATTTATAGGCAAATGTTTGGGCTCTGAAGCAGATTTCGCTGCATTACTCAGATCATCTTATGCTATTTTTACACTCAAAGGTTTCATTCCTCAAACAAATAAAAGCCAACTATTTGGGTAAGTGCAGCCTTGGTGGCCCTTGAAATATGGATGTTCACTGTTATTCCCCCAACCAAAAATTGACTGCCAGAGCCATGTGGCAGCCACAACAGAGGATTAACTCACCCACCTCTGAGGAAGGTGGCTGGTTATTCCACCCAAGCTAAAACTATCATCCCAAATGAGACCTAATGCTCACTAGGAGCAACCACCATATTTGCACATCTTAAGTTGTTCTTTGGCCCATTCTACCCACAGAGACCCTTCTCCCCAGCTTAAAAGTCAGGTGTGACTGGGAGATGAATCCTGCTGTTATCCCTGTCATTTTGATCCGTCTGTGCAGAGTTGTTTTGGCTGCAGTTTGCACAGGACACAGCAAACTCCTGAGTGCCACAAAGATAAAAAGCTCATCATCCTTTGTGCTTCCTCATTCCAGGTTTCCAAAGGCCACAGTGTCTTCCTGCTGGGCTGGCAGGACAGGGAATGACATCCAGGATTTGCTCTATTCTGTCAGTTCTGTTAAAGCACAGTAACTTCTGCTGATGATCTGGGCTTAATTCTGACATACATAATCCTTGTTTTATTGCTGGAATTGTGTCTGCAGCTGTTGGACACAAATGCTTTGTCACCTCTGCTCCGTTACAGACCTCAGCACAGGACAACAATCCCCACGATCTGGTCAAGGGGAGGTGGCAAGTGTTTAAAGAGAGGGGCAGGCCACAACTAAGATATGGCTCCCATCCAAGCATAAGGGAAGTACCACAGCAGGAATCTCACAAGAGAAGAGTTTGCTTTGGGAGACCCATAGGCAAAATTCCACTATTTCCCTGTTGCAGAAATACTTTAGAAAGGGCCTCTTTAATCCTTCAGGAAATATGGCATTCATAGAACCCATAGGAATTCATAGAAGCAGAATGGTTTGGGTTGAAAGGGATGTTGAAGACCATTCACTTCCACCCCCTGCCATGGGCAGGGACACCTTCCACTAGTCCAGCCTGCTCCAACCTGGCCTTGGGCACTCCCAGGGATCCAGGGGCAGCCACAGTTTCTCTGGGCAACCTGTGCCAGGGCCTGCCCACCCTCCCAGCCAGCAATTCCTTCCCAATATCCCATCTATCCCTGCCCTCTGGCAGTGGGAAGCCATTCCCTGTGTCCTGTCCCATCCCTCCATCTCTTGTCCCAAGTCCCTCTGCAGCTCTCCTGGAGCCCCTTTAGGTACAGTGGGATCTGCACTGTAATCCACAATACATACAAAAACATCTTCGTGAGAAAACATCCAGAGGGACACATGAAAAGTATTTAGATTATTCCCAGCTCTACAATAGTTCAGTAGAACATTCTAATGAGGAACACAACTCACATTTCATATATCTCAACAAGTTTCTGTGCCAGTGTCAGGTTTTGGCCCTCCAGGTAGGTTGCCATTTCAGCAATGACCACTGCAGCACTCACACCATCTTTATCCAACACTGATGTGCCACACATAAAGCCTGGAAATAAAAAGAGTGATAGGTTATTACACTGATTTCCTTGATTAGGTTTTAACCTTTTATCCTGCAAAGGAAAAGCAGCCAGTACACACAAGTTGTTTTATTGCTGCATATGCAGGAGAAATCTAATTAACCTGCAGGTTCATAGGGCTGGAAAGAGCTGTGCTGTAGGCAATTAATTCCAGATTGATAAGATCTACTCCCGGGGGAGTTGTGCCATAGTGCAGTGCTAAACAAAGATATGGATACAGCCTTGGAAACTCAGGAACCAGCTCCACAAAACTTCCTTCTTCCTGAAGGGATGCACCAGCAAGGCTTTAACTCCTCATGGTTAAAAGCTTCTTTCACTTTAGGAATGGAAGTGGCAGGGCCACACACCCTCTTCAGCGTGTGCCTCATTTTCAAACAGTGAGGGAATATCTGATCTGCTCCCACAAGCTGCCCTTTATCCCAAGAAGTGGAGAATTCCTACAGCAAACACTCACTACACAGTTGTCTACAGGGAAGTGGTGTCAGCAAGATCGGCTAAGTGCTCAAAGCAAGGTCAGCAGGAGCATTTACACACTCCATAAATCTTTAATGCACTCCTGCCACATCTGGATCCCTCCCAGGTTGCTCTGAAGGAGGAGGGGACTGGCACAGCTCCTGAAGCAACTGGCGTGGTGGATGGCATGAGCCACCTCCCAGTTCCACAAGGCCACTGGTAACAAGTACTCACTGAGAGGACCTGTAGGATGTTAAATTGATAACAGATCCTGTGCTTAATCTCAGCTAAAAGGCAAGAAACCGGATTTTGGCTTTGGAATCACAGGACTTTCAAGCTGGAGCAGAACATGTTTGTATCCAAAACACAATACCAGAATGAGAGACTCATATATAAATAATTTACTGTGATAGATGGCAAGGTGACTCGATGAGAGCAAAATAACAGCAGTAACTACAAGGACAAAACTGAAGTACTTTTTGTGTGCTTTTTTTCATAATATCAGTCCTTCCTAATCACATTTCCCCCAGACAGTTCTCAACATTTTAAAGGGATATTAACATCCCTACCAATAGACTCCTCAAATGCAAAGAGAACTTCTTTTCCATTATCCAGGAGATTTTTCACTCTGCTTCCAATCCATTTAAAACCAGGCAGTGTTTCCTAAAACAGGAAAAAAAAAATCAAGTGCTTAAAATACACATTTTTCAATTCAAGCCAAAGAAAGTGCAGCCACTATTCCTTCACTTCAGACTCAGAAAACACCCAAATGAAAAAGTATATTGAGTTTTAGGGTCAATGGGAAAGAACTACTGCAGAGTCAAAACACTAAAGCTTGAAGACATTTTTCTGATTTTCTTGACATAATTTCCCTGAATTTAAATCTAATTAACTGACAAGCTGAATAGTGACAGCAAAGAAACAGCAGAGCAGACAAGGCATACTTTCAGTTTAGATTATGAATTTAAGGTGGATACTCAGCTAGGACATGAGTATCAAACCAAGGGTAAGTGTGCTTGAGAGACTGTGGCTCTGAGATCAGATAAGATCTTTTGTGGTGCTTATCAGATGAGACAAAGTTACTCAAAAGGAAAAGCTACAGAAATACAAGCACCAATTTTAGGGGATGGGGAGGAAAAGCACAGCTTTTCATTTTTAAATTGTGCAGAAGCAGTCAAGCTTAGAAACAGTCTCAGAGAAAAGGAAGGTATAAAAAGCTATAAAAAGCTTTTTTTCCCCCCCAGTCAAATATGTCCCTTTCCAGAAAAAAGGACCAGGACTTACTGATAATGAACTTCACTACAAGGAACTGATGCTCAACCTGATTAAGCTTATCAGGCCAGTCACTCAAAGTGTTTTTTTCAGAGCTGCTTTCAATTTTAAATTCCTCATTGTCTGCCACAATATTTATTCCTATTGCACACGGCTCTAATTAAGACATGGATTAAACAAGACCTGGACCTCTGTATGTTTATGCTAAGCTTTATAGGGTACTTGCTCCTCTTCTGGCAGAGATCCAACAGCCTCAGAAACCAGATTTAATTTGGATGTAGGAACTAAACTGTGAGTCTGGGGGTACCCCATTTTCTTTTTTAGCAAGTTCTTAATGAAGCTACATTAAAGATCTGAAAGTAAGAAGAGTTTCTGTCTGTCACAACTTAAAGTAAAACCCAATTTAAAACCTACTGGGATCTGAGGGAAGATTGTGTGACCTCAAAATGCTTAATAAAAAATCCATCAGCATTCCTGTAGTGAACACAGCAGGCTGCACAAGCTTTCACACAGAAGAGTTTATCTCCAGGAAAATAACCATGGGAAAGGTATTTATCTGTAATTTAGGTGTTAATCTGTGTTGCCTGATCATGTGGCTTTGCCTAAGTTGATCTCAGGCTGCAATTGCTGTGCCATGCACTGAGGACACTGCAGAGGCTGAAATGAGGAAAAGATCATCCGCTGCAAGTGGGAATGCACCAAAATTCCCAACAGAAAGACTCGAAGTCATCTACTTTCCATACCATGAAGTCACAAATTGAGTTTAGACAACAAATTTGACAACCAGATCTCACTCTGCCAGGCCATCCCAAACCCCAGGCTTACTTCAAAGTGAAATCCCTCTTTGAGTGCAATTGCCCTCAGAATCTTTGAGGAGACCGTGGTGGCCAACATGTAGACGTTCTTCACATCAGCATCCTGGGAGCAGTTCTCCTTCCAGCGGGAGAACATCCACCACCCGAAGAGAGCCGCCAGCTCGTTGCCAGTGAACACCTTCCAGCAGCCACTGCAGAGGGCAGAGACAAAGCAAGGGCTCTCCCAGGTTCCCCAGGAGCATCCAGGCAGGGGGAGAGGTTTTCTGCAGCCACTGGGACACAGGGATGTGGGCACACCACCGACAAGCTGCTCTAGACAAAGCCACCGGACCAACAGGACTCACACTCATCACACCCCGAGGATTTACAAGGCCAGAGGATTCTGTGAGCAAGGACACCACGGGGTGTCCTCACTGGGAGCCTCAGCACAGCTCAGCAATCCTGGCTTTACCCACCAGCAGCACAGCAGCCTAGAATTGATTTGTATAGAGTAGTCTATGCAATCTATACATTGCAGTCAGGCAATGCCTGCACAGCTCTTACTTACACAATGGGCAGAATTGGGGCCTGTTGGTGGAAGAAAAATAGTTTCTATTCAATATGAACAAGCAGGGGAAACCAAAATAAAAACACCCCCCCCAGAAAAGCCCACAACACTTAATGTGCCAAGGCAGGTTTGTTTTTTCATTTATATTGGGCAAATAACAAGATTTTACTCCTTTAGTGACCACCCAGTTTTCAGTTGAGCTTTATTTGGCCATTTGCTGTCACACCAGTATTTTATCTAATCTTAGCTGAGTTATTAACTAATTTTATTCAAAAAACATTTAGAGCTACACCAATAGATCAAACTAGGGGGAAGAACACCCAAATAGCTAAGCCACAAAGGAAAGAAAGGGATAAAAAAGGGTGGCATCACTTACTTCTCCTGCTGTTCTGCCACTGCCAGTCTATCTGCATCTGGATCAGTGGCCACTACGACTTTAGCATTTTCTTTCTCTGCAAGCCTCAGTGACAACTCCTGGTGGGAGAAGGCAAAAATATACAGTGAGAGCAAATAAACATAGCCTTCCTACTCACACATAACATACAGCAAAAGAAAAATCCTATCATGGATTTTCTGCTGTATGAACACAGCTGACACTCAAATTCTCCCTTGTTCTCTTCCCCAATTTGTATTTTCCCCCACAGAAATCTAATTAAATAAATCCAAACATACCAGCACACATTCTCCCTCTTCAGGATTGGGGCATTTGACAGTAGAGAAGTTGGGGTCTGGATCCTTCTGCTCAGGTACTGGAATGGGGGGCTGGAAGCCAAAGGCTTTGAAAGCCAACTGCACATAGTCATGGCCAACTCCATGGAAAGAGGTGTGAACAAACTTCAAACTGGTTTGCACATTGAGCTCCCTGAGGAGAAAAACAAAATTTCAGTGAGATTTTCATTATTTAACAAGACTATTTTCATGAGGGAAAGCAAAAGAAAATGCAACTCCACTGTATAGTAACTGCTGATTTCTGCATTCATTTCTAAGAAGGAATGAGTGAGAAGTACTGAGAAGTGCTCATTTGGACTTTCACTAGAAATTGCTGGTTCAAAGCTTCTTCTCCTGGAAAATGAAGTATTTACATTCTGCTGAATTGGATGAAAGTCTCCTGAGAATGAACTGCTGATTTCTACATTGAACTTGAGCTCCTCCACCACCTTCAAGATGTTTCACTGGTTCTACTCTGTAATTCATCCTACTCCTTTTATTCCTATTTTCAACTTGAATCTTCTCACCTCCGTTTCATACAACTACACCTCACATTTTCTCTGAATTTCTGCATTTTATTCAGAAATTTTTGAGAATATTCCTTTGGATGAAGCAGTTTGATCTTTATCCTCCACAAAATGGTTTAATCCTAAGGATGGTGACCCTCTCATTTACTGACAGAAGACACTGAAGTCAGTCTGCATTCAGTTTTTCCACATTTAGCCCAGAGCTTATTTAAACACATAATTCAAGCATATTTTGCTTTATACAATACCTATGATAACAGATCTTTTTCAGGTCCTCCATGTAGCAGTCACAAATTTTCCTCAGAGGGTCCTGCCTAAGGGGACTGGTGTCCACTAGGTTTTCATTCCAGGAGCCATTCCAGGGTTCAACACACTCTTCTATACATTTTATAATTTCCTTGTCATGGGGAGAAGTGATCTGTGCTCCATTTTCCCAATAAACCTGATGGCAGTTGAAGGAAAACAAGACAATTTACAAAGATTATTAACTTGATAAATTCTCTTAACTATAGGATTCCACACACTTTCTGCTTCTTCAAGTGATACAGAAAATTCAGGATCTGACTTGCTTCTCAAAAGCCATTTGGAATCATTTAAAATGAACTTCTGAGTTCATGATTTCAGTTCTGTAATGATAAAGACACCCAACAAAACAACTTTTTTTTTAAAAAAAAGCTGGTATTTAACCATTATGACTGAAATATCAGGATGTGAGAAACCAGAACTGGGCATTTACATCTGAAAGTGCTGTACAAACTAACAAAAGAAAAATACCACCTTCTGCACAGTCTGGCATTCCTTAGAAAACAGAGGCACAACGTGTTTTTGAACCCAGAGCAGAACAGATAAGCAGAGTGCCAGGGCATGTGTTTTTCCATGGCTGAACAGCTAATCTTCCAGCTGGGAACACTATCAAACCCTCGACTACAAAAAAAGGCTTTGTTGAAGAATTATTTAGATGCCAGTTCTCCCCCAGTCTGCTGTTTGGCTGAGCTCACAGAGCACACTTTCTGCTCAGATAATCTGCCTCTGTTTCCTTGTCAGTTGTCCCATTTGGTTCAAATTGTCCAGAACCTTCAGAAGCTGTTGAATCCACACAGGAAATTGTGAAAGCTGAAACAGTTCTTAGGAAAGATTAGAAAAAGCACACAATATCCAGAAGGCAAGTGCAGCACCATCACCTCCAGTAGCTCTCTGTGCACAGGAGGGTTGGCTTTCCCAGCACTGCCATCACTCCCTGATGTGTTACAAAGCTTCTAGAATGCTCAGCTTAAAGTTCAGAGTCTAGTTCACATTCTTATAAAATTTAATTATAAAATTAAATACTGTGTTATATCAGTGCATGAGCAGCACTTGCTGTTTTGGGTGGTTATACTGACCCAAGCTTTGAAAGTGAAGCCGCCCACATCTCCAACACCCAGAAAAAAATCCTGACAGAGTTTTATTAATCAACTTCTAAACTGTCCCCATCTTCAGCACAGTCACCTACTGTGTGCACTAATTCACCCCAGTTCTAGCTTAGTTTTAAACTAATTTTTAGGTCCAAGAAGTGAACACAAACTGCTGAAGCCTCCATGGAATGTCACAACAGATGTGTGCTCATCATACACAAGCAGTGTGGTCTCGTGTTCTCATTGCAGAAGAATCAGCAGGTTGCACAAGGGTGAATTATTTGAAATAATTTCTCTTCTAATGCACACATATGCTCCTGAAAAAGCCTCTTTGGGATGAGACTGGCAAGGCCCTGGCACAGGTTGGGCAGAGAAGCTGCGGCTGCCCCATCCTTGGAAGTGCCCAAGGCCAGGCTGGAGCAACCTGGTCCAGTGGAAGGTGTCCCTGCCCATGGCAGGGGTGAAATGAGATGATCTTTAAGGTCTTTTCCAACCCAAACCATTCTGTTGTTCCACGGTGTGCCAAATTCATGTAGGTAATGCTGGAATTCCAACTTGAAGCTTTACCTTGTATCCATTGTCCTCCTTCCTGTTGTGGGATGCTGTGATCATCACTCCAGCCACAGCTCCAAGCTGCTGCACAGCATAGGGCTACAAGGGAAACCCAGAAATGTCCATTTACCCAGGAGTTCTGCCACAAATAACATCATTATTAGGACAGTTATGCAACAGGATGCTACAGAAGTGGCTTTTCATGTTGCACCAGTTTATTTGAAAAATGTATAAATGAAGCTCATCATTCTGTCTCCTGGAGCCAGTAATAGAAAGTTTATCCTATTATGCTGCATAAAAACATTATTATTTTTATCAATTACAGAAATGCATTCATTAACTGGCTAACTAAGGTCTATATTGAGATTACAAAAGTGCTTCAGAGAAACAGGCTGCAGCAGAACAAAGGAATTGCTGAAAAACAAATTACAACAGGTATTCCCAGCTAAAGAGCATCCAGACATTTCAGTCCTCCCCTCAAAACAAGATCCACAGCACAACCGAAAAGCTTGTGGAATGGAAAAAAGGATTTAAAACCCTGCAAGGAAAAACTGCTGTGACTGGAAGATGTGAAATATCAAAAGCAGGGCACAGAAGAGTTCAGCTGCAGCCTCCTTGATGAGGAAAAAGCACCAGTAAAAAACAATTTATGAAGAAAATTGCTAGTTTTCATTTTCAGTAAACTCCAAAACGATACAGAAGGTGACTCACCACAAAGGGTGTAGGGACATAGGTGGAGAAGAAGTACACAGGGACATCCTTAGCCAGCAGCACTGCTGCAGTGAGCCTTGCAAGCCTATCAAGAGGAAAAAGGAAATATGCAGTCAATCCAACTCCCCTCAGCAATCCAGGAGCCTGATGGCATTCCTGTCACCTCCACTCAGCTGCTTCTCAACCCCCCCACTGCTTTTTGGCTTATTCTTCAGTGCATCACCCAAAGAAACCAGTCACAACCTCCTGGGGGGGCACTTGTCCTTCACTGAAGGACAGAACCAACTTCCCAGGAATTTGAAGTACCACGTGTCCACAACAGCAGGCTTGGAACAGCATTTTGTATCCCACACAAAGCTTGTTTGCCTTCTTCAGCTTCAGACAGCATCCATGAGACCTATTCCTAAAATATCCTTCTACAAGGCAGCTCACTCTTATTCCAGAGTGTTTAGAAACAGAAACAGCAGCCATAGAAAAAGTGCTGGAAAAGGTGGAAAAAGAGCCTTTTTTGGGAGGCTCAGTTTGATTTTAGCACTGTGTTACTACATCATCCCAAGGGGACAAAAGACTTGAGCCTTGGACAGGTGGAACACAACTGTGCTGTCACCAAGTCTGAATCCCAAGCTTTGTGGGGCTAAAAAGGAATGTAATCCTTATAATTCCCCATTATTAAGCTGTGCATAACCCACAATTTTTGGATTTGCAAACAGCATAACAGGTGAATTTAAACCCCTCATGCCAGAGACTAGTGGATAAAGGACCACACCTATCCAAAGGCCCAGGGGAAAGGAGAGGCAGAATCCCAGGGAAAGAAAAAACTCTTGGAACAAGACAGTAATTAGATTCTGTGCTCCATTACACCAGGAACTTTTACATCCCTAAAATATTAAACGCTGACCAAAATAATATAAAAAAGAAACAACTGTTAGCTACAACAATTAACTACAATTAACTACTCATTACCTAAATACTAATTGGCTACAGGGTTGGTGTTTTGTAAGAAATACCATTACCACATGTTTTTTGCTCCTGGAATGACAAGGAATTAAGATTCCTTATAG
This sequence comes from Margarornis squamiger, assembly GCA_035222235.1. Classification (NCBI taxonomy): domain Eukaryota; kingdom Metazoa; phylum Chordata; class Aves; order Passeriformes; family Furnariidae; genus Margarornis; species Margarornis squamiger. The sequence goes on along the minus strand of JAWWTY010000001.1, from coordinate 353,952 downwards.
AACTCAGAAAGTCCCCTCCTCTTTTATTCCAAAGGGCACAATTTGACAGCACTGAAAAGTACACTTTAAGCATTCCAGGTCAAATATTCCCACAATGAAAATACACTGGAAGCTGCAGGTGGAATTTTTCTCCCCCAAACAAGCTGAAATCAGGTGCAAAATACAAAAGAATGACAGTGTTAGAAGTGCACTAACCATGGGAGATTTCAAGCTAGATGTTAATATTCTGAATTTACCTTCACAGTCAAATTTCTCTCCAGGCACATGAACTTCTCAACATCTGCCTCATGTTCTTGTGCATTTAACCTGTAAATTCTTTGGAGTGTCCAGTCTTACACTCCACATTTCTGGCAAACTGGTACCATAAAAAAAGATATAATCCCAGCCTCTCTTCCCTACTATTTAAATGGGCTAAGAGAGGGGGAAGAGAGTGCCCAGTTCACCACAAAAAGTGCTGACAGAACAGAATGCATTCAAAGCCACAATTTCATTTCTAGTCTTGCAGATGTAATCATTACTCATACTTCTTACTGCTGCAGTTGCTGGTGACCTGACCTCGTGTGTCATATCCAACAACAAAGCCTCTCTGCTTAAAGTCTGAAAAATTCCTCTCAAGGTATTTGTAGATGCCCTGGAAAGGAAAAAAAAAAGGGGAAAAATAAGAATTAGCACACAAATATTAAAATTCATCTTTCACAGAGGAGGGATAATATCAGTAGGCAAAACACAACTCAAAAACCTCAATAATGATGTTCACAAAAGCAGAGTGATTTTTTTCCCCCATAGTGTTCACTGAAAGAAAGCAACCAGGGAATCAGCTGTGGGAAATGAAAGTCATAAAACAACACATCCTCAGGCAGCAAACATTTGTTTTCAATTCATACTGTGCTTTTATTTATTCAAATTATCTTCTTAAAGACTCAATTGAGAAAAATCCATTTTTTGGAAGTCCATCCACTCAGCCAACACAAGGTTTGTGTCAGTCTAGTCTGTGAGCTCAAGGATAAAGACACATTTCCAACACTGCTCCCAAAGTGTTAAACCTAAATCTGCCTTAAAAATCATGGAAAAGTTTGCACTGGAAGGGACTTCTAAACATCTTGTGTGCTCCAGTTTCACATGCCCTGTGGCCTTCACACCCATTCAAATCCCAGGAAATGGAAATCCATCACAGCAGCAACCCAGGATGGATCAGCAGTTCTGGATAAAAAGATGGAATCACTATTGTTAATGGAACTTTCCAGAGCCTACAGTTCACTACAGCCAGACAACAGCACTGGGAACTTAACCCTAAAAGTGCTGCCTCTCATGGGGTACAACAAGTTGCCTCTGGATTTCTTTTTTGTCCCCACCAGTACTTAGTGCAATTCTCTGGGATGGTTTTTATCTGGATCTGCCTTATCACCAATTTGCAGTCTCAGCTGGGAAGCCAGCCTGGCTCCTCTCCTGGAATTCAGCTGAGCTCCTTTAATGGCTCTTGTCCTTTACAAGCATGGAGCTGTTCAGGCTGGAAAAGCCATCTGAGATCAATTCCAGCTGTTCCCTCAGCACTGCCCAGCCCATCACTAACCCATGTCCTCAAGTGCCACTTGCACACACTTGTTTAACCCTTCCAGAGCCAGGGACTCCACCACTGCCCTGGACAGCCCTTTCCATGAAGGAATTCTCAATATCCACCTGACCCTCCCCTGGCACAACTTGAGGCCATTTTCTCTCCTCCCGTCCTTGTTCCCTGGGAGAAGAGCCCACCTGGCTCCCCGCTCCAGTCAGAGAACTGCAGAGCCACGAGGTCCCCTCTAAGCCTCCTTTTCTCCAGGCTGAGCCCCCCTAGCTGCTCCTGGTGCTCCAGACCCTTCCCTGGACTCTCAAAGGATGTGCTTCTCTTTGGAGAACTACTTCAGCTGAAGATGTTGAGGGATTCACAAAGAGAGAAACTTCAAAATAAATATAAAGAGAAAAATCTTAAAAGAAACATAAATCTTTGAATAACGACAAGACTGGAGGCTGTGCTATGACACAATCACCAGCCCAAGTCACCTCCACACTGAACTGAGACTTGGTGACACACACATTCACCCTACCCTGACAACATACCAAAAGCTTTCATTCACAGCTGCAAGGAGAGGAATGAGAAAAACTTGTTCAAGTTTGGCTTGAACAGACTGAACCACATTTAGTGAGATCAACAGCAGCTTCCTTGTCAACAGAGCCCGTAGTCAGGCTCCCAGTACCTGGAGATCACAGCACACTGCAGAGTTTTGTCTGAACTAGTTCCTCAAACATCAAGAACTGCATGAAAAGACAATTTATGGAAGAAGCAGACTTTTAGACAAACTAGTCCTAGTTAGAAACAGCAAACAAGGGCATAGAAACTACTCAGACGCAGCACAGATCAAGTGAGACAGAACAATTAATACTGTCCACAGACAATGCATTACAGAGCTCTGTACAGATGGAAAGCTGTTCCACATGTTTTTTTTTCCCCCCACATTAAATCCCCAGGAGCTGTCCCACCACAGCAGAGTATCCCTGGAACGTTCTGAAAGCAAGTCTGGGCACCTCAAGGATTCTGCATATCCAGCATGTTCCTCACCCCTTCCTTACTCTGCAACAACAACCATCATTTGGCTCCAACACCCACACCCTCCTACTGCTCCCAGCCTGGCATTCCCTCATTCCTCAAGCACAGAAGGAGGGATTTGTTTTTGTAAAGGAATAGCTTGTGCTGCTCTTTTAAGCAGACTTGATCTTCTGTACTTTCTCATCCCTGTGATTTCTGCCAGCTTTTTGGTGCCACCACAATCCAGGTAAAACTCACATGATCTTTCCTAGGAAATCCTCTTAAACCAGCTTCACTCGTTGACAGGAATCAAACATCCCTTACGAATAAACTCAGGAGTATCTTCACTTTCTGCCATGGAGCAGTTTGCTTAAAATTAACAAAATCCCTTAAGCTCAGTTCAAGTTAACCCAGTCCTACTGGACTTGTTTACTACCCAAATACCTCTACTAAAAGTTGCACAAAATAAAATAAATATCAGGGAGAAGAAGTGAATGTGAACTCTGCATTTGACTTCCCACCATCTTCCCTTTCTCTGAGGGCAGCGACTCCAGCACCTCTGGGTATAAATCCTCTCTTGAGTAAGTTTCTCAATTTAAAGAACTCCTATTTCCTTTTAACAAGACTCAGCTTTTGAGAGTGCCCCTAATTCCTACTACTATTCAGTTTCTACTACTTCTAAATGAGATATATGTGCATCTTGTGGTGATAATGGCTTATTAGTAAGTGTCAGCACACAAATGTGCAACCCCCTCACATCTAAACCAAAATTCACTGAAGTATCACAATCACCTGTCCCACTTCACAATTCAGGTGATTCCCAGATAGAAAACCCATAGAAAACCCCAAGTCTGCATTTACAGCCATGTTTTAATTAATCCTCTTGCATGTCCACGCCCTCATGCTCAAGTCCCAAAAGAGAAGTGAGTGAAAAGTGATGGTATCAAGAACAAGATGGAAAGATTTTTGGTTCTTGAGAACTATGAACAGCTTTAACAAGTCCTGTATTTACATTTTTTCAACTACCCTTAGGCTTGTTTTTATAGCAACAGAAAAGTCCTTGTGCAAAGATGGTTTTGTCACTGTGGAGCCCGGTGACAGGTTTCTTACCCATTAATAAAAGCACCTAGACATGAATAAAAGCAGGAGAGAAGCAATACTTGAGCAGGAAAATTAGGGCTTTACATTGAGGTTATGTACCTACCATTTCCAGGAGAGCCCAAAGCAGCTGCTGGAAATTCTGTACCTTCCTGGATCTGACTTTTCACAGTATGAGCATAATCAAATCAAGACCAAATGAAAAAAACCAGATCAAAGGAAGGACACAGCATGATTAAGGGTGTGGCTTCACTACAGTTTCTTTTAATTGAAGGAAATGCTAATTATACTGAAGTCTACTGTTTATCTCTGTCCCTGGTAAAGACATACAGGGCTGCCCATTTTCAGACTAAGCTCAGAAAAACTGTTCCTACCATCAGCTTCTGACACAGAACTGCTCCAAGAGATTAAACCTGATGCAGTTTACTTCAAAAACAAGTTCTAATCCACTTCCCAGAGGCTGCTTTTCCTAACTTGATGTCTGGCTTCAATAAACAACTAAAAATAGCAGCTCAACAGAGGGAGTGGACAGACAAATCCAGTTTGCTGCTCTCAAAACCCAGTCATTCCCACGAAACTGAGCTGGCACACACACTCCCTGCCAAGCAAAGGGAAACTTCTCCCTTTCTGCCAAGAATGTGGATCAGTCAGCAGAGCCACGCTTAGCCACGCTCCCAGGAGCACAAAGGCACCAGAACTCCAAATCCAACAGGCTGCACAGGCCAAGGAGGTTTACTCTGCTTCAAGGAAAAGTGGACCTGTTTAAAGCAACCCAGCTCCTTTCAGTCATTCCACCACTGGCAACAGAAGGATAGCTTTTAAGCTGTTTTCTTCTTTATTTCTTCAGTTGGGTCCCACTGCATCCACAGAGACCACCTGGGCCACAGCAGTGGGTTTTGTTCATATCTTTGCAGCATTTCTGGCACATGAGTTTAGCAGGACCCTAATGGTTGTAAATCAGCTGAATTCAAAAGAACCCAAAACACAGTCAGGCAAGTGAGGAATCCCCCTCCAATGTACCCTTCACAACACCAATAACCAGTCACAATTCCACAGCTGCCACTGTATCCAGACCTTCACCTCCACATTCCAGCTTTTCTGCACCAGGCCCAAGCAGGGTCTGATCTCTGGCAGAGGAGCAGGAATTAGGACTGAAGCCTCCCTGGACAGAAATCTACCCCACAGGCGCATCAGGCTCTGCCCAACAACAGTAACACAACTGTCAAAACCAGCAGCACTGTGGTTTAACCCCAAGCAAGAGCCATGTCTGAGATCCAAGATCTGTCTACTCAAAACAAGAAGTCCACTCCAAACCTCAAAGACCTAATCCTCAGAAAGATTACATGACAACGTTTTCTTGGAAAAAAACCCACAATGGTACCTGTGACGCAAATATACAAATATTAAATGACAGATAAACCAGAAACCACCAATACCTCTGATCCAACACATTACACTGGATTTAGAGTTGGAGACCTTTAAGTTGGTATCTCAAATTACTTTGCTTTAAAAAGTGCAAGGACCTACAGAGAGAGCTACAGTAACACCAGGCCACTTAACCAACTACACAACCCAACTGATGGGAAGCAAAACCAGTGATACTGCAAAGATTCCCCAAAAGCTACACAATTCCCAGGACAGATCTTCAGTCAGCCCACATTTCCTTTTCCACTCAATTCCTCTCCATTTGCATAGTAAAGCCTACTATTTTCATGTGTTTATTCACAACTGGGGCTAAAAAGGAAAGAAAAGGTCTGTTTGGATGGCTTTGCTTTTTGGGTTCTTGTTTATTTTTTTTTTCATTTAGCTTTCTAAAACATGACAGCTAATGATTTTCAACTAGAGAGCACTGTAACAGACTAGCTGCTGGCCACATTCCAGGGGAAGTGATTATATTCTCCCTCCTAGAGCACCCAGTTAAACCCTTTCAAGCACTAAACTCTTCACTCCACTGTCCAAAGGCTGCTGCATTCCAGCCTCTGCTGGTGCTTTGGTGGGACACCGGGACCCAATACACCCTGTGGAGCCACAGAGCCCTCTCCCAACACTCTCCCCACAGGTGTGCAGCTCACCTGTGTTGACTGGATGACGGTGAGGTCGTTGATGTAGCAGAATCCAGCTCCCATGGCCGAGCGCAGCCCAGCCGTGCCAAAGCTCAGCCGGCAGCACAGGCGATCCCGCAGCTCCTTGAGCTTCCCATCCTGTAACAGGCTTTCAATCTGCTCCTTTGTCTTTTGGTTCTGCAACACAAGATTGAGGTCTTCATTTAGTGCTTGAAATAAGGACCTGAACTATATATTGCTATTGGTTTTAAGTAATTCCAAGTGCAAGCTCTTATCCTATAAAATGCCTGTGCACCATCTGCCCTTCTCTCCAACTCCTTTTCATCATAATCTTTCCCACACCATCCTTATTAATAAGTAATTCCAGAGCTCCTGCTGCCATTGATATGCTGATGTGTTTGCCTGGTCATTAATACACCTTCCAGCTACACAAAGCCTGTAAGTGACAAGTACACAGACCTTGGAACCGGTTTTTCCAAGGCAGGTAACACAATCCAGTCTTTGATCTGTGCTGCTGGAAGACAGACGACAACCCCAGCTTCCAAGCAGTATTTCCTTCCTCCCCACCCACAGGAAAGCTTTGTGAAGGGACACAGTAAAATCATGGAATGGCAGGATGGTTTGGGCTGGGAGGGAACTTAAGGATCATTCATCATGGACAGGGACACCTTCCACTGGACCAGGCTGTTCTGAGCCCCATCCAGCTCCACATAAAGTGTGTTACATGTAACAGGCTGGGTCCTTATCCAGAGCAATCCTTCTGTTCCTTCAGGCTTTTCCTAAACTTCCATCATAGCTAAAAAGCTTTCAAGGGCACCAAGTGCCTGTTGCACACACCCACTATTTGTTCTTCACAGTTATTCAACTAATATTGAATTCATTTGGTCACATCCAGTTCAGACAAGACACTTCCCAGATCCTATAAACATGCTGGAGGAGGCAGCAATGGATGCACAGCTGGAAAAAACCTAAAGATTCCAAGGCATAAAACACAGCTCAGGTGGCACAATTGCTCCTCCAAAGCAGGGTCCCAGGGAAGAGTTAAAAAAGGCAAATGGAATCTGCAGGGCAAGGGTGAAGCACCCCTGACATTTAAAGTAGAGGTCAGCCAGCTCCAGCAGCACTGGGAAACCCAGCACTGCACAGAAAGGGGGAGCTTCTCCAGGAACACCGGGAAAAGGCTGGGAAAAGCACGGAGACAGGAGCTGCACACAGTTACCAGGAGAAAAAACACTCAGGAAAGCTCACTGAAATCTGAGATTATTGCTGCAGCTTGGTAACACTAAACTTGGGAATTGAAGATAAATTTTCACTCCTTTGTGGATTATCCATGCTCTTGGATGGCTCAGCAAAACACTGTTCACAACACAGCTAAAACCAGGCCCAAAAAGAAACCAGAACAAAGGGGTACAACAAATATTAAACTGCAGAAGGGAAAGCTGCTCTTTTAGCTGCTCATAGGCAGCCAACCAGAAAACAAATGACCTGAAAAGAGTCTAAGTAGTGAAAAAACCCTCATTTCACACTATCATAGTACATGGTTCTGCTTTAAAATAAGGTTATTAAATTACACAGCATCTTTGATAGCTTTTTAGGATGCACTGTTTTGCTTCCCTGCAAAAAAGAGAATAAAAACTGCACATTCTATAGTTTATTGGGCTTTGCAAAACTGAGGTAAGACTTCCCTGAAGCAACAGCACAAACATTTATTCTACAAATAGATTAAAAACCATCTTTGATTAAAGCTACTTTATTTTTCCTAAGGTGTAAAAATGAGGCAGCCAAAATAGCACCCAAAAAACATTTTAATTTGCTCAGGTCACACTCAGGCAAGGTAAAGTATGACAAAAAGAGAGAAAAAAATAAAGTTATGAGTGAAAATATCCATTTTTTCCACGGATGCTCTGCCAACAGAAAGCGGGGATTGTAGAAGATTTGGTATGAATTCAGATATGTCAATGATCCATCTCATGCTCTGGGTCACACATTCAGCTGCATTAGAAGCCCCTGGCACAATCCTTACTGCTTTTATTCTTCCCAGCTTGTCGTTTCCATTCCAAATTGAAGCTTCAGAGCCCACTGGCTTAGTTCTTGCAACATCCTGTCTGGCTGTGAGCAGCATTTCCCACCCTGACCTGGGGATTTCAAAACAGCTTCACTGTGACATTTAACCTGACTGCAAATCCTGAAAACAGCCCCAGGATTTTGTTGCTGCTTTGCAGTTATGAAATCAAGGCATGCAAGTGAATGTCTCACTGTGGCTTTTATGATGCTTCCTTTCTCCAAGAGCAGTAGTTGATAAAATCATTTAGGCTGGAAAAGCCCTCCAAGATGATGGAGACCAACCCATGTCCCCAAGAGCCACATCCACATGGTTTATAAATCCCTCCACAGATGGGGACTCCACAACTGCCCTGGGCAGGACAACCCTTTTGGGGGACAAATTCTCCCAATATCCAAACTAAACTTCCCCTGGCAGAACTTGAGGCTGTTCCCTCTTGTCCTGTCACCTGTTCCCTGGATAAGCAAAAGAAGTTCCTTAGAGATTTTAGACTCCAGTTCTTGGATTATTTTTAATATCCTCAAAAAAAAAATTAACATAAAACTGCCCAAATCTTCCTATCTTAAGCAAAAATATATGTTGGAATACTGGTGTATCTTTCTCTAAATATTGATATACTGGTGTATCTTTCTCTAAATATTGATATACTGGTGTATCTGTGTATAACTATTATGAATCTACAGTTAACTACAGGTATGTGTAACTACAAATGTACATGTAAATATGCAAATACACATCTAAATATATAAATGTATAAACACATGTATGTATTAATATATTACTGTATAAATAAAATGTATAAAAACATTATAAATATAAATGTACACACATAGAAATACCTGTAAAATATAATCAATATTACAATATACACAGATCACAGAACATGCTGAGTTGGAAGGGACCCACAAGGACCACTGAGTCCAACCCAAGACACTGCACAGAACCATCCCCAAGAACCACACCATGTGCCCCAGAGCATTAAATATATGTAATAATATTTTAAAATCATATATATAAAGCATTTCTATACAGGTCAGTGGGAGAACAGGGCAGCAATCAGGAGCCAACAGATGCTGCTGCTCCTGCTCCCATAGCAGAAGGGGTCCTGCCCTCGCCAGGACATGGCAGATAAGGGGACAGTGGCAGGAGGAGCTCCTGGTACCTGAGCATGCTCTGCTGGGGCCACAAAGAGGGCAGGGAGCAAGAGAGTTCAATTTGAAGTGGTTATTAAGGCTTTTAAGAAGGAGAGGGGGATGAGCCTGCTGGCAATGTGAGATATACTTGAACCAACTAATTACAAAAACTTACTGCCAAAACCAGAATCACAACCTGCAGATCAATGTAGCTGTGAGACTCTGCCACATCAACACACTTCAGAAGTTTTATTAAACCAAAAACATACTCTCCACCAAATTCAGTGTTATGCTCCTACATTTTCAGTTTTCCATCTGCCTACTGAGGCAGAATCACACTTTTTGGGGCTCCTCAGGGTACTGCACCAGAAACAAGTGGAGAATTAGAGACAAGGCCATCAGTGAGTACTCCTCACAGGTTCTTTCACTCTCCGTCATGTTAATCTGTGTGTACTTAACAGCCAGAGTTCATTCCCACAACTAATACCCTGCCAAAGTAAGTGCAATTTACTGCCCACAGCCGTCATGTTTTATTTTGCAGACACTCTTCGCATGCATGGCCTGGGAGAAGGAAAGTGGTCTCAAGTTTGCTTAGAATTCAGCAAATTTGACAGCCACAAATTAAGTGAATCAAGCTTGGCCAGCCTTCGGGTTTTAAGCACTAATTATTTGAAGCCTTTTTTCTCTCCAAATTAAACCAGGCTCAGTCCCTCAGAACACAAAGTGTTTGTGGGAATTCCTAGTGCAGAGAAGTGGAGCATTATCCATGGCATTGCTAATCACCTTAATTACACAATTAAGACCAGCAGAGGCACCTGCATCAAGTTCTCATTTATAATTTCTCTTAGAAATTGTAGGTTCTCATTTCTTATTAAGCAAGAACTGTTTGTTTTCTAGTGAGCAACCTCACTACCACTCTTATGTGAAAATCAGTCCTGTAATGCACCACCTTGTCTTGGCCCAACACAAGACAAAAAACCTCTTACAACTGCCTTTTTTACACTCATTTCCACACTTTTTAACTAAACTAGACTGTAACTTGCAACATAAAGCAAATCTTAATGCCCAATTTATTCTAATGCCTGAAAGTCAGTCCAGGATCACCCTTTCCTGCCTCAACAGTAACACTGGTAGTTTATTTATAAACAAATACAGACAATAATGCCACTGAGTGCAACTTCCAAGTCTATCCTGATATATTTCAAGGAGTTTAACATCCTAAAACAGGTACTAAAGCACAAAACTTGTGTTATTTCAGAGCTCACCCCATTCCAAGTTGCTCCCACTAATGCTGATCACACCAACAATCTACCCAAAATCAGCTATTTCAATAATTCATAATTTTATCTTCTGTTTTAACATTAGAACTTGCAGAGTAACATGTATTTACAATGATTTTTTCAGAGGCCAATTCCTACACTTTATTTTCCAATTTTTATCCTTTAAAGCTCACTTAGAAGTCTTATTAAGAAAAAACTGCAAGTCAAGCAACAGGACAAAGTTAATGGTTTTCATCTATCAAGATGACACTTTTGTGGCATCTCAAAGACCACAAAAGTTAAGAGAACACTGAGGGACACCCCAAAAGTACCTCAAAACCCCAACCAAACCACCTTATAAGCAAGGAATGAGCTCTCCAAGCTGCACCTGAGACATTGACACTGAGTCCACAAAATAAAATTGAGCAAAATGAATCCAGTAAAATAAAATGAGAGTGGTCTGCACAAACAGCTCCTGGAGAACCAATTCCAGCTTTTCTTCCCATGGAATGCTTTAACAGTGCCTTTGTAAGGGCCAAAGCATCCCCTTTTCCCAGGCACATCCAGCACCCCCCCAAGGAGCAGCCTGGCAACAAAGACCACAAGCCAGACTCATTTAGGAGACTGGGAAGTAAAATAGGAAAACTAGGAAAGGGAATTAAAGGGATAAAAAGCAGAACAATGGTTAACTGTTCACACAGTTTACCAAGCAAGACCGAACAAAAGGAGTGTGGCTTCTGTCTCCAAAACAAAAGCAAAAGCACAGCAATTAAGGAGAGGGAATGGGAGAGGCCGGAGAGCGCCAGGAGCAATAATGAAGATGCAGGATGCTGGGGAGAAGGGGAGGGCAGCAGAAGGACCATCACATGGCCAGGTTTCCTCCACCCACCCACGCCCCAGCCCACCACCAGCACACCCGAACCACAGAGGAGGACGGGCACAGCGCTGACAATTAATTACAGCAAGCAATTTTCAATTAAGGTAGAGGACAAAAGCCTCGCACAGCTGGGAGTGCAGTGCATGGATTTTCCCTTGATCAGAGGCAGCAGAAATCCCCGAGGCTCAGGGAGCTGGGCTGGGAAGGGAGAGAAGCGCAGGCAGCTCCTCGTCTAGTTGGATAAGCAACAAATCCCCAAACCCTCATTTCCTACAAAATTCCAGGGCATTGGAGCAATAACCCTCCTCATGCCCCATTTCCTGGTATCTCCTTGCCATCCCACCCCAAAACACCTTCACCTGGTTTGTTTACAGCCTCTCCAGGTGATTCTGATCTGTCAGATCTCCCAGGAGCGATCCTGGAAACCTCTCTGAAGTTCCAAGCTCCTTTAGGAAAGGTAATAGTTATCATCTAGGGAAGCAGGGCAAACACATGCAATCAAACTGACTGCAGTTTGTATTTTATTGCTTAATTATGGCCTTAGAAGGAGCTCTAGAAACGCTGATATTTCACTCTTCCTGGTTTTAATCAAAACATTGTTCTCCCCCAGTGTAAGTTCTGCTTTAGAGGAAAAACATCAGTCAGAAAACCCAAACAACACAAATCTTTGAAGACTCTAACCAGAAGTTCTCTAAAAAAATATTTGCTGAAGCTCGACCTGCATTATCAAGCGTGTTATCAGCAATGCCATTTCCCTTTTGCACTCCTTCCCTTCCACTATTCCCAGATATTTTCACAGCAGCAGCAGCTCTGAGAGCAGAATGTGCAGATGGCACCTGTTAATTCCTGCAAAACTGAGAAGGGAGAGCATAATTCCAGGCAGGAGAGGGCTCATCCAAGAGCCATCAGGTGGGGCTTGCTTGCAGCCCTCCTGCTTTGATCCTGGGCAGGAGGAAATCCAAGGGGAAAGGGTATAAACACGTCAGCAATCACAAGAAACAAAAAAAAATACAAGTCAAGAGATAGAAGCCTAAAAATATAAAAGAGAAAAGAAGACAGCAGAGCAAAAGCTAAAAAAAAATTAAGGAAAAAATAAGTCAAAACCCTATACCACTGGTAGCTTACCCTCCCCCAATCTCCAAGATAATTTTCAAAGCACAGGCCATGATGGTTGGACAAACCAGCTGGCAAAAAAACCACAACAAAACACCCTGAAATATCCCTATCCGCCCTAAAATGACCAAAACACCCTCCAATACCACTTCGCTTTCACTGCTTCGGATGCTTCAATCCGCATTAATCGAGCCTGCAGCCAGAAAGGGACGTGCCAGAATTCGCACCCTCCACAGCCTGCTTGTTTCCCTGGGGAAAAGGGGTTAAAATTCGGGAAGCTCGGGAAAACAGGGCTGTGCATCCCAAGCCATCCCTGCCGCTGCTTTCACCTTGTCCCTCCGGGATGAGCATCCCGGGATGGCCGGGGCATCCTCGCCTTCCCCGCAGCATCCACAGGGATGGGATGCAGGGGGCATGGCATGGGATGCTCTTTTTGGGAGGGATGCCCCCGTGCCACCCACCTTGTCCCAGCTGAGCCACTGCCACACCGCCTTGTCCAGCTGCGCGTCCCCGGTGCTGCGGGACACCAGCATGTTGGAGTTCACGTCCTCGCAGTCGCCCATGGTCGAGGAGGAGGAGGAAGAAGAAGAAGCCTCTCCTTCACTTCGCCACCCCCGCAGCAGCGCCGCGCATCGCCCGGGGAAGGGCAAGGCGAGCAGAGGGGGCAATGAGCGCCTCAGGGTTCGGCGGGGCTGGTTTTTATCCGCGATTAACGGGGAGCGACCGCCCTCTCCGCCCTCCTCCTCCTCTGCCGCCCCCGAGCCACCGCCCCTCACACGGCCCCTCCCGCGGGGCCTCATGGGAAATGTAGTCCGGGAGTGGCCGGGCGGCCGCGGGGCGCTAAGGGGAGTCTGCTGAGATGGAACTACTACTCCCATGGGCCCCCGCGGCGCGCGGCGCCGCAGGGAGCGCGGCGGGCGAGACCGCGCTGAGCGGCCCGGGTTCGAGTCCCGGCCCCGCCCTGAGGGGGAAACAACGGGCCGTGTGGGTTTGGCTGCCCCGCTGAGCCGGCTCTGCCCGAGGCCGGGGTCGGGCATGCCAGGGAAAGATAAAACCCGCCCCCTGTGTGCCCCTCGGGCTGCCCAGAGCAGCGTCTGTTCCCTCGGAGAGGATGGTGGATGCGGGATGAGCTGCGCGCTCAGGAGCGCTTCCAAGTGGGCTCCAGTAACAATTCCATTGCCATTAGGAAGGGAACCATAAGCCCCGTCTCCCCTGCTCTGGCGGCATCAGCTCTAATTGGATTGTCTGGCCCTGAGCAGCAGGGTCGGGGGACCATCTCCTTCTCAGCATCCTCATCCCAGAGAGCATCCTCATCCTGCTCAGCATCCTCATCCCAGAGAGCATCCTCATCCCACAGAGCATCCTTATCCCACAGAGCATCCTCACTCTGCCTCACATCCTCGCAGCAGTTGCCATGGTGACAGCAGGCACTGCAGAGGGATAGAATCGTGGAAACAGAGAATGGTTTGGGTTGGAAGGGAACTTAAAGATCATCTCGTTCCACCCTCTGCCATAGGAAGGGGCATCTTCCACTAGCCCAGGTTGCTCCAACCTGGCCTTGGATACACCCTCACAACCAGCAATTCCTTCCCAATATCCCATCTATCCCTGCCCTCTGGCAGTGGGAAGCCATTCCCTGTGTCCTGTCCCTCC
>JAWWTY010000001.1:322547-339414 GCA_035222235.1 Margarornis squamiger | reverse complement strand
CGAGGTGTAAGGCAAGGTATAATTAATATAGTGTTTATGAAATAAAGATGTTAGCCAGGTAAAACTGGTAAATAAAGACAGCTATGGGGTAAAAGTGGAAAAGTATAAGGCATAAGATATAAAGTTACAGGCATAGCCTAAGGTATAAGGGTATAAAGGAAGGTATAAAGTATAGGAGAGAAAAAAACAGAGTAAATGACTGCTCACCCCTTCAGTGTCCAAACGTGTGGGAGGAAACAGAGCAGTTCATTGTTTACCCCTGCAGAGATTATGGTCTTTCTCTGCAATTTTTGCTCATGTCCAATCTCTTTTTATACTTTTTTTTTCTCCTGGCAATTTGAGTGACTATAGTCAATAGTTATTTTTGGGGTGATAGACAAATTACATAGGCCTAAAGGGTCAGCATCCTGTGTTTCCTCAGGATATGTGAAGAAAGGCCATGCTGTTTCCAGAACACTCCTTCCTTCCATAATCCTATCAATCTGTTGCTTTGAGCACTTTTGGGAAGCCACCAGGATTCTTTGTCCCTCTGACAAAGGTTTCTGGGAACACCCTTCCAGGGGCTGAGGTATAGCCCATCAAAAGTTTATCAGGGCTCTCACCCCACAATGTCACAGGACAAATCATGAGTCTCTGGCACCTCCTGAGATGTTATAGCTGTGTGTTATGTCAGCATTGATCATTGGTCCATCATGGTCCAACACTTGAGATGAACAGCCCAGGACAGATATCTTCAAGGTTCCCCCAGAGTCATCATGTAAGGGAGGACATTGGCATAAGAAGGATTATCCCACCTCACAGGATTTGCCTCTTATTAGCCTCCTCCCTTATCTGCAAATCCACTTTGTAGCTTCAGGTATGCATATCCTTCTGCACCTGGGATAGTTGGACAATAGCACCTACTTATGTGATCTGAAGGTTCTTTCCTAGTAAGCCTAATCAGAGAGCCTTAGCTGGGTGAGCAGCTGTTTCTTTTCAGTTTGCTGCAGCAGACAAAAGTCTTCTGGTGATCTTACAATGTTTAAGCCCTTAACTATTTCACTCTCTGACACTCTGCACTGGTGCCTTAACCTGGGTCTGCTTTCCCATCTCCCGCCAGACTCTGGGGCATGATGGGAAAGGAGCAGCCCTGTCCTGCTGCATCTACTGTATCTTGGGTGCAAGATCCATGTTGCAGTGATATTTGTGCTGGTTGTTCAGTGTTAGCGAGACTGTCTGTCTGCTTGGGACAGTGAGGTCTGTGTCCCCAGGCAGCTGTCTGTATGGTTTGAGCATATTCACCTTCACATGAGCCTTGGCCCTTCTAATCCAGAAAAGTTCCCTGTGTGACATTCACAGCATTAGCTGGATCCTCTCATGTCATTGTCCTTCATTTCTTTCTTGCGTTGCTTCTACAAGAATTTCTAATGCTTGTTTTAGTTGAGATTTTAAATATATTAATGAAGTGCCTGAATTTGGCTGGCAATTCTGACCCCAGGAAAATGGGACATAAGTGATTTGTCTTGACTTTCTCTGCTACATGTCATAAAGTAGCCTGTGGAGCATCACTCAGCCAGCCCCTGAAAGCTTGCTCTGAGCCACAAATGTTCCACCTGGCTGGCAGTAGGGCCACCCCTCCTGCCCACAGCAGAAGTGTGGGAAAGGGGAGGCTGAGATGGGAGCTAGCACAGGAGGAGAGAAGTTGGAAGTCCCCGAGGGACCCTGTGGAAAGGCTCTGACTCAGAGCTGGTTTCCCTTCCCTGCTCTTTGCCTTCAGTGCAAGTTGTTCCTGTGAGGCTCAATGAGAGGCTGCATGGAGCCCCTTCCTCTAACAGGTGCCACAAGGGATGTTTTGGATTCCGTTTCAGCTTGCTATGAATTAATCTGCAAGATGGGGCGGTTGGAGGCAGGGAGAACTGATATAAACCCTTGCAGACCTACAAGAAGTCCAAGAACAGATGACAACTAGAGACCTCGATGATGCTGCCCCTGGTGGAGGGAAGAGTCAAATTCACGAACAGCAAAGATGAACACAGAATGGTATTTGCTTCTCATACAGCCCTGTAATTTAGCCCTCTCCCTTTTAGACAGCAGGCTTGTGCAGGGTATGGTGGGTATCCCTCTGCAAGTACAGCTGGGAACTTCATGTGGTGCTTAATCTCAATGCTGGGTTACCGTGTGGCAGGGAGCTGTGCTGTGCCGTTTTACAGCAAAACCCTTGGGCACAAGGCATCATCACCTCTGAGCCCAGGAGCACAGTCACACCCCTGGATTTCCCCTTCTGGAATTATAGAAAAGGCAAAGATATTTGGGTGGGGGGGAGACTTCACCCAAACCTGCCCCCTGCAGTAACTCCTTTCATAATCCAATCAGTGGGTTTGGTTTGCTTGTGGGTTGGAGAAAAGTGATGGCATCTACATGTGTCTCCACACAGCCCTCTTGGTGGACAATAATCTCCTGTTCTTGCTTGTGACTCCCCTGTGCCACATCCAGGGGAGCAAAACGATCTCCCTCAGGAGTCCAGTATTGGCACCCAGTGTGGTGTCTCGCAAGCAGCAGAGGCGATGATCCACAGGCAGCACCTCCCTGCCCACCCTCCCTTTCCTGCCAAAGAGAAAGGGAGGAGGGGCTGTCAGGCCTTGTCTGGACCTGTGGGTCCTCATTTCTTCCCTCTCCATCACACACCACCCATGCTTACCATGAAGATCCTACATTTACACCCTGTGAAGCCCAAGTCCTTCTGATGGTTTGTAGAAGAGCAGGAACATGGGGAATAGTCAGCAGGCAAACTGGGAAATGCAGGTCAGAGAGCTCGGTGTGTCTTTGCATTCAAGCTGTATGTTCTGCCTGTATGTTCCCTTTCTTTGTAAGTATTGCTAAGCTCCTTGGTACAAGGGATGGTGCAGGAATGTGTTTCCAGTGTACATGTCTGGGTGGTGCACACTTCTCTGGGGAGAGGCTGGCACAGAGGGATATCCCTCTACAGGCCTTTGTCTGCGGGGTGCCCAGGGCTGCTCTGCCTTCCCCACAGCCCTGCAGGTGCCAGCAAGAGGGGAGCAGGAGTTTTTGCTGCGTGGTTGCTGTTCTTGCTAAGGAGCCTGCCCATCCTCCATTCCCATGCTGCCTTCCTCCTCTCCACAGGATATGTAGAGCAGAGGCTAAAGATGCGACAGCCACCTGTGAGACCAAGGTGTCTGAGGTCTCCCGGTGTGCCACGCGGCTTTATGGTGGAGTTCTTTGCTCCAGTGCTCTGCAGGATGGGAACTCTGTGACTGGATGCAACTGTTCCCAAGGCACTATAGCCCTGCAGCCAAGGGGACACCAGCCAGGCTGATGCCGTGGATTTTATGGGGACAGTCAAGAAGCCCAAAGCCACCAGGCCCAAGGGGACATAAGCCATGTTGGAAATGCGGGGTCCATGAGGACAAGAGCAGCCAAACAGGAGCCAAATGTCCCATGGAGATAAGTCCATCTGCTCTTGCTCCAGGGATGCCAGTGTTCTGGGAAAGAGGAGCATGTGGCACTGGGACTTTGAGGCAGCTGCCACAAGGTGGCACTAGCCTCATGTCACCCAGCCTGGTGGTATCCAGATGGCAGCTCCAGGGTGGGGGAACCCTGGGCACCCCACCCCACCCTAGCCCTGCCACAGGCTCTGGTCCAAATTTAACTGCAGGGATAGACAAGAGGAGCTGTCACTGGACCAGAAATCGGGTAGATAATTGGAATCACTGGAGAAGCTATGTCTTGCAGGAGGGATTTTTACCCTTTAGTCTTCTGGATTAGGGAAAAGCAGTGGTTTTTTTCCAATTCTTATGATATGCCACCCTTTACCACGGTTTTCCCCCTGGGGTTGCAGCAGAAGAGACTCCAGGCTCACCAGATCTCTCACGTCCAGAAGTGGGAAAAGCAAAAAGACCACATCCCCAGGGAGGATTTGGGGTGCCATGCTCACCATCCAGCACCCATCCCATTCCAGGGCTCCACATCCTGGCCCTGGCACACAAGGCTGCTCCACAGCTCATCCCACTGGAGGAGGAGAAACACCACGAAGGTGGAGGAAACCCAAGAGCGGTTTGTGTCTCTGTCCTCACCTGGCCCAGTTCCCCTGATTTATTTGCAGATAAAAGGTTTATTTTCCTTTCCCAGCACTGCAACTGCAAGATAAACACAGCAAAGCCTCTCTAGCTACTTCCCGCTCGGGCCAGGTGCCGGAGGACAGTGGTTGCACCTGGACCCCAGAAAACCTTGCTGGCTCAGGAATACCAGTGGGATCAGCCACAAAGTGAGCTCCCCAAAACCCCTGCTTCAGGTTTTGTGCCCAAACTGAGGGCATGGAAAATGAGGAAATAGTTGCTGAGCTGCTGCCATGTCAGTGTCTCTGGTGCCAAGGTTTTCAGCCCTACCCCAAACATGTTCACATCCACTATTATTTTTAGAATTAGGGTTTGGCGTCACTGTTTGGGCTCAGGATTACAGCTGTGTTTAACCTTGGAATGCCAGTGGAAAGGCCCCTGTGGGACAGCTAATCTAGCTGCAATTAAAGACATTCATTATGCCATTATGAACAGATTAAGATGTGCAAGAGACTGGGTCACCGGTGCTGCCCCACAGATTGTTTTGAAGAACAGGGACATTGAATGTCCTGGACACCGGCCACTCCACAGGCCGGGTCCAAACCCAGCCAGTGTAATAACAGAGCCAAAGCCAAGGAGCCAAGCAGGACCTGAGAACATCCCTTTCCCGTCCATCACTGCGCCCTCACCCCGTGGAAAACACATTTGTGACCTGCAGTACAAAAGGCCAAAGCTACAGCTGACAGCAGGAAGGAAGCAGGAAAAACCAGCATCACCGTCCAGAGCCTGGAGAGACCTTGGGAGTTGCACGGAGCCACATGACTCCAGCTAGGTTCAGGCCATGCTCACAGTATGCCCACACCTCCAGCAACATTCCCCAGACAGCAGCAGAGACAAAGCAACTCCTTGGGTGGTGAGACTTGCTCCATCCTGCAGGAATTTTCCCATCATAGGGGCTGTGATGACACCCAGGGACTGCCCTTGAATCCACCTTGGCAGCACACAGGGAGCAGGTTTAGCCCTTCCAGCATCCCCCAAGCCCCAACACAGAGAGGTGTCCCATGGATGACCCCCAGTGCCGACTCTGCTCAGAGAAGAAGCAAACAAAACCCGCCTGGAACCCGCCACCTCCTTTAATTCCCTACCAGAAAAGCAAGGCCTAGCCCAACTCAAAAATTACAGGGTTTCAGCAGCAGAAAATCCTGTGTCACACAGCTGCAGGGAGCCCACGGAGGTTGTCAACACTGGCTGATCCAGCAGGGAACAGGGAAATGAGGAATTCTTCTCCTGAAAGACTGGAAGACCCCTGCCAGCCTCAGCAGGTGGGAAAGGAGCTGCCTTTACCATCCCTGTCCCCATGGGGCTCAGCCAAGGTGGGTCTGCAGGACCAGGACCTGCAGGTCACATCCTGCAAGCTCCTGCCAGCCAGGAGCTGTATCCCAGTGAGGATGTCCTGGTGCTGCTCACACCAGGGCTGAGCACCAACAGGCAGGGGTTCCCAGCAGATTTGGGGCCAGCAGCACTGTCAAATCCCACAGTGGAATGTGCACAGCAATATGACCCCAAACCCACTGGATCCACGAGGACAAGGCATCAGGGCCAGGCTCAGATCATGGAGACCCTGTTCTTGATGTAGACGTGGTATGGGTCGCTGCGCTTGTCCACTTTCCGGGAGCGGGTGTAGCCCAGGATAAGGCTGCCCACCGTGGCAGCGAAGAGCGTCATGACAAAGAGGATGTACATGTAGGCATTGTCGTTCCGTCCAGGATGGCCAGGATGGGTGTTCCGTGTGGCAGCAGCAGTGCTGGCAGGCCGATTGGCGGGGCAGTGGATGACCCCATGCAGTGTCTGGTTTAAGGCATTAAGCACAGCCTGCAGGCCTTGGTGCCAGGTCTCCGTCTGGTTGTTGTCTTCCATATTCTCCTCCAGGCTGCAGGGGAGGACAGAGAGACTCAGAACAGGCCACCCTCATGGTGGAGCAGCTCCTAGGACAATGGTCCTGCTGGATGCAACAACGACCCCAAAATGGTCCTTGAAACGCCTCCTCTGCTACAAAGCAGGGCTGTCCAAACCCTTTGCATTCCTGGCAGCCCCCTCCCTAAATGTCACTCCTTCCACGGAGGGGATAAAGCTCCTGGGGCTCTCAGGCAGCTGCCTGCCCCCCTCTCAGGTGTCCCTTGAGGACAGCGGAACAAAGCTGACCCAGGATGGTTGGGTTCAAAGTCAGCTTTCCCCAGGGATGTGTGGGGATGGTGGGAACATATCCTGAACCCCTGCAGGGTGCAGAGCTTGCACAGCTCCCCACACACTCCTGTGAACACATCTTGAGGGGTTGCTGCCCTAAACCCCCCTTCCTATGGGCCCCAGACCGCCGCTGACCTGCCCCCCCTTTGAACATTGTGCCCCTCTGCCAGCCTCCCCTGGACCTCCATGTGCCCTCTGTGTGTGCTCTTATGTACCTTCCCTTGCCTGGGCCAGGAATGGATACTGGGACAGTCTCCCACATGTCGTCCTTTGGGACATGCTGACCCCACAAACCACTGTCAGCCCCCGGGGATTCACCTTATTTTCCCCTGCTCCCAAGCACCAGCAGCTATACCCTATAGCTACACAGGCAGCTGATTTCCCCCAAAAAGGTCACCCCAAACTGGGGTGGGCCTCTCACAATGAGACCCCAGCAGCAAGGAGAAGGAGGAGGAAAGGGCTGAGCAGCCACGATGGGCTCAGATCTGGCTGCCTTCCTGACTTAGAAACAAGTCTGAAGCAGGAAGAGGCTGAACTTGAGAGATTTAGGGCAAGATCTGGGTTTATACCAGGGAGGGACCTGCAGATGGGGTGCAGCATGGGGGGACCCCACCTTAAGGAGGGTGTGGGACTAGGAAGGGGAATGGGATCCAGGGAGGGGAGTGGGAGTCAGGGAGCGGGAAGGGGGATCACACTCACCCAGGGTGCCCTCCCTGCCTGCGCTGCTGCCAGGCTAAGCCAGACTGAGCATCGCAGGCAGTAGGAAGGGATGCAGCTGAGCTGGGAGTGCCGCCAGTCTCCTCCCCTTCCCGGGGCAGAGCCACCTGCCACAGCCACCCAGCCCCACCACGGGCCACCAGCCTGTTCCCAACCCCACGGTCCTGCCACGGCCTCCTTGCCCCAGCCAGATACCAGGGTCCTTATGGGGCCGGGAGAGCCGGACGCTGGATTTCCCCCCAGCACATGCTGCCAGTCACGTTTTCCTGTCCCTCCTCATCCGTCCCCACTGTCCCTGAGCCCTCACACTAGCATCAAGCCTGTCTGGGCATGTTCTTCCCTGCTCACCGTTCCCTTCCAGAGCTGAGCTTGCTCTATGAATTGAGATTTTCCCATTTCCAGCCCCACTGGTCCCAAACTGCACCCTTTGTCCACTCAAAACCTTGGGGGCAGATGCTGAGAAACCCTAAAGCTTGTGGGGAAGAAAGAAGGCCCAGAGCAGCCGTGAGGGGCTGTGGGTGGGGGTCAGGTCTGGTCTGAGCAGAGTGTGGGGACTTTAGTCTCAAGGAACTTTCTTACCCCTTAGGAAACCTTTCAATTAAAATCAGTTTATGATGCCATGGCTGGGACAGCAATGTCAAAAGTGCCAACACAGACCCCAGCAACATCTCCTCCAGCATCACAGACCCAGGGAGACCAGGTCCCCATCACCCAGCTGGGATCCTGTGGCAGGGTCTGTGACAGCTGTGGTTTCTCTCCTCAGGCAGCCCGACCCCTTTCCCTCCTCCTGCTTTTCCCAGTGCATCCACATTACTCTCATGGCCTTTTAACCACCATTTACAGCCATTTTCCACCTTCTCCAACCCCAGGGTGAGGATTTCTCTGGACTCAGGGCAAAAAAAAGTGTTGGGGTAAATAAACAAGCAAAGGATCAGCCACCAAAGTTCCCAGCAAGTCTCTTTATGTAAAATCTACCTCTTTTTATCCATCAGTGAGGAAAGGATGCTTGACTCATGAACCCCTCTTCCTCTTTGTCCAAAGGGTGCATGTGCATTCACCCAAATGTTGGATTTTTGCAGGGACAGCAGCAAAAAAAAACCCACAAAAGACCTATTTGGGTATTCCTCCAGCAAGTGACACAGGGAGGTGGTAACCTTAGAGGTCTCCACTGAGGGATGGAGACTGAGGGAGCTGGGGAGAACAGCCCCACAGCAGGACTGGATGTTTAAGCAGCAGCCTAGACCTCGGTGCCAATGTCCAGGCAGTCTACAGGCACAGGCACAAGAGCTCTTGTCTCACAACAAAGTCCCAGGTGGCTGCCATGATGTTCATCAGCCATGCTGTAGCTTTGCCAAAACACTCAGCCAAGGCACCACGACAGTCCTAGTCACCGGGACCTTCTGAAAAGACCAAAGTGCAGTCAAACACCTCCTGAAAGGAGTCGAGGAAAGGCTCCAGGACGTGGTCGACGGTGATGTGCCGCCCCAGCTCGTGGCTCAGCGAGGTGACACCTTTCCCCTCCAGTCCGCAGGGGATGATGTGGTCAAACCAGGTGAGGTCAGTGCAGCAGTTCAGTGCCAGCCCATGCGAGGTGATGTGGTTCCCACAGTGCACACCTGCAGGGGCCAAAAGCACACCCCCAGCAGCACCCATTACCACAGATATTCCAGTGTGAGACATTTAGGTATTAGACACTGCCCGGGTCACTATAAATATCCTCCCCTCTGCATTCCCCAATTCTGCCAGGAAAAATGCCTAACTTAAAGGCAGGCTCCCCAAATTTGGGACAGATGGGGTGCAGCTCCCTCCTCCCGTCCTGCATCCCCCAGCACCTCCCATTGCTCAAGTTTCCACGGGCTTGGACAGAAGGCTCTGCTGCAAAGGGGAGTCTGAGCTGCAGGACCCCAAACCCAGGAGCAGAGCCCAGCTGGGGCTGCTGGGCTCCAGAACGGGGTGCAGCATGTAGGGCTGTGGAGGGGAACAGGAGAAGGGGCAAGGCTGGGGACCAGGCTAAGGGCACCCACCCTGGACTGATAAGATCCCCTGTCAGTCTTGTCTTCTCCAAACTAACCAGTCCCAGATCCCTTCAGACAAGAAATGCTCCAGTCCTTTAATCATCTTCATGGCTTCTACTGGACACTCTCCAGAAGCTCATCTTTCTTGTACTGCGGAACCCAGAACTGGACACAGAAGATTCTCCCAGTATCCCAGAACTGGTCACAGAAGATATTTCTTCCCAACATCCCATTCAACCCTGCCCTCTGGGAGGGGGAAGCTATTCCCCCTTGTCCTGTCCCTCCAGGCCCTTGTCCAAAATCCCTCTCCAGCTCCCTTGGAGCTCCTTTAGGCACTGGAAGGGGCTCTAAGTTCTCCCTGGAGCCTTCTCTTCTCCCGGCTGGACAACCTGATCTCTCAGGCTGCCTGCAGAGCAGAGGTGCACACACACACAAAGACACACAGACACACTCAAAGACACCTGTGCCCCGCTCACCGATGGCACACAGCTTGCTGTCTCCCACCCAGACGCCGGTGAAGGGCGGCGGGAGGGCGCGGGCGGCGCCCAGGCCGAGCCGGCGGCAGACCCGCACCGCCAGCGCCTCCAGCAGGGCCACGTACCGGCGGAGCGGGAGGCGGCGGCGGCGCAGGTCGAGCACGGGGAAGGCGAGCAGCTGCCCGGGGCCGTGGAAGGTGATGTGCCCGCCGCGCCGCGCCGCCACCAGCGCCGCGCCCCGGGCCCGCAGCGCCGCCGCCACCGCCGCGTCCGGCGCGCCCCGCAGCCCCCACGTGTACACGGGGCGCGCCGGCTCGCTCAGCACCACGCTCTCCGCGGGCACCGCACTGCCCGCGGGGGCTGTACGGGGGCCGCCCCGCACCGCGGCGGCTGTACCGGGGCCGCCCCGCACCGCCGAACAGCCCCCGGTCCCCGGGGCCGGGCTCCGCGCCGCCCGCGCCGCCGCCACGCAGCGTTCCTGCACTCGCAGCGCCTCCGCGTAGGGCACGGGCCCCAGGAACACCGCGCGGAGCAGGGACCCGGGCATGGCGGCACTCGGAGCCACCGCCGGGGCCGCCGGGAGAGGCGGGCGGGGCGAGCGGAGCCGAGAGCGGGGAGGGAGGGAGCGCCGGGGAACCGTGAGGAGGGCATGGGGACACGGACAGTGCCGTAGGGACAGGCGGGGGACGGGGGCGGAAAGCGGGGACGGGGACACGGACAGTGCGATAGGGACCGGCAGGGGGTGGGGGCAGAAAGCGGGGATGGGGACACGGACAGTGCGATAGGGACAGGCGGGGGATGGGGGCAGAAGGCGGGGATGGGGACAGGCAGCAGGAATGGGGACAGAGACAGGTAAAGGGAGAAGCAGTGGGATGGCGACAGGCGGTGGGGGACAGGACCAGGGATGGAAGAACAGGGCAGAGGGGACAGATGGGTGGGGAATAAGGGTAGGGCATGAAGACAGGAGGAGGGACAGGGGTGCGGAGAGGAAACAGACATGGGGACAGAGATGAGACAGGTGACATGAGGCTAAAGGATGGTGGTTTGGGACTGGAGAGTGGGAAACGGCCTGGGAACATGGGACATGATCTGAGAGAGGGTACTGGGGCCAGCAGTGAGGGATGAAAGACAGGATAAGAGACTGGAGACAGGGAGCTCGTGGCCAGGGACAGGGATTAGAGATAGAGGACAGTGCCTGGGGATGGGTGATAAGACACAGGGTGAGGGTCAGGGGGCTCAGAGTGGCTGGTAGGGCCCAGGGCTGCAGGAGGGGCATGGGGAGGAGAGAGGGCCCCTGTCACCATGGGGTGTGGGACATAGGGCTGTAGGGTGACGGACAGAGTGTGGGGGGGGAAAGCTCAGCAGTGACAGGCAGGAAGAGAGGGCAGGGCATGGGAACACAGTGTCCTGGTGGGGCTGGGCAATCACAGACCTGCTCAGAGTAGGGTAAAATTAGGATTTGGGGCTTAAATCAGAACAGTTGTGGATGTCCCAACCTTAGCAATGCTCAAGGTCAGGTTGGATAAAGCCTTGAGCAACCTGGACTCCTGAAAGGTTTCCCTCTCCACGGCAGGGGGGTGGGACTAGATGATTTTTAAGGTCCCTTCCAACCCTTAACATTCCATGATTCTGGGCTGGCATCTCAAGGTCGTGGACTGTAAATAAAGTCCTTGTATTGCCACAGTGCTGGTGTGAACTACATCTGGTCACCCAGGGAGTGGGAAAGAGATAAAGCGTTCTCGTCTCAGGTTTTTATTCCAAATGTAGAAAATACACAAATCTGGTTGAACTGCTAATGAGTCAGCCATTAAAACCTGAGCAAACTGTTCCCAACCTGCAGAACTTCCGCCTTATCAATGAGATTAAGTGTGTGAAAGTATGTTTTGATTTTATAGAGCAATTGACTGTGTTAATAAACTTTTGGTTTTATCAAAAATACACCTCGCTAGTAATCTGCCCTTTGTTGGTGCAGGTCTGCTGTCTGACAAGGTTAATTTCTGTGTTATTGGCAAGGAAGGGAAGGTGTTCCCTTTGTGCAGTCATTTTCTTGATGAAAAGGGGAAAAAAGTGGGGGAAAGCCACCATAAACCTCACTAGGTGATTGTGTCAATGCATGGAGCAGCACCCACTTTGAGGATTTCACTCAACCAACCTAAGGAGAGCTGCTCTGGGTCTCTGTCCTTGGCAAGAGAGACTCATATTTTGCACCAACATTGTGTATGTAGGGGATTATTTCCTTTTTATTTTTATGATTAAGCCTCAACTTCTTGCCTGGAGATCAAAGCCAAGGGCTCTTCCTTTTTGGCTGGTGGCAGCACTGCCTGCGTAGGATGAGGAGGGTTGTGTGTCACAGGTCTGGGATCCTTGTAAACAAGACGACAGAAGGGAGCATGGTTGTGTCACTGGGCTAATTACTGTCAGTATCCTGCTTTTGAAGCAGGGAGGAAATTTGTATGGAAGGGAGCCACAGATGGCTCATGTTTTATCCTTCTGTCACATTTTGAGTGTTTTTAATGTGGGGTGGGTTTCTTTGTCTTCATATTACTTGCTGTGCCGTCATACCTTTTCCTTTGTGTACCTTAACCATTAGCCAAGCCTCTTCAATCCTCACCGGTTCCTTGGATTGCTGAGATCTTATGGAAGGAGAGCCTCCCTCAGGGCTTAATAGCAGGAAGGAGAGGGGAGGACAGAGGTGGTGACTGTGAAACAGGTGCCTGGCAAGAGGGACTGTCACATCTCACAGATGGATGCAAAGGGCAATATCTTGGCTCCAGTGAAGTCTGGGACAAAATTCCTGTTCAGTTTGGCAAGGCTGGGATGTCAAAGGGAGGTGATAAGAGCTGGCGTCATGGGCAGAGCCAGGAGTGGAGTACCCAGACTGGCACCCTCAAGTACAGTAGGCCCCTCCCCACAAGCCTTTCAGAAAAGTCCCATTTTTTTTTTCCCAAGGAAATTGTACTCGAGGGCTACATGCTCTTTTTTGCATGTACTAATGATATGGATTATTGGAAATGTGCAGGAGTTCAATGCATGGGCCGAAGCCCAGCCGTGCTATGGGCCCACAGACTCAGGAGAAGCAGCTTATCCCAAAGCAGCATCCCTGGCCATGTTTCTGGAATCATCACTGTCTGCCTCCCTTCTCCCATAGGGCTGGAAGGAGCTCAGAGGTCAGCCCTCACCCTGATGGGGTTTGATCATTCCTGGTTATTCCTGTTATCCAGCTGGGTCTCCAAGACTTTGAGTGATGGAGAGGCCTCCTGGCTTGGTGCAATAGGAGGTGGTTCTGGAAAGCCTTAAGCTATGGATTAATTTTTCCTTTATCCTATGACACCAGGTCACCATGAGCTACCTTGGAAGTATCAACCAACCTCCCTACACAGAACACCAGCATAAATCAAGTCTTATAAGCACCAGCTACCAGCCCTGCAGTTATTTAGAAGGACATTTTCACTACATGTTTTTCAAAATAAACCTTTCCCTAGGGGTGTTGGAAGGGAATCTCTCGGGCTGAGATCCCCAGTTCATTTGGGCAGGATCTCAGTGGATGTGTTCCATTGGCAAAACCACTTCTGTCTCTTCAAACTATTCATTGACTCAAAGAAGCACGTTCCTAGGGCTGTGCCAGAGGGGAAGAAAAACAAGGAAATCTATGTGTCAGGCTGTACCGAGGGCTGTGCACCACAGGGTGCATTAAGGAAGTACTTAAGGAAGCTCCTTGATGGCCTGAGGAGACAGGTCAGAGCCTGTGTGTGTTTCTGTGCTGATTGCACTTCTCCCGGCAGTCATCATTTTTTGGCACGTCTTGGAGCCAACATGGCAGGCTCCAAGCTTCTCTGATCTTCCCATGCTAGGAGGAGCTGATGTGTCCACTTGCAGACCTTGGATGTATTGTTTGTCCTGCATCAGTACTAGTGAAGATTCTCTCATCTCCGGTTTGTTCCCAGCTGCTGGCCAGAACCTTTGCCAGAGGTCACCCTGCCCTCTGGACAACCAGCACAACTCCATGGACAAGCCAAAATCATCCCACTTGGGTTAAACACTCCTTACGGTGCTGTTTTTAAGAAGGATCCTCTGCAAGAGCTCAGTTAGGGGAGGGATGGTAGGTCTTTGGGGACAGCTGCCCCAGAGGGGACACCAGAGGAATGTCCAGGTGCTGCCTTCAGCTCCGGAGCCCCCAATATCAGAAGGATGTGGAGCTGCTGGAGCAAGTCCAGAGGAGGCCACAGAGATGCTCTGAGGACTGGAGCCCCTCTGCTCTGGAGACAGGCTGGGGGAGCTGGGGGTGTTCAGCATGGAGAAGAGAAGGCTCCACAGAGACCTTAGAGCCCCTTCCAGTGCCTAAAGCGGCTCCAAGAGAGCTGGAGAGGGACTTTGGACATGGGCCTGGAATGACAGGACAAGGGGGAAATGGCTGCCAGAGGGCCAGATTAGATGGGATATTTGGAAGAAATTCTTCCCTGTGAGGGTGATGAGGCCCTGGCACAGGTTGCCCAGAGAAGCTGTGGCTGCCCCATCCGTGGAAGTGTTCAAGGCCAAGTTGGATGGGGCTTGGAGCAACCTGGTCTAGTAGAAGGTGTTCCTGCCCATGGCAGGGCATTTGGAACAGGATGATCCTTAACATCCCTCCCAACCCAAACCATTCTGGCATTCTAATAACTTCTCCTTACGTCCAGTTTGAACCTCTCTTACTTCAATTTTAATAAAAAGGAAAAAAATCCTCAGCTAGAGGATTTTTACCTCTTACAGTCATTCTTACCCTTAAAGCCAGCCTGCAGTACCAAGGCACACACTGTGCCCTGAGGGTGAAAAGTGTAATTTTACAGTTCTCAGCCACATTCACGTCAAGAAATCATCCAGAAAGTTCAAAGCAGGAGCTTAAAAGAAGAACAAAAGATGAAAAGAGAGACTGTTTTTTTTTAATTAAAAAAGACATGTGTAATGCATTTAAGACCTGCACACAAGACAGAAGTGTCAAGCAGGAGCAGAATGTCACAGGGCAAGAATAACTACAGTGAAACAAAGAAGAAGAGACAAGAGGAGTGTGAGAGAAGGATACAGAAGGAAGAGGATGTATATAATTTTCTTACGAGCAAAATAAACACAGTACCAGCTGACCAATGCCATTGTTGTGAGCACTAGAGAGACACCCCAGCACTGCAGGGCCATGTGCGTCGTGTGAAGTTTATTTTAACACTTATTAAATATGGCCAATTTCCTTCCCCAACCTTTGCCAGGTGGAAAACTTGTGTTCAAGTGAGGATCTGCATGTGCCTGGAGGTCACATGGAGTAGGTGACTTTGCCCAGGGCAAGGGACACCCCTGGTAAATGTGGCTACTTTTGGGTGGCCTGCCCTCCCCTTGGGTCACAACCCCCTGCAGCACCCCAGGCTGGGGACAGAGGGGCTGGAAAGCTGGAAAAGGCCCTGGAGGTGCTGGTCAACAGCAGCTGAACATGAGCCCAGGTGTGCTCAGCTGGGCAAAAGGCCTAGGGGCACCTAGTTTGTGTCAGCACTGGTGAGACCACAGGCCCAGGCAGTGCCCGTCCCCTGTGCTGGGCTCGGCTGAGGCACCTCCAGTCCTGGGGGCAGTTCTGGACCCCTCACAACCAGAAGGACATTGAGGGGCTGCAGCATGTCCAGAGAAGGGAACGGAGATGGGGAAGGGTCTGGAGCACCAGGAGCAGCTGAGGGAATTGGGGCGGGGGCTCAGCCAGGAGAAAAGGAGGCTCAGGGGGGAGTTTCTCACTCTCTAAAACTCCCTCACAGGAGCACGGAACCAGGTGGGGGTTGGGCTCTGCTCCCAGGGAACAGCAACAGGACAAGAGGAAGTGGCCTCAAGCTGTGCCAGGAAAGGCTTACATTGTCTTCATGGGAAGTGTTGTCCAGCCCTGGCACAGGCTGCCCAGAGCAGTGGTGGAGTTCCCATCCCTGGAGGGATTTGAAAACCGTGTGGATGTCATGCCTGGTGCGTGGGTCAGTGGCTGCCTTGGCAGTGCTGGCAGAACACTTGGACTCCACGATCTCGGGGGGCTTTTCCATCCCAAATGGTTCTGTGATTCTGGGATTCGTTCCACCACTCCATCAACACTTCAGATTGGCATGAGCCTGGGGTGCTGCCAGACACAGCCAAGGCCCTCCACGACTGCTGGTGCTGGCAGCATGGGGCACATGGTTGGTGCTGGAAGCTGGCAGGGAAGAGCAGCAGGAGCTCTGGAGAGCAACACATTCTCTCAGTGTTCTCAGCAGGAGCGGCTCCAGGCCGGTGTGGTGCCCAGCTGTCACCTGGTGACTCGGAGAGGGAATTGCATAAGGAGAGATGATTATTTTGGGAGTGCAGCAGCAACCCCAGCACGAGGACGATGCATTCACAGGGTCGCTGCTGTTCGGCCACTCCCAAGCTCTGCTAAGTCTTTCATCCCTCTGGTGACTGCAGTAGGTCTGTTTCAGAGCTCCTGCTTCTTGCTGCCAGCTGCCAGCTCTGTTATGGGTTCTTTACCCCCAGATCACCTAACCAGCCTTTTTATTGTTGTGGGGTTTGGCTCTTTATTGTTTGGGGTTTTTTTCCCCAAGTAGAATCTCACTATCAGAAAAGTGATAAGATCGGTGATGGAGCTGTGCCTGGTTTGTCTGGAGAAGACAGAGGAGATCTCATCAATCCACACAAGGATCAGAGCACGGTGCCAGCCTGCTCAGTGGAGAGGACGGGGAGGACGGGGCGGACGGGGCGGACGGGGCGGGCGGGCCCCGGGCGCTAGGGCCACGGGAGGCGGACGGGCGGGCACCGGTGCCTCCTGCGGTCCTAGCGCCCGCCCGCGCCCGGGTCCCGCCCGCTCTGTGTCCCCGCCGGCCTCCGCGGCGCGCCGTGTCCTCTCTGAGCCGCCGTAGCCGCCGCGCTGTTGCCATGGCGCCGGAGGGCGGGCGGCGCTGAGGTGCGCGGGAAGGCCCGGCGCGGCCCGCCATGGCGGATGAACTGTACCTGGAGAACATCGACGAGTTCGTCACCGACCAGAACCGTGTCGTGAGTGCCGGGTGTGTGTGTGTGGGGGGGTGGTCAGGGGGTTCCTTCTCTGCTGTCGCGCTTTCCTTCTCTTTCCCCCTTCCTTCTTCCTCTTCCCCCCCTTCCTGCGTTCCCCCGTTCCTGCTTTCCCACCTTCTCCTTCCTCCTCATCTCCCCAACTTTTCCTTCTCTCCCTCTCTTTTCCTCCTCATCCTTCTTCTTTCCCCTTCTTCCTTCTTTTCCCCCTTCCTTCTCCTCCTCCCTTTCCTTTTCCCTTTCTCTACCCCCTTTCCTTCTCTACCCCCTTTCCTTCTCCACCCTCTTTCCTCCTCCCTTCCCCCGACTGCCTCCTCCTTTCCCCTCTGCC
>JAWWTY010000001.1:261559-322447 GCA_035222235.1 Margarornis squamiger | reverse complement strand
CCTCCCTTCCCCCTACTTCCTCCTCCTTTCCCCTCTTCCTTCTTTCCCTCTCTTTTTTCTCTCCCTTTCCTTTTTCCTTCCTCCTCTTCCCTTTCATTCCCTCCCCTCTTCTTCCTCTCTTTCCTCTCTTCTCTCTCCCACCTTTCCTTCTCTCCCCCCTTTCTTCCTCCTCCTCCCCCTTTTTCCTCCTCTGTTCTCCCCTTTCCTCCTTCCCTTCTTTAGTCCTCCTCTCCCTGCTTCCTTTTTCCTTCTCTCCCTCTCCCTCATTTCCTTCTTTCTCCTCTTCCCCCCTTCCTTTCTGTTTTTAGGGCAGTTTAGAAAACTGATAGGCTTGTGGATGAGTGCATTCCTTTCAAAATTTATTTCAACATTTATTTTGAAAGAAATAAAAAAACAATCAAACTTTTAAAAAAAAGAGTTTTGCCTAGGTACTGGTGCAGCAAAGTTTGTGCATTTTGTCTGACACAGTGGATTTAACCAATTCAGAGGCTGAGGTTTTCATATTCAAGTATTTTCTTGGGTTTTTTTCTTGTTACAGGTGACGTACAAATGGCTGAGCTATACTCTGGGAGTCCATGTCAACCAGGCTAAACAGTAGGTGTTGCTGCATCCCCCGGAGCCTTGTTAATTGCTGTAATTCCTTTTTAATTCTTGTTTTCATGATTGTGGTGAGCATATTAAAATGATCTCTCTGGAAATATCAAAAAACCCTTTTCAGACACAGGTAGTTGTGGTGTTCCATGTGCCTGACTGTGCCAAGCTTTGTGGGTGTAGGTAAATGTGGGAAGGATGGGAAGTCAGCTGTAGTTCTCCAAATTCTGCATCAACGTGTAGCCTTGTCTTGTATTTTGAAGAATAAAAATTACTGTAACCTCCTGAATGGCCTATAAAGCAAAGAATGAGCTCTCAGGGATTCCACAGCTGTTCCAAAACTGCAAGGAAAAGTGGAGCAAAAGATTTAAAGGCCAAGCCCCATAATACAGATATTTTCTCTCATTTTTTCTGGCTACAGCCCAGACTTAAAGGGGCATTTGCTGTGCACTGTTGTGCCCAAACCACTAGAACATCGATGCGGGCATCTCATGGAATGGATGAGAGTGTTTTGTCTCTTTGCACTGCATGTGTGTGCGCATTTTAGATGGTGTGTAAATCTGAGTGGGCTTAAGACCTGACTGGAGAATCCTGCTGGGAACAATTCTGGTCACAGAGTAAATTAGAAGGAGCCTGAGAACTCCTTGCTGGGAAGAAGGTGGCCCTGGTGAAACGGAGGCAACCTAGGGATGAAGAATTCCTGTCACATCTTTGTGCTTAAAACTCTCTCCCAGGTGTGCCTCGTGACACAAGGGGATTATTTTAGCGATTGTGCTGGATGTCGCATTGTGGTCTTTGCAGTCTGTCTCTGTAGTGGTAGTGATGTCCCAGTATTTTCCCAGGCAGTGTCCCCATGGAGTGTCTCTGCCCAGGTATGTGTGACACTCGTCATAGATCAGTGGTGTGAGTGGAAGCTGAAATCTTGAGGCTCAGCTCAGTCCTCGTCATGAATCACACTCCTTCCTGCTCTTCCTGATCACCCCATCCATGGATGTAACTGTGGTTGTACATACAGACCTGTCCATGTGATTATGGATGAAAAAGTCGACAGTTCCTCAGTCAGGGGTTTCAGAAATGCCTTTCTGGAGGGGGAGACTTTGGGACAAGCTGCCCAGAGAATGTGAGACCATCTGCAACCAGCTGTTAAATGTATTCATTCTCCCTTTGCTTTCTGTAGTTGTTGGACTGAGATTCTTCAAAGTGGCAGAGGAGGAAGGTGTCTCAGAAAGATTAATGTAATCCTGGGTAAAATAACTGTTCTTGTTAAAAAATGTGAAAAGTTTCTGTGTCAGGGTGGCTTTACTCCTTTTTTGTGTAACCTTCATGGAAATGGTGGCTACCAGACTCTTTCCTTTCTGGATGATTAACAGTGCTTTCTTTTGTGCAGGATGCTGTATGATTATGTGGAGAGGAAACGGAAGGAGAACTCAGGAGCTCAGCTTCATGTCACCTACTTAGTAGCAGGAAACCTCCTCCAGAATGGACATGTGGTGAGTGTTTCACTTCTCAAAGGTGTCTGTGAGCTCTTTGTTCTTGTGTCTCTTCCACCTTGTTTTGTGATCTTTGGGTCAAAAGCTGAACTTGCTATTTTTCCAGTAAGACACTTCTGGATAGCTCTTCTGGACAGGTACAAAATAAGGCACAATCTCTGTCCCAGGATGCCGATGATGATGAGGAAGAATCAGTTGGTCATATCTTGGGAATACAGTGCAGATTAGCACACCAGGAATCTTAATTAATTAACTTAAATTCTGTTACCAGCCATCTCTCAATCCTATCACTCTTATCGGGCAGCAAAGATTATAAAGTCTTCTGGAAGGACCTTTCTGAGATCAACTCATCCATTTCCTGGGATCTGCTGTGGGGTAGAAATGTGCTGAGTAGTTTTTGGAGAGAACTTGGAACTCACTCAGAATGGAATAATAACAAATAGAACAACAAATGAATAGCTGAAGTTGTCTTCTTAATTAGAGAGCTTTTTAGTCCTGATAAACAAGAGAAACATAAATCTATTAACAGTATTGTTCCAGGGAGAGTAGGGGTCCGAAGGGATGTGGAAGCCGAAACTGAGACACTGCAGAAAACTTAACCCAAACAGTAGCTTTATTACCAAAGGTGGCCAAGTAAACAGGAAAGAAACCCAACAGAGAGAGAGAGAAGAGAAAAATAAGCCTCCAGGTGCCAACACCCAAAATTGCCCAGGTGTCCCCCATGGAGTTGTCTCACCGACCCCCAAAATGCCCAGACTTCCCCTAGCAGTGGTTGCATCCCCAAGGGTCAGCTGGCTCACAGGTGACGGCGGGCGTCCCCACCAGGGCAATGTTGCCCTGTCATGTGAAGCAAGCCAGCCCCAAAACCTGAGCCATCTGCCGTTTAGCTACTTAGCTAAAATGATGCTTACCTGAGCGACGTGGCCAGCACCGCCCAAGCAAAGGTATTTGGCACTGCCCCTCATGTTACGTAACTGATACTGCTCTGCGATTGCATGGGTCTCTCCGCACCTGCGCAGTTCATTTCAGAGGGTCTTCCTTAGTTGAGTCTGGGGATTTACTTCATCCTCCTCCTCCTCCTCTCTTTCTCCTTCAAATGCCCTGGGAGGGCCATCAGCCAATGATGAGAGACCAATTAATTTTAATTTACACAGAAATCTCTCTCTCAAGGCTAGAGACTGTCTTTATCACCCTGTTTTCCCATAGCTTGGCATGAGAAAACCCAGCTTCTTACAGGTGGCTGGGCCAAACACAGACCAAAAATACCACATAGAATTCTACCTGAATACAAGTATTTTGTAGTTAAAATGCTTTGACTTATTAAGCAAGGAATTGCTGCTTAATGTATTTATTTTCCTCTTTGCTGCTTGTGAGATTTTTAGGAATGTCATCCAGAACTTGAGGCAGGTACCCCAGAAGTTTTTAAAAGATGGGGAAATTAGTTGCTTGTTTTCCTTTGCTCACAGAAGAGCCAAACGCTAAATGCCTTTGACTTCCCATTAAGTGTTTTTAAATACACAAATGTCTATTACAACATGATCCACTGTCTTCTTTTAAAAATAGTAAATGTCAGGGTTTCTATTTGTAGGTTGGAAAAAACCCTCAACAAACGTTTTTTTGTTCTCCTAAATAATCAACTTCACAATAATTCACATGCATAGTGTTATCTTTAAATGCCCAAATCTGCCTGAAATGGAAGGTAATTATTAATTTCATTAGTTCTGCATGATGGAATATATTTATTTAAAGCTGCATAGGTAGTGGCATGTTTATAGTCTGAGTTTAACAGATTTTTCCCTGATTTGGAAATAATGAGTCTCTTGGCTCACTAGGACTGGCCAGGGAGTTGTCAGCCCATACTATTACATTTAAATTTGCCATAATGTACTTAAACAATTGACTTTTGATATAGCAACAAATAATTATTTTTAACTGTCTTAGCAGCTTGTATATTTTTAAAACAAGTTCATAGGATCCAGCTTTGGGCAGGGAATCTTCCATTAGATCCATAAACATATAAAGGTCACTTTTTCCCCTCCTTGTTTTTAAATCTCAAAAAAAACGTTTAAATGCTGCAGTATCAGTGCCTGTTAAGAAGGGTGAGCTGCAGGTTCAGGAAGTTGTTGGGGGCAGAGGTGAAGCAATGTCAGGATTAGGGATAACCCGAAGGAGGAGTTCAGAGATCCTCAGGCTGTGTCTGAGTCAATTTTGGGTAGGAAAGGGCTGTGGAAGCTCCAGGTGTATCCCTGTGCCTGCTGATACCCCTGCACTACTGCCTCCTGGCAGTAGGTGTAGCTGGAATGCTGTGGATTCAGCTACAAGATTCCTGAAGGGGGAGAGAGGGGTAGAATTCCTTAAAAAATTCCTGTTAAGCACTGCACGCCCTTTCCTTGCTGCGTTTTATCAGTCTCAGTGAGGGGCCAAGACTCCCAGTCTTTATTTACTTACTTTTTTGCTGGCTAAATAAATCAACTTCTTAATCCTGGTTTAAAAAAACCAGAAACATAAATTTATTAACAGTATTTTGTATTTAAAGTGCTTTGGCTTATTAAGCAAAGGAATTAATGCATAATGGGTTTATTTTTTCTCATTGCATCTTGTCAGATTTTTGGGAATGTAATCTAAAACTTCAGGCAGATCTTCCTGCTTGACTTCCAGCTCTGAGCCAAGAGACTTGTTATTTCCAAAAGAAAACAACCTTAAACTCAGGCTAGAAATGTGGCACTACCTATGCAGCTTGAAATATATTCCATCATACAAAACTGACGAAATAAATAATTACCTTCCATTTCAGTCAGATTTGGACATTTAAAGGCACTTATTTTGTGCCTGTGAAGCAGCTTATTGTTTGGGAGAACAAAAAAAAAAAGTGGTCTGTTGGTTTGCTTTCCAATCTACAAATAAAAGCTTGAGATTTACCATTCCTAAAAGAAGACTCTGGTAATTATTTATTGCATTAGTTCTGTCTAATGGGATATATTTATTTAAAACTGCACAGGTAGCATCATGTTGATAGCCTGAGTTTAACAGGTTTTTCCCTGACTTCAGGCACGTTTGTGGTATCATTTAAACACAATTAGTGGTTGGGTTTTCCCCAGTCTGGATCCAGTCTATATTAACCACAGCGTGGTAAGTATCCTGGAGCAGATATAGACCTTGATGACTGGCCATTTCCAGAAACATTCCTTCCTGGCTTTTTAATTAAATTTAGGTTAGATATTTAGGTTAGACATAAATTTAATAAAATTTATGCTTAATTTTGCATGTTACTTTGCTTCTCCGATGCCATGTCTGGGCTACAGATTGCTGAAGTGTTGTGGCAATCCAAATATCCAGCGGTGGTGTGGACTGGTAAGGCAGGTTTCCAGCTGTTCTTAATTTGCTTTTCTTATGCTACATGGTTATTTAGGTTTGGTTTCATCTCCCAGTGTCATGAGTGGAGTACAGAGCCTTTCTTTAGGGATCTGATGATCTGTAAAACTGAAAAATGGAATGACAGAGCTTTAAAAAGTAGTGGCTGATGAGCTTTTAAAGGCAGTATTCTTTGCAGCTGTGAAGCTGCACAAATAGTCATTAGACTTTCTTATTCAATAACTGAAAATATTAGTCTTGCACACAGCAGATCTTTTGGAATATTAAGATTGCCATGTGTTTGTTTTTCCCAGTGCCACAAGATTGCAGTAGTGAGAGAGGATAAGCTGGAAGGTAAGAAAATAATGAAAATTACATGGATTTAACTTTTTGCTTTGAAAGAATAGCAAAAGAAGCAAAGCTCAGAACTTGCCATCTGCACGTCAATGCCCAGCCAGGCTCTTGGGGTCAGGTGTGTACTTTTTGCACCAGGTTTTCTCAGAATTTGGAGCATCTGAGCAACAGCTGAGTACCTTCAGGCTTGTGATTTGGTCTGATTTTTTATTAAATGCTGAACATTTTGTCAGCAATTCTTTTCCACTGACGTTCCTTAAAGACAACAATACCCAAGTACTGTCTCCGAACAGACATGAGCCTTCAGGCCCCCAAGAATGGTAATTCTGGTTACTGGTTCTATGCAGGTGCAGTCTTTGCCCCAAGTCCTGTGGGAGTTAGAACATTCTCATGAGACATTTACCTCACTTTTGTATTTACTTTCATGGTGAAAGGTGAAAAAACACACCATTGTAACACTCTTCCATGTCCTGTCAGTTGTCTCACCATCTTTCCAGGTCTGGTCCGGCTGATCAAAATTTACCCATACCAATTAAAACACAACTTCAGGCCCTACATTGCTTTCAAGTTATATCTTTGGAATTTAAGGAGACACTGTGGCATTTGTGACCTTAAATATCCATGCTAATGATCTCACCTTGTTTGAAACACTTGAGTTATTTTCCTTCTGGAAATCTGAAGTGTATTTCTAGCTAAAGCTGAAGGGTAGAAGATTGTCAAGCACTGCAACTACTACCTGTCATGTTTGTTGAGTTATATGTGCTCTGTAACACTCTGTTTTGCTGTGGAGGAAAGGGTTGCTCATGTTTTTTGTATTGGAAGGCAAGCCAAAATTATGACTTGTATTTGGAAGAGGCTGGGATTTTTGAGGAAGCTGCATAGTCCAGCACCAGGCCCAAGAAGTTTTTACTGTGTGTATTTTTACAGTGCCTCGAAGCTCAGCCTCAGACTAGAACTGTGTGGAAGGAACAATATAAGCCATGAACAAAGAATTCCTTAGAGCCAGCCCTAGTCTCAAGGGGGTTACAGTCTAAATAGCATAAAAGGGATAAAATTTTGATTGTAGCACTCTGCTAGGGATGACACTGTGACACTACACTAGTGGCACAGTTCCAGCAGACCTATGGCTATCTACATTCCTCTTTAGCTTTAGGTACTCACACAGGTATTCTGGACCCCAAACACTGGATGTTTTGAGGGTAAACACACAGAGATCATTCTTAGTTCAGTTGTACAAGAACCAAGAGTGCATAGTGGAAAATGTGACAGGCTTGTGAAGTCTGTTACCTTGAATTCTTGAGTAGTGAGTGTTGGGAGGAGGTGCAATTAGACCTTTTTATATTCAGAAAGTCTGTCAGTCTTGCTCTGTCCTAAAGGCTGTGCTAACAGAGGACTTTCTCTCTTTTCCCCCCAGCAATGAAGTCAAAGCTGTCCACGATTGCAAGTGTGCATGTATACAGCATTCAGAAGGCTTTGCTCAAGGACAGCTCCCCACTCTACAACACTGACTATGACATTGTCAAAACAAACCTACACAACTGCAGCAAGTGAGTCCCATCTTGCTTTTTTTTCCTTAAAACCTGTGATTCCAGACTGGTGTTGCCCTTCAGTCAGTGCTTACTAGATAGGTCTGGAGTTTTAGAAAGCTAGAAAAAGATACCCTCTAAGTCATGCCAGACCAGTCCCCAAACAGCACATCAGGTGATTGTTTGGTAAACTGAGCTATTGCCAGCTTACTTGCTGGTTACTGTTCCAGTATCTCACTCCTTTGATGGCTAGAAATTTACTTCTCATTTCCAGGTCACACTTAATCATGACCATTTTAATCCATTTTTCAGTCACACAGGAAGAGTAAATCAAAACAGACTTGGAAAACCATGAGTGATGCGTTCAGCAAATGTGAGTTTGCTTTCTGTTTTGTGAGACTGTGTTTTTATCCACCTCTCTGAAGATGTCTTACAGGAGCTCATTCCCCAGGAGTTGGGCTTTGGTCCTTGTGGGTCCCTTCCAACTCAGAATATTCCGTGATCTCTGAGAGCCTGAGTCGTAGAAGAAGCACACAAAACAGCCCAGGCAGCATGAGTGTCCTTCATGGCTAAACTAGAGAAGAATTGGGAGGGACTGCAGTCCCCAGGAGTCACTGTCTCCCCTCCTGAGCAGTGCCTGGCAGCTGTGACTTTTCTTTTATATGTTGTTCCCACCACAACAGCTTCAGCTTGAAGTCATGGGGATGTACAGTGGCATGACCAATCTGGTTTAAAAGGAGGATGCCTGAATGCTGTGTCATAGAAGTATAGAATTTGAAAGGACAGACGTAGCTGCCTGCAATGTGTTGACAAGAGAGTAGCTGAGAAAATAATGTCCTAGAAGCTGTTTGGGACATGAGAGGCAATGACCTGGAAAGTGCTGGAAACACCCCCATCAATGGAGCCACGTGCCGTAGATTTGGCTGCACTTGCCTTGTTCCACTCTGTTTATTCACAGTCACCGCAGTTTGGTGATATTTTTGCCTTGGAGGAGTCTGCCTTTGGGATTTGTGCATCCAGAAGGTTTAGGTAATTCAGATTCTGAAACAACTCTCTGAAGTCTGTCTGTAAAGCCCTGCGTGGCTTTGGAGCAGAACTTCCTAAGCAAACTTAAGAAAAATTCAGCTTCTTCATTTGTGACCTGGCTGAACTAAAATCAGCCTGACCATATTCTGTTTCCCTTGTCAACTACCTGGATTGCCTTTGGCGCTTGGGAAAAGATTCCTGCAGGACCTGCAAAAGCCAGAGATTTAAGTATGTGAGGTTTGTAGCAAACAGAGCCTCCCCCTGAGGCCAAATATATCACAACTCTAGGACAAGGATCTTTATTCCCTTCTGTGTTTCTATAGGACCTGCTTTACTGTGAGGACAGTGGAGGTAACGAGATGCACTAATTATATCAGTAACTGGATTTAATGCCTTTTGGTATCATCAGCTTTCCAAGTGGAAGCAGCTCCTTGTTTGCAGAGCATAGTCCAAGAATTGCTTATATTTTCAGTGATTTTCTAGTGAATTTTGGGTCAAGCCCATAAGGTATAGTCACAGAGCAGCATCAAGGCAAGCTGATTTGGAATGTGGGAAGTTTAGCTGAGCTCTGCTGCGCAGTCAATGCTATTGACATTATTTGTAACCTGGAGGGTTGGTGATAATAATTATTTGTAATCTAGAGGGTTGATGATGTTTCGATTTGGAGCACAAGCTGTCCTGAGAGCTGTATTAACCATGTTAAAAGTATAGAGGAAAGCAGGATATTTTCCTTCAATGTTTCTTTTCCCTACTTTAAAGGTTTGAATGTCAAGAGGTTGCTGCTGTAGAGATGGTGTTGTTTTATTAGTACTTTACAAACCCTGATCTGAGTGAAGTGGCCTGTGCATGTGAGCAACCAGTGCCGAGGCACAGAAATGGTTTGTTCCTTATGCAAGTAGAAGTGTGATGTGTAATTCAGTGGGTTGGGAGGCGTGAGCCTGGGCTCTTT
Organism: Margarornis squamiger; assembly: GCA_035222235.1. Taxonomy (NCBI): domain Eukaryota; kingdom Metazoa; phylum Chordata; class Aves; order Passeriformes; family Furnariidae; genus Margarornis; species Margarornis squamiger. Next base: position 313,160 of record JAWWTY010000001.1, on the reverse strand, counting down.
TGTGGCATTTCTGTGGGAAATCTGGAAAGCATTGCCTGTGATTTGCGCAGTGGGGAGCGGAGTTCAGTTATTTTTGGGAACTGCTATTCCTGACTGTCAGTGAGTTGTGCTGTAACTGCAAACATGTCATTTGGTTCTTTTATTTGCATATCCCCAAATAATCACATTTTATAAGCTGAGATGCATCTATGTCTACCAGGGATTACATGGAAATGACTTTATATAGTTAAATCGAAATATCTTCTGAGCCATTTCAGTGATTCAGTTTCAGTTGTGGTTTACTTACCTGGGAAGCTGCAGCAATTGTGGCCTCTGTCAGAGCATCTGAAGGCTATAAATGTTTCATATCCTCACACAGCCATACAAATTATGCCACAAACTCTAACCCATTTAGGAATAAAATGCAGCCTGCTCCTTCTCCATCCTGGGTGTATAGAAAGCCCTTTTCCCCCCAGGAAAGCTGAACAGCTTGTTTAGGATGGGAATGCTCTGCCTCTTGCTGACAGGTCCAGCTGATCTTTTCATCAGAGGTCTCCTGTTCTGTGCCAGCCTTTCTTTCTTGTCCCATGCACAGATTAAACTGCTCTTTTTTCCATAACAGGATAACACAGGACTGAAGAAACATGGAAAAAACAAGGTGAAAACTCAGGAATTGAAAAGGCTAATTGAATTTTTCCCTCCATCACCCAGATTCAGTGCCATCCACTGTGACGCCGCAGTCCCCAGGATGCAGCCTGACATTCCCAGAGCACAGACATCCCTGCAAGGCAGTTCCCAGAGGGAGAATGACACAGATGCTCCCAGCACTCCCACGATCAATGGCCATGGGCCGCTGGCTGCCAAACACCCCCCGCAGCAGCACAAAGGGATCATGGGAATGTTTGCAGCTAAAGCAGCTTCCAAACCCCAGGACACAAATAAGGAGACCAAAGCAGAGGCCCCAGGTGTAAGTTACCTCAGACCCCCCCTGGATTAATGGCTTTAATGAACTGCTTTTACACCACCTCAGTAACCTCAACCACCTCGTGCTGCTCCTCCTTCTAAACTCACATCCCACTGGGAATGCTCAGTGACACTTTGGAAGTGTTTTAACTGTGTCGAGTCATCTTGGGCAAAAATACCTCGTGCCACACTCTTGATCTCTCCACAAAAGTGTATTTGCCATAATTTTGACATTCCCTCTTGAGCCAAGTCTCCGGTGAGTGTAAACCAGCATAGTTACCGTATGGAGATAATTATTCCCTTGTCTTCAGCTATCCCAATATATACACCAGTTGAGGATCTTGCTCTCCCCATTGTGCTTAAAAGGATTTGTTTTGAGCAATAAGTGAACTGTGAGAAGTGCAGGTCTTAAAAGTATCAAGGTGTTTAAACTTAGGCTGCAAGGGAAGTCTCAAAACTTGACCTGTGCAAGACTAAATTGTTTATCTTCACTGCTGTTTTTCCAGGATAGGTTTATGTTTTAATCTTAATTAGTAGAATTGTTTTTAAAGCAATGTGGCCAGAAAAATGGGTGTTAAAATGGTAATGTTCCCTGTGTATGGTTTGGCATTTTTATAACAGCTGAGTACATTCTGGTTCCTTTTTCTGATTTTTATAATGAATTGATAGCTGGTGAAATGTGCATGTTTTGGGAACTTTAGTGTCTGATTGCCTTTCATTTGCATGGGAATTAACAGGGTTAGGGGGCTGTGCTTCCCTAGGTGCTGGTTTTGTGTGTGTGTGTGATTTTTCACTTGTGTGGAGGCTGTACTGATGGAAGAAAGCAGCGATATTCCTTTGCAAACAGCCTGCGTGCCAGAGGAGCTGGATAAAACCTTCCTGGTGTGGCCAATCCATGTTCTTTCCTCTGTTGCTGTGAATTGAGGCGCTGATAGTTTGCAGAAAGAGCAGTTCTTTCCTGGGAACTGACCCAAGTCCCAGGCACTTATTTCAGCAACAGCATTAGATGAGAATGTACTCCAAGTTAGATTTGAAGGCCCGCCTAAGGAGTCCTTAGTAACTTATCCTTATCCTTTTAATGCCTGTAGTATCTAGTGAGTATCTTCAAATTCTCCTAAATGCTGAAATCTAAGGCACTGGTGAACAAATCATACCTACTTATTTTGCTTGTGCAGAAGCAGTTCCATACTTTTGAGGGCTGTTACTCCTCTGTTTGCCTCCTAGGTGTCCACAGCAAGCAGGAAACCACCAACAAAGAACAACATCATCAACAACTTCTTTGGGAAAGCTGCTATGAGTAAGTGTTTTTCTGTTTTCAGAAGTGGTCAGGGAACAGCTGGTGTAGTTAAAAAAAAACAAAAACAAACAAAAAACCCCAAACCTGAGAGTTCTGGGGAATCTCTTTATCTCTTTATATATATATATATATATATTATTTAAGCTGAGTAGCAATTTAAAAATATTCAGTGGAATCAAGTGTTTTGTTATAGACATGTAATGGGAGATATACAGAAAAGAGCAGAACTCTTCCTTCTCATCCCTACACTGCCAAACTCATTGAATTTTCTTTATATCCCCTCTTTCCCAATAATTTTCCATACTGTTCTTGTGCTCTTTTGGCCTCGGAGGGATTAATATTTTTGCATGCAGGTCTTAAGGCAAAAATTAAGAGTTTTCAGTGGAATTTTTCAGACAAAAAGCTTGCTGGAGGGAGATCAATTAAAATGACATATTTGTGCAGACTAACTTGAGAAGGACTTTTAGTGCAGCAGAAATCTGATTTAAAGTGAGTACTCCTGGCTGGAAAATCAGCTATTGAGGAGATATTTGCCAAAACCTGTTTTGCAGAGCATGTTAATGATGCTTGCTTTTCATCACATAGCACTGAGGAGTCCATAGTTAGTTTTAGGGTTAATTTTTTTCCTAAAAACTGGAGGACTAATAACGGGAGAATGAAAATGAAAGGGGGCCTTCCCCTTTGAGCTGAGCTTTGTACTAGGTGGCCTCTGGAGGTCCCTTCTGAATTAATCAACTCTAAAGAAAATATGCTGAAACTTTTAAATAGATGTTGGAAAAGGACTGTGGGACCTTCTTCAAAGATTACCTTACAACAGTGAGTACAGGAGTCTTCAAAGAAGAATTTTGGGATAGAGTAAACAGCAAAGCTCACTTTCTAACAGGCCTCTGACAGAGTTTGCAGGCAGCAGTTCCGGCACTGAGCACAGAAGGCACAGCCCCGTTGGGAATCTTTGAGTTTCTGTTTTGGTGAGCCTGAGGGAGCTGAGGGCACTCTCAGCCTAAGGACAGTCACCACAATTAACTGGAGCAAATTCTGAAGGTCTGAGAAGAGCCCTAGACCAAAATTAATGTGCTGAAAACCTAAGGAGTTGGAATGGCATGGTAAAAGTAACCCAGTGGGGATGGGGAATTCTTGTGCATGCATTTCCACAATTTCCAAAGGGTTCTCTTCTCTGCTGAGCCCTGACCTGGAGCACATCAAGAAAACTTTTAGGTGGGAACAGGAAAGGAACAAACTGAGCAGAACTGAAAATAATTATGTGCATAGAAGGGAGAGGGGGATCCCAGGAGGAAGATTTATTCCCTATTTGTACATTTATCCTGGCTGTAAAGATTCCACCATTGCAGGAAAGTCCTGAGTTACCAGTGATGGGGTCCTTGGGCTTTCTGCTGTTCGTCATAGACAAGAGCTGTCATTCAGGTGCTGGTGTAGGAGTTGTTTGCCCCTGCTTCAGGAAGCAGCTGGTGTTTTCCAAGCACTGCCAGAAAGGCTTCAGCACAGAACTGTGACCCTCGCAGCAGCCTACTGATAATGCAGTTAATCTCATTTCTGAATACTTTTTCTTGGTCATCTCGTGCTTGGAACAACACAGGTTTCTATCTCACCTGCTCTGCTCCTATGGGAGTGTGGAAAGCTGCTGGATGAAGCTCTCAGACTGTAATTATATGGTTATATTGATAAATATGTTATTTTGCTGTCTGCTCCCACCTGCTGTCTCTTCTCTGCTGCTAAGTGAAGCCTTTAGAAGCAGAATTGTTCTTGTATGTGGTGCTGTGCAGGCAAATGAGGCTGATTCCAACCCCTCTACCAAGAGGATCTTTAAGTTCCCTTCCAACCCAAACCATTCAGAGAATGTTGATCATATTGGGGTTTGAGTGGGACAATGCAATTTCCCCAGTGCAATCGAGATCCCTAAATACATCATCTGAAGTGTTTTCTGTATTCGTGGTGCACAGAGCCAGCCAACTTCTCTGTAAGTTGTCGTTCATGCTGTATGTTTTTGAATGGTTTATTCACAGATAAACTCAAAGTCAGCCCTGTGCCTGAGCAGCCAAAGGAGGAGAAAGAAGTGGTCAAGCCTTCAGTTGCTGTAGCAGAACCAGAGTCATCCCCTAATCCTGCAGTAGAGAAACCTGGAAAGAGAACAGAGTCTGCTAGAATTCAACAAAAGGACAGAAAAAGGTGAGTCGTGCCTTTGAGGGTCCCTGTCACCTGTGAACCTCCTTGTTGATGGCCTGCATGGAGCTGTCTGGTCATACAATGCTGACTCGCTTCCTGTTTCCAGCTACTGAAATGCATTAAACCTGGCTAAAATTACCTCTACTAAAACTCTTTCCTGGAGTTTCTTTTCCTTTGCTGCTGAAGATGCCTCAGGGGCGTTGCATATGGGAAGGGACATGGTCTTCAGTGGAAGGGGGTGTCTTTCCATGAGGTGACCTCAGAGCGTGAGCAGACTTAGGATGGACCCTGAGGGCTGGCAGGAGCACCTGTCCTGCAGGAGGGGTGGTATATTCCCAAGCTTATATGTACACAGCTTCCAGCACACAAAGTTCTGCTTGTTGATTCCCATAGCTAATGCACTGCTGCTTTCAGTGCCCCTGGTTTACTTTGGGCTGAGGCTCCAAGTAAATTTTAAGTTCAGCCCTTTGTGTGTAATCCAACTCAAACTGACAGAGACAAGGAATCACTACAGTCTGATGGCTCTCTGGTGGCCTATGAGTAATTAATTGGTGGTCTCAATCCATTTCTTACTAAATAGGTAAGCACACCACCCAGCCCACCATCACACTGAGCACTAACTACTTGTCTTATTGATAGTCTTGTCCAAAAAGCCAAGAGCTTGGAGGTGTTGGCAGCATGGATTTGGGAAGGCCACTGGGGCTGTCCCAGCTGTTTGAGGATACGTGGGCCTGTAGCCTCCAGGCTTGTTGGTCTGATGTGTCTCGCCAACATTAAAAAGAAAGAAGCTATTTTATTTTTCCAGTAGTCTTTAAAAATGGCTCCAGGATTCTGAGACACTACCTCATAGTCAGTCAGTGGCAAGCAGTCTGTCAGAAGAGCTTCTGAGTGATGCTTTTGGGGACACTGTGAGCCTGAGCTAAAGAGACAAGATCAGAAATAGGCTTTTGCCAGGTTGCCATGGCCAGACAAGGTGAGGTACTGGGCTGAACCACAGAGGGGCTAAAGAAACCTTCCTTGTTTTGGAGAGCTGTATATGGACAAAGATGAGAGGCTTGGAAATGCTGGTGCACCTATTCCTAGTTGTGTAGGGGATTGTATAGTTCAGCTCATGTTTTTAAGAGCTACAGAGATACTCGATTTCCTTCCATAAGGAAGGTGCTCATCCAAACACACATGACACTTTCATGCGCACATAAGAGATAACAGGTGTTCATTCCCTTTTTTTTCCCCTTTTGTGGCAGTAAAATGAAGCATGTGGACAGGTCGGATAACGAGGAGGAAAGAGATCCTGAAAATGCAAAGAAAAAGAGGAAGCGAATCAAACAACTAGAATCTGACAGCAGTGATGAGGAAGGTAAAAAATCTGTAAACAAATCAGGCATGTAGGTCAGGGGCCTGATTTCCACAACATGACTATCCAAGACTTTTTGTCAACAATTGAGGGAATAGTTCAGAGGACTAAAGACCATGGAAATAGCTATAGCTTGAGCTTTCTCTTTATCTTTGTGCTGCAAGTACTTGGCCATAGAGTTGAGATGCCTCAGTCTTTGTTTTAGCTTAGCTCAGATTAGGCTGTCTCCTCCCCAAGTGTGCTGCCAGTTGCTTGGACATGTGGGAAGGAGGTTCCCAAATCTCTTGTGAAAGGTATGATGCCTTCCGGAATTATAGGACTAGCCATAACTAGTTTATTTGGTGATTAAACACTCACAAAGTGACCTTCCCCTCCTCCCAGGGTCATTTTTGTTATCTTTATTCTGTCTGTTTATAGAAATAGTTTGGAAGACAGTGTTGGAAGCAAGACTTCAAAAAAACAAAACAAACGAAAAAAAAGATAATAGGGAAACTGGAGGCAAAGCAGTTGAGCCTTATCTGATGCAACTTGGTGTCTCCTCAGTGGCTGTTGGCTTGACAGGAGTTGGATGCCTAGAACATCAAGATTTGGGCTTACAATGAGGAATGGCAGGGCTGGATTCCAAAGAATTTGGATAATTGAGGCATCAAATGCTGTTCAATACAGTTAACTGGAAAATAAGTCAGGATTGAGCTTGGAATATGTGCAAGATAGAACTGGCATCCAACAAGCTGATTGGGGTAAGAATTCAAGCACTGTTAGGGGCAAGTAATTGAAACCACCAGTTTGGTGTAGAGCTTGAGTAAAAGGTGAAACAGCAAATGGGGTGTATTGGTGAGAAGGGAGAATCTAGTGGGAGAGCTGGAGCTGTTTCCTCATTTAGTGTGGCTGCCACGTTGGAAATCAGGAGAATCTGCAATACAAGTGAGAGAGGTGGCTACTCTTGGATATCTCTGCAGTCTCCATGCCACCTTTAGTAGTCCTGTTTTCATGCTTTCTCCTCTACCCAGCATAATTTCAAGTGAACTTTGCCATCGTTTCTCCTTAGACTATTCCATAGGATGATAAATCTCTCAGGAAGCTGTTCTTCATGATCAGACTTAACTTCATTACATTCCTGTGTGAAGCTTGTTGTTCAGCTATTAAAAAAAAATACATATATGTCCACACTCTGGTATTTATTTCTTTAAAGGTTTACCTTTCCATTTCCTCATCACTCAACTACGGCCTTGTTTAGCTCTGAAGAGGGAAGATTGAAATCAGCCCATTCTTGCTGGGCTGGAATCTCTCAGTGAGAGAGAGTGAGTGGGACCAGGCAGGATTTTTGAATATTAGAGCTCTCTGGTCTCTTGTGGAATATGCTGAACAATTAATGCTTTTGAATGTGTGATCTCATTTTTTCCAAGGTTCTTGTTTATTTTCTTTGTGACAGGAACTGAGGGAACGAGGGAATGGCTGGAGCTGTGTCAGGAAAGGGTTAGATTGGATATCAGAAAAGGGTTCTTCTCCCAGAGTCTGGTCAGGCACTGGAGAGGGTTTTTATGTCATTGCTGTTGCTCCTTCTGCACTCTTTGTTCTTTATGCCTTTGTGTTGCGCATTAGAATTGTAAATTTATGCAAATTACAACATGAGTGTACAAATTTGGATATCCCTCAGATTGCCCCTTCCAAAAGGGAAAGTGAGAATTGAGGGAACTCTGTGCTTTGGTCCTCCTGCTTGCCCTTCGAAATCCAACTGGATGAAAGAAGGTAGATTAGAATTCTTTGGAATATTCATAATGAATCCAAACTGGTAATATTACATTCAGTATTCAATTAGAAGAATATGAATTGGATAAAACAAATAGTTTAAAAAATAATAATATATATATACCTAATTGCAGCCTTCCAGGGCCCTGAAGAGAGCCTACAAGAAAGATGGAGAGAGACTTCGCAGGAGCCTGGAGAGATAGGACATGGGGAAATGGCTTCAAACTGACAGAGGGCAGGGTTAGATAGTATATTGTGAAGAAATTCTTCCCTCTTAAGGTGGTGAGACCCTGACACAGGTTGTGGCTGCTCCATCCCTGGAAGTGTTCAAGGCCAGGTTGGATGGGGCAGACTTAGAAAGGTTTTGTGGGTTTGAAGCTCAGCCCATACGGCTGATGCAAAGCGCTGTATGGGCACTTTTATGTCAGGGCAAGTCTTTTGTATTGTTCTATATTAATCTGCTCTCAGTGTACTGAAACTAGACCAAAATAAGCTCTTCTTACACCAGCATCAGCACATTGTAGCAAGTTGAAAATACAGAGCCGGCATAAGGCACAATCCTCTCCATTTAAATGATTTTTCATTAAAAAGTTGTATTGGTATAAGGGTTCCTTGGTCACTGTAGGTTGTTTTGCTTCCAGTGCCAGAATAAACTCCACAAATGTGCCCATAGAGGACAGGAGGTTTTGGCAGCTTTAGCTGGACCAACACAGGCAGCTTTCGCAGTGTTGACAAGTGTTTTACAGCCACTTTGGAGGGTGATTTCAGTGGCACTGTAACCTGCAGGCTCCATGGGTTTCAGAGCCACAGCAGAAGCACTAAAGCTTCTCACAGTTTTTCCAGGCACGGTTAGAGCAAACTGAACAAAGCCAGGATTTACATCTTTGGTACATTCAGTTGCCCAATTTGTATCCATTTCATGCAGCTGTTGCTGTTGAGTAAACTGTGGGCAGCAGCGAGAGGTTTACTCAGGAGTTATCACATATCAGAAGGCTGTGTTGGCAAGAGGAGGATAATAAAGTAATAAAGAGCTTGATAATAATCCTAAACACTGACGTGGGGAGAAGGTGCATTCTGCCTGCCAAAAGCTGGGGAAACTTATCAAAGAGGCTGAAAAAAACTCAAAAAAGCCCAAATTTCCACCAAGTGGAAATTTCTCCCCATAGTGGAGCTGACACATTGAAAATACCTTTAGTAGCTTCTGCCTGAGGCTGATTTTCAGCCCTTCTTAGCCTATCCTGCCTTAAAAATATATTTCAAATGGATGTGACTAGGCTGGGCAGTGCATGAAGCAGGTTTGCTGCTGAGCAGTTGCCGTGAGACTGTGATAAATAAAATATTGAGAGTTTCGAGCTCCCTGCAGTTCCTTGGCCGCCCCAGCACTTACACCTCAGAGCAGAGCTGTTGTTTGGCTTTATCTTTGCCAGCCCCAGCCCTCTGGAGCAAGCTGAGACCCCAGGTCATGTTATCCCACTCCACTTGTGTTTCCCTGCCTTGCTTGCTGAAGTAGTTGGGAGGCTGAGTCCTTGTTTGAAGAATGTAATTTATTATTCAGCCTTGGCAACCAACCACTCTTTCACTTGAGGCCTTCCTAACCCCCAAAGGTCAGTTGGCTGTGCGCCTGGCAGGGCAGTAACTCTTCACACTGACTTAATCTGCTGGGACAGCTATGGATCCCGAATCTGTGTCAGGCCAGCAGGATGGAGGCAATGCCACAGCCAGTAGGGCTGGGAGCAGGAACGAAAAGCAGGCTCTGTCCTCCCAGCCAGGCACATCCTTGTTTGGATGAAGCAATAGGTCAGACAAGGAGTTTCATTCCCCACGTTCCCAGCTCTTCCACACATTTGAGGGCTTGCATGGCACAGTTTCTCATTTGGATCTCTTGGAGCTCTTCTAGCCCCACAGAAAGGTGACCCTGTCTTGCTCATTTGCCTTTTGCTCCATACAAACTTGTGAAGGTGTCCTTGCCTCATTCAATTAATCTTGGCATTGAGTGTATTCCAGTATTCCTGTTCTTGTACCCAGAGGAGAGCAAAGAGATGACACAATGAGAAAATGGGCTTTGTTTTTTGTACTGGTTTGGGGTTTTGTGGGTTTCGGTTTTGGTTTTTTTTTTTTTCAGATAAAAACTTGAGATGTCCCTAAACAATCTTTTAGGATGGGTAGTAGTATCTTGCACTTAATTCTTGGATTGTTTGGGACGTGTAGCACCACCAGTGAAGCAACAACTGTTTTACAACACCCCAACTTTCTTGATTTCAAAACAAATTACAGTCACTCTTTTAACGAGCAACTGAAATGTATGGCTTAAACAAGCCACTTTCTGTGTCTGTTTTTAAAGCTTCATTTGGTGGAACTGATTGTTTTGTCTTGGCAAAAATCCCCAATGCATTTCTCCCATCCTATCCCACCCTCTGTTCGTTGGGAACTGCAGCATGTCACACTTTAGCACAGGATGAGCCTTCTCTGATTGCTTTGGGTGATTTGTCCTGGTTTAAATTCAACAAATCCGAGTGAGAAATTATAAGCCTTGATCTAAACACAGGTTAAAAGATTTAAATGGAATTATTTGAGACAAAAGGGAAGCTGAAAGGGGCCATTAGATATATGTGCTATCAAGGTGTTCTTCTTAGCAGATGTTCCACCATCTCCCACACCAGAGGAAGAGAAAGCTCTGTCTCCATCACCTGTAGCTGCTCTGAAAACTGAACTGGAGCCTGCATCCATGGAGGTAAGAGCAAATTGGAGTGATTAACATCCAGAAACTAAACCATACAGTCTTGGTATTCAACCTTTTATCGCAAGGGAGCTGCTGCATGAAGGAAATTGGCAAGAAGTTAAGCTCCGAGCTGAGAAAAATAGATGTTGCTTTACTGAAAAAAAGAAATTTAAGTTAGATATATGGAAAAAATCTTCCCTGTGAGGGTGGTGAGGCCCTGACACAGGTTGCCCAGAGAAGCTGTGGCTGCCACATCCCTGGAATTGTTCAAGGGGCTTGGAGCAACCTGGCCTAGTGGAAAGTGTCCCTGCCCATGCCAGGGGCTGGAACTGGATGATGTTTAAGGTCCCTTCTAGCCCAAACCATTCCAGGATTCTATGAAATCACGACAGTTTGTCCTGGACACCTTGCCCTTTCCTTATTCTTTGGAGGTGTGATGGGACATGCCTTCTCACATAACTGAACGCATTTCTGAATGTCTCGTGTCCCAGAGGAGGAATGTGCTCTCTGTGCTGGCACCAGGAGAGCTTGCTGTCTCACTGAGGTTGTATTTTGACTAAGATACCATGTGAAAGGGCAAAATTAGACCAATTGCCCACCTATAGCTGACACTTTAATGACCTGTGTACATGGTGGGGCCTTAACTCTTGGTTTCTCACAATATTGCCATGTCCTTCAGGTGTCAGCTGGAGGGAGGAAGAGGAAGCGGAAGCGTGTGCTGAAATCCAAGATGTTTATTGATAAAGAAGAAGGTTACATGGGTAAGGCTGGCTGTGCCCTACCCCTCGGTGGAGCTCACTTCATTGATAACTTTTACACGTTCACAAAATCACTTTGTCATTCCACATGGAATTTGTGCTTGCAGATTGAGGGAACTGCCCTTCCGGTGAAGACCTGGGTAGGGAGTCAGGGAGCCGGAGCTGAATCCTTACCCCTTTTTGATTATCCTCAGATTTTCTTTCAGTTTTTTTCCCTTTCCTCTTGACAGCATGAGCACTACCTTCATGTACTCCCCTCTCCAAAGCTGCAAGCTTTAAAGGTGGTGGGGAAAGAGGTTTAGGGTTTGAGATAAATTCTGGCTGAGGTAAGTTAGAATTTGTTGGTTTTTTGTTTTTTTTTCCTCTGGAGGTAAATCCAGAGCTGTGCAGCAGAACTTGATTATATATTAAAGAAACTTTCAGTATCCCAGATAAACAAGGAATAAGTTGGGAGTTAAATACTTCAGAGGGTTTATGTTTCTGATGAGGGTGGAAGGAAGAGGGAAGAGAGTCCCTGCACAAGTCCTGTGAGCTGGAGGCTTTGAATTTCAACCTGACTGGACACTGCTTCCTCTTGTGACCTGGAGAATGCTTCTGTACTTTTTCCCTCTGTTCTGACATTGAAGTAGAGCTGCAAAAGTTGAGAATGATGGTAGTTTGGGTCTTGTTTGTTAAAGGTTTTATACACTGAAGAGTGTGGAATGTATGTTTTGTAATGCTGTTGTCAGCCCAGTTATATGGGATGCTTAACATTATCCAGCCTTGATGATCAGAGGGGATGTGTGAGGGAGCTCAGCCAGTTCTGGGAGAAGATGTGGTGCTGTTGTCCAGGTCTGTTGTGCCTGAGCATGGATAGACATGGGCATTCTTGGCCCAGCTCCGGAGCTGCCTGGCCCTGAGTCAGCCTGTGTCTGATTGCACCTGTCTGCAGAGCTTGATCTTATGTTTCCTATTAACTTGATGTGTCTCCTAATATAAAGCTCTAGCACTCAGCAACTGGCTGCACTAGGGACTGAAATCCCAAGGCCTGGATTTCTGTCCAAGAATTGGACTTGCACAAAGTTATTGACAGTTTTGGCTTGTGACGTGAGGGGGTGATTTGCTTTACCATCCCAGATAGAACCATTAAAACACTTGGAAGGAAAATGGAACAAAATAGCATTAGCTGGGGAGCTAAGTTGAACAAGCTCTGTGTGCAGAGCAGGAATGACTGTCCCGGGTTCAGCTTCCAGCGAGTTTCCCTCTGTTGAGCCTTTCCAAATGGACCAGGTCTGGAATATTGCCTTTCTTTGTCTGCTCTTTACCCCCACAGGGTTTCATAGTCCCTTGGGAAATCCAGACTTTTGGTTTTGTAGTTCACATCCACTACCATTTTATGAAAAGGGAAATGCAAGACCCTGTTGTGCCCTTGGGAGACAGATCCTGTGGGATAGAGAGAGGGATAGACCTGGGATACTGAGGAACTAGGGAGGAGATGCTGCTTTTCCTACTGAAAACCCTTCAAGCCTGTAATGCAGAATTTGCTGTCTGGTTATTGCCCAGTTTCTCTCCTCTTCTCCCTTCCCTCCTCTCCCCTTTCCACGCAAAGGCCTAATAATTCAAAGGCTAAATAACTTGCAGATCTCCCAGAGTAATGTAAATTGTTGTTATTCTTTGAAATGTAGAGGCTTTCTTTTTTTTTTTATTTAAACCAGGACTAGGTTTTAAAAGATACTAAATCCTAATATTAGAATGCAGTTGTACTTTATATTTCCCCATGATTTTAAGTGATGATTTTCACAATAGCTGGAATAGCAAAGAATTGATGTCAAAAAGCAAAACTAATTTAGGGATTAGCCCTGAGAGAAATTGAGTAATTAAAATATGTGTGGAGTTAAGCACAAGACAAATTCCCATGTATCAACAGGGATTCCATGGATTGAGTTCCTGCTCTTAATCTATAATAAAGGAGAATTACCAAGGTTTAAACCAGAGCATTTCTCCCCTGCACTTTCTGGAGCTCGAAAGGACACACATGGGCTTGAATATTGGAATATAGACGTGTGCTTTGGAGGGATATTTGTTTTACAGCGTTTTGGAGCTCAAATCATTTGAGTTACTGTGATTTGGGGAGTCTGGCTGCGAGTGGGGCATTAGTAACTCTATCTGTGTGCTGCAAATACAGACCTTTTAAGTTCAGCTGAGACTGCAGTCAAAGAAAGTTGATCTAAACTGTGTTATCTTGCAGTTGGAGGGGATTAACTGCACACTTTGGGAGTTCACAGCGATTCCTCACAAGGGTGACAACACAATAAGTTTTTAAAGCTCACAGTGGTCTGTGAAAGCTGCTCCCTGAAAAGCCTGTTGCCTCTGAAGGGAGGTTGCTTGGTTTACAGTCCCTGTTTGAGGTTCTCCCAGTGCTGCTGAGCAGGATTTCATAGCATTCCTCTTCCTGGCCTCTGGTTACATAGAAAACCACCTTTAATTTGATGCATTAATACAAGTGAAAGCCCATTTCCCAGAAGAAGGGAAGTTAAGACATCTGTTTAAAAGAATACAGTTGCTAAAGAAAAACAGCTTTACTAGAAAAATCCTGGAGCACTGCTGGGAAAGCTGATACAACAACATTTACTAGTGTCTGATGGTGACTTTCATCAGGGGAGCTGCCTCCACATTAATTTCTGTTAGCCTGGGTTTATATCCCTGGGCTTTCCATCACCAAATGCTGACAGCAGTGAGCTGGCATTCCCTTTCAGGCATATTTCTGATTTCAGCCACAGCTTTGGTTTAATTTCTTCTAAAAGGACTTTTTTATATCTGCCCTGTTTAGCCACCTTTGTGTAAAGAAGCTGCCCCCGCAGTTTTGTGCTCCTTTTCTCATGAGTTGGGTGAAGACTGCTTTTCTCTTCCCTGACTGTCTGATGTGCTGGTGAGGAGAGGCTGGGGCTTTCTCTAGGTTGTCTTGTCTGGATTACAGGGCAATCTCATTGTTTTGGCCCCTGTGGAAATCAGACCAAGTCAGAATGGTGGTTTTCAACCATAAAGTAGATGTTCCATTGTCCGCTGCTGACCTGATTCTGATCTCATTAAGATTCATCACTTTCTGATGGCTGTTTGTCAGTTTCTGCAAGATGAATTCAAATCACAGGATCATTGAGGTTAAAAAAGCCCTCTAAGATCAGAGTCCATTTCCCCATCGCAGCCAAGGCCACTGCTAACCCGTGTCCCTAAGTGCCACATCCACAGGGCTGTTAAATCCCCTCCAGGGATGGGGACTCCACCACTGTCCTGGGCAGCCTGTGCCAGGGCTGGACAAACCTTTCCGGGAAGAAATTTTCCCTAATATCCAGCCTAAACCCCCTCTGGCACAACCTGAGGCTGTTTCCTACTGCTTAGCCTTGAGCAATGGACTTGATTCCTATGTCTGACACATGCTCCTTGAACACAAAACATTCCTTTCCGGAAATGTAGTGGGAAGGCTGTGGTGGGGAAGTCTCTGCTCTTTTATTCACAGCCTTAACCATCACCATCATCATCTGCTCTTCTCTTCCTCCCACCAGTGACTGAGAAGGTATACGAGAGCGAATCCTGCACAGACAGCGAGGAGGAATTCCCCAAGCCCAAGGCACCAGCTGCACACAAACAGCCTGTGCTGCCCATGAAGAAAGAACCAAAGGAAGAAAGGAAGACCCTGAAGAAAGGAGCAGCTCCTGCCAACAGGGCCAATAAACAGGTCTCCATCATGGGCTTTTTCCAGAAGAAATGAACTGGGTCTTTCTCCCAGTCCTCTTGGCAGCTTGGGAGTGTTGCTCCCAGTTTTTGTGTGGCTCATCTGCAAGCTGCTGCTGCTGCTGCTGCTGGGGGAGGGGGACAACGTGCAACCCTGAGCTACATAAGGGATCCTGCTTACTGTGTAAGGAAGCCCTCTGGACTAGATTTTGTATCAGAGAAAAGTTTTTATTTGTTACTGCAATAATTTCAATCATCTTCACTAAGTAGTGTGGGAACTGCCAGCCAGAAGCAACATCTAGAGGAACTCTTGGAAGACTGTTACTCTGTTCACATAAAATTATATTTTTTTTATCTGGCCTTTCACCTGCTTGGTGCTAAGTTAGGAGATGAGTTGTGGTATTTTTCCCCCCTCTTTTTACACCCTCAGCTCTCCAGATTGTTCTGAACCTTCACATTGGGTAGAAGCTGTAAGGTCTTCAGGCACAGGCACAATATTGAACATGTGCTTCAGCTTTAACTGATTGAAATGAATTTAATTTCTCCCCTAAGACTGGTAAATAGTTTTTGCCCTGCCTTTCATAAATCTTTTTTTGGACAAAGCAGTGCATATAAAACCCTCTTACTCTTTTCTTCCTTGAACGTATCCCCTGTAAACTGCTCAGATGCCTAATTATAGACCAGGACGCTGCTGGTGCTCTGGCTTGACAAAAACAGCTTTGAAACTTCCCACCCAATTGGCTTCAGAGGAACTGGGGGAAGGCTTTGCTGTTGTTCAGAAGGCAACTGGATTTTTAACCTTGAAGGCTGATGAGTGAGAGGGGGAGGGTGATTAGAGGGCACTGCTGGTAACACCAGGCAGGTACCTCCTGTGTTTTGGGATTGGTAGGTTTTGGGTTGCCTGAAGTGATTTTTTACAGTCATCATCCAGACAAGAGAAGAGTTTTCTGGGACGCCTCATCATCTGCCTGCTGAAGGAAGCGTCTTGCAGCACATGGTTCTGAGGAACCTGGTTAATGGAGAGGAATAAATCACCACAGACCTGTTAATCAGAAAGGAGCTGTTTTTTTGGGTGCCTCATGCTTTTCTGGTGCTAAAGTTGATAGACAAAAGTGTAAAAAGCCAGGTTTTCCAGAGGGATTGATGGTGAGCATTTCTGAAGCTTGGGCTGGTGCGTGCTCCCAAACCGATGTCCCCAGTGGTTGGTTGAGTGGTGTTAGGCTGACATATCTATGGATGTACACACTAGTTTACAAAGGGTCTGTGGTTGGCAGAAAGATAAAATCTGGAGAGTGTGACCATGGAACAAATGCCACCCAGCTGAAAATATCCTGACCTATGGCCAGTAAAATGGCCAGCTGGGTGTGTATTTACAATTGTTCTGACCTGGAGATCAGATTGGGAGCTCAGGAAATTCGAGCATATACCTGACAGTGACCAGTTGGCTGGATTGAAGTCATGTCACCAAGGCAGTTTGTACTCCCAAAAGAGTGAGAGAATCCACTGCAAACCAGTGGCATCACTGGGTTTGTGCTCTTGCTGTGTCCTGGGGAGAGAACAAACAACCTTGTTCTGACTTAATGAAGAAAATGTAACTGTTAGAAATAAAACCCACCCTGCTGTAGTGTTTCTGTTTCTCATGGTAGAGGATATATTTTCAAAGGTAACAATTAGTAACAAATCCCATTAAACATGTATATTTTTTTCTATTGTCCATATTAAATGATTTGTCACATCCTGATTTTCAAGGGTCATTGTGATATTTGGCTGCATGGAAATCAAAGATGTTTTCCCTGGTAAAGTGTGTAAAGAGTGCTTCCATCAAAACTAGAAGCTTTAAACTGAGCATTTTAGAGCATCTGAAACCTCAAAATAGCAGGATTTGTATTGAATTTGGACCTCTAGAGTCCTATTCCTGTGGCAGATGGTATGGTGTCCCAGTGCTTTTGCTCTTCACCTCTGCCATGGTCTCCCTGGCACTCCCTGCTCTGCCCCTATATTCCCTGTATAAGCAGATCGTCACACGCCACTTCCTTAGGAAAATGACTTAATGTCTGAAGGAGCAGGACCTGGGCAAACTTCAGACTTCCAAAAATCATGATCTAATACTCCCCACTCCTGCACTCCATGATCTGCCTGCCCCAGGGGGGCCTCAGTCCCTGGATGTCCCCTTAGCCAAGGCTGGAGTGTCCCCAGGCACTGCCTGGAAGCAAGGAATTGGAGCTGGTTAGAGGGAAA
Source organism: Margarornis squamiger (assembly GCA_035222235.1). Taxonomy (NCBI): domain Eukaryota; kingdom Metazoa; phylum Chordata; class Aves; order Passeriformes; family Furnariidae; genus Margarornis; species Margarornis squamiger. The sequence goes on along the minus strand of JAWWTY010000001.1, from coordinate 296,214 downwards.
AGGCTCCTTCATGGGTGGATATCACCCATTTGTCACCCAGGGGCTGGCAGGGGGTGAAATGTCCAGGAGCCAGGCTCTGGCTTTTGGAGTAAAGAGTGTATCTCCTACCTTGTGACATGGTATTGGAGAGGCTCAAGGTCCAAAACCTACTCCTGGAGATACAGAGATGTTTTTATCTGTGTATGTGTGATTTATAGCTGGAGATCCAATCTGTGGGATCTCCTCTCCCCTTTCCCCTGGATCTCCCCATCACATTTACACTCTTGGAAGAGCCTCAGAAGAGGCAGTGAGTGTTTCTTTGCTCTCCAAAAGCGTTTTTGTTCAGGCAGGGGAGGCTTCATCCTTGTTTTCCACCCTCTGGGCTAAAACTATTGACACACCAGGCTCTGGTAGGCCAAGGTACCTCAGAACCAGCAGCCCCTGAGAAGGGGCTGGAAACACTGCTCCAAGGGATGAAAGATCCCCATCCCTTGTTCAGGAGACAGCAGAGCTGATTTACAGCCCTCCTTCCCATGGGGCAGAGCCTGCTCAGAAAATGCCCTCCAGCTCTTCCCACTCAGCAGACGGGAGCGTGGGGTGGGGGGTATATAAAGGAAAATGGGATCTGAGGGAGCGTGGCTGGGTGCTAATCCAGGACAACTGAGCTGGACAGGAGGGTGTCCTGGCGGCCTCCTCGTAATTGTTTGCCCTCCCAACAGACTGCTAGCTCAGATCCTGAGCAGGGAACAGCAGGGCCTTATAAGGAAACAAAACACGGCTCCGTGAATCCCAGAGCCGGTAGAGGGGAGAGCGGGCCAGGGCTAGGGCTGTGTGTCAGTGCTGTTGGTCATGGAATCACAGGATCAGTTGGGTTGGGAAATGCTTCTGAGATTCACAAGTCCAACCTGTGACCAATCCCCACTTTGTGAACCAGACCAGGGCACTGAGTGCCACATCCAGTTATTTGTTGAACATCTCCAGTGATGACTCCGCCACATCCCTGGGCAGCCCCTTCCAATTTTTAACAACCTTTCTCTGGGCAACCTGGGCCAAAACCTCACCACCCTCACAGGGAAGAACTTGCTCTTAATATCCAGCCTAAACCTTCCTCTCTGTCAGTTTGAAGCCATTCTCCTTTGTCCTGTCACTCCAGGCCCTTGTCTGGAGTCTCTCTGCAGCTTTTTTATAGGCGTCCTTCAGGTCCTGGAAGGCCACAATTAGGTTGCCCCTGAAATCACTGTTCTATTGGGCTGTGAGATGGTATGTTCAATGTCTACAACAGAAAACCAGAGGAGAAGGTGCCCAAGAGTGGCCAAGGGATGAGCACAAGGGCACAGCCACTCTCATCCCAGAGAGCATCACCAGGACCTTCACCTTGGTGGAGAGGGGAGCAGAGCTGCAAAAGGCAAGGAGGAAGAGCATCTGTGGGATTTTGGAGATGGTTTTTCCACATCCCTCCTCCCACGGTGGGTACCACATCCCACTCCTTCAGTGGCTTCCGTGTGTGGTAGCTAAGCCACACACTTGAGCCGTGACGGTTCCAGGACCACGGTGCTAGGGGAGATAAACCATCCTGCCTGGGTGCTGAGTACCCCCAACCTTAGTGCTGAGCGCCCTGGAGCCCTTGGATGCTGAGCATCCCCCTTCAGGAGCTGAGCATTCTGTCTGGGTCCTGAACATATGCCCTCAGGATCCAGGTACCCTTTCTCGATGCTGAGCATCTCCCCGGGTGCTGAGCACCCTTCCTCAGGCGTTGAGCATCACCCAGCCTTGGTGCTGAGCATCCCACCTTGGGGCTGGACATCCCCCTGGATGTGAACCACCTTCCCTTGAGGGTCTGAGCATCCCACCTTGATGCTGAGCCTCCTCTCTCGGGGCTGAGCATCCCCACTGGCACTGAGCCCTTCAGCTTTACGTGATCCCACATCTCCTTGTGACCACACCCACAGCTCGTGGTGTCCCTTGCTGTCCCCAGTCCCTGCAGCCACAGCTCACACACCTCCCAGCACGTCATGGCGCTTGTTTACTCCTCCCGTCCTGTCGCGTCACTTCACCCCAGCACTTCCTGGGCTGAGTGTCTGAAAATAGATATTTTTAACCTTTTAAAAATAGAAAGTCTCGCAGAACAGCAGCTCCTGTTTTTCCATTCCCTCCTCGTTTCATCTCACAGTGGAGGAACCTGGGAGTGGCGGGAAGGTGGCCCTGTAAACAAGCTCCTGCAAAAGGGGCGCTGGGGAAAACACACATGTACCTTGAGAATGAAAAGAAAGAGAAGGCAAGGGAGAAAAAAACAACAAACCAACTAGAAAGCCCATCCACTTTTCACACAGAGCCTTATTTGGTATTTTCATGAAAAGTTATATCTTCACACTGTAAAAAATGCCACTTATTACTCATGCTTTACTAGGTAAGTGTGTTTTCCTTGGCAGCGAGCGCTCTGGGGTTTTTTTCTCACTTCACTATTCTGCTACAAGCTATTTCAAAGGTTTCATGAGTTTCTCCATCAGAACTGGCGGTCCTGCTGCTGTCTGCAGGACGGGGCTATTAAACCCGAGACAGAACTGCTGTTTGTTCAGGACATTTTAGGCTTCACTTAGCAGGACTGTAAAATTTGTCCCGTGTCAGGCTGCACAGGGTGGCCTCTCAGCCCCGTAACTGCTGCACCAGTGCTGGCAGCTGTGTTGACACCCTGTCACTGGTGTCACTCCATCCCCATAGCACTGCTTATTCATGGGCATCACCCATTCCATGATGTGGGTGTCACTGTGGTCACAACATACACATGGCCATCACCCTGTCCCCGTATCACTAGCGCAGAGTGTCACCCCATCCCATGGTCATTACATGTGCATGGATGTCACCCACATGGTGCTACGTGCATTGATGTCACCCTGTGTTTGTGGACACTACAGACAGGTGGGTGTCATTCTCTTCCTGTTGTCACTGCAGACACACAGGAGTGTCATGCTGTCCCTGCTGTTGCTACACACATGTGGATGTCCCCCCATCCCCGTGGCACTGCTTGTGCAGGGGCATCAGCCATCCCACAGTCCATCCCACAGATGGGTGTCACCATCACTGGGAACAGCCACCACCTTGTCCATGAGGTCGCAGCATACCCAGAGACATTCCCCTGTCCCCGTGTCACTGTTTGTGCAGGGACAGCCCCCTGTCTCTGTGCCCACTGTGCACAAGAGGACAATGCTCCATCCTACTGTCACCACATGTCCACAGGTGTCACTGTCACCACGCTCACCCTGTCCCCAAGGATCCCTGTACACACATGGACATGACCCTGTTCTATGGTGATTGCACACATGGGTATCAATTCATTCCTGTGATCACTGCATGCAGAAAGATGTCACCTTGTCCCTGTGTGCACATGGGCATCACCTTGTCCCCGTAGTCACCATGCACGGGAATGTCACCTTGTCCCAGGGTCCCTGCACACATATGCACATCACTCTGTCCCCAGAGTCAATACATGCACATAGATATCTCCTCCCAAGGTCCCTGCACACACTTGCACATCACTCTGTCCCCAGAATCCCTGCACATATGCAGATACCACCTTGTTCCAGCGTCCTCTCACACACACCTAAGCAGTGGGACAGCCCCTCCACCAGCCCCTTGCCCATCCTGCCACCAGTGCCTGCCATAGCCACTGCACAGCCCCAAGCCGGGCTGGGCGCAGCCACAGTTCCCGGGCGCTCTAAAAGCCAGCTTTGTGTTTTCCAGCCAGGCCCTCACTTGGCACACGATTTTAATTAGAGTCTGGTTACACGGCTCGGCAGATGTGGAATGTATTTCTTAGCCCAGGTGGAATAAATCTATTGCCATAAAATCCAACCCCCCTGTTATAAATTCTCCCTTCTAAATAGCTCAGTATTGAGACGAACAGCCCCCACCAGCCTCCCTGCCCATACCCCCTCAATGCAAACCCTTCTCTAAGTGCTTAATGAGCTTTAATTTTATTATGTTCCCTTGCTGTTTGGGGTAGGCTTCTGGTCCTGATGCAGGTTCTCAGCTACTAGCCCTGCTGCAAGGGAGGGTGCAGGCAGCTGGAGGGGACTCTGGTGCAGGGGACTCACCAGCCAGGAATTTCTGGGGGGCTGGCACTGGGATACCACCTTTTCCTGCACCCAGAAGGAGATGATTGAGGCTGAGGAGGGGTGACAGAGCTCAGTGCCAGCTGCTGATGCATCATCATGTCATTTCCAGTGACAGGGATATTTGTAGGGACTGACCCTGCCAATTTGGAGACCTGTGTCTGCTGGAGATGTACAGAGACCAGCTGCGAGGTCCTAGCCACCCCAGGGACATTCCTGCTCTTCTCAGCTCCCTTGTGGTGCATGGGATGGCCAGGAGTGTGTCCCTGGGGCTAAGCCCTGTACCAAGGCCTCTCCATGGCTCTTGAAATCAGGCAGAGCCACCTGGGGAGGCCAGAGAGGCATTAACAGGGAGATCTGGTCCCTCAAATCTGGGGTCTCAGCCCTACACCCATTCTCATCCCTCTCTATCTCAGCCACGGTGCCAAATGGCTGCTCCACTGTCCCCAGGCCACCCACCCTGAGGAGGAGACACAACCCCAGGATGGGGTGCCTGGCATGGCTGGTGCTGGTGCTGCTCCCTCTCAGCATTGCAGAGGGTCTGGCTCAGTGCCATGTGGTGCCTGCCTTGTGCCAAGGCAGAGGTGCCAGAAATTATCTCGTTGGGATGTTATTGTAGCTCAAGCAGCAAAACAACCTCACCCTCTCTGGGAAGGGGACTAAACCAAGGGGCTACACCTGCCTGAGGATGCTGGAGCTGGGACACAGCACCCCCTTCCCCAGGGAATTAAATCTCCTCCTCCACCTCCCCTCCATGTTGTGGGTGCCGTAGGGCTGTTTGCAGGTTTTTGGGAGTTGTTTCCATGAGTTTGGTGGCTGCACAGCACACTGTCACATCACCACCACGGCACCTGCACACCCTCATCCTGCTAAATTTGGGGTCTTGAAAGCTTTACAGCTGTTTATCCAAGAGGAGTCTGACCCTCCTCCTCACCCTTCTCCTCCTCTGTTGCTGCTGCTGCATGTTCTGCTCACCCACACCACCACAGCCATTCTCACTGTACATTTTATATTTTAATATTCAAATAAGATTAGTCTTATAATGCTGGATTTCTGGCATTCCTCCCATGCCACATGGCTACAACTCTCCAGCCCTTTTTACCCACACTCGTGTTCCCTGATGTTCTGGGAACGGATTTTGGGAGTAAATTTGGGAGGTATGGGACCTGGCAGATGGGCTGCAAAGGAGCGCAACTACATCACCTAAAACCAACCTGACCAAGTCCCATCCCCATATCCCAGGGATTCCTGCTGTAGGAGTGTCTCTATCATCCCAGTTTTAACCATGAGGATGCTGGTGGAGATGTTGCCAAAAGCTTTGCTAAAATCCCAGCATATCTCATCCCCGGTAGGGTTAGGGTTTCCCCCAACTGGCCTCTTGTCTGGCTGGGATTTTGCCATTGCCAGTGTGCCAAGGAGCCGGGGATGACGTTATCCCTCCTCCCCGGACCAGGTGTGGAGAGCACAGCTGCTCCCTGGGGGTGCAAAACTTCAAGGGGGAGGAGGGACCATCCTCACCATGAACAGGGGTTGCTTAAGAGCATCATTCAAGGCTCGTTTTGGAGCCCCATGCAGAGATCAGGCTACTCTTCTGCTGGTCTTGTCAAAAGAACAGTGAGCCAGAACTGAGCCAGTTCCAGCTCCCACCACTTCTCCACATGCAGCCCATCCTCTGTCTTTCACTAGGACCTGTAACATGACTCCAAGGGCCACCAAGTTCTTTGGAAGCAAGCCAGCAGCCAAGCCAACCCAGACGTCCCCATACCAACCTGTACATGGGCTGCCTGGCCAAGCAAGAGAGGTAAAACTCGAGTTTTGGCTCCTGGGAAAGTGATTCCACCAAGACAACGATCAGCTAGAAAGGGTTAAATTGCCATTTCAAAGACAAAGGTTTCCTCAAAATACTTTGGGATGCATTAGAGTTAACCCTGGCCATGCCATGAAGGACAAAATTCCCTGATTTGCACCAGAGCTGCTCAGAATTGCAGGGCAGGTTCAAGAGGAAGAGGCACACAAATGCCTTTTTGGAGGACCATGGTTAGCATTTGGTGAGACTGATCTGGAAATCCAACACTGGTCACGTGATCGCTTGTTTACTGACAGATCAACACTGTCTGGGGAGCTTGTCCTGATAATTTTGGGAATCTATCATTGCCTGGTGGTCATTTAGATGAAGGGCCAAATTATATTCAGTTCTAACTGACCTTTTCTAGTTCATTTTTGAGATTCACAGTCAGCTTCAAATGCCAATAATCCATCTCAGGAAGGCAGCAAAGTGATTTCCAGTTCCAGGTTTTCCCCTGGAAGCCTCTTGGCCCAGGCGGTGATCCCTGACAGCCTCACCATGGATCAGTGCAGCCACAGTCACATATTAAAAGCCTCCCCCCATTGTGAAACTGGGCCTTCTTGACTGTCCAGGAAGGTCACGGAGAGCAGGACAATCTGCAGCTCTCCTCTGCTGCGTACATAGGTTCCAGATTCCCTCACTCCACTTGGGAGGAGAAGGAGCAGTGTCTGCGTAACTTCTCAAGACATGCTAAAAGCGTCTTGGAAGGGGATCAGTATTTCGATTGATAGTTCATTATTCAGGATTGTCCTGCCACAGAACAGGAGCCGGAAGCCTGACAGGGCCCTGCAGCCGCCCGGCCAAATCCTTCTTGCAACCTTTTGCTTCAGTGAGCAAAACTCTGCTTTAGCAGGTTTTCCTGCGAGAATGGCAGCCTGGAGCACTCAGCACCCAGCTGAAACCACATCCAGAGACAGGCAGAGCGAAAAAAAACCCACAAAAACAACAAAAACCAAAACTAAATTTGGCCTGTTTGGATGGACACTGACACTGCAGGTGGTGTTGGGGGGACAATTACCTAAATTTCCCATTTAGACAGCCTTCTCATGGGCAAAGGGAGGGATGAAGAGGGTGTGAAAACAGAGGGATAAGGGGATAAATGGGCCAGTTCCGCTAAAGCAGGTGGATGGTCACTGCATTTGTCCGCAGTTAGTGCAGTTTGTCTCATTAATTAGACTCCATTTTCTTCACTGAGCTGCATTTATGTCTTCCCTGTCTTGGCTCTATTCTGCAGGTAAATGTGCATGTTTGGGGGTCTGGGTGCCAGCAACACATGTCACAGCTGGGTGTTGGATAAGCTGGGATGGAGACTGGAGAGGCTGTGGGGCTAGAAGTTGGGAGTGGTGGGACTGGGAGGTCACTGGGAGCCAGCTACTGGAGAGACCTTGGGACCTGGAGGTTGATGGCTGGGAAGACTGTGGCAGGACCGCCAGAGTTGTCATCACCTCACACGACATGGGGAGCCTTGTTTCTCAAGTGGCCATACCAGAACGGACTAAGTGAGTCTGTCCTGAATTCCCATCAGCCTCCAAGCCCCTCTCGGGGTAGCTTTGGACCTAGTGAGCCCTTTAAAACCAGCAGTGTTCCCAGCTGCCTTCCCCTCCTGGGGGAAAGCCCAAGCCCAATCTGGCAACCCTCCAAATCCACCTTCCAACATGCACAAGAAACAGCTTCATCTCCAGAGTGCTCTGAGTCCTTCTGAGCAGCAGCAACAGACCTCTCCAACACCCAGCCTTGCCATGGGAATGTCTCAAGCTCCATCCCACTCAAAATCAACTCCCAAAGCTTAGAGAGGAGCATGTCCAGGGCACAACTCTTTGCTATTTGGACACATGGCCACCTTTTCTCTCCTGCTGCTCCCAAGATCACCACCTACCACCTGGGGACACTGGACTGCAGCTCAGAGGACATGTGCTGATGTTTGCTCCACAGTCTCTCTCTTGTGTCTAATGGGTTCATCAGGATTATTTTCATTGTCTGTTCAGCTGGAAGGCAAAAGGGGGCGTCTGGGCCAAGTAATCCTTCTTACTTCATTTCCAACTGTTCTCAAAGCTCCTGATCAGACAACCCAGATGGTGCTAAAGGGCCATGAACAACCATTAAACAGTGGGTTATTGTTGTGCCCGTTGAGTTAGATAATTGTGATGGGCTCGAACTAATTCATTTCTACCCAAAAAACAGCACTGAATCATGGTCTTTTGGCAACGCTGGTGAGAAGGACTTGTAAGCAGTTCCCTTTGGATTTATCCAGCCTGTACAGGCAGGGACTGTGTGCTCCCATGGCTAAAAAATAGGAGAGGGAGGAAAACCACCCCTATGGGCAGCTCTCCCACATCCTATAGGATAGGAGAACTACGGAATAATCCACCAACTCCTTTGTACTACTGGTCTGTCCTTTGGAAACCACACATTTGGGGCTGGCCACATCACACGTGGAAGGCAGAGAAGTATCACAATGAAGGAAAGGACCTTTGGGGTTTTGGTCGCACCATGCTGGTCACATTTCCTCTATCTCCCATCCCCTCCTCTATCTCCAGCCCCACCAGCTGCCATCTCCAAGCATTTCCCTGTATTTCTCAACACTGCCTTCCCTGCACCCCTGTTCCAGTCAGGGGCTTTTTCCAGTGTCTGAATAGTCTTGACTTTCTGGCAAAAATTTTTCTCTGCAGGGATTTCTTTGTTTCTCAGTTTTGGGGAGCTTTGACAAAGCTGGAGGCAAGGAAATGCGAGCTCATTTCCCCAGCAACTCAGACAACCCTCCAGATTAGGTACACCCTGAGCTGCTCTGGCATCCAAAAAGGTGCAGAAATAGGAGAAAATAGTGATCACAGACACATTTCTATGAGAGAAGAGACAGGAAATATTAGGACTGTTTAGTCTGGAGAGAAGACAGGTGGCACGAGAAAAGCCTGTGAGCTATGCAGCACGGACAGCCCTCTGGTTTCTCCATTTCTAATGGCTGAAAAGGGAAAGGATGTGCAGAGGAGAGCCAACATGGTGTCTGGGTCTCTATGGAGAGCTACAATCCCTGTTTCAAGGGATTCCCTTGTCTCCTTTTTGGGAGAAATCCCTTCATTTGGCCGGGGGAAAGTGATATGAGAATGTACATCCCAATTCATTGGGAGGTGCTTAAAAATTCAACCCATCTCCAGAGCTTCACACAGGACATATGGAGCAGCACCAAGCCCAGCAAGACCTTCTTTTATATGACTTAATTTCCCCATGGCAGAGCTCTAATGATGCAGTGACACCCTAAACTAAGCAGTGCACATCACCAGCACGAGCTGTCCTGTCTTGTCCACTGGGGAACGAGACTCTGGTGAACATAACCAAGAGGTATTGGCTTCCCCTTCATGCAGATTAAGGTGAAAATAGATATTTTGCATGACTGAAAATCCAAGGTAATGTAAAACAGGGGGATCCAAGGAAGTGAGTGTAGCTGGTAATTATATGGACATATAGTTTGGAGAAGTATTTTGACTGATCTGATAATAGAGCACGAAATAGCATGGCTCTGACGTAAAAGAGCCCTAATACCCTGGAAGTAGAGCCAAGATTTCTGGTGGTGACTTGCCATCCATCCTGGAGCACACAGCCATGGGGTAATTCAGGTTGGATGGGACCCCAGGAGGTCCCTGGTCCAAATTCTGGCTCCAAGCAGGGATAACTTTGAAGTTACGTCTGGTTGCTCAGGGTTGTGTCCAGGCAAAAGTCCCAAGGATGGGATGCCCCTCCTTCCCTTAGTCCCAGTTCCAGCATTTCTGAAGGGGAAAACATTTTTGGCATATCTTCCAGCTGAACTGTGTCCAGCCAGTCACTGCCTGCCTAGTACTGGGGACCCAAATTGGGCTCAGTGCCCAAATGCTCTCTGCAGAGTCCAAAGGTGTCTCAGCACAGGTTGGACCAGCCATGGGAGACCTGATGCACCTATTGAACTCAAAGCAGACCACAGCGGGAGGAGAGAGGGTTGCAGGAGGGCTGGCAGGAGGTACAGGTCCAAGAGAAGAAGCAGCAGGAGATCTGGATCCTGTAGAAGCATCAGGAGATGCAAATCCTGTAGAAGCAACAATTAAATCATGACATCTCCCTGAGGATCGAGAAGGGCTGATGTCCCATTCTCCTCCTGTCTCTGGTCAGAGGTGGTGTCTGAGTCCATGCCAGGTTGTCTTGGACAAGGTATTTGAAATCCCAAAGATAGGTTTGGATGTTTGCTGTGAGGTTTCTTTGCTCTAAGGACATCAGGCTGCCTCCTTGGGACAGCATCAAGATCCATGAAACTCCTCCACCTTGGTGGTGGAACCAGTGGGTGCTGGATTTTTCTCATGGGTTTTATCCACATCAACAAAGGTCCAGGCTGGCTGAAACTACTTCTGATGCTCTCTGGACAGTTCAAGAGAAATCTGTCCAGAGGGGGTGGGGCATCAGCCAGGTCTTGGAAAGCTTCATCTTTTCCCAAACAATCCATGACTGAGCTTATCATAGAAACATTTAGGTTGGAAAAGCCCTCTAAAATCATTTAGTTCAACCATTCCCCCAGTATTGCCAAGGCCACCACTGACCCATGTCCCCAAGTGCCACATCCACAGGGCTGTTAAATGCCTCCAGGGATGGGGACTCCACCACTGCCCTGGGCAGCCTATGTCAGAGTTGAACAACGCTTTGGGGAAGAAATGTTCCATAATATCCAACCTAAACCTTCTCTGGTGCAACTTGAGGCCATTTGCTCTTGCCCTGTCATCTGAAAGATGACCCCCACCTGACTCCACCTTCCTGTCAGGGAGTTGTGGAGAGAAAGAAGATATTTTCAAATCCAATTCTATGCTTCCATGGTCATCTCTGCAACCACAATCTGAGGTTTCTCCTCATTCATAGATGTGCAAACACAGCCAGTATTGAAAGAGATGAAAGGTGCCATGGCACTGTGTCAGCTCTGCCCCGGAGTCAACCCTCTCTTCACAGCGTAGGGTGGAAACAGGGTGATCCCTGCTGAGGCAAATGGACACAGGGAGGAGGAGCAGGGCGAGGGAGGCGATGCCACCCATGGTGAAGTGCTGGCTTCTGATCTGTGACTGCTGATCCAATTAAAAGGGTTAATCCCCACAGATGCCCCTGCAGGGAAGGCAGTCTCTAAGAGGTCCCCTGCGGGGAGGTGTGGTCATTAGGGCAAGCTCCTGATCATTAAGTGCTATGAGGAGAGGGTGGTCACCAGCCCACTTGGCCCTTGTGCATGCTCCCAGAGCTCCGCTGGGGCGGTTCTTTACAGTCCTGGGAGAAATGGAGGGCTCTGATGCTGGTCAGCATTCAGGGTAAACCAAGATGTCTCTTCCATGCAGGGAAAAGAAAGCCAGAGGACCAAAAAGGTTATGTCTGGAAAAGGATGGATGTGAACAGATGGCTGGCTGGCTGGATAATAATGGACAGGGATGATGAATGGAAAACCCCTGTCATCTGAAGGGAAAGCTCAGCCTACCCTCACATCCCTGTTGGCTCAGGAGTCACTTTTACCCCACTCAGATGAGATCCCACCTGCAGTGCTGACTCCAGCTCCGGGGATTCCAACATCAGAAGGACATGGAGATGCTGGAGTGAGTCCAGAGGAGGCCACAGAAATGCTCCAAGGTCTGGAGCCCCTCTGCTCTGGAGACTTTGGGCATGGGCCTGGAGCAACAGGACAAGAAGGAATGGCTTCCCACTGCTGGGTTAAATGGGATATTGGGAAGAAATTTTTCCCTCTGAGGATGGTGAGGCAGTGGTACATGTCGCCCAGAGAAGCTGTGGCTGCCCCACCCCTGGAAATGTTCAAGGCCAGATTGGACAGGGTTTGAAGCAACCTGATATAGTGAAAAGTGTCCCTGTCCATAGCAGGGGGTGGGACTGGATGATCCTTAAGGTCCCTTCCAACCCAAACCAATTTGTGATTCCATGATTCAGAGAGTTAAGAGTCCTTCCTGCCTCATTGCAGAGGGTAGAGGGGAGGCCTTTGGGTCTCCTCAGGTGGAGACCAGCTGTCCTGTGCCCCCCATGGCTGTGTCCCTCAGACAGGACAGTGGTGCTGCTCCAGGACCAGTGCAAGGCTTATTCCTCCAACCAAATCAGCAAAAAGCAATGGCGTCCCAGTTTTGTCTGCCAGGAGTCAGCAGCTGAGATACAGAGCCTGGAGCTCACACCTTTGGTCAGTGCTGCTGGAGCAAGTGAGAAGGAACTGCAGCCAAGGAGAAAATGTTTTACTATTCCATATAAAATTTATGGGGTGCCTTTTACAACAGCGTCCCAAAACAGGGCTGCAATAAAGGGGTAAGTAGAAAGCCTGACTCCCACCAACAGAGAGCTGGCAGGGGTGTGATGCTTTACGGTGAGGGAGAAGCTGATACAACAGAAGATGAGATGATGTTTGGAGGCAGCCAGGAAAAGTGGATGGGATGGGTCTGGGCAATAAAGAAAGTTATGGGAGGATGAAACAGCCACATCACGCAAAAGGCATCTTTGGAGACTTCCACATCTTCCATTCATGATGGAAGCACTCAGCACCAACCTAGCACCAAACCCTGTTTGCTGGGACCACCTTCAGTGCAAGGATAACAGAAGAAGCAGGAGCAGGGCCAACCTACTGCACCTTGGAGCTTGTGCACCAGGACATGTTTCCCAGGGAGGGACGGGGCAGTAGCTTCATTTCTTGGTGGGAAGCTCCTCAATATGAGACTGCTTATCCATCTCCATCTTGTGTTCCCGTGAACCTCTCTCCAAAGAAATTCTACCTTGCACATCACTGTTAATCTCCAAACTTCCCCACCAAAGGCAGAGCTCAGCCAGAGCTCCAGGCGATGTAGCACTGGGGTGATGCAACACTCTGGTCACTTCAGATACATAGTGCTTTGGGGAAGAAATACAAAGCACTATGCTCCAGGTAGGAATTACTCGGTGAGGGATGGCAGAGACCACATCCATGGAACCATGGAATCACAGAGCTGTTAAGGCTGGAAAAAACCCCTAAGACCATCAAGTCCAGCTGTTCTCCCAGCACTGCCAAGGCCACCACTGACCCACGTCCCCAAATGCCACATCCACATGGCTGTTAAATGCCTCCAGGGATGGGGACTCCACCACCACCCTGGGCAGCCTCTGTCAGTGCTAGACAACCTTTTGGGGAAGAAATTTTCCTTAATATCCAACATAAACCTTATCTGGTACAACCTGGGACCATTTCCTCTTGTCCTATCACTTGTTACCTGGGAGAAGTGATCAACCCCATGCAGGTTTCTGTCAATGCTCTCCAAAGGGTTTCTCCTGCCCATGGAACATGCAGACGTATCCACCACCCTCCTAGACATGGTAGAGGATCTCTGTGTCTGGGCCCAGTACAACCTATATAGGCTCAGTATAACTTTTATGAACTCAGTAGAACTTACATGGGCTCAGTAAAACCTGTATGGACTCAATACAATCTACATGTGCTCAGCACAACCTATATGGGCTCCATACAGCCTAAACGGGGTCCGTATAACTTATAGGGGCCCAGTACAACCTTTATGGCCTCTTTTCAACCTCTGTGGGCCCAGTACAATCAGTATGGGCTCAGCAACCTACAGATACCTGCAGGAAACCTCATCTGGATGAGAATTTATGTTGGTTTTCTCCCAGTCTTCGCCACCCAACAAAGCAGCTTTTTTTGAAACTCCTGTCGCTTCTGGACACAAATTGCACCTCAGCTCAGCTCCAATTGGATCAGCAAGGGTGAGTTAATTAGGCTGATGAGTAAGGGCTCAGGCTCTGCCCGGAGCTGGCAGCATCCTTCCTGCAGCTACAGCCATGCAGGAGAGGGGGTGGCTTTGCCCCTCTCTCTTCACTTCATGCCACGGGGAACATTCTTAATGCCCAAAGCATCAGTGTGATTTGTTTTCCTGGATAAGCTGAACCATCTCAGCCCCAGGATCATTGCCTGGCTCTGGTAAGCAGTGCCAGCTCAGTGCCCACCAGCTGCTCCAGTTGTCCCTGGTTGCTCCTTGCTGTGGTTCTCTGAAGCTTTGCTCTTTCACTCCTCCATCCTTTGGCACCTGTTTCCATCCACATTGTATCCACCAACCCTGGTTTTTTGGAGCATAATGAAGAGAGAAGAGGAAGGCACAGGGTGGGAGCTACTCACATCGATCCTTCCATAGTCCCATGTGAGTGATTGCCTGTGCAAGTGAGAGCTCCTGGATGACTCAGCAGCTCCTGGCCAACATTCCAGGACCTCTGTGGCCTGGGTCTATCACATGACCACCAGGCCAAGATCTCTTTTCAGCCCAAAACCATGTGCAGAACACAAGGAAATGGGGAGAGATGATCCCCTGTTGATGAGCAAAACATCCATGGGATCCTGTAGTCCTACCCTGAAGGGTCAAGGGGGTCAGACCCCACCAGGATGAGGTCCCCCCCAGAGACATAATACAGACCCTACAGGGAAAGGAAAACCAGCACAAGAAGCTGAGTCAAGAAGACACTTTAATCAGATTTATTAGACAGATTTGGATCTCCAAATAAATAGATTTATCAAAACAGACTAAAACAAGAATCCAAGGATAAATACACGTACCAGAACCAACCTGAAAATCCCCCAAAGCTATTTCCAGACAGGGGGAAGGTGATGCTGCTGCACACCCTGCTCCCCATGCTACAGAAATGTTCCTGTTGGCCCTTCTGTGAATACAGCCTAGTAGATATTATATAAGATACATATAAATATATAGCATAATAACCTGCTTAAAAACCTTAGTGCAGTGTTCAGGGTCTCAGACCCTCTCAGCAAATGAGTCCACCCAAAAACTATGTCTTCATGTGATCTGCAAAGAAAGGAAAAGGATTCTCTCAGATGGAACAGAGGAGGAATGACACAAGTATTTTCATGAAACACTCTTTGGTGCATTTTCAGCCAAAGGGAACCCTTTGCAGATCACAGGGACTCCAGGAGAAGAAATAAGGATGATTTTTCTTTCCTTGTAGATCATCTTTGTGTCAGCGATTGGAAAGAAGTAGTCAAGCTTTGCTCCTGGTGTTTTTTTTGGGAATGATGGGGTGTTAGGGATGTATCCCACCTCTTCATGTCATACCAGGTCTCACACCTCTGCCTTCTCTCCCTCTTCCCTCTGCAGGATAGCAGAGGATGGAGAGAGGCTAGAGAGAGGCACCTCCACAGCTGTGGCTTCAACATGGATCAACTGGGATATGGAGTTTCTGGAACTTACACTAGTGTTATCCTTTATTGCAGTGCCAGTCTAGTTAATAAATCTGGTTCTCATATATTTGTGTATGTGTGGGTGTGTAGATAAATCAATAGCTAGGGTAATGGTTTTTTGCTTTACAAGTTCTTTGTTTCCTTCTCTGGACTCTCTGTCATCCTCAGCTCTGATGTCTGGGCTCGAAAGATGTTCCAGTGACCTAGATAAGCAGAGAGGGGCATGCATTAGCAACAGCCTTGGAGCAGGAGAGCACAATTCCTCCCATGTATAGCACCCTCTGTGCTGGAGGATCCACAAGGACCATGCTGGAAGAGAGCCTGGGATAGAGATCTACCCACAACACCAGCCATGGCCAGAGCAGCTTATCAGTGATCCATCATCCAGCTCTAGACTTTGCCATCTTGCAGTTAAAATGGTATTTGAGGCCAAGAGGGGCCTTCTCTACCCCTTGCAAAGCAGTTAATGACACAATCAACTGCACTTCCAATGCTTTTACTGGTAAACCCTTGCACGATCTTAAAAGAAAAGGAGCTCAGACTGAAACAGGGATAAATTCCCCTCTTTACCTCCTCAAAGGGTGCTTTGATGTGATCTTAGGGCTTTGTCCTGCCTAGCATGTCTGGGATTTGGGATAACTCCTTGCCTCTTAGGGGCAAGAAACATTTTGCTTGTCCTCTGTCTCACCCTTAGAAAGCAAAAGTTTCAGTTTCATGGGCATTGGACAGGTAGGTTTCTCTCCTCCCTTCTATGAGCCCCATTTATTTGGGGTGCTTGCTCAAAACCCCTCATTTTCCTGCTGCTGCCTCAGCCTTGGCTCTTCTACCTCTGATAGGGGAAAATCCTACTGGAGAAGGAGAAGGAACCCGCCTTAAATCCCCCACAACCTCACCAGTCAGCTGCAGATTCACAGCAAAGCAAATCTATCAGTGAGAGCTGGAAAGACACCCCCAAAGAGAAAGTGTCCCAATCCCCCTCCTTGATCCCACAAAACACCAGGATCCCTGGATGTGCAGGAGGTGGCTGGAGGTGCTTTCCTTCCAGGTGTTTCCTTCCCCCACAATTCCAGCAAGGATTATGCAGCCCCAATGTCTCATCCCAGGAGAGGAAGGAATATTTTCTGGTGAATTAATCTCCTGTTGTGAAGAAACCACCCATCAATGCTTTCCTAGAACTTGCGATCACGGCAGAGGGGTGGTTTCCCAACAGGGTTATTTGCCAGAGGAAACTGAGACAAGAAGAAACAGGCACGTGACTCCTTGAGAGTGTGAAGCAGGGACTGGAAAATCCCCCCAGATCTTGTCCCAAGTGGATTGGGGGTGAAAACAGATCTCCAGCCTCCCTGGTGCACTGGATGTACTGGGCAGCAGCAAGCACTGTTCTGGACTGACCCAGTGACCTGTGGGTGCTGGTTAATATGGGAATGGCTCTGATCCCAACCTATCCCACTAAACTCCAACCCAGCCCAGGAGGAGAGGCAGCCAGCAGGAAATAGCATGGCAGTTTCACTCTGTACAGGCACTCCCGGCATGTGCACTGGCATTTCTGCTTTTCGTAACATTTACGCACATTCGAGAACACTCAGAGTGATTTTAAAAACATTTCGACAGTTTATTTTCTTTCTAATCCCTTGCATCATTTATTTTTTCCTCCCCCACCCCTAAGGCCAGATGGATTAGATATAAAAATCAAATAGTTTTATGGGCTTTCGAGAGAGAAATCCTTTGGATTTCACAAGGGTGCATCCACTTTTAGAAAGCTGGCTGCCCTTTCCAATACCATAAAGTGGCTGCTAACCAGGAGTGTTGCATATGGGTGTGAAAACAGATCAGCCCCAACCCGGCTAAGCTTGCACAAGCCTTTTCCCTATGGTTCAGCTCCCTGTGCCGTGCTGGGATTCACGCAGCCTTTTGTAATGGCCAGAGCAGAGCAGGAAAACAGTGGGTTGTGCTGGAGGAGTAAAGAAAAGGGATTTTTCTCTCCCTACCTTCATTTGTCCTGGTGATCAGCCTGAAGTTTTGTGCTTCTTGCTTGAATTCTTGTTTGCTGATCTTCTTGGTTTGGATCAGGTGGAATATTCCTGCAGAGGGGAACAAAAGGCATCAGATTATAGATTTAAGGCTCACATAGGTTTGGATGTTCTGTGCCCTCCTGAGATGCAAAAGAGAAACAGCCTGCCCTGGATGCCCTGGAGTCCTGGTTCAGTGCAGGACCTGCTGGCAAAGCCTGGTGGGAGTTTGGGAGTGAAACAAGGGCTGATAAAGACCAGGAGAGATCTCATTTGAATATTAGATTGAATATTAGGAAGCAACTCTTCCCTGTGAGGGTGATGACGCCCTGGCACAGGTTGCCCAGAGAAGCTGTTGGCTGCTCCATCCCTGGAAGTGTTCAAGGCCAGGTTGGATGGGGTTTGGAGCAACCTGGTCTAGTGGGAAGTGTCCCTGCCCCTGGCAGGGGGATGGAACTGCATGAGCTTTAAAGTCCCTCCTAACCCAAACCATTCCATGATCTTATGGTTCAATGCAAACAGTACTGCTCACTAAATCAGGACACAGCAGGGACACCATGAAGCAGGTGAAAACTAAGATTTTATTGCTCCAGAAAGCACCTCACCCTGGAGGAGTTCTGATCTCCCCCCAAACCATAAAAGAAATAAAGATGAGACCAAGAAGATGCTGAGATCCCTGTCCCCTCTGCTCTCTCTCAACCACCTATCTCCCCTGACTGCGAGAGCCCTCCATCCTCAGGTGTTTTCCTTTCCTGGAAGCAGCTGGAGACCAAAGTTTTCCATCTCTCAGGCACCAGCCCTGAAATTCCTCCAGGACAGGAAAAAACATGAGTGACCTCAGCAGAGTTTGATATTTCTGCCTGTGCCAGCATTGTCCCATTAGTGGAGGTGCCTGACTCAGATGTTTGACCCCAGCAAATCAGAACCTGCACTTAGCAATGGAAATGACCTTTTTGTGGGATTAGGGGTTATGATATTCCAAAGCATGACAAACCAGGCAGGTATGCCTGGCATATCCTTCCCCACCTCCCACTCAGGCCCCCAGAGCATCCAGCCACTTGCTGTCAGCAGATGTGAGAGGCAACCTGGTCCCCCTTATTTGGTTAAGACACTCGATTCCCAGCACCAATTACACATAAAAAGAGTATGGAAAGCAAGGGAACCAGCTTGCAATCCTTCTAAATGAGATGTTACAGACTGTGGAAAATTAATACAGGAAGTCAAAGACATACAGAGAAATGTGGGTATTTGGACTATTAATAAGTCCTTTCATTGGGCTGGGAAAAGAAGTCCTACCAGTAACAAAAGAAGATATTGGATGGAGGTAATATAACTGTTAATGACGCAAGAAAGGCACAAGTGTTCAATAAATCATTCTGGTCTATACTTAGAAAGGGGCAGGAGGCTGTGCTTGCAGTCCCCATGGCTGATGAAGCACTTTCCAGCACATTAGTAAGGAAGAGGGTATTTTAAACATGAGCTACAAGAGATAAATATCTTTTAACCAATGGACCCAGATAAGGCTCCCCCAAGGGCTCTCTCAGAGCTGGCTGAGACCTTTGCCCTGGGATGGCCATTCCTGACAGATGCCAGGAGGTGGAGAGCAGTGCAGGAATGCAGAGGATGCTCCAGCAGGCACAAGGAGGGCACAAGGCAGTGCAGATAAGAATGGTCCACCTACCAGAGAAGCAGGAGGGGATGGAGCTGGAAAAGGGTGATGCCACTTACTGGCAAGCTGATCCCATCCAACAGGCAGGATCATTCCTCACAACATTTTGGGTGAGATGGAGGGAGGGGGTGGGGCTGTCAAGCACCTATCACCTATCCTGGTGCTTTAAAGGGGGTTTATCAGGAAGATGGAAACAGAATTTTTAATAGGGCTTGTAGAGAGAGGACAACGGATCATGGTTTTAAAATAAAATAGGGGAGATTAAAATTAGATAGGAGAAAGAAATTTTTTATGGAGAGAGTGGTGAGGCCCTGGCACAGGCTGCCCAGAGAAGCCTGTGGCTGCTCTACCCCTGGAAGTGTTCAAGGCCAGGTTGGATGGGGCTTGGAGCAATGTGGTCTAGTGGAAGGTGTCCCTGTCCGTGGCAGGGCATAGAATAGAGTGATCTTCAAGGTCCCTTCCAACACAAACCAGTCTATGACTCGATAATTCTATGCTTTAGGTGCTGCCTCAAGATCCAATAAAAGTAGAGTACAGTAGATCACAAGGAATTAATTAAGGGAGCAGTTCATCTTTCCTAATTTTGGAGAGACAGGCTCTTCTGCAGTGCCTTCCTGCCCATCCTGAAATGGGTGGATGGAACATACCATAATTCTCTCTGCTGGCTATATGGGGATCCAGCATTACCAGTACTTAATGCTGGGCTAGGGAGTAAAGCAAGTCTAGTTCAAGAAACTGGTCTCAAGACTTTCTAAATCATCGGCAAAACAAAGCCTCAGTGAGTGGATGTGGGTGGGATCCTGGGTGCATGTGGAGTGTGAGACCCATCCTAGCAGGACATAACCTTTGGCTAGAGACCCACACCCTGGTTTGGGCTCTGCATTTCAAGAAATACACTTAGAGTCCAGAGCAGAGCTATGGGAAGGACCAAAGGACCAGAAATTTCCAAAATCAAGGAAAAGACTGAAAATATTCAAGTGTTTGAACAGTGTAAGAGAGGACAGAGGTAGGCGTTGATGGCATCTTCAGAGGAAAGGACTCTGCTCTTCAGATCTGCAGTGGAGAGGATGAGAAGGCATGAGCTTGAGCTGCACATTGGGAAAAGTCTTCCCTTAGGAAGAAGTTTGTGGCTCTGCAAGAAAGTAGATGGGCTGTAGAGTCTCCATGTCACAAGAAAACACCAGAAAAGCATGGGGAGGGCTGATCTGGACCCTGCAGGTCTCCTCCAGCCCAGCTATGAGGGAATACCAACATGGTGGTTTCCCAGGGATGGCTGAAGGTCCCAGAGCTGCCAGTTTTCAGGATAGAAAGGAGTATTTTGATCACTGTCTAATCAACAACCTGGCAGCATAAATCTGAGAAAGGGGTCCATGGGTGGACCACACCTCCAATCCAGGTGTAGGTCAGGAACCAACAGCAGAGCCTCCAAACCATTCTGTTCCCCCTCTGATCCTGCCTATTCCTTTGTTGTTCTCACTCACCATGATAACTCCTGATGGTGTTCAGACCCCTAAAACCATGGGGAAGCCCTCACTGCAGCTCTTCTGGAGGCTGGTCATGCACGACCAGGCAACTGGCTAAGACTTTTGGCTGGGTATTGCCACTGGTTTCTCCTCTCAGCTCCTGCTTCATGGAGAAAATCCTCCAAGCATAGAAAGAGAGAAGGCCGTGTAGGTATCACAAGCCCATACAAAGGCAAATGGATGAGGTCCAGGTGTGACTTGCAGCCTCTTTACTCCACACACACTGCATTGTTGGTAGAGCAGATGGACCATGGAGAGATGGAATCCGTATGTGACTCTTTCCCAATAATAACACTTCACTCTGCCAAGCAAAAGAGCTGTGTTGGCCTCAGGGACAAGGGCCTTCCCTGTCCCTGGCTGGCAGGGCTCGGGAGCTCCACGCAGACGAAGCTTTTGGCCTCAGAAGGTGCTGAGAAGGTTTGGGTGGCAACCTCTGCCAAGGAGTGGGGAGAGGAAATGCTGGGGCCCAGACAGTGTGGGCTCAGAGCTGTCCTTCAGCTACAAGGTGTCATTGTGAAGGAGAAGAGGGGGAGGACAGAGAGAGGCACCATGGAGGATGGAGGATGGAAACATGGTGTCAATCCAGGCTCCATCTCTGGGGCTAATTTCTCTGTCTACTACCCATGTGTGCCCACCCTTTGCAGGCAGGAAGAGCCTGGCTGATGTCTCCTTAGGGAGTGAGGTGAGACATGAGACCAAAATATCTGCCTACACATGTCAAGAAGACAGGGGCTGAGGGTCACAGTATCCATAGGAAAGGTACAACCAACCTCAAATGCTCAAGCTTTTTTGGATAGAGAACGTCCCACAGAAACGCAGGATTGGAACAACACAATGTTTTCCTGGGCCCAAGAAAAACAGAGTGCAAATAACCCAGGTGTCCCTGGGATCCTCTGGTCATAAGTGTGCAAAGCTGAAGGTATGGGTAGAGAGAAAGAGATGGGTACCATTTGACAGTATGTTTGCCATGCTTTGACCTCCAGAGGACACACCAACAGGAGCATCCAAATCCACCCCTCCGAAAAGTGGGCTGGGGACAATTCTTTCCCCCTTCAGAAGCTGGGGTTAAAAAGAAAGAACAAAAGCAAACCCAATTTTGCTTGTTTGTTTTCCATGTGCATTTGGCATGAAAACAGGGAGATTTAGAGGAACACCCCCACGGCCCCTGATTTGTTTGACCATGTGCTGTGCCTCCAGATGGTGTTGCAGTTTGTGGTGGGGACAAAAGTGGTTGCCAGTCCCTGGTCTGCATAGAACTGCAGGAAAAGAGGGCGAAATGAGGGACCCAGAAAAGCCACCCTGCTGTCAGCAGGTTTTGATTCACCACATGAGGGCTGGAGCACTGCTAGAAAAGTCTGAAAAACTGACAAAAGCTTGGAAAGCTTCAGGTTTCCACACACTCCTTGCACTCCTGGCTGGTTTTGTTACAGTACTCACCTTTAATCAGCTTCCAGTTGTAGATTTCCACCTCCTCTGCCAGCTCCTTCTCAATGGCCATTGTCCTGAGGATCTCCTTGGAGTTTTCCAAGCGTGGTGGCACAAACATATATACCAGGACACGGCTGGGGTTCTTGCCACACTGAGTGGTGACTATTTCATCTGTGGGTTTGACTCTGAATTCTAGGCAGAAACAAAGGCAGAGTTCATTAAATCAGAGCAAGAAGGTGCTTGGAGGACCCACCTCAGAACCCAGGCCATGGGAAAGGCACCTCCTTGGGTTTGGTGCCATTGGACACAGTGCCATCTCTGAATAGGACCTTGATCTGTTCCCCAGCAGCGAAGGGAGATATTAATAAAGGACCTGTGGTCCTGCTCATTCAGATGTTTTCCATTTCCTCTGACTCTGGCAGCAGGATGGGGGATTTTCTCCACCAGGCTCTCACCACAGGGACCTTGGTGCCACCATCACCTCAAAACCCAGGCTGAATTCCCTGCTTCCCACCTCACTCCCACTGCTGTTCTGGAGGAGGAACATCAGGGAAACAAAGGGATGAGCCAGCAGTGTAGAACCCAGAGCTGTGGCTGGGCTGCCTGGGCAGCACACCCAGCTCAGCACCAGCCTCAGCACTGTCCCCACATGGGGTGTCACCCACACCCGGGCCCTACATGGCTTGTCTAACATCCTTGATAAAGGAGAGCTGGTAACATTTCATTTTTTTCTTTTTTTTTTTTTTTTTTAATGTTTCTGGAGTCATTAAGAATTCCCCATCGTTCTAGAAAGAGATTTATTGCCTTTGGTTGTGGGCCTTGGAAAGCAGAGGAGGCCAGTATTACTGAATTTAGCCTTGTTCTCCCAGTCATTTTGGACGCTGAAGCTTTTCACACTACTCGAAAGAAAATTTGGCTATAAATAGATGCGTGGGGTTTATTTCAGTAGGACAGTTATTTCAGGCCTGATTCTGCTCTCCCTCAGGCTTTCTGGAGTGGTCTTGAGCTCCCCTTCTCTGAGAGGAGATGGTAATCCCAATTTAAAGGGATCAGCACTAGGAATACAGGCATTCAGCTCTGCAGGCTCAGCATGAGGTGAAGGGGGACAGCCACAGCCCAGCACCCTCATCCTTTCCACCACGAGGTCAGGGTGTAGGAAAACCTCTGTCCCAGAGCATTAAACTTCACCTGCTCCAGGGCATTTATAGAATCATGGAGTCGTTAAAGTTGGAAAATACCTCTAAGATCGTGGAGTCCTTGATTAAAGCACCACCTTCACAGCAGGGAAGGAACCCAACATTCAACAGCCATTTAAGAGCTTTGAAGCTTCACTCTGGAGCCACTCAATGGCACAACAGCATTGCAAAGGAGGAGCAGGGACATGGATTGTGGTCACTAGTTCTGCCCACAGCAGCTCTGATGGCCTCCCCATCCAAACAATGCATGGCAGCAACCCCAGGATCAGCATCCCTTTAGCAAACCAAAATCACCCAGTGTTTCTCTTCAAGCTACTGGGTACAAAGGAGGAAGGGGAGGACAGACACAGAAACCGCCTAGAGAAAGAAGATGGGCAAAACTTCCATGCAGTGAAGGAAAGAGCAATTTGGCTGAGCAATGTGTGTGTGTGTGTGTGTGTGTGTGTTTGTGTGATCACTGCCTGGGAGAACTGGAGAGCAAGAACAAAATCATTTTGGCTGCATCAAGGTGTTTAACTGGAAATAAAAGGAACACTGAACTGCAGACAAGAGATCGAAGCAGGGAAAGTTGTCCACTTGAAAGCAGAGATCCATTGTAATGGGAACGCAAGAAGGGAAGAGCTCTGCTCAGGCATCACATCCTATTCCCACAAGGCACCACATCATAAATCCTGCTCATAAACACATCAGAAACCTTATTAAAACAAGCTGAGCTTCTGCACTTCACTCCTCTGGGGAGGCCATCCCAGAACCTCCCCGCTCAGAGACTGGAAAACCTCGAAAATCCCAACTCCAATAATTTTACAGCCTGTTTGCTCCCATTCTGAAATGTGGCAGTGCCCCTTGGTTGTTCTCCCTGGTGAGAGCCCTCCAAGAAGCTCCCTTGAAGTTGCTCATCAGAGATCACAAAGAACCTGCTACATCTCCATCCAGGCTCAAAGACACTCAGGTACCTTTAGCCTCCTGAGGGAAGCAGGGGGTGGTCCATCAGCTGAACTTCTCCTGATAAATCACAGTACAGAGGTATAACCTGGAAAACATTCTCTAGTGGGAACAGGAGATCTCATGCCCTGCCACATCTTTGCCAGGGTTGTGGTTTAAGGAAAACAGCTTTCCAAGGACCAAGGAGGAGCTGAGAGACCCAAAACACACCGACCATTAAAAAAGAAAAGAGGTCTTCTCCACCATGGAATCACAGAAACATTCCATTTGGAAAAGTCCTGTCCTCTAAGATCATCCAGTCCAACTATTCCCCCGGCACTGCCAAGGCCACCCATGTTCCCAAGTGCCACATCTACATGGCTGTTAAATCCCTCCAGGGATGGGGGCTCCACCACTGACCTGAGCAGCCTATGCCAGGGCTGGGCACTCTTTTGGGGAAGGAATTTTCCCAATATCCAACCTAAACCTCCCCTGGCACAACTTGAGGCCATTTCCTCTTGTCCTGTTCTTTGTTCCATGGGAACAGAGCTTGACTCCCACCTGTCTCCACCCTGCTGTCAAGCAGATATAGAGTGAGAAGGTCGTCCTTGAGCGTCCATTTATCCAGGCTGAGCCACCACAGCTCCCTCAACCGCTCTTCATCAGACTTGTGACCCTTTCATATGTCCCAGCACCAGCATCATCCCAGTTCTCCCTGGACCACCCCAACAACTCTGTGTCAAACCTTCACTTCAAAAGAGGGGGAGCTCCCATTCCAACAAACCGTGAGTACCATAGATAACCCCATTCCTGGGAAATGTCCTCCTCTTTTCACCAATGTCTCACCTGCTGCAATTTAGCCCTATGACTTTTTGTCCCACGTGGAGTTCTGGAGAATAGACCATGTGTACTCTCCCCAGAAAGCACCTTCTGTCTGTCTGACCACTCTTAGCATGTCCCCCCTTGAGCATCTTTCTCCAGACTTCACCCTCACAACAGATGGAGCCTTTTGGGTGCCATTGCAGCTTACTCACTTCAGGAAAGTCTTGCTGCCCTCCAAGACAAGGCAACTCTTCCACCTGAACTCACCTGATGTGGATTCAAGTCACTAGCAATGTGAATCCCTACACATCTATCCTGGGGCTTTAAAACAAAGTAAGAGAAGGATATGGAAGGCAACTGCAGGAGCAGGGTGGGATCCCACCTACCTGGACATATTTTACAGCATTTCCCATCTACTTTTTCTGGATAGTCACATGGATACTCCTTGGGGCATGTGATCTTCTGGCAGTCCTGGACACCGTCCCTGCAAGTGCAGAGTATGCAGGGCAGAAGGCCGTAGAGCCGGAAGACAGGGTGCCACACTTCCCCATGGGAATAGGTCTTTCCGTTGTAAACACAAGCTGGAGGAGACAGAGACAAGACCTGTTGGTGGAAATAAACCCTCCTTCTCTTTGTAAACCCAAGGCTTGGTGGAGCACAATGCATTTCACTACCTCACAAATGCGTGATCCTGCTCTCTCAAAGAGCAGGATACAGCAGCTGATCCGGCATCAGCGGGAAATAGGATACTGCAGCCACCCTACCCAGGAGGTGCCATGGGGCAGAGGGACCAGGGACCAGAAGATGGAGGCTGCTGGGTTCGACCACCCTGGTGTGGATGAGAGGTAAGTGTGAGCAGGACTTCACCTGCCTCCCAACGTCTGAAAGTCTAGGGTCCCTCCAAGGCAGTCACAGAAATGAAGCACAGTGAAGAGTGCCACCTGCTGACTCCTCCACAGAAATTTTTGGAGGTCCCAAAGTTTTCTCCGAGGCTTCATCTCCAAGGACTGGAAAGAGCCTTTCGGGAGGCATAATGGTGGGAGAGCCACCAGGAGGAAAAAGGACCTGTTATTCCCCCTTTGGATCAAGGGGGTTGCTGCCTCAACTCGCTCTCCTACTCTGTCCTCCAGAAGTAACACTGGGACAGAGGCAGCACATGGCAGGTAGGTGCAAGGAGGAAAATCCTGACCCCCTGTGGCACTGTCCTGGAAGGTTCATGTGGAGCCTTCCAGCTGAGCACGTCCCTTCACAGGTTCTAGATCTACAAAATACTCCTAGGACTAATCACCTTCCAACTCTTTTTGGTAAGTGAGAGATTCATGCAGTCAAGAGGCTCTGGGCACCAGGACTGAGATAGCTGGGGTAGGCTGGCAGTGGAGGAGTGGGAAGTAGGACTTACTGCTGGAAAGCTGCTGCTGAAACCTGGGGAATTCAAAGTTCTGGAGAAGTCACCTCAAGCCACACACAGATTTCCCAGCCTCTCCATCCCTCACCTTTCTTGTGCTTCTCTTTCAAGACAATCTTCACAGTGGTGCCACCTGTCCCCTTGGGTTTGAAGCTTCTGGGAATGAACTCCAGGGAAGAGCTGAGAACAGTGGACACAGTGGCTCCGGGTGGCTTTCTGCCCATCATCTCCCCCAAGCACTGGTTTTGCGAGTGCCTCTGTGAGCAGTCAGAAAAAGAGGAGGCTCAGGCCCAGGTAGTTGAGTTGTTCTCACTCCAAAGCATGTTGGAAAGAGCTGTGCAGTGTCCTGCACACCTTCCATCAGGAGTGGAAGGTCCAGAGACCACAGGGATAAGCAATGACCCAGAAGCTAAAGAAACACAGAATCATTTATGTTGGAAAATCTCTCCAAGATCATCAAGTCTAAATGTTCCCCCAGCACCTGCCAAACCCACCACTAAACCTGCCCCTAAGTGCCACATCCACATGGCTTTCAAATTCCTCCAGGGATGGGGTCTCCACCGCTGCCCTGGGCAGCCTCTCCCAGTGCTGGACAACCCTTTCAGGGAAGAAATTTTCCTGAACTTTCCTCACAATTTGAGGCCTTTTTCTCTTGTTCTGTCCCTTGTTCCCTGGGAGCAGAGCCTGATGCCCACCTGGTTCCACCCTCCTGTCAGGGAGTTGTAGAGAGCAAGAAGGTCACCCCTGAGCCTCCTTTTCTCCAGGCTGAGCCCCCATCACAACTCCCTCAGCCACTTCTGGTGCTCCAGACCCTTTGGCATCTTGCTGCTGCCACCACCCAAGGAGTGCTGAGCAACTGGGGTCAAGGTCCCACACTGATGTCCTTGTTAAGCTACATGTGGGTCATCCCCATTGAGACAGCTCTTTGCTCTCCCCATACTCAACCCAATGCCCTCAGAGAAGAATGTAAGGCCTACATTCCTGACACAGTTAGGAAAATGGGCTTTTTTTTCCTAGATCCTCACTGGGAAATGGAGGACTGCCATTTGTGTGAACCAAATAGGATAAGAAAGTTAAGGATGGGCCATATCCTGCTCTCTCACCTGGTGGGCAGCAGGAGGGCAGGCATGGGGCTGCCAGCCAGCAGGACTGAAATCCTGGGAACATCCCAGACTTTCAAGAGCAAAGTGCTGGAACAAGACTCACAGCACAAAGGGTCCCCTTGTGCCTATTTTGGAGGTTTTATAGGTGGTGGAGAAGTACGGAAAAGGGCAGAGCCAAGAGCTAAGTGACCTAATCCCACAGACCTGGCTCTGAAATGTCACCATGAAGCAACCCATGGCCAACAAGGAGGAGAACTGTCCAAGATTTTCAGTTCCCACAGGTCTTTTGCTCTCCCAAAAACCTAAGAGGTCATAGAATCATTTAGGTTGGAAAAGAATTTTAAGGTCATCAAGTCCAACCTGGCTCTGCCAAGTCTGCTACTAGACTATGTCCCTAAGATGTTTCAGAGGAAGAGTCTTTCCCTGGTGGTCTGAGGTCTCACCTGGGCTGATACCCTTCAGATAAACTCAATTCCAAGACATGATTCCCCTGCAAACCAGGTATCCATGGTTCTGCTGTCCAAGGACCTGAGTGCCTTCCAGGAGCTGTGGGGGGTTATTTCTTTGTAGAAGATAATGGCCAAGGGCATTCTTTGACCTGTCTAATTGCAGTATGCCAAAAGCAATAATCTTAGTTTTAAAATGCAAATGTCACGTACAACACCTCTGTTTAACTGCAGGGGTTCCTCCTCTGTGGACTTCTCATAGGAGCCATCTGCAAGGGAAAAACATTATCCTGTGAGATGCTGCATGGGGATTTGCTCTCTTTTTGGCTGGAAGCAGCTCTCCTCTGGGTGCTGGCCCACATGGAAGATCTGAAAGGAGGGGAGTTTTGAACATGCAATTCATATTATCCAAAGCAAATGGAGCCAAACCCCAAAAAACTTTTTATCCCACTATCAACAACTCAGCTCCAAGAAAGACCTTGTAGCTTCTGAAGTTAGGTGGTATGAAAATACCCCAGAGGCAGAGTAAGAGCTGATGGAGGATGATTAAAAATAAATGGAAAGACATTTCTCCCCAAGTCAGTGACATGTCCCAGCTGCACTAAAGAAAATCAGGAAAGAGGAACACAAATGGCAGAAGGGGAGGGTTTGGAGGAGGTACCTGGAGGAGGTCATTCTGTGTCCATGGCCAGGAGGCCATCATGGCCTTTCAGCTTTATAAGTATCTCTTGTATTAAAGAGTCATGTTGTGACTGCCCATCCTCTCTTGGATCTGTCTCATCTGGAGACTCTCTCCCAAGTGTGAGTCAGGGGGCAAGAGCAGCAAATTCAACAGCTTCTTCCTCACAGAGAGCCATGAGAATGAAACTCAGTCATGCTGTACTGGGGTAGAAAGAGGATTTTTCCCTGACTGTTCTGGAAACTTCTCTGGGGCAACAGTAGAATGCACCACCTCTACATGGTCCATTCTACATCCTGGTGGTTGAGTGGCCTGGAGGACTTTCATCCACACAGGTCCCATCTCTTGCACAATGCGCCAGTGGCAGGACAAAGAGCTCAGCCCTTCCAGCTCTAGAGCTGCAGGAAGGCAAATCACAACTCGGTGAGGGAGGGGAAATGTGTAAGTAAAAACCCACGCCCCCACCTTTTGTTTCCTGCTGCAACCAAGTAATAGGCCTGATTAATGTCACAGGTTTCCAAAATCTTACTAAGGTGGCTTGGAATGGTTCCTGCTGTCAGGTTGGCAAACAGCTGGAGTGTCCCACCCTCACCCCTAGCCTCATTACCTTTGCAGACCTGGCAGCAGGAATCCGTCATGGTTAAGGGAGACGAACACAACAGCTCTGGGCAGGTCACCAATCCGCAGTAAATCTGGCCTTCCTAAGATAGCATGGGGGAAAAATATCATTGTCAGCATTATAAAAAGGTTGTATGTTGCTCACGTTGGGATGCCAGCACTTCAAACTGCAGATCCACCCTTAATCATTAAGGAGAAATTCCTCCCTGTGAGGGTGGTGAGGCACATGGCGGTGGGACTGGATGACCTTCAAGGTCCCTTCCAAACCAAACTATCCTATGATTCTGTAATTCCATGATCAAAAGCCCTCTGATAGTCCATCTTCAAACCTCACCAATCATTAGTGCTACCAGACCTGAAAAAGCCACCACACATCTTTAAACTCTGCATAGCAACACCCTGATTTGAAGGGGCACAAGATTTTCTCTGACATCTCCCAGGAAAAGGACTTGGAGGAGACAGGTGGAAATAGGAAGCATGATGCTGAACCCCAATCCAGGTCCGTGCCAAAGCTTTGTCCTCCCTCTGCCTGGAGTTATTTGATAACACCAGAGCCAAGCACATAGACACAGGGTGAGAGCCATGGATGGACATTCAGGTGTAGACTGTCTTCCACTAGCTGGGTGGTTGGTTTGGAAACTTCAATCCTGCAGTGATTCAAGCTGAAAACCACAGGTCAAGGCTAGTCTTGATGTTAGTGTATCCCAGTCCCACTTCAGGCAGTGGATTTGCACTGCAGGACTAAGTTTTGCTGCTTTGCAGAAGGGTAAAAAAGGATGTTCAGAAGGCAGAGCTCAACAGCAAGGTCCTCTTTTTCAGGCTCTGGGGTGCCCACAAGCTCCCATTCAACCAAAACCAAGAGGTCAGCCAAGGATATCCTTAGAAAACCAAACCATAGCAGCTTCTTCTCCCACCAGGAAACCAAACTGCTGCACAAGGAACATGAGGAGGATGAGGAAAGTTTGGTAAATAACAGGATCTGGTGCAGGTCACAGCAAACCAAACCCTGCTCTCCTCTTCAGGGAGTCCAGACATGCCTCTTCCTTCTTTCTTGTTCTGATCAGCAGCTCACAGCGATGACCTGCCTCGGGCAAATGTCATAAAAAGTAGGGTTTATCCCAGAGGCTCCAGGCTCAGCACGGTTTTTGAAGAGAGTTAGACCAGCTGTTCCTGCAGCTGTTCTAGCAGCTGACAACATCAGACACAGCCTGGACACCCCTTCACAGCCAGCCTTTTATTTTCCCCTTCGTATCCAAGGCATTATCCTCTTGAATAAACAGATACTGAATGACAGCCGAGAGGGACACAGAACTCCACAGGCTCCTGGGGATGAAGTGGGAAAGTGGGGTAAAGTGAGTTCATAGAGGGCTCCTTCCTGGTGTTTCCCACCATCTATCTGGGGTCCCTAAGAGAGGACCCAGCCTCAAAAGCTGTTTAATTTCTACATCTGAGCTATTCATCTCACTGCCAAACTCTGAGGTGTGGGCAAGCCACAGAATCTCAGACCAGCTCTTCCAGTATCATGAATACTTTACTACCAAGTATTAACTGGTGTAACCCCTGTGTATGTACTTCAGACATGAGAGAGGGAGGTGGTTTGGGCTCTCCTACCTCTTTATTCTTTCCTGGCCAAACTTAGTCCAATTATTTGCTGCAAGCAAGGCATGGAGCTGTGGAGGTTGGACCCTTCCAAGGGCTCTGAATGATGGCTGGTGAAAGCCACACCTGCAATTCTCTTCTTTTTCATGGCAGAGGCAGCAGCTGGTGTGAGCAGTTCCCCACATGTCCAAGTCCAGTGTCAGCACTTCCAATCTGCCTTCCTCACTCCATCTCAAGGCTTATAGCTTCTGGCACTCCACACACCTTCCCATCACTGCTGGCCTCCTGAGAAGGTGTCAGAACTCGGTTCTTGATGGATTTTCATAGGATACCAACCTGTGGGAGAGGGCTGGGCAGAACAGAGCCAAGCCCTGTCTCAGGGCTTTGCTGAAGGCTCATGGGGAAGGAACATCCCAGTGGAGTTGGCAATGGGTGGCGGATGGGCATTCCATCACTGAGATGCACACTGAGGCTGTCCTGGCTACTGTCACAGCCCTGAGGTAGGAAAATCATGACGATCAGGGAAGAAGGGACTACAATGGTCCTGTCAAGGTCGTGGAAACTGAGCATGAAAAGGAGCTGCTTCCTGCAAATGCTTTTTGTAGACAGCCTGGAAAGCACATCCACGGGTCTTCTCCAGAGCACCTCTCTGCTGGCCCAGAGGGCTGTTGAGCACTGCAGGAGGTTCTAGCATAGCCCAGCTCCTGATGCTCAAGCATATCTCAGTCCTGGGTTCAGATTCCACTTAAATCCAAGCAAGGGGAATGAAGATTCAATTTCCATCCCACTGACATCTCTGACTGCCCACCACCCCTGTGTCTCTGCTGTCATCTCCTGGGGAAGCTCCAGCCATGCAGGGCAGGACCCAGCTCCTGAAGGCCCCATGAGACCCAGGCACTCAGTGGCAGTTGGGAGCCATCAAATCCTTTCTGGAGCTCAGCTCAATCCCAGCAGCTCAACAACAGGGTCAACATTTCATGGAGAGATTTGGTTTAGGTAGCAAAAAGAAATTATTCCCTGTGAGGACCTGACAAAGTTGCCCAGAGATGTTGTGGCTGCCCCATACCTGGAAGTGTTCACAGCCAGGTTGGACAGGCCCTGAAGCAACCTGGTATAGTGGAAGGTGTTCCTGCCAATGGCAGGAAGTTGAAATGGGATGAGTTTTGAGGTCACTTCCAACCCATGCCTTTCTGTGAAACTACAGATCCCAAGAGCCTCTGAATCCCAAGCTCTGGCACCTCTTGTCCATGTTGCCTTGCAGGCACACTGAGCTCCTCCAGGCTTCCTGGGGGCCCAGTGTCCCAGCTGGATGCTGCTGGACACAGCCCCAGAGCACTGGGATGCTCAGTGGGGACAAGGTTGTCCCCCTGCCCACCCCAAGGAACCCCAGTGGGGCCCATTCAAAACCAACCCATGTGATCCCTAGTGAATCTCCTGCACTGATAAACTGATCCTAATGATAAACCACTGTGGGTTGGTAGCACCAGGTCTTCATGAGGTTTTTGACCTTGTGGGACAGTCTTGGGGTGCAGAGCCGAGCCCAAGCCCTCCCCACCTCCCGTGGGCTCTGGGGTGGCTTACGGAGCAGCTGCACTGCACACACTGGTTGGGTTGGCGGCTGGGGAACAGCTCACTGGTGGTGAACATCTCCCCTTGCTGGTAGGTTGTCCCATTGTACTGGCAGGACTTGACGGGCGCCCGGAGGCCGGAAGGGGAATTTGGCTCTGGAAAAGAACATGGAGCAGGATGAAAGCCAGCCCTACCTGCACCTGACACAGCTACAGATGATCTACAGATTCCCCATGAGCCCGACCCAAAGGGACAAGGTGCTCTTTACACACCACAGTTGTCATGAAGAAGTGGCCAGAGCATTGCATGGTTGGTTGGGAATTATGATCCCAAAAGCTTCTGGGGAATGGGACTGCCCTGACTGCACTGAGCTCAGCACACGAGTAAAACCTGGAAGTCTGATCTGTAACAAAATTCTTGATTTTTTCCCTCCCCTGGTTGTAATGATCTTCAGATGCAGGTGGAGTCAGGTAAAAAGGGTAATTAGCTAAAAATTAAAATTAGGGTTTCTTTTCTTCCTAGTTTTATTTCCTAATTCCTCAAATCACTGATGGTTTCTGATTGGTTTTGCCATCACTCAGCTAGGGAAGGTTTTGGAGCTAAATCTTGAGGTGATCTGTAGGGGTGAGAATGATTGAGGTAAACTGAATAGTGGACAGTTGGGGAAAATTTGAGGTGAAGTGTAAGGGCCAAGGAACATTTTGGAGGACGAATCTGAGGGGACAAAATGAACACTTTGGGCATAAAATGAGAGTTAATCTGTAGGGGAGACAATGAAGATTTTGAAGTTAAAATGACATAATCAGAATGGACAGATAGTGAAAATTGTGGGGGTGAAATCTTACTAAGCTCTAGGGAAAAAATCAACATGTTGAAGTAAACTGAGGCCATCAATAGTGGACAGGTAGGGAAAATTTTGGGGGTAAAGCTTGAGATAATCTCTAGTGTAGAGAATGAGGTTGTTAAAAATATTCTTTTTTTTTTTTGTGGTTGGTTTGTTCATTTGTTTGTTTGTTTATTTTATCCAAGACATTTTGCTGGCAAATGATCAAAATAAAGTGCTGACTTCTGGTTTGCCCCTGAAGTGTAAAATAACATTTTGTCCCTACTTTCAGGATGGGGGGGAGAAAGTAGACTGGCAGAGAGCCCTTTTCCATCAAAAATGACATTTTTGGAGGGAAAAAGCATCATGAGCAACCCGAGCTGCTGTGACTCTGTGAGCAGGATCAGACCCAGCATCACTGCCTTGCCACAGGTGTTAGCAGTTGAGGTACCACTCTGCAGGACCATGGCCACCTTGTTCTCCCTTCCTGAGGGACGTCCACCTACCAAGACACCTTGGGCAGCACTGCTGGGGGTCCGTGATGGGGTTGGCACATTGTAGAGCTGGGCACTGGATCCGGTAGCACCTGATGTTGGTGTTCTGGGGAGAGACAAAGATGGTTCATTTAAGTCCACAGGGAACATTTGGTCCATGGTTGTCCCTGCAAGAGGAAGGAGATGTTGGGTGGTGGCCACATTATCATGACAAACTGTGCTCAAACCCAGCCAGCTCATGGTCTCTCATCAGCAGAGATCGCCTGTGGTCCAAGAGTAGTCCTGAGCCACCTCCACTCACAGGTCACTAACTTTACTGAAATAGAATCACAGAATCACAGAATCACAGACTGGTTTGGGTTAAGAGAGACCTTAAAGATCACTCTGTTTCATTCCCCTATCATGGGCAGGGACACCTTCCACTAGACCACATTGCTCCAAGCCCTGTCCAACATGGCCTTGAACACTTCCAGGGATGGGCCAGCCACAGCTTCTCTGGGCAACCTGTGCCAGGGCCTCACCACTGCCATGGAGAAAAATTTAACCTAAATCTCCCTTCTTCTGGTTTAAAACCATTCCCTTAGTCCTATCACTATCTGCCCATGTAAAAAAATCTCTCTCCATCTTTTTATAAGCTCCCTTGAAGTACCAAAAGGTCGCATGGTCAATGGCAATTCCTTCACGAGGTCAATCCACAACCCCCAGGGGGATGATGGCTTTTTCAAAAGGGAAGAGATTAATCCAACATTGCCATGGGGATGGAAAGGGCTTCTCAGGTCAAATTAAACACTCATGTCAAACCTGGTGTCAAAACAAAGCCCTAGCACAGGAGTGTCCCCACCACCTCCCACAGCCCCTCGCAGGGGACGTGCCTCAGAGCAGCTGCAGCGGATGCAGTACATCAGCCCCTGGGGCTCCAGATAGGGATGCCAGCTCTCCCCTGGGCTGTACTTCTTGCCGTTGAAGTCACAGAATGTATCCAGCCCTGAAAGTTAACCAGAAGAAGCCACATGAGAAAAAGGGATGGTCTTCAGGAGAGCTCCCCTCCCTCTGCAACAAGAACAGCAAGGAGAGTTCTATGTCTTCATGCTGCTCCCTGTGAGTAGCTGATGGCCACATCCCACCCACCAAATCCCAGATGGAATACATTCCCCAAAAAATAGGAGAGCCTGAATTTAGGAGACATTTTCACTGTAACACACACCC
>JAWWTY010000001.1:221074-261459 GCA_035222235.1 Margarornis squamiger | reverse complement strand
ATTTTCACTGTAACCCCCCCCCCCCCCCCCCCCCCACACACACACACACACAAAGACAATTGAGTAGAAACACATTCTGAAGGAAAACCTTTTACTCTGTCGAAGAACTTCAGCTCGTTCTCTCCAGGATCCCCAGGCAAGCACTATCACCACACCAGCAGCCAAACAGCAGCCCTAAGGAGCAGGACTGGGCTGGCTTGTCCCATATCCTTGGCTTTACCAGGCTTGGTGCAGCACTGGTCTGACAGGAGTGACTGGCTTTTCATTTATGGGGCTGTCCATGGGGTCAACAAACCCACCTCATCCATTTTTTGCCCCTCAAAGCATAAACACATGTGGGTTTTTTCTTCCTCATTGACCCTATTATCCTGAGAAAAGCCAGTTTACAGCTGTGCTCCTGAACAGGAGACATCTGTACCAGAAATGACCCAGACCTGGCTACATGGCACGGATTTAACCTCAGCACAGCACAGGGAGAGCAATGAAATGGTGGGTGCCCAGGACAAGTGGTGAAGGAGGTACCCTTTGGAGATCTCTGCTCTCCCTGTATTTTAGCAGATCCCTATCAACCCCCTCCATTTCCAAGTCCTTGGTTGCACACCAATCCTTTGGCAGGACCAGGCCCACCTGCAGCAGGACCCTGTGGGACAAACCATGGCCAGAATCACCAGCAGAACCCTGGGATTTTGTCCAAAAAACACAATTCAGTCATACTTAATGTTCACATCCACAGGCAACACCTAGTCCTGCAGAACCAAGCTCCAGCCGGCAGGAATCTGGACCCTGTAACAACCCTGGTGGCTGTTCTCTCTCCTGTGACGTTCCCAAGCCCTGACCAGGCAGAGGGTCACACCAGGACTTGTTTCATGACCAAGCATACACCCACCTGTCGTGGTGGTTTAAGTGCTCGGCCCCACTGAAAACTGAAGGTGATTTGAAAGCTTATGCCATTGAGGGGATTTGAGGTAGTTTGGGCGATGATGTTGCTCAAAAGCACTGGAGACATTTAGGTTCCCTGAAGCTTTCACGGGTCTTTTAAAACCTTACAGCACCCTGGGGATGTGAGAGAGGGCTGTTTTCTAAGGCAGAGTGCCCAGCTCCATGAACTTGGATGCTGATCCTGCCAGGTTGTTGGGAGAGCTCCTTGATGAATGGCAGAGGATCCTAAAATTATCTCAGTGATGTTCATCACCCCAAAGATGCTAAAAGCCATCCTGTGCTCTCCTCTGTCACCTGTGGCCCAGCAGTGGTTTGGAGAGCCCAGCTGCTGCTGTCATCTCACCTTGCCAAAGCAGGTGATGTCACCTGCTCAATGGGTTTCTCCCATCAACCAGACAAAACTCATCCAAATATGCTTGGAGTGGGCTGCAGTCCCTCCTCCAGCTCCTGACCATCCTGAGCATGAACCCAAGCAATGCTCTACCATGGCCAGACCCTCTGACCAGCAGGAAGGACAGCTCTATGAGTCTATGATGATCCTTATGGATCTCTGCCAGCAGACCTGAGCTCCTTGTTAGTGGCTTTAAGCATTAGATTCTCCAAGCTGAACCTTCAAAGGAGCTGTCCAGACCTCCTAGTCCAAGCACAGCAGAGTGGGGCCAGCATTGCCTCTGCGGAGATGGAGATTTGCAATAATTTTGGAGTGGATGTCATCAGAGGGACATGCAGAGGTATTTTCCTTCCTTTACCGTACATCATCCATATATCTTGCTCCAAACCTGTTGAAAGTCAACAAAACCCTACTCCTGGCCACACAGGACAGGAGTTTACAGCAAACCACACAAAACTGGTGAGCATGCAGCTGTGAAATGCATGAATCCAAGAGAGAGAGGGAAAAAATCCACAAAAATCATTTTACAAAAGAAAATTACTTCATATTTCCCTGTTTGCAGCAACTTCATGAATTACACTGAGGTGAAGAAATCAAGTTGCCTCCATGTGCCATGGCCCTTCTCAGCTTTGCAGGCTCTCCTGCAAACATTTAATCACCACTGGATCCCTGGTTTGTATCCAGTCCTCGAAAGCAGCCTGATTCATGTCTGCAAAGGGGCTTGTCAGTAAAATTAAAGCCAACTGGCAGCACTGGGAAGCAGGAGACACTTGTCAGCATCTCTGTTTAGAAAAAGGCACTAGCATGTTTGGAAAAAAGCAAGCCAGGGATGGATGGATGGATGGATGGATGGATGGATGGATGGATGGATGGATGGATGGATGGATGGATGGAGCTTAAGAGCAGGAGGCTCTGGATCATTTTTTCCCAAGCCAAGTTAATAATTTCATTTTCAGAGGTCAAATTTTGGATATTTTCCAATTCACTTGGAGTGAAAAGCCATTTGTGGCAGAGAATTGCTCCCATGTTGTTCAGTCACTTTATTTATTGAATCTTCAGCAAGAGCATGTTTGGAAAAGTCATGTGGGTTTACTTCTCATTTTCCAGAGAGGGCTCGACAGTTGTGGAGTGCTTTGCAGCACCAAAAATCCAGGTGAAGCCATCACCTTGTTTTTCTTCTCAAGGACCTGGCTACCCCAGTCCACATCACTTGAAGACACAACCAGAGCTTGCTGATTGCAAACCAGAAGCTTCACATTGGAAGTTGCCCTATGAGACCTGGAAGCAGGAGCAGAGGCAGAAAGGTGCAAGTTCCCCACTGCAAACACCTCCGAGAGCAAGTGCCACCTAACCAGTTTCTTCTCAAATACAAGAAGCCCCCAGTACAAGAGTCTTCAGAGTTCCATTATGGGTTGTACGGACCAGAAGAAAACAACTGAAAGCCATGGAAATGATTCTTCTGCTGCCCAAGCAGGCAGTCCTGTGGCCTCATGTCTAGAGGAAGGGTGGGAATTTTCTTGACTGGGAATCACTTGGTTACATTCAAATTATGGAATACCCCAGCCAGTGGCCTGGTCCTGCTCATGTCCATACTCACCTGTTGGAGCCACCTCAGCCCTGCTGTCTCCAGGTATTTAGCAAAGCCCAGGTTGGCATCAGCTAAGACCCACAGCAAGAGTCTGGACACCCTTGGGAAGTGCTTGAGGCTACACCCAAGCCCTGGTTTGCTTTGGGTGTCATTAAATGTCATTAATTAGCATTAATCGCATCCTGGATGGCAAGCAGGAATGTAATATGAGATGGGAAGTACAATGAGAAGGACGAGGCAAAACAGGGTTGTTACCAAGAAAGGGGTGATCTCTGGCCATGGCTGGAAAAAGAAAAAGCAACCAGCTTGGGGAAAGCCTGGAAGATTTAGGGTATGTATTGTGGGAAGCTTTCTGGCTACTAGGAGATTGAAACCCCACAAGAGGCTGTCACAGAAGGTCTGAGACAGTCTGAATCCACTGGAACATGTTCACAAGATGATTTAGAAACACCAATCCAGGGTGACAAAGTGAATAATGTGGAGAAGCCCATCCTGTGCTGCATCCAGTAAATGCTGACATCTCTTACACCATGGGAATGGAATGTCTCTTCAAAATCTTTCTCAACAACTTCAAACACCAGCCACCATTGAGATGCCACCCCAAATATTCTTGATCTGCTCTAGACCAATGAGAGACCACAAAATGAGGGGAGATGAGCAAGACCCCTGGTCTAGTTTCAGAATCTCATTGGAACTCCTTCCAGTGCTTGGAGCTAACACGCAGCTTCGTGCTGGTGGCCAACAAAAGGGAGTAATGAATATTTGCATTCCTTTTGATGGCTGAGTGGGGGCCCTTTTGTTCTTTTCTCCCTGTTGTCCATAAATATAATTCCATCCTCAGGGGACCAGAAAACCGACATTTTTCTTTCGTTCAAAGGGTTTATTACCAACTGTTTGTTTGGTCCTTTTCTGGACATATATACA
This sequence comes from Margarornis squamiger, assembly GCA_035222235.1. Classification (NCBI taxonomy): domain Eukaryota; kingdom Metazoa; phylum Chordata; class Aves; order Passeriformes; family Furnariidae; genus Margarornis; species Margarornis squamiger. Next base: position 257,617 of record JAWWTY010000001.1, on the reverse strand, counting down.
GATAGCTAGATATATTGTGGTTAAGAACTGTTATCCTTTTCTATATATTTTTCTAATTAAAATTTTGTTCTAAGTTTAAGGAGAGGGGCTATTTCTTTTTTCTTTTGTCTGGCCTTCTTGGGGGAAGAAGGCCTTTCCTTTTCTCTCTCTTGGCCAACATAGATATCCTAGTTTTCCTCTGAACTAAGACAACCACACAACCTCCTTGTTGAACCATCAAATTTGCCAAGGTCCATCAGAACACTCCCAGATAAAGAATCACAGAATCACAGAATGGTTTAGGTTAGAAGAGACCTTAAAGATCATGTATTTCCAATCCCCTCCAACGGACAGGGACACCTTTCACTAGAATTTGACCACATCTCCTACCTTGAATGCAGACAAGTACCCTTGGGCCAGCATGTCCATAAGACGTGTCCCTTGAAGCTCTCCAGCCCACTGGCACAGTCCATTTGAGCCAGTTTCCTGCACTCTTCCACATTCCCAGTGGATGAAGACATTCCCATGGGTGGTGTGACTCATCCCACTGCCTGGGCACTTTAGCCATGGCTGCACTAGGGGCCAAAACAGGTTAGATGGTCTCTTGCACTGACCCTGAGCATGGCAGGAGAAGCCAAGGTGAGCTGTAAAACTTGCACACATGATGGCTACCAAAATACCATGTTCTGCTGACAAATCCTCCTTTGGCTCAGGCTCAGCTGTGCTCACTTCACCTCCCTCTGGAGGACTCAGTGAAGTTAAGCCACATACACACACACACACACACACACACACAAATACATGCAGCAGACCCTACCTCAACATCCCTTTCTCCCACATCAGGGTTTTCCAGACCTCCATAGAGGGTTTTGAATAGTCTTTCAAAGAAGCTGCTTTTACATCCCTGCTCCCCCATCCCAGGAAACAACTCCCATTGTTATCCCACTGGGTCTCTGTCAGTCATTCATGACCGACATTGGAGCTCCTCTATGCTGCAGAACACTTGGAGTCCCCAGAGGTGAGTCCCTGATGCAGGTAAAGCCTTGACCTAGGTAAAGCTAAAGAAGGGCTGATACACCTGAAGAACCTCAAGGCATGGAAAAGGCTCATGCTAATTTGTTCATCCACTACAGGAAGCCTCCACGAGTTCTGCACCTCAGTTTCCCAAGCAGGGACCTTCACTCCAGGTGCCAGACTGGTTCCAACAAGGATGTTACTGAAACATCTCACAGGGAGGACATTCCTACATCCCCAGATGGCACCTCCATGAAATGTCTGAGCGGGGCTCCCAGCCCCAGCACCTCTTTTGAAGGTCACACACCTGCCAGCCAGCACCGTGCTGGGCATGTGGAGGGCAGTTTATGCAAACCAGTTTGCAAGTTTTAAGAGACCATAAATAAAGTGTACTGTCTGGTACAGAGAGTCCAGGCGCTCCTCTGACAGCCCTGTGTTTACAAAGGGCTTAAAATGCAACTTAGCTGAGGAGGGACTGGTTAAAACACACTGGGCCCTTGACAAGCAGCATCCCAAAGACCCCACTCACATCCTCAGATCACATCCCGTGCACTTGCCCTGCTCTGTTCTGGGCTGGGAATACCTTCTTGGGACTTCAGGAGCCTGGAAAACTGTGTAGCTTTGAAACTGGAGCCTCATGAAGCATCTCTGAGCTCCCCAGGATGGAGAAACCAAGCAAAGTCCCAAACCTAGAGTATTCCACATGGGCTCTGGAGCAGCAGATGGGGCCTAGACTTCCCCCACTCCTTCCCAATAGAATGTTCAGTTGTTTAGAGCAGGATGTGTAACCCTCGTCTCCCCCTTACCATAGCCATGATAGCATTTGTTTTTCATCCTGGTTCTTCCCATCTTGAAGCATCCAGCCCCTTGTCATGCTGGATCCAAACTCATAGGACAAACTCAAACCCCCTTTTCTCCAGCAGCCACGTTAAAAAGAAATGAAACAGCAACTTCCAAGCTCCTGGGGAAAACCACTGCCCCATGCTTTCCAGAGATGCTGGTGTTTAAATGCTTCCAGCCAAAACATCATTGCATTCAACTGTTGCCCCTGAATTACTTAGAATGCAGCACATTTGGCCCAGTAACCTGTGCCTCTGATACTTTTTTTTCAGTCGAGAGTGCAAATCCCCTAAAATAGACTCTTTCTGTGGGCAAATTCTTTTTTTCTGACTTGCCTTCAAGCCTAAGCATTTCTGCTTCTCACCTATTTTTAGCCATGACACTGTAGGTCCCTTGGCTGATGAGTCTGCTCGTAACTAATTTATTCCTGTCTTCACTCCCCCTGAGCACTGGGCCCTGAGAAAAATCCGAGGCTGCAGAGGTGGATTGGTGGAGAGAAGTCTACAATTTGATTAGGATCTTGTCACCCAAACCACCCTGTCCTGAGCCATGGGGCATCTGGAGCCCTGGCAATGTGAGATGTGCCCTGCAGCAAAGCTAAAGTGCTACAGAGCTGGGGGTGATTCTGGACCTCCCTGCTTCAATCCTGCATCTATCCCATAGTTTCCAGCTCTTTATCACCATTATAAGTCCTGTCAATAGATCACAACACTTCCTACCAAAGCAGACAAACCCTTTCTGCCCCCACTCATTATGGTTAATGTCCGATTGTGCTCTGCTACCACCAGCAGGCACCTCCAAAGAGCGAAAACATATAATGCCTGTTTCGTCTTCCGGGGACGTCTCTATCCTCCTCCTAAACTGGGTACCACGGCAACACTGGCAGAGGCAGCGAGTCAGACCCACATCCCTTGTGCAAGAAACAGGGTCTGTGGTCTGGGTTTGGTGGCTTCAATGAGCCAAGGAAAGAGAAAGCGCCAAATTCGCCCAGATTTTGCTCTCCAGATTCTGCACAGCCCCATCCATCTCCCTGCCCTCCCCCGCCCCGGGATGAGCAATCCAGTGCTCACAGCGCTCCAGGAGGACGATTATTTGCCTAATGCACTGTTGGAAGCGGGCAGGTTGTAAATCACCCTGACACAGCCACCGACTGACTCCGCTGGGATTCTGGGAGATTAAAAGGGAGAATAAAAGTAGGGACACAACAGGTCCTGCTCCGGTTTGCTCAGAACTCCAGTGGCTTTGCAATGTTTCAGGGGTGCTCAGGGGTCCCAGTGCTTTGCCCAAGCCAAACGCACCTCCTGGGCTCAATTAACACCCCCAGCACCCTCCAAGCTCCTAAACAGCCTCAGCCTAGTCCTTCCAGCTTTTTTAGTACAAGTGCCTAACCTCCCTTCCCCATCACAAACTTTTCTCTGCCCCAGTCAGCCATGTGGGAACAGAAGTGGGAGACAACAAGGGATGGACATGGAGATGGACAAGGGATGGACATGGAGAAAAGCCCCCAGCTTTGTTTATTCGGGGGTAATTTCCCCAAATTACTCCTGTCCCCGTCCACTCTCAGAGGGGAGATGCACCTGTGCGGGGTGGGATCTACGCAGGCAAAGGGGAGCAAGTCAACTCCCTGTCCTGCGGTATATCTAGCCCATGGAAAAGGGGTCCCAGCACTTCAGCACTTCCCTGCCCGCCCACGGAGCCCCCCAGCTCCCTCACCAGCACTCAGGGGTGTGTTCGGCGCCATAAACACCTCAAAGCAGCTGGGGACAGCAGCAGGCAGAGAGGGAGACAGCCGTGATCCCAACAGTGCAGGACGGGAAGCCTGGGACATCCCGCCCATGGAGGTCCATCCAACACCTGCCATGGTCACGAGCCTCCCCGTGTTCCCCCCAGCTATGCCCGCAAAGCACCCCCGCAAATTCTTAGAGATCCCGGCGACGGGAAACTGAGGCACGGAGGGACGCGGGGCAGCCGGTGGGGGAGAGGCGAACACTTACGAGCCTGGGCTCGGCTCTCGGAGGCGAAGAGGAGCAGCAGGCATCGGAGGAGGAAGGCCAAGGGACCCGCCCCGGGTAGCATCGCAGCCCGACAATCGGCGTCGGTCCCGGTGCCGGGGTGCGCTGCCCAATGTCTCGATGCTGCTGCCGGTGCGGTGCCCGGTGATGCCTCAGTGCCTGTGCCGTGCTCCCGCTGTCGGTGCCCGACGGTGTCGAGTCTCGGTGCCGGTGTGCGATGCTCGGAGGTGCCGGGGGTGCCGGTGCCTGGGGCTGTCGGTGCCCGGAGGTGCCGCAGTGCCGGAGCCGGTCCCGGTGTCGGGGGTGTCGGTGCCGGTCCCCGTGCCCGGCGGGGCTCGTCTCGCTCCGATCAAAGCCGCCTCCTTTAGGGAGAGCCGAGGAGTTTGTTTATTGGTATTAAAGGCGGAGATGGGGGGGGGGGGGGGGATCGGTTGGGTGGGTTTTTTTGAGTTTTTTAAAATAAATTATTATTTTATTCCCACTTTTTTGGGGGGTGTTTTAGGAAATTCCTCGGCGGCAGGAGGGCGGAGGGAGGACGGGCGGGGAGTAGTGCGGGAGCCGCAGGGTTTAACCCCTGCCTCCCTGCAGCCCGGCCGGGGAGCTGGAAGGACCCGCCAGGCTGGACCCCGGACTGGACCCCGTCCTGAGGGGTTACGAACCAAAGGGTGACACTAATGGGATATATCACCGCCCACACACAAGGGGCTGCACTCCTCCCTGTCAAACCCCACCTGAACACCCGGCTCTGAGATGCTTGAACCTCCCCGGGAGAGGTTTAAACCCCTGTGGGGGGATTGAGCCCATGCAGAGATGCAACTGACCCACTCCAAGGGGAAGCCCTGGCACAGCCCTGAGCACCCCAAGCTCCGAATGGAGCAATGCAGAAATCCGAGATGCAGTATTCCTTTCCAGGGCTCTTCTTCACTATAGAGGTCCCCCAGTACCATAACTCCCTTTCCAGTAAACTCCAGTTCCCTTTCAGTGCCATGGACAAGTTCCTTCCCTCCCGAGGCAGCACAAAAGGAGCAGAGGTTTCAGCAAGACAAAGCAGTCGGGACCACTCTCCCCACCACTTGTTTGACATTCCTCCAGTTGCATAAAGCCATTTAAACGACCAGCATAGCCCCTGCCTGAAGGAAGCCCCCGGCCCCACACCATGATCCCAAATCCTCCTGTCACCACCCCAGCAGTGTGGAAAGTGTTCCCATCTCAGCTGCCCTTCTCTGCATGCTGGGAATGAAATGCCATAAGTTGGAAAGCCACTGGTCACACAGTCACCCCTAGAGAATCCACCTGGCCTCCAAACAATGTTGCTCCAGTTCCCGCTGCTCCCCAGATCCTGCACGAAGTGGTGCAGCTCTGGCTGCCAGCCCTTCTCTTCTTGACTGTGGAGCTCAGCTTTCTGCTCTCCAAGAACGTTATGGAGAAGTCAGACAGCACTGAATCTTCCCTAAGCAGCTGTGTCCACTCAGCAGTGCTGCTTTGCCTCAATAAAGATATTAAAGGGGTTTGGGTAAACAGCAGGCTTCTTCCATCTCCCACCAGAAATGGCTGGCACCCCCTTTCCCAGCTTTTCCCTTGCACAGGGCAGACTTGAAAAATCCATTTGCAGCATAGGTCTGTGGGCAAGTTATGAAAATGCTTAGAAAAATGGGGACATGAACCCCAAGTCAATGAAGTCATTTTGTGCCTCTGCTGTAAGAGCAACAGCTGAATTCAGGACTGTAGATGCTGGCCCCATATCAAGGCTAAAACTTATGGGAAAGGTCAGGCCTGTCCTAATACAGATCCAGGAAATAAAGGCCAGCCCTGTCAGGAGCAAGGTGCTGTGTTACATCTCTGTTGGGTCTCATAAAAAGTACACTCACCCTTTGGCAAAACCCAGGTGCTTTATCTTCATCTGTAAAGGAATCTGTCTGACAGCTCAATAGTGCCAATATCAATCCATGATGATTTGGTCCAAAAAACATGGCATTGGTCTACAAATAATAAAACCTGGGTCTTTTTTATTTGCCTTCTTGTTCCTAAGTCTTTAGGTCAAGCTCCCTTCATATTTACTGGGCAGTTGAGAAGACAAGATTGTTCCTTTTTTTTTTTTTTGAGGGTGAAAACAGATGCCTCTACAAACTACTGAGTAAACAGGGCTCCAACAACATCCCCCATCTTGAGAGCCCAGTGGCAGAATTGTGAGCTGACCAGGCTGCAGGCTGGAGGAGCTGGCTGCATATCAGACCTTTCCTTAGAAGTTTCTAGCCCTGCATCCTTGACATTTGATCCAACATGGGCCAGTAGAAACACACATGTGAGGGCTGTCAGCTGCAGGCAATGGAGGTGGAAACCTGCAGGACCATGAGATGCTGGAAGTTGGATTAAAGAAATCTGGCCACAGCAGTGAGCCCTGTCCCACGAATGGAGGAGCTGCCCTGTCCCAGGAATGGAGGAGCTGCTGCATCACTCGATGTCAGGCTGCTAAAAACTGTAGCCTGATGCGGGTTTCTTCTGCCCAGGCATGAAGGTTGCCCATGCCAGGGAAGGTAGCAGTAAGTCCTGACTATAGAATCATGGAATTGTTAAGGTTGGAAAAGGGATCTAAGATCATCGAGTCCAACTCTTCCCCCAGCACTGCCAGGGCCACCACCAGCCCATGTCGCCAAGTGCCACATCCACACAGCTTTTAAATCCTTCCAGGGTTGGGGACTCCAGCCTGTGCCAGAGTTGGACAATGCTTTAGGAAAGGAATTTTCCCTCATATCCAACCTAAGTCTCCCCTGGCACAAGTTGAGGCCATTTCCTCTTGTCCTGTCCCTTGTTCCCTGGGAACAGAGCCTGAGTCCCACTTTACTCCACTCTCCTATCAGGGAGTTGGAGAGCCTCCCACAGGTCTCTCAGTCATCCCTGGTGCTCCACACCCTTCCCCATCTCTGTTCCCCGCTCTGGACACGCTCCAGCCTCTCAATGTCCTCTTGGAGTGAGGGGTCCAAAATGGCCCCCAGGACTGGAGGTGCCTCATGGTCACTGTCCTGGTCCTACTGCCACACCAGTGCTGACACAAGCTGGGATGCTGATCAGACAGCTGCTATCCAGGTTGCATTATCCATGATCCTGCAGTGAAAACCACAGTCCCTGCTCATGCCCCACAGCCAGCCCACCCCACTGTCAACCATGCAATTCAAGCTGGCACTATCTTCCTTTCATCACGAGGGAAAAACACACCTCCGTGAGTTCATTCTGCTTTTATTTTTAACCACTGAGCAAAACCATCACAGCCTCATGAGAACTGTGGCCAGCAGGAGGGCAGATGGGGTTACCCAAAAGAGGGGTGAGGTTCCTGCTGTAGTTCCATAGTCTCCCTCCATTATTCCTTATGACTAGTGACCATATCCTTTATCCTTGCCATGCATTTAAGAAGTCAATGCATCCCACATCAGATTGCCAGATGTCCAAGTTGAGTCAGTGAAGCATTAAATGGGATGATGCCTCCCTGCCATATTCCTCAGTGTACAGCTAAATCAGGCAAAATCCATATTTCCTTCATGCCCCACCTTCATAAAATCCCAGCCTATGCCTGGAGCCTCATGTGTTTCCTCACCTGGGAATTTCAAAGCTTGTTTTTGCCATTTTGAAGAGTCAAAAGCTCCAGGTTCCTCCTCAGACCCCCAGGAGAGCAAGAATCACATCTCCAACGTCTCCTGAGAGCAGAAGATGTGCCATCACCACTGTCCAGCCCAAGCCTTGCTGCCAAGTTCAAACAGGGCTGAGGCACAGCCCTGACTGATCCCCTCCATCTACTTTCTCACACCACCTTACTTCAGTGGATTTATTCCACTCTCCCACTGCCCTTCTCAAGGAGGGCATGACCTGACCATGTGCCCTGGGCTGGTCCCAGCATGTGGCAGCAGGTGAGAGGGGGGGATTCTGCCCCTCTGCCCCACTCAGTTGAGACCCCACCTGCAGTGTTGCCTCCAGTTCTGGGGCATCCCACATAAGATGTGGAGCTGCTGGAGTGAGTCCAGAGGATGTCATGGAGATGCTCCAAGGGCTGGAGCCCCTCTGCTCTGGAGACAGGCTGAGAGAGCTGGGGATGTTCAGCATGGAGAAGAGAAGGCTCCAGAGAGACCTTAAAGCCCCTTCTAGTGCCTAAGGGGCTCCAAGAGACCTGGAGAGGGACTTTGGACAAGAGCCTGGAGTGACAGGATAAAGGGAAGTGGCTTCCCACTGCCAGAGGGCAGGGTTAGATAGGATATGGGGAAGAAATTCTTCCCTGTGAGGGTGATGAGGCCCTGGCACAGGTTGCCCAGAGAAGCTGTGGCTGCCCCATCCCTGGAAGTGTTCAAGGCCACGGTGGATGGAGCTCGGAGCAACCTGGTGGAAGGTGTCCCTGCCTGTTGCAGAGGGGTGAAATGAGATGAGCTTTAAGGTCTCTTCCAACCCAAACCAGTCTATGATTCTAAACCATTTCTCTGAGCTGCAAAGTCAATCATGCTTCCATGCACAATGCCCCAGGAGCTCTTACCACGGACTCCACAGCTCTGATCCAGGTGAGAAGAAGAGAGCTGACAATGATCCTTCAGACTGAGCCTTGGCCTTTTTTATGCTGTTGCTTCTCATGAATTAAGCCAGTGGTTGAGCAACGCTGCAATTCACAGCTGTGAAACCACAGGAGAGGAGCTCACTCCTTTGCATGAGTGACAGTGTAATCCTTGAACTCCTCACTGGGCTCCTTGCAGCCACCTCTGCAGCCAGTCTCCTATTCCCAGAGCCTGGTTTTGACTCAGTGATGGCAGGAGACGTGCCTCCAACCCAGAAGTCAGCACTGAATGTCTCCTAGAGCTGCAAGGAGCCACATTTCCTGCAAGCAATCACCACCTTCTCATGTGGCTGCAGTTCTAATACAGACATCACCTTATCCAGCACCTGATTCCCGGCTCCCATCCTGATTTCTCTGCTTCTCACCTCTCCTGTTCACCATGGCACAATCCCAGAGATTACTTTTCCCAATGGACCACTTGTGAAACTCAGCCTCACCCAGGAGCTTTCTTGTGTCTCACAACCCACGTCAAGCTGCAGAGCTGCTGACTCCCTGACTTGTGCACCAGGGTAAAGGAGGAGCAACCTTTACATTTATCACCCCACAGTGACCTAGCAGCCTGCAGGACTCTTGCTGGCGGCAACATCCTTTGTTACAGCACCTTAGATGCAAAGTGTGTTCCCAAGTGCTTTGTGGAGTTACAGCAGGATCCAGTGAAAGCCTCTGAGGGTATGTGCCAGCTCTGTGTTGCACCTGAGAATGTCGTTTCTCATAAAGCAGCCAAAAGCACTGCAGGCAGGGGTTGTTTTCCCATCAGTCCGAGTGTTGGTGGGCTTTCAAAGCTCTAAAGCTGCACTTTTGGGGGGCTTAAGGCAGTCAATGACTGATGAGGCTTAAAAATATAATTTACCAATGGAACTATGCAGTCCAACCTGGAAGGGGAAATCTGGTCATTTGTTAAGATTCTGTGCATATTGCCAAGCACAATTCCAAATAAATAGTAAATCCAATCCAAATAATCAGGGCAAACCAGTGATATAGAGAGGACAGGGAATAACAGGTTCTCCTCTGGGGATGGAGATCAGCAACCAAATAAGAGAGAGTGGTGAAGAAGGGCTGGACAAAGCAAGGGAGAAGGAGAGAGAGGAAAAATGGGGGATCACATGCCATGGGCCTGTCTGTATTTCCTGTCCTCTCTGGGACACATTCCACTTGCACCCCATGTAAGTGTCTGTTTAGGGCCGACATCATCAATGGGAGGATCATGAAGAGAAACCGTGGTAGCAAAACCCTGCCAGCTCCTCGGGAGAGGTGAGAAGCAAAGGAACGTTCCCTGGCAGGCTGGGGAAGGCTGAGGTTTTGGCTGAGGACAGGAGGATTTGGGGCTGGAGCCTTGCATGGGCTTAGGATTCCCTCTGCAGGCCAGTGCTAAGCTCCGCACATCCTGAACTGGTGCAGCACAGACTGCTTTGGAGCGGAAAGGACTTTAAAACCCATCTAGTTCCATCCTGCTGCTTGTGCTGCTTAGGGGAGAGACACCTTCCACTAGTCCAGGCTGCTCCAAGCCCCATTCAATGTGGCCTTGAACACTTCCAGGGATGGGGCAGCCACAGGTTCTCTGGGCAACCTGTGCCAGGGCCTCATCACCCTCAGAGGGAAGAATTTCTTCCCAATATCCCATCTGACACCACCTTCTCAGTGTAAAACCGTTGCCCCTTGCAGGGGTTTGAGTTGGAAGACAAGCTGGACACAAAGAAATCAAGTTCTGTCCAGGGTGGGCTGGATGTGAGGAAGTAATTTGGGAGAACATCTGGCAGAGATCCCTTTCCAAATCCACTGTTGTTCAAGCATATGCAGAACCCTAAAGCTCTGCATGGATGCTTGTTCCACAAGTAACTTTGGTGGGGAACTGACTGCCAATGTTCTCTGTCCCTTCCTGAGGGCTCCCCAGGGTCCAGATCCCAGGCTGATCCTATGGAATAACACACTCCATCTGACTCTGTCCCGAAGCCAGTTCCTGACACACAGTTAGAGGCTGTTGCTGGGCAGGGATCTTCCTCTCTCCAACTGTAGCTAAAAGGTTTTAGGCTTCAGCTCTGTCCCTGCAGTGACATTTTTGCTGATGCCAACCCAATGTAGCTGAGAGGCTTCATCAGAGAGGTGCTAAAATATGATGAAAACACAGATTGCTTCAGTGTCCCAGTAAAGAGAAGAAAATCAATGGAGATTTCCATAGATACCAGTACAGAGGCTCTGCCTCCTCTAGTTTGCTTTGCTTCACCTTCTCTTGTGGTTTAACTCTGGCTGGACTCCAGGTACCTACCAAAGCTGCTCTATCACTGACCTCCTTGATTGGACAGGGGAGAGAAAATATACCAAAAGACTCCTGGATTGGAATAAGGACAGGGAGAGATCACTCACCTGTTACTGTCATGGGCAGCACAGTCTTGACTTGGGCATATTATTGAATTTATTATCAATAAAATCAGAGTAGGACAATGAGAAGTAAAAAAAAAAATCTTAAAGACATCTACCACCCACTCTTCCCTTTTTCCCAGGCTTAATTTAATTCAAAATTCTCTACCTCAGTCCCAATGTTTTGCGACCTCACTCTTTTACCTAACTCTCTCTTGCTGAAATTTAAGCCTGGGATTTATCTGGTCCCCCAGGAATGATGGCCCCTACCTACTGTCCTACCTGAATAAGTATTTGTTTCTATTATATATCTCTATAATAAGTAGAAGAGACTATATCAAATGCCAACAGAGCTCAGGGGACACTCCCAGCATAAGAAGGATGTGGAACTGCTGGAGTGAGCCCAGAGAATGCCATGGAGATGCTCTGAGGGCTGGAGCCCCTCTGCTCTGGAGATAGGCTGGGAGAGCTGGGGGCATTCAGCATGGAGAAGAGAAGGCTCCACAGAGACCTTAAAGCCCCTTCCAGTGCCTAAAGGGGCTCCAAAAGAGCTGGAGAGGGACCTTAGACAAGGGCCTGGAGTGACAGGACAAGAGGAATGCTTTCCACTGCCAGAGGGCAGGGTTAGATAGGATATTGGGAAGAAATTCTTCCCTGTATGGTTTGGGGATGCCCTGCTACAGGTTGTCCAGAGAAGCTGTGGCTGCCCCATCCCTGGAAGTGTTCAAGGCCAAGCTGGATGGGGCTTGGAGCAACCTGGTCTAGTGGAAGGGGGCTAGAATTGGATTATCTTGAAGGTCCTTTCCAACCCAAACCATTCTGTGATTCCATGATTTGTCTTTAATAACCAGACAGTCTGTTTAGTCCCCTGTCTAATATAGCAGAGAGGTTTGCATTCCTCTTTTTCCCAGGCAAAGCATATGCATTTGGATGCCACAGCATCTCTCCTCATCTCTTCCCTCCTGGAAGAGCATCCCTCTACAAACCCAGCCCGGAAGAAGAAGCAGGAAAAGGGAGACTCCACGAAAAGATCCCAGTAACCTGCTCCCAAGGCAGCTGACAATCCCACAGGGACAGAGCTGGCCTTCACTGGACAGACACATCGAGCCATCCCAGCACCCCTTTCTCATGCCCACGTCTCGCTGTATTGCTTTTCAAATCCTCGGTTGGCTGTTCGCTGCCTTTGGATTCTTGCCTATCCTGCTCTGGAGCCACAGCCTCCGTGTGCCGGCTGTTTTGCAGAATCCCCGGGCTGGTGGAGCGGACAGGGGCGGGCTCCAAGGGCCAGGGCCCCGCGACGTGACCCCCCGTCCCCTCCGTCCCGCTCACACCAGGCACGGCTCCCTGAGGGAGCGCCCACAGAGGGACGGCGCTGCCGGAGCAGCAGAGCCGCGACCCTCCCTGTGTCGGGCGCCTACAGGAGCATTCACGAGGGAGGCGCAACGTCCACGACCACCACCGCCGGCCGCGAGGGCCGCCCCTCAGCCGTTCGGGGGGGGGGGGGCGGGGCTTCGCGGCCCTTCAAAGTGCGGGAAGATGGCGGCGGCGGGCCCGGGCGGGCGGGCCGCGCTGCGGGGGCGGCGGCGGCGGCGGCCCAAGGCGGAGCAGGAGCCGGAGCCGGAGCCGGACGCGGCGGTGCTGGCGCTGTCGGAGTGCCCGCTGTGCCGGCAGGCGCCGGCCGGGGCGGTGACGCCGCCGTGCCGCCACTCGCTGTGCCTCGGGTGCTCCCAGCGCTGCCCGCTGTGCCGCAGCCGCCTCTCCGCGCCGGCCCGGCGGCAGCCGCAGGCCGAGCCCGCGGCCAGCACGGCGGCCGGAGGAGGCGGCGGGGAGCAGCGCCCGCCCGACCAAGGTGCGGCCCCGGCGGCACCTGCGGCCCCAGCAGTGCCGGGGCGGGGGGCGGGCCCGGGGCCGGGGCGCGGTGAGCTCGGGGGGCTCAGCCCCGCCGTGGGCGGGCCGGAGCCGAGCGCAGGAGGTGGGGTGAATGTCGGGGGCAGCAAGTGTAGGGCAGGGCCGGCAGCGCGGGAGGTACGAGGAGCTTGCGGGGGCTCCGGCGCGGAGTTGTGGCAGGGATGGGATAAGCGCCCCGGGCGCTGCGGGTCCGCGCCCCGTCGGGGCCGGCGCGGGGGCGTTTGCGGGGCTCCGGTGTCCCCTCCCGGGCGCGGGAGGTGCCGTGAGTCCTGGGGGCTCAGCCTTCGGGGGCGGCGGGGCCGAGCCCACCCCCCCTCGGCGGCCGCGGGAGATGGAGGGGGGGGTGGGTGGAAGGGGGGGCGGCACCCCCTGCCGGGGATGCCTGGTCCCCGCTCCGCCCTGCCCCGGTCACAGCGCCGCTCTCCCAGTGCCCAGCGGGACCCCTCACCCTGGAAGGATGCGCTGTGGGAAGCCTGCTCCCTTGATGGCATAAAAAATCCATCGTTCCCGAGTGCCTGGCTTCCTGTCACGCGTTTCCTCCCCGCCTCCAAAGCCAGCTGCCTTCCTCAACTTCTGGAGAACCGCTCCCTGCGTTTCCTTAGAAATAAATCCTCGCCTGAGCCGACGGTGTTGCTCTTTCCCAGTGCGAGCTGCTGAAGATGCGTACCCTGCTGCTGCTGCTGTCAGCTCTCGGGATGCCCCAGGATCTCCTGGCTGCGGATGGTAGTGCAGAGATTGGCCCCCTATGAGCGGTGCCGGGGCGGGGGGAGCCCTGTGGAACAGACAAGGATTTAAGCTACGGATAAACATCCTTTTAGCCGGGCCCGGAGCGTGTTTCTGGTTTCCAGTTCGTGCTCGTGTCCGCATACTGTTAATTGGCTGCGGGAAGGATTGGCAGGACGAGCTTAAACAGCTTAAATTGGTGGTTTGAACTAACCCTGCTAACCTGGAAGAGATTTAAGGAGCCTTTGCCTGGAAGGATTTGCAGAATCAATGAATAGCCGCGCTGTCCAGAGGGAGCTGCGCCAAAGGGATGGGAGTGGTTCCTCTGGGAACTCCCCGAGTCAATCTCTGCTCCAAGGCAGTGCTACTAATCCTGCTTAAATGGACTTGGCTTGGTCCAGGCAGGCTTGGGTGGCAGTATCCAGGAATGCTTGTGCAGTCGTGGTTGGGTTTTTTTAAGAGGAATTAGTTTTAATTCTCTGCTTGTCCTGAGTTGTGTGAGGTGTGTGTGGGATGAGGGGGAATGGCTTCTCACTGCCAGAGGGCAGGGTTAGATGTGATATTGTCATGAAATTCTTCCTTGTGAGGGTGGTGAGGCCCTGGCACAGGTTGCCCAGAGAAGCTGTGGCTGCCCCATCCCTGAAAGTGTTCAAGGCCTCGCTGGACACAGCTTGGAACAATGTGGTCTAGTGGAAGGTGTCCCTGCCCATGGCAGAGCATTGGAACAGAGTGAACTTTATGATCCTTTCCAATCCAAACCATTCCGTGATTCTATTTCACGAAAAGGCGCAGAGTAATTGTGTTGGTTGTAATCTTCTTGTGTTGTAAGTTGTGCTCATAGTGTGGGAATCAAAGGCAGATGATCCATTGCAAACAGGGACCTCCTACTTGCAGGGAGAGAGCAGTGGAAGTGGTTTATCCTGACGTTAGTGAGGCTGATTGGAGGATCCCAGCATAGCTGAGCCTGGCAGGAGAGCCAAGCCCTGCTCGAAGCAGGGTCACCAGGACTGTGTCCAGGTTGGGTTAGGACTATCACCAAGAGACTCTGTGGCCTCCCTGGACAACCAGTGTTTGACCACCCTGACGGTATAAAAGTGATTTTCCTATGTTCAGTCGAACCTCTTTTAATTTTTGCCCATTTCCTCCTGTTCTGTTACCACGGAGAAGAGCCTGGCTCTGTCTTCTCAACTTGCTATTTAAATACATTGGTGAGATCCCTCTGACCCTTCTCCAGGGTGAACAGTTCCAGATCTCTCAGCCTTCTCTTGTATGTCAGATAATCCAGCCATTTGGTCCTTCATGGATCAGTATAACATCTGCTTCTCTCCACTCATCCTCTGAGCCAGTCATGTCATCATGGAATACATTGGTTAAGCCAGCCTTCCTTTCCATAAATCCAGCTCCTGAGTACCTTGTCTGGAAGTGGTTTCCAGGAATAGTTGCTTCTCAGGGATCAAGGTGGGGCTGGCACTGTTGTTTCTCCTCTTGGCCCTATTTGAAGGGAGGAGTGACATTTGCTTTCTTCCAGGCCTCACAAACCTGTCCTGATCACCATGGACTTATGAATGTATATATAATTTATATATCAATGTATGTAGGTCCCTGAGAGGAGGCAGTGAAAACAGCAGAGCCCAGCTCATCCTAGTGAAGCCCAGTGACAGGGCAGGAGGCATTGGGAACAAACTGAAACAGAACAAGACCATAAGAAAAAAAAACTTCTACTGTGAGGGTGACCAGCACAGGTTTTCCAGGTGGAGTTTCCATCCTTGGAGATAGTCAAAACCCAGCTGAACATGGTCCTGGCCAGCCTGCTCCTGGTGACGCTACTTGAGCAGAAGGGTTGGTCCCCAGAGGTGTTTGCCAACCTCAATTATTCTGTGAATTCTGTTATGAAACACTGATTAGGCTTATATTAAAACAGTTGCTTGTTGAAAGTCTTGGAAGGCAGAGGGGAGCAGTAGATGGGAGGCTTGGAGATCACGTGTGAGAATTCAGCAGGTCAAGGAGAAGGAACAGAACATGTTTGCTGGGACGTGCTCAGCCTGATTTGTAAGAAAATAAACACATTCACCTTTCATAGAGTCAGAGAACTTTTTAGGTTGGAAAAGCCCTTCCAAGACCATCGAGTGCAACTGTTCCCCCAGCACTGCCAAGACCACCATGTCCCCAGGTGCCATGTCCACACAGCTTTTAAATTTCTCCAGAGATTGGGACTCAACCACTGCCCACAGGCTGTTCCAATGGCTGATCAATCTTTCAGTGAAGAAATTTTCCCTCATATCCAACCTAAACATCCCCTGGCACAACTTGAGGCTACTTCCAAGGAAGATGGAGTATCTTATGAATCAAGAAAAAAGAAAAGGATCTTGCAAAGAAGGACAAGCAGATGAGGTCGTGGCTGTGTCTTCTCACAGGACAAGGCCAAGCTTCAGGATCAGATACCCACCTGCACTGATACATTTTTGCCTGTCAACCTGTACCTTACCATCTCAGATTACAGATGACTTCAGAGAGCTTGGAAAATTGCTGAAGAACAAATGTTCCCACATGAACTAGAAAACAAAAATGCAGATTTCTGAGGAAAGGGCTTGATAAGATGGTCAGGAGCTTTAGACTCCTAAAATGAAAGTGGTTCTAGAAGCTAAAGAATAAATCCATAAATCAGATAGTTTGGTTTGGTTTGGAAGGGCCCTCAGAGCTCATCCAGTTCCACTCCCTGCCATGGGCAGGGATACCTTCCGCTAGACCATGTTGCTCCAAGCCCTGTTCAACCTGGCCTTGAACACTTTCAGAGATGGGGCAGCCACAGCTTCTCTGGGCAACCTGTGCCAGGACCTCACCATCCTCACAGCCAAGAATTTCTTCCCAGTATCCAACCTAACCATTCCCTCTGGCAGTGGGAAGCCATTTCCCCTTGTCCTGTCACTTAGTGATGATACATGGGGGTCCCTTCCAACTCTGGATGTTCCATCTGCCCCTGTGAAAAGTCACTCTCCCTCTTTTTTACAAGCTTCCTTTAAGTACTGAAGGGCTGCAATAAATGACTGGTTATATAATAGACCCCCAGGTGGTTTTGGAAGGGACAGGGGAATTCTGCTCCCTGTGCTGAGGTAGGACTGGGTGTACCTAAACCGTTCCTCACAGGCATCCCAGTCACTCATTCATACACAGACAGCAGGATGGAATCCCACCTTTGCTTCAGCCTCTGAACACTTTGAAAACTCCCTAATATCTAATCAAAATCTTCTCTATTACAAAGGCAGCTGATTTTTTTTTTTTTGTTTCTCTTATGCCCGGTAACGATGCACAACAATTAATAAGTGATGCTCATAGAAGGGTGTTTTTACCAGACTTTTAATGTGACTTCCCCCTCCTTCCTCAGTCTTTTTTTGGCTGTGGTTTCCCTTTCCCGGCTGACCCAGACCAGTCTAGTTCTGGAGCGTTTACTGGTGATTCCTTAATTTTCTGTTATTTCTGTTGTTCTGTAGCCTATCACCAGTTGTTTTTTGTCTCAAGGCCACAGTGGCCTTGAAGTTTGGAAGTGGCAGTCACAATGAAGCTTTCCCTGCCTTGGGAAAAGCAGTGATTTGCCCCCCCCCATATCAATCTGATTAAAGCCAACACCACTTCTTTTTTTAATCTACCATTCAAGCTGTTAATGAAGAGAGTGATTAGGACCAGACCCAGTGGCCAGTGTGAGAGGCTGTCCTAGCATGACAGTGGATCATTAACTCCTGGAAAATAATTTTCCAGCTAGTTGTGCCTTCATCTGAATAGTCGTTATACCTACAGTAGGGGGTTTTTTTCACTGTGCTTCTAGGAATGTTTTTAGATTTTCTTCCCAATGCAAAAGACAAAATACTGGCTCTGTGGAGACCTTACATCCTCTTCCAGAGCCTAAAGGGCTCCAAGAGAGCTGGAGAGGGATTTTGGACAAGGGCCTGCAGTGCCAGGACAAGGAGGAATGGCTTTCCACTGCCAGATGGCAGGGTTAGATTGGATATTGGGAAGGAATTCTTCCCTTTGGGGGTGCTGAAGCCCTGGCACCGGTTGCCCAGATACACTGTGGCTGCCCCATCCCTGGAAGTGTGCAAGGCCAGATTTAGAGCAACATGATCTAGTGGGAGGTGTCCTTATCCATGGCAGGGGGTGGAACTGGATGGGCTTTAAGTCCCTCCCAACCCAAACCATTCCATAATTCTATGAAAATCTGTTGGGAAGCTTTGTCTCAGCTCTTGGCATATCTTCATATCTTTTAGTTAAACTTGTCCTATTGGAAAACTGTTTCCAAACCTCTGTAGTCAGAAAACTTTTTTGTTTGTGTTTTGAAAACATTTTAAAATTTCACCTTCAGCTGCAAGTGTAAACACTGGCTGCAGGGATTTAAAAGGGAAAATAGTGAAAATCTCAAGTGTTTTTTTATTCCTGCCAGGAATAAAGGGGAGAAGGAAGCTACAGAATCTGCTGGAAGTTTCCTTGGAAGCTGGAGGTGAGGAGGATTCACTCCTTCTCATGGCACAGCTTTGACTTGCCAGATGGCATTTGATTGGCAAAACCCAGGAGCCTCTGAACAACTGATAGGTAACCAAAGGGTTCTGAGTCAAGTTCCAGCCCATGGTACTGAGTTCACCAGATGGAGGTTTCTGGATCTTTTGCCAGTAAATATAAAATATGCTGGTTGGGAGTGCAGCTCCACAGAGGCACACTTCCAACCTGGACAGGATGGAGCCAGAGGGGATTGAGGCTGTCAGATGCCTCTTATAAAGAAAACCAGCATCAAATAATTAGAAGATCTTTTTTTCCTTCTCAAATAGTGCAGAAATGAATTGTTTTTTCCAAGGCTGAGCACAATAGGATGAAACTCTTGTCTGCCAGGATAAAAGAGCAGGATGCTGGGTCTGATCCTTTTTTTTGTGCACTCAGCTAGGCTTCAAAGGAGCATCCAGCCTTCCCAGTAGCTCTTCAGAAACCATTTCTGTTGGCCCACATGTCACTCAAGAGGAACACCAAGCAGGAGATCTGCTGCAAAATTATGTTAAAAGCGTTTTCTTCCATGTTTTTGTCCATTCTGTTCTCCCAGTCTGTCGCACAGCTGAGCAGCCTTGTCGTGGCCCTGAACATCCAGAATTGGCACAGGGAAGTGTTCCAGGGAAGCACACGTGGTGCTCTGGTCGTCTTGCCATCCTCTACAACTGCATCCCAGTGTGAGGACCAGTCTGATTCCACCTGGAGTGGTTCTGATGCCCAGAAAGTTCCACCTGAACATGAGGAAGAACTTCTTTCCTCTGCAGGTGACCACACAAAGATTATCCAGAGAGGGTGTAGAGTCTTCCTCACTGGAGATATTCCAGAACCCTCTTGACACAATCCTGTGACATGTGCTCTGGGGTGACTCTACTTGAGCAGAGAGGTGGGACCAGGTGAGCCACAGAGGTGCCTTCCAACCTGACCCATTCTGGGATTGTGTGGGATGCAGACAGACAGCTGTGCATACATTTTTGTTTCCATCTCTTCTACAGAGTTGGAAATTGGGAGTCTCATCTTTTTTTGACCCAAGCGTAAAATATTCAAGTTGGTGCATAAAGATACTATGGATAAAATTGCATCCCTTGAGCTAAACCAGCACGACTTTACAGATAAATTTTATCCCATTATTCATAATCTCTTCTGGCTTGCTGAACCCATGTGAGCAATGAGATGGTTGACATGGCTTGTCTTTCCTGCTGCATGTTTCCCTGGAGGGGAAAATATACACCTTTTTAGCTCTGAAGTCAAGGTCTGAAACAAGCCTTAAACGCTGAGAAGTAATTGAAGTTTGCTGCAGGGGAGTTACAGATTCCTGCTGCTCTCGAGACCATCCCAGTGGAAATTCAGCTTCGTAAAGTTCACAAAGAACTGGAACCATTCAAGGACACAATTAGAAAAACATTTAGGGAAACCAGTGGAAGGTTTCCAGCACGGCTGGTTGCAGAAGCAAGAAATGCAGCCTAGCCTTCCCAGCACTGCCACTGCTTGGAATTTTTATCCCACATGTTGGGACATTTGGGATGTTTTCCTTTACAAACAAGCCTGGCTCTTGTAGGTGTGCAAGGAAGAGGGAATAACAGCTTTTTTACTTTAAAAGAGCACCTTATAGTCCATATGCTCGAAGTTCGCTTACATGAGATTATTTTTCTCATTTCTGAAGGAAATATTACAGAAATACTTTGTGATTTGTTCAGCATTCCCTCTTCAGAGGCCCCAGAGTTTGAAGTTGCCCTCACTGGTCAGAGGAACTGATGTTACAGGCCTCTTCTTTAAGATAGAAGCAAACCAGTGGAAAGCAGGACAAGTGAAAGTAGGATTTAGCCAGTGTTTAAATGGCATGATTGGGCACCAGGGCTGTGACCTGTCCCCACGGAGGAGGCAAATGTGGCCATGAACTGGAGGATACCCAGCAGGACAGTTTGCGAGAGGTCACTGGGTGTTTGATTTACTCTCCCACTGTGAACCTTTCATTTTGGGCAAAGTAAAAATGCTTCCTAAATAAAGGAAGTCCTCTGAGGAGCAGCTGAGGGAGTTGGCAGGGGGGAGCTCAGCCTGGAGAAAAGGAGGTTCAGGGAGGACCTTCTCACTCTCTCCAACTTCCTGACAGGAGGGTGGAGCCAGGTGGGAGTCAGGATCAAGTGACAGGATGAGAGGAAACAGCTTCAAGCTACGCCAGGGGAGGTTCAGATTGGACATCAGGAGGAATTTTTTCATGGAGTTGTTGAACACTGGAAGGGGTTGCCCAGGGAGGTGGTGTAGCCCCATCCTGGGGATTGTCCAAGGAACGAATGGACATGGCACTCAGTGCTCTGGTCTGGTTGACAAGGTGGAGATTGGTTACAGGTTGGACTCAGTGATCCTAGAAGTCTTTTCCAACCTAAATTGTTCTGTGATTGTGTGAAAACATGATGGAACTACTGATTTATATCCTTAAATTTTAGCCAGCTGGAAGAAGGAAATATCCCTGATGTTTCCTCCTTGCTCGTACCTGCTACATCCTAACCATAGCACATTGGGATGATGGGCTGTGCTGCTCCCTGCCTGGAACAGTGATACAGACTGAGCCAGGATGATGGTCCAGGGCTTGTTGTTTTATTCCTATTGTTCTCTTTTCCATCCAGGCTCCTCCAACTGTAGTGCAACTTGCCCAGACTTGCACTGCAGAGAAGCAGGAGTAAACTTTGGGGATGACAGAAGGGAGTCCTTTGGGAATAACAGACTCTAGGGACGGAGGTTAAACTATAACCCCATGCCAGTAGGCTTTTGGTTCCTGAATTCCCAAGGGGGAAGGGAGGGAATGAGAGCAGAAAGGGGAATTCCTGCCAGACAAAGCTAAATATTGACCTCAGGGAGTGTCTTGAAAGTGGAAAAAAGACTGTGCTTGCTGCAGGTCAGCGGGACAACACTAAGAACAGCTGGAAGGGGATGTGGAGGGGAAAAAAACATTGTTTATCCAGAAAATAGGGAGCATTCCCAATGCGTTGGTGTAGATGGAAGAAGGGCAGGGATGTGGATTTGCGGTGCTGTGCTGCTGCTCTCAGCCTGTGTGTCTTGAACGTCTGGGAGCAGGAGCATAAAGCCTGAGTTTATTCCTAGGTTTCAGATTTCCCCTGCTTCAAGTCCAGATTTATTTTGGGGACTCATTCCCTGTGCTTAAAGGCTGAGTTTATTCCTAGGACCCAGATTCCCTGTGTTTAAAGCCTGAGTTTGTTCCCTATGACATCACGGGGCTGTTACTTCACCTCCGTGTTTGCATCCTCCCAATACACCTCAGATTCCCAGTGCTTAAAGCCTGGGTTTACTCCTGGAACTCATTCCCTGTGCTTAAAGCATGGATTTATTCCTGGGACTCAGATGCCCTGTGACATCTCCAGGCTGTTACTTCACTCCTGTGTTTACATCCTCCCAGTACTCCCCTGATTGTCAAGGACTCTTGAGAGTTTCCAAGGAAACTCTTGGAAGTGCAAAGTGGGATTGCTTGGCCAACCCTCCTCTCACTGTTCCTCCATGTTAAACAGAGCTTTGATAGCAGTGGTGGAATATAAACATCTGGAGTTGGAAAAAGTGCTGCAGAGCCTCTTGTCCAGCCTGTGGAGATCTCACGCTTTTTGGGAAATAATGGCCAACACCATTATCCTGCACTAAAAAGTGTTTCTTTTTTTCCCTTCTCTTTCCAGATTTTATATTCAGAGCACCCATTAAATTAAGCAAACCAGGGGAACTCCGAGAAGAATATGAAAGCCAGCTAAGGAAGGTCAGTATTCTGGGTAATTGTGGATTTTCTTCCAGGAGAACTTGGATTTCCTACAGGAATGCCATCCTGTAGGGAAACCTGAAAGGCACTTTATTCCTGCTCTGTAACAAAAGTCATTTATTACCTTTATGCTGTTCAGCCACTTCAGAAAATGGCCGTAATTGAGAATTTAGAAACCAAATTTTGCTGTCTTAGCCTGCCTTCCAGAACATGGAAATGTGCCTTCCTTGGAGCAACTGGTTGTGGATGTAATTCCGTAATGGCTTTTGCATCATAAGGTGTCTCCTGCAATAACATCCTTCTCCTCAGAAACAAACTATTCCAAACCAGAGCTTTGTGTTTATTTTTAGGCAGAGAAAAAAATGCCATTTAGAGGTCAAAAAAATGATAAGGGAAGAAAAGCTTCTCAGCTGGTTTGGAGTTAAAGTCCATGAAAGTATTTTCTCCATTTAAAAAGGGATTTTTGATCTCTGTGATGGTGTTTTCCCTTGAGATGGGTCCAGCCCCTCATTGATTATTCTGCCTGCTGGGGAAAAGGAACTCAGGGGGCTTTTCATTGTTGAATTTTCTTGGGGTTTTCACTTGAAAGTATCAACAAGAGTAGAAAGGGCTGGGGAGCTGAATTAGGAAAACAGCCTTGTCTGAGTAGGAAAATAACTCTTTAGATGATATTTAAGGTAAATAACTAGTCTGGGAAATGCCTCTGTGTGAGGAAACAGAGCGTGGAAGGGTTTACCCTCCTGCTTCTCTTCATGTGAAATTAGCAGTGACACTGATGGAAAATGTCACTGCAAATTATTGGGGTAACTTTGGCTGACTCTTTCATTAACTGATTTTAGGAATTGCAGACTTCTTCCATCCAGGTGCCTTGGCAGGAAGAGGACACTTAGAAAAAAACGTGTTGTGGAAACAAACCAATCTTCACATTATTATGAGAGAGAGAGACTGTAGTTCTACCCTGGAATAGGGAAATGAAGGCACAAAATATAATGAAGACACAAAATCTAAAGTCTCTTGGTCTTGCCAATTTGTTGGAGGACTTCAAATATTATAAATACTCTGCCTCTTTTCTCCTTATTTCCAGCTGAGAGAAGAAAAGCTACAAGAAGAAAAGGCATCTGAGGAGCTGATTCACAAGTTCATTGTAGATGACATGGATGTAGGGAAAAGAAAAACAGAGGAACAGCAGAAAAAGGATGAATCTGTTGTGCTGAAAGTGAACCAAGAGTTTGTAAGTAAGCCCGTGCTTCTCCTTCCTATCCATATATTCAGAGCTTTCATCCTTTAGCTTTCCAGGATTATTCGATTGATCCTTTATAGCCCCTGAAGGCTGTGAGCTAAGAGATTATAAAGATCCATGTTGATGACTGCAGAGGTTCTTTCAGGGGTGTCCATCGTCCCTTTTATCAACACGTGACTCTTCCAAACACAGCAGATAAATCTCTGCTTTGGGAGGATCCTTATGCATTTCCATGAACATTTTCCCATGAATCTTCTGCAGGATTCTGAAGTTCCACACATGTTTCAGGCCAAGTCTTGCCTGTTTTCCATTTTATTTGGGAGGCTCTGTAGGAAATGCTCTTAAAATTTCAGGTTGGTGGACAGATCTGTGGGGGCTGAATAATGAACCCCCTGTAGTAACTTAGTTGTAGGATTTTCCAACATTTTCTTGATCAATAAATTAAGTTTATTTGCTGACTATACATAGGAGCTGTGTGCTTATTTTTGCATTATTTATGCTTTATGTCCTCTTGGTACAATCAGAAATGGGGCTTTGGGGATCTTTAACACCTTTGCAAGAAAGAGCTTTATTTTCCAAGTTATTCTCTTTGTTGTACATGTCAGTTAATTCTTCCTTGATTGACTTCAGTTTCCTGAACGTCTCTCGGATTCAGAGAATGAAGAACCATTCCAGGGCAAACAAACACATCGGTCAGCTTTTGTTTCCAAGACCTCCTTTGCTTTCCTTTCAGGGTAAGATGCTGAGACTTTATTCAGTGTCCATTAAAGATGTTCTTTCAACTTCTTCTAAACACACCTGAGATGTTTTAATTCAAATGGTTGTTTCCAAAACATCCAAAATAAGTGCTGTTTTTTTCCTGGAGTTTTAGAGCAGACTCATTGTTAGAACATGGTGTTCATCTGATTACTTCCTACCTGTTACAAAATCCAGGAGGTCAAGGAAGTTAGTGTTCTTCCCATGAAGAAATAAAATCATTTCCTGTAGATTTAAATTGTTAGTCAGAAATCAAAATGCTGTGGGATGAACTCAGGAGTGCTGGATTCTTCTCCACCACAGACATGAAGAGAGACCATGACCCCTAGACAGCTTTTTCCCTGGAATGCTGCTGCTTGACCCAGTGGAAGCAGCTGAGTAACCAAGTGTGTTTCCACATGAGGAACAAAGGCGTTCCACAGCTTCATCATTAGATCTGACCTCAATTAATTATGAGCCATGGGTGAAGGTGTCCATGTGTTTAGTGGGGAGCCCATGAATGCAATCCAAGATTCCTGGATCCCTTTAGCAGAGGGCATAGGAGGTATCTCTTACAGCTAGGTGCTGCCAAGGCTGATATTTCTCTCAGCATCTGCCAGTGCTGTTGAGCTAGTTGTCCCTAAGGCCATGAACAATCCTGTTTCCACCCATGTGCTTTTCAGGAATTTAACTGCCAAGGTTGAAAGAAGTCGGAGCTGCAACGACACCATTCAGGATCGATCCAAGAGCAGACAGAGAGCAGCCCCAGCAAACAAAACAAAGGTACAAGCAGCGTCTGGGAAGAGGTCATTATGTGTAAATGTTCTTATCTGAAGTTACACAGCACTAGTAATGTGGAGATATAAAACATGGGGTTTGTGGCGCTGTGTTATTGCCACAGGGCTAGTTGCTTCCCAGTAAAACCTGCTGGGTTGGGAATTGCTAAGCAGAAAAGTAGACAGGTGACAGAGTTATTGGAAGTTAATTGGAAGGATTGTCATCAACCTTTTGTTTTGTGATTAATTTTCTTTTCAAGGCTGAACCTGCAGCCAATTAAAGAAAAATCTTACAGAAGTTTAGGAAAATAATTCTTTCTTCCTTTCCCTTTCTCTCCACAGCTGTTTAAACAGAGCAAGACTTCTTTTCCTCATGTCAGGATATGTTCTTTGACACTTCCATGCTATGCGAATAGATTCCTAGTACCGTAGAATGGTTTGGGTTAGATGGGACCTTAAAGCTCATCCAGTTCCACTCCCCTGCCATGGGTGCTCCAATCCCTGTCTAACCTGGTTGGAACAAGATGATCTTTAAGGTCCCTTCCAACCCAAACTATCCTGTGATTTTGCCGTCAGAGTGGTTGCCACTTGTGGCAAGAACAGCTCTTGCACTGACATAAATTTGAGACCCAGATCAGGCTGGATCTGGTGTGTCCTGCTCATGTCCCATATTGGCCATGGAAGGTGCTGCGTCCAGAGAGCACAATAAATAACCTCAAGTTCTCCTGTTTTCCTCTCACATTCTTTTCCTTCTCCTCCATGGCCAACATCCCAGGTGTTCTGCCTTGCTTTTCAGGTGCTGCCCATCACCAGCACATCGACACCACTGGTTGGGGTCCTGTCATCCACCCAAAACAACCGCTGCCTCTCGGCCCCAGACCTGACGGCAGAGAAGCGCCTGGTCCTCACCGCCATGTCGTCCCTCTCGGCCCTGCACAAGCCGGAGCGATCCATCAGTCCCGAGAGCAACGACAGCATCTCTGAAGAGCTCAACCACTTCAAGCCCATCGTCTGCTCCCCATGTACTCCTCCAAAGAGGCTTCCCGACGGCAGAGTCCTGAGCCCTCTCATCATCAAATCCACCCCGAGGAACCTGAACCGGAGCCTGCAGAAGCCGACCACATACGAGGCCAGCCCTAGAATACTGAAAAAATGGGAGCAGGTATTTCAGGAGCGTCAGATCAAAAAGACTCTTTCTAAAGCGACCCTTACATCCCTGGCTTCCGAGCCTGGGGAGGATGTTACGATTCCTGGCATCACCAACTCCAGCACTTGCACTAAAGAGCATCCACAAGTGCAGGATGACCACCTTCCACCTGACACAACAGGAGAGCCTCATCCTGAGCTGGATTCCTTTCCTTCCATCAGTGAAATGAAGCTGGGAAGAGGGAGCGAGAAGAACAAGGGTTCACAGGCCTTAACAACAAATGACAGTGCTGCCGAAGCAGATGTGAGATCAAATGTAACCTTCTTGAACACGCAAGTGTCTGAAGGCCCTGACCTAAAATTCATGGACAAATCCTGTCTTAGTCTTGGCCCAAAAATGCTGAGCAGAAGACTCATGGGTGTTAGCACAACGCTGCCTGACAGCGGCACGCTCGGAGTCTCCACCAAAACACCAGCGAAAAAGCAGCTGAAATACCTGAACAACAGTGAGTTGATGAACATGCAGAACAGCACCTGCAATTCCGTAGGGAACATCATCACGGAGCAGCCGCCACTGCTGAGGCGGGGCCGGAAGAGACACTGCAAAACAAAGCACTTGGAGCACAATGGCTCCGTCAAGAGACTGAGGCACACAGCAGGGGAGGTGCCTCCAGAGGTGCGGGAGAGGGAACAGAAGCTCCAGCAGGAGGAGGAGGACAGGAGGTTGGCCCTGCACCTCCAGCGGATTTTCGACAGCGAGAACAGGACGGTGGACAGGCGGAAAGTTCGAGTGGATCGGTACCTGCTGCGCTCCAAGAGCACTCTGGGGGCCAAGTAGCACTGCTGGGCCATGTTGTCTTTCTAGAGGACAATGAGATTTATTAGATTGTCTTATAGGAAAACTATTTTTTGCCCTACTTCCACACACGCCATTGTTTTCTCATTCCGGTTGTAAGACATTCGTAGGTCCAGTTCAGAGAGAAGCCAGAGTCCTTTCAGATTTGAAGAAAAAAAGGAGAGAATCAGGAAAAAAAATTCTTTCTAGTCCGTTGCTCTGAAGGAGTTGTCATCCCTGTGAATACACTGCAAGGCCTCCACACACGTGAGTTCCCCAGCCTGGAGGGTTCTGAACATGGAGTACAAAGTAAGGACATTACCCATCCCTTGCCAAGGGAAATCTGAGTTCTGCTGATGGAAATTGGGTTTGCTCTGTCTTACAGTCTTCTCCTCTTTGCCTGCCCAATTTTGTCCCTCAGACCGTGGAGTCAGGCCTTATCCACGTCAAACAACTTGACAGCTGCTGGGGAGGAAGCCTGCTCCTTATTTCTCCAAGGAAATCCCAAACAGAGCCCCCCATAGTACTTAAAAATGAATGTATCTCACTGTCTGCACCAGCAGTACAGACCGTACATCACTTTCTTGAAGTAGAAAGACAAATGCAGTGAGAAAATAGAGACCTAAAATAAGGATTTTACTGAAAAGCCTTATAGGGACTTGCAATTCCATGTTCATGGCAGGGAAGAGAGCTTGGGTGGAGCACTGGGTGTTGGGATCCAGGGAGCTTTTCTCCTAGTCCCTGCCTCTTCCAAGCCAAGAGGGTTTCCTATTCTTCCCTCTTAATACTGAAGGAAGGGAAATGCCGGCCAGGTGATTTTGGGAAGGATGTTCTCCCTGCTGACACATGCCCTCACAATCTTGCTTGATTAAGAGCTCTCTCGCTAAGACCTGTTCTTAAATGCCCCAGAGGAGGCATCCCAAGGGATCTGGCTTATCCCTGTGCTCTCCAGGCACCCAATGGTTGGCTGTGGGGCTGGGATGGGACCTAGCTTCAGGTCCAAACCACTAAGAAAGCTCAGGTGAACGATGCACTAAAATTCCCACTTCCAGGCATAAAGTTGGGCCTGGAGCAGAGCTGGCCTGGAGCCTGGGCTTGATGGGGCATGTATTCTCTGCCCAGATGTGACCTCCTACCCTTTCAGTGTTTGTAACACTCATCCATCCATTAATTCCATGGATTATTTCCAGTAATGGAGCTCAAACAACACCATTCCACCTCAATTCTTGAAAGCTGCCTTGCAGAGTATTCACTGGGATGCTCAGAGCCCACAGGGATCTTTGTCCAGGGCAGAGCTGTAGCGTTTCCCCCCCTGCCCACTCATGTGCCAGATATTTTTGGGATGAGCACAATGCTGGGGCAAACTCCTCTGTGGATGGTGTGAAGGGAGGACACCCAGTGCACTTAAACAGATCTGATCTAAAAGAACGTTTGTTGGCCAATTTCCTCTATCTAAAAACAATTGAATTTTCTCCCTCCATCTTAAACCGGTTAAAAAGAAAACAGGAACTGGTTTTCTTTTTCACTGCAAGGACCCTGGCAGGGTTTTTTTTTTCCCTAATTGAACTGGATTTTTACAAAAAAAAAAAAGGGGAAAAAAAAGAAATCTTATATTTTAATGGATAAAATTTATATATTTTAAATACTATATTTCGAAAGATTGACACTTTTGTTTGGAGAAATCTTATAGCAATGATTCCATAATATTTATCTGTATTGCTGGATCTCCTTGCCACACAAACTGTTGGATGATTAAGGTTGTCCTTGGGAGTGGTGAGACCTGGCCTGCTCTGCCTTCCCAGCATTCCAGGCCCACTCAGAGCCTTGAGAGGTGTTGCTTGAATCAGGCGCTTTTGACCCAAACTGAATCCTGCTCCTCTTTCCAGCTGTGAATTAGAAGGAAATTAAGGAATTCGAGCCTTGGCCAGACCTGGAAGAGCAGCGGAGAGGGAAGGAGCAATGGCCTGGATCTGCCCTTGGAGCTCAGGAGGGAAAGCCACAGCTTTAACTCAGAATCCATGTGGTTTCTCCCAGCATTTGAGCTAAAGTATGCACTTCTCAAGTGCATTTAGATTTAGAATTCTTTTTCCACAGTTAAACCGTGGAGCCCCAGTCAGACTTCCCCAAAGTTTCTTTCTGTCTCGTGGCACTTGTGTGGGTTCAGCCAGGCCTAGGCTGCCCACACCACAAAAAGCCCTAGATTTACATCCTGAATGTATCTTTTCCCTCTTAAAACAGATTTTGCAGACTAATGCACCAAGCCAGTGTCTTATATATATTCTTTTGAAAAGATTTTATAAATATTTTGAGGTTTTGTGCGTTAATCTCCTCTTCCCAAATCCAAACTGGCCAAGGAGGCATGCCTGAGCTGGAGTTTGTCCCCTGCCTAAAAAAGCTCTGTGGGACCCCTCATGCCTCCGGCTCCCCCCAAAACGCTGATCCCAACTCCCCAAGCATCATGCACAGGCCATGGAATCCACACTTAAGGAGACCTTTTGATGTGGAATCATGATCATGGAAGGGTTGCAGCAATGTGAAGCAGGATGAATGTTTTATTAATTTATCGCTCTGAAAGTCTGTGTAAACTTGCACAAAAAAACAAAAATTGTAAATAATTACACTCAAAAGAGCAGAAATTCCCAGCTTCTCCCATTAAAAGGTCAAGAATGGCACTACCTTTGCCAGAAAACCAGCCAGCTGAGGAGGAAAATACCTCTTGCTGAACAAGATGTGCAGAGGCCTGAGATTAAACTAAGTATTTATTTGTACTTTAGGAAAGTCCTTTCTAACCCTCAACCTTCCCTCTGGGATGAAGGCATTCCTTGGGGAAACATCATCCCAAAATGTGAAGCTGGGGTTGAGTCCATGACTTGTGTCTGCCAAAGATGCCACTTACTCTGAAAAGTTACTTTCAGACCCTCTGGAGCTCTTTGCCTGGGAAAAGCCACAAGGAAACGTCCATGTTTGGAGCCAGCAAGATCAGATAAATGAAGGAAAAGTGCCAAAAGGGATCATGCCAGATGATTGTATGATGTTGTTCTGTATTGTGAGTATTTCTCTTCCAATGCTCTTGTACCTGCAGTGCACAGTAGTCAGGAAGTGTAGCTTGAACAAGTGAAAGCTCAGTGAAAGCATAGGGGGAGGTTGAAGCCTTAAAGACTCACTGATTTTAAAAACCAAGCCTTTAGCAATGCTCGGAGAGCAGAGACCCTCTGACAGCCCTGTCCTGTCTCCCAGTTGTCAAGCTTGGCAAAGAGCTTGTCCCCGTGTGTGAGGGGAAGCTTTTCAGTAAAACCTGGACCCCCTCACACCTGAGGGCAAAACTAACCACTGTCCATGATGGATATCCATGGATGGGAGCTGCATAGAAGCACAGCACAGAAACTGGGACACACACCTGAAACAAACTTTCCCCCTCCCCATGTCTGGAAAACACCATGACTCATTTGCTCTAGAACTAGCTCTTCACTATGCAAACAGGAAAACCCTCAGCTGGGCATGGATTGGGATTTGCTGTCAAACTGTTCAAAACAAACCTAGATGTTGCTACACTTTTTTTTTTCCAATAACGCTTTAAATTGTGCTTTTCCATTTGTGGAAAAATTCCAATTGTGCTTCGTGTTCTCAGCTTGCCAGCGGAGCACTGGGCTTGTGACAAGTCTTTCATGTTCGTTTTGGGTCTCAGCTGAACCACCTGAGTATTTTCAAAAGGCACCAAAGGACCGTTGACTTGCATGTGTGAAATGTGTGAATGGAATGACACACAGATGTCCCTCATGTTGTCGCTTCTGTTTGTTTGAAACAGAGTAAATCCTGCTTGTGAAACAGCTGTCACAAACCAGAAACACGCCAACAAATAGCAAATGTGTTCAAATAATGTTGTACATTTTAACAGCAAGTGGGACTGCAGGACAGAGGCCGAGGTTCAAACAGAATAAACCCAGGTTCCGTCAGTGAAATCCCTGTTTCTGCCACAGTTGCTGTGCCTAGAGACTAGCAGGATCCTACTGCTGCACTTCCCAAACAGGTGAGATTGTTGAGTAATCAGAAAATCATTTAGGTTAGAAAAGCCCTCCAAGATCATCCAGTCCAGCTGTTCCACCAGCACTGCCAATCCCACCACTAACCCATGTCCTCAAGTGCCACATCCACACAACTTTTAAATTCCCCCCAGGATGGGGACTCATCACTACCCTGGGCAGCCTGTGCCAGGACTGGACAACCCTTTTGGGGAAGGCATTTTTCCTAATATGTTTTGCAGTGGAAAAAAATGGTGAAGGTGGGTATAATGACCTATTTTTCATGTAGGGGAGTGGGCAGTGAGCATCCTCCATTGCTTGCCCCAACCACTGATTCCAGTTTTTGGGCAGGGATGGATGAACACACACTTTTATTTTCCAGGAATTGTGGAGCCCAACAGCAAGCAGCCATGGTTTTCATGTGCTCTCCCTGCAGTGTTGTGGCTGTTTTGATGCTTCCAAGCTGGAACTTGCTGCCTGAAAACCTGAGATAAATCTTATCCTGGATTTTCCAGGACAAGATTGGATTTTCCTACCTCAGGAGGGGGAAAATGGCTTGGCCATAACCTTGCCAACAGTTACAGGGAGGATCTCAAACACCTTCTGGAATTCCTCTGCCTGCCTCCATAGCTGCCCTGGGACTGGATTCCTTGGAGGCCAGGGTTGTGAACAGAGTGATGGGATGGCTCCTTGGATGGCTCAGCTCTCTTCCATACCCACATGTTAGGGACTCAGTTCTATCCTGGAACCCACATGAAACATGGGAGCCCCAAAAGTAAAGGCACCAGTGGTCCTGAGTGATTCCGGAGGGGAGGCAGATGTGCCAAGTTATTTACTATTAGCTGCAAAAAGTGCCCTAATTTCTTGCCTCTCTTCCATCCTCTTCCCCAGCCAGTGCAGGGAAAAGAATACTGGGAAGTAGCCAGTCCTGCTTGCACTGTCAGTTCCAGATGGAACCCCCATCAGAGCTGGGATGGAGATAAAACATGGAAGAGATCCAAGTCCTACTTCATCTCAGGGCAAACTCACTTTTGCTCCAAGACTGATCTCCCAGCAGCTGGGTTTGGAGTGGGGTTAATCCAGCTCTGCATCCAAGGGACCCCAGCAGTATCTGTGTGGCATTTGCCCCTCTGTAGCCATAGCATCAGGGTCCAACCTTGTGGTGGGGTGAGGGTGTTCAGTCTTTGTCCTTCCTACAGGGACATTCAGGAGGCTGCTGCAATTCAACCCTCAGCCACACCTTCATTGTGGAATCACAGACTAGTTTCACTGGAAGGGACATTAGAGATCACCTGCTCCATGGCCCTGCCGTGGGACACTTTCCACTAGACCACGTTGCTCTAAGCCCTGTCCAGCCTGGTCTTGAACACTTCCAGGGATGGAGCACAGCCACATCTTCCTGAGCAACCTGTGCCAGAGCCTCACCACCCTCACAAGGAAGAATTCTTTCCCAATATCTAATTTAAATCTTCCCTCTTTCAGTCTAAATATATTACTGACCCTCGTCCCATACTCTTTATACCCCTCACCCTGTCTGGATCCCTGGCATCTGCAGCAGGACACGTTCAAGCTGTCCTTCCTGTTTCCAGCTCTGTGTCCTCCCACTGTGGTGGCTGGGATTGCTACCACAGGCTGCCCAGCAACATGTGACTAAACCTCTCCCTCTCCCTCTCCTCTCACAATGTGTGGTTTCCTCCAGGAATGTCTTGGCAGAGCCAGGACAAGACAAACCGAATTTCCACCTCCAGCTGGAAGCACTAGGAACATCAGAGGAACACCAGAAGGTCTGTGCTGTCCCCAAACCCCACAGCCCCACAGAGGGGCACATAAATCACAAAATCCCACATTAAACTAAGGGAGCTGATCCACAGCCTTTTCCACTGCTGCTGTGCTGGGAACAAAGGATGATCTGGGGTGGAGAAGGGAAAATGAGGAAAGCAATGGCCATTTCTCAAATCAGACCTGGAGATCAGCAAATGCCCAGGGCTAGAGCTGAATTCCCAGGTTTGGCAGGAAGCTATTGCTTCTGCTCAGTCCCATCCTCAGTTCCAGGGAGACTAAACAGGGAAGCAGCCGAGTGAATCACAAAGATCTGGGGTTTCATTTGAAGTCTCCTGCTCTGCACCAGCTGATGGAGGCAGCTGTCAGCTCCCAAATCGAGAGCCATCCCTGCCCGGTGCTCCCTCTCCAGCAGAGATGGGAGAGGCCTCTGGAGACACCTGGGCCTGAAAGATGATGAGAAAAATCCCAGAGACAAAACCTCTGGACATGGAAACCTTCCTGAGCAGAGCTGCAGGTACACAGAGGCTCATTAATTAACAGCAGGCTGGAGCAGGGACAGGTGAAACCCCATCGTTTGCTGTCACTGCAGGAAGATGCATCTGCCAGGATGTTGTCATTCCTTTAATGGAAAATTGATATCCTACATCGAAGCAAAGTTGGATCGCTCCCAGTGGACATCCATCTCAGCATCTCCTCTTTCAGCAGTGGAACACGGTGGATTCCTTGGCACGGCAGCTCCTCAGGAAGGGTCTAATTAACAATGGATAAACAGCATCCTGTGGCTCGGGCATACAGCAGGTCTGTTGAGGATCACGGAGCCATGGAATAGTCGGGCTGGAAAAGACCTCCAAGGTCATCCAGTTCCCCCAGCACTGCCAAGGCCACCACTAACCCACGTCCCCCAGTGCCACATCCACATGGCTCTTGACTCCCTGCCGGGATGGGGCCTGTGGACAGCCCTTTTGGGGCCGGACAGGGCTCAGAGCAACCCGGTGTAATGGAAGGTGTCCCTGCCCATGGAGCCGGACGGGATTTCAGGTCCCTCCCACCCAAATCACTCCACGATCCCACCATCCCGCCCCACAGGAACCATGGCCCGCACGGACTACATTTCCCAGCGTGCCCCGCGGGGCGGGGGGAGGGACTTCCGCCCGCGCGACCAATCAGGAGCATCCGGGTGTCGCGGGCGGGGCCGGCGCGGGGTCCGTGAGAAGATGGCGGCCAAAGGCGGCCGGAACGGGCTCCTGGACAAGGTACCGCGGGCGGGGCTCCTGCGCTCGCCCCGAGCGGCCCCCTCATCCCTGGGCATCCATCCTTTAGCTCTGAGCATCCCCCCCCTCATTCCTCAGCACCATCCCCTCCTTCCTGAGCATCCCCCCCCGCCTCAGCCTGAGCATCCTCATCCCTGGGTATCCCCCCCTCATCCTGAGCATCCTCATCCCTGGGGATCCCCCCCTCATCCTGAGCATCCTCATCCCTGGGCATCCCCCTCCTTATCCTGGGCATCCTCCTCTCATCCTGGTCATCCATCCTTCATCCATGAACATCCCTCCCACATCCCTGAGCATCCCCACCCCTGAGCATCCCCAGGCCCAGGAATTGGACTCGCTGAGCCTTGTGGGTCCCTTCCAGCTCATTCCATGATTCCCTGGGATGCCGGGGGGTGCAGAGCTGAAAATCCCAGTCTAATCCCAGTAGTCTGAAGTACCTTGGTTTTGGGGTAGCTTTGGTCTCAATTCAGTGCCCAGATATTGGTTCTGGGAAGATTGGGCAGCCTGGGAGCTGGGATTAAAGACTTAGAGGCTCTCTTTGTGCTTCCCAAGGAGATGGAATTGGTTTAGTCTGTATCTATGGATGTATCTCCAGAAGGATGGACTTGGCAACTTCTACTGAACTTCAAAACACAGGCACTTGCAGCTGTAAACACTGGGATTTTCAGTGATATATTCACCATTCCTAAAGAGTATAGTTTTCCTGCACGTGTTGGAGGTGATGTTTTCCTTGTATCCCTAAGAATTCCAAGGTTTTCCATTGAAACAGTAGATTTCAGCTGTTAAGTGAGTGCTAATCAACCCTGCATGAAAATGCTTCAAAAAAAAGAAAAAGTTTTTTTAAATTTTTTTTTTATTTTGTACCTTACACTGAGCTCTGTCCCAGTTCTTCATGATTTTTAAATTCTTCTGGGTTTTGTGTCTCATAAACCTCATGGATACGCACAGAACATTCACTGTGTGCCTGATAATTCCTACCTGCAGAGCCTGGAGGATAATTGAGCTTTTTGGGAAGTAGCTGGTTCGGTCGTGCTGAGGGGGCTTTGGAGTCCCACATTCCCTCTGTCTGCACTCAGGTTTTCCCAAACGGGCAGCTGCTCTCTGGTTTGCCCCCTGTCTTGGTGTTCAGGGCAGGAACAAGAGCGCTAGGATGAAATTCTCCTCACTCCCTTTGGTTTCCTTTGCAGTGGAAGATCGATGACAAGCCAGTAAAAATTGACAAATGGGACGGTTCAGCCGTGAAAAATTCCCTGGATGACTCTGCCAAAAAGGTACCTTCTGCCACTGCTGATTTTTTCCGTCTTTGGAAACTCTCTTATTTTCTTTCCTAATTTTCTTGAGTTGATTGTGCCCATATCCATGCTGGGTCTGTAGCATCTCTTGTGATTCCTGTGGATTGTGCTTAATTCCCAGTGTTAATCAGCAAATTATCAGCGTGCCTGACATTAATTCTCCGTGAATTTTCTGCTTAGTTTACCTGTCTCATGGAGGTTGTTTCCGCAAAACCCTTCCCAGAAACAGTTTATCAGATTCGTGGAAAGCACAAAATACACTTGACCACCCATTTTCTCCCACAGGTTCTCCTGGAGAAGTACAAATACGTGGAAAATTTCCATTTGATCGATGGCCGCCTCCTCATCTGCACGGTCTCTTGTCTCTTTGCAATTGTTGCTTTGATTTGGGATTACCTGCACCCTTTTCCCGAATCCAAACCCGTCCTTGCCTTTTGTGTTGTCTCATATCCTTTAGAAATGTTGTCTCATTTCTACCAAAAGGCTTTGATTTTCCACATGAAGAAAACCCTTCTCTGTATTCCCCTCTTCAGGCCCATGGGAATGTTTTGTCCCGAGGTCAGCTGATAACCAGACAGTTTTTCATGTGATGGGAAAATTCCTGCCTGTCTGGGTGTGATGGTCACCCTACATTTGGGTAGGTCTCTGAGGGCAGATCGTTCTTCTATTCTATCCATAGTATGGTTACAGACATGTCTGCTGTTCCCTAATATTACAGCTGAGGTCCTGAGAGGGAGAAGTGGAACAGAGGGAATTCTCGCCAGCACCTCTACAGAAGGATCTGGATCCATGCACTGAAGCCACTCTGAGAGATTGAACAAGGGGATGGATTAGTGGTGGTCTTGGCAGTGCTGGGGGAACAGTTGGACTTAAGTGGTCTGAGAGGCCTTTTCTGACCTCAACAGTTCCATGATTCTAAGGAATTTCATTGTTCCAGGCTGTTCTGTTTGGCTTTCCAGCACAAACATTGGGTCTTGCAGCACTTGAAATGATTTAATTCCAAAAATGAGAAAGGTGTGCTTAGGAGGAATTCCCAGCGATTCTTTCTGTGGCTCATTCAGTCTCAGGTTTTCCCACTATCTCCCAACAAACATTAGAGAATCCCAGACTGGTTTGGGTTCCATGAGACCTTAGAGACCCTCCAGATCCACCCCCTGCCGTGGGCAGGGACACCTTCCACTAGACCAGGTTGCTTCCAGCAACTTCTCTGCCTGTCCTTGCAGCTCCTTAATTTCCTTAACTTTCTCTGCACATATTTTGTGATGATGGGAATCCTGACCATCTACACCTCATACAAGGAGAAGAGCATTTTCCTCGTAGCTCACAGGAAAGACCCGGCAGGGATGGACCCTGATGATGTTTGGCAACTCTCCTCCAGCCTCAAACGGTACCATTTGCTCCAACATCCCAGGCTTAGGCAGAGGGCACCATTTCCATCCCAATCCCTCCAGAGGATCACTGTAAATGCTCCCTTTCCTTTCCAAACCTACAAATCTCTATCAAAAATCCATGTCCTGATCTAGAAATGGTGCCAAGTAGTTTCTGCCACAAATGGGTTTTGGTTCTCTTTAATCCCCCTGATTTAATCACAGACTATAAAATTGTGTTGATTGTAGCTGTGGGTGGCCAGGTGGGGACTCCAGTCTGAGAGGGTTTTCCCCGTAAATAAGAGGAGGATTTCTTTCTCCTCAGCTGATTCCAGCTGGGCTGCTGCTCAGATCTCTGCTCTCCCTGCAGGTTTGATGAC
>JAWWTY010000001.1:155604-210393 GCA_035222235.1 Margarornis squamiger | reverse complement strand
ACGACGGGAGCTGTAGTGCCCGTGCGCGGCGGCCGTTGGGGGCGGGAGGCGCGGGCGGGATGCGGCGGAGGGAGAGAGGTGAGGGAGGGCAGGAGGTGAGGGAGGGGACGGGACGGGATGGAGAGGAGAGCGCCACGGGGACTGACACCGCCTGTCGCTGTCGCTGTCCCCGCAGGTTGCGGCGCCCCCCCCGCCGCCCCCAGCCTGCCGCCGCTGGTGCGGGGCCCGCCGCGCTGCTTCCTGCGCTGCAGCGTGCCCAGGGTGGTGTGGGCGGCCCCCGCGCCGCCCGTCCTCGTCCGCCTCAGGTGGTGGGGGGAGACCTCTGGCGGCACCGTGTTCCAGCCCGCCTCCCGGCCCGGGCATCCCGCCGGCAGGACCACGGCGCGGTTCCCGGTGCGCTGCGGGCCCCGGCAGCTCGCCGCGTACCTGGCAGGTACGGTCTGCTCGGGGCCAGGTCAGAACAGGAGAACACAGGCTTAGGGAGGGTCAGGTGGGGGGTCCAGAAGGAATTCCGTCGTGGAAAGGGTTGTGTGTGGAACGCTGGGAGGAGCTGCCCAGGGAGGTGGTGGCGTCCCCGTCACTGGTCGTGGTGCTCGGTGCGCTGGTCTGGTTGGCAAGGGGAGGATTGGTAGCAGATTGGTGTCTCTGTGGTCTCCAGCGGTCTTTTCCAGTCCCAACTGTTCAGCGATTCTGTGGGTTTTGGCATTATACATACAGGCATTTCAGTGTCTAAAGGGATAGAAAATAGAAAGGTACTCAGGTAAGCTTGTAATGTTAAAAAAGTGCCTAATTTAGTGAAAGATATGCAGGAAATTCATGCAAGCCTGATGTCCAGAGTCTGTCCATTAAACCCATGCTGGCTGTTACTACTCATAGAATCTCATTCTGATTTGGGTTAGGGGGACCTTAAAGCTCATCCAGTTCCACCCCCTGCCATGGGCTAGACCATGTTGCTCCAAGCCACATCCAACCTGGCCTTGGACAATTTCAGGGAAGGGGCAGCCACAGCTTCTCTGGGCAACCAGTGCCAGGGCCTCCCCAGCCTCACAGGGAAGAATTCCTTCCCAGTATCCCATCTAACCCTTCCTCTGGCAGTGGGAAGCCATTCCCCCTTGTTATGTCATTCCTTTTCTAGAAATCTTGTGTTTATTTATCAAAATTTATTACCAGTGATAGTATCTGTAATGACTTCTTTCCCTGCTGTCTCATTATCATAATTTCCTTGTAAAACGTAACAACCACTGACATCTTTGTAATTTTAACCAAAAAGTGTTAATTGTGACCATGAGACTGATCTGAAACTGGTCCTAATTTTCACAGACATGGGTGTGCTTGTCCTGGAGGTCCTCACCAAACTCGACCACCTCCCCATTGGCAGAGTGGAGATCACTAAATTGTCCCAGCTCTCTCCCAGCCATCCCATCAAAGGGTCTTTCCCCTTGATGTCACCAACATCTGATAAACTTGGAGAGCTGCAGGTAGGCTTGATGTCTTTCATCTCTATTATAAATTAGGTTATTATAAATTATGTATATAATTAGGTGCCACAATCAAGCTGTGCATGGCACACTGCAGCCCTGGTCTCTGTCCAAGGCATTTCTGAGCTAAGGAAGAAAATAAAAAGATACTGGTGGTTTTGACTCTATTTGTTTAGAGGGATGTGTGATAGTTCAGCTTGATAAAGAAAATGTTGTCTGTACACTGAGAGTGAGTTTTAGCAGTGGATTTAAAAAAGGAATCCTCGGTTCTAACACTTCACTGGGCTGGAATTGTAGGAGATTTTGAAATCTGGAATGAGGACAGTTCTGTCCTGGAGCCTGACTCTGGAGAATTGATGCTGAAAGATAATTGTCTGGGATTGGGAAACAAGTGGTTGTAAATGTGTCAGTTTTCTGATATTACATAACTGCAAAGTATACATATTACTTTATGTAGAAGAGCAACAGTTTTTCATGGCATGACAAGTAGAGTTGAATACAATATGTGCTACCCTTAATTAAGAAAAGAACAAAATAATATCTTCAGCTTCTGTCTTTCAGGTCTCACTGGTTCTGGAACCTCTACCAGAAGCGTATGACACCAGCGCCACCACAGAGGGAACTTTGGACCCTGCTCCTGCTCAAGGAAACAGCAAGTCCCAACTTCTTGCTCCATCCCAGCAGCCCAGGCACACACAGGTGGCTATTAATGACCCAGAGTCTGTTGACAACAGTGGAACCACAAGCCCCAGGTACCCTTTTTTTTTCCTCCCATGACAAAATTCTGGTTTATTTTGCAGTTCACACACATTATTATAGTAATAACTATACACTTGTGAGTTATGGAATGCTTGATCGCTTTGAATGTGTATGTTACATAAAATCCCAAAATGTTGAGGGTTTCTGAGCTTACAGGGACAATTTCTTATCTTGGTAGAAATTTGCATCCTATGTTGACTTAGTTCAAGGCATGCTGGTTCACACAAGAGATGCCACAAACCGCAGAATGGTTTGGATTGGAAGGGGCCTTAAACCTCATCCCATTCCATACCCTGCCATGGGCAGGGACACGTTCCACTGACCAGGTTGCTCCAAGCCTCATCCAGCCTGGCCTTGAACACTTCCAGGGATGGGGCATTCACAGCTTCTCTGGGCAACCTGAGCCAGGGCCTCACCACCCTCACAGGGAGGAATTACCTCTTAACATCTAATCTAAGCCTACTCTCTGTCAATTTGAATTCATTCCCCCTTGTCCTGTGCCTTAGTTCAGAGGAGAACTAAGATATCTATGTTGGCCAAGAGAGAGCAAAGGAAAGGCCTTCTTCCCCCAAGAAGGCCAGACAAAAAAAAAAAGAAATAGCCCGTCTCTTTAAATTTAGAACAAAAAACTTTAATTAGAAAAATATATAGAAAAGGATAACAGTTCTTAACGACTATCTATCCATCTGTTTATCTCCGGAAAAGGACCAAACAAACGGTTGGTAATAAACCCTTTGAACGAAAAATAAAAAAAAGTCAGTTTTCTGTTCCCCTAAGGATGCAATGATATTTATGGATAACAGGTGGCGATGTCACACCTCGGCCGGCTGCGGGTCCTCTGTCTTACCTGTGGCCGACACAGCAGCCTCGATTCAGTCCCGCAGGATCGGTGGGCAGAGAGACGATGGGGGGCCCCCTCTCCGTGGTGCAGGACAGGCACGTTCCCATCCTCACAGCAGCTCCAGGCACAGGCAGGCAGGAGCAGGCAGGAGCAGGCAGGAGGAGGCACAGGCACACAGCCCCGGTTCTCTCGTCCTCTGCTCGACAGAAGAGGCCTTGAGCTGGGCAGAAGGGCAGAAATGGCAGCAGTCTCCCTACCGGAGGGTGGAAGCAAGGGAAAAAGGTCCCTCCCAAGAGCTGCCCCCCATCCCTCACAGCCCAGGAGAAGAGAACAAAGAGGTTTTTCACCTGACCAACCATTAAATTGAAATGCAAGTATTCATGGTTCCTTTGTTAGCTACCAGCAGGATGCCAAAGCTCTGAGCTCTGGAAGGAATTCCAATGAGATTCTGAAACTGTAACATCCTGTCACTACATGCTCTTGTAAAAATATCTTTTTAAAAGATTTAATTATTTTACTTGCAGCCTGAGTTGGGCCTCTCTGATCGTGGCAGGTGAGGAATCATGAAAATAACATCACATTTCTTTTAGGAGCATCTGAAGAGTTTTAGATCCCTTTACCCACCTCCTTGAGTTGTTACTGAAATAACATTTCATTTTTCATTAGAGGAAAGGACCATTTGCTCTTCCAAGAGAACTCTGAAAACATAAAGGACACTTTTCCTGCTTCTAATCACCCTGGGATTTTACCAGATGAGCCTTTGAAAGTGAATCCTTCAAATCCTTCCCTGCTGTTTCCCAGCAGCACCAATCCTGGAATGAACACAGGGGTGCTCTCCATGCACAACACAGCTACAAAAGACCTGCTATCAGGTTTGTGTGCAACTGGCATTATCTTTTAGTTTCACAACAAACAGCTCTTGATAATATTTTGTGTGCCTCAGGAAAAGGGATCCTTCAAACCCTCTCACTATATTATATCAAAGATAATTTTTCTCTTTTTTGCTTTGCTGATTTAGTCTTGTTGGAAGGTGACTGGAGTATCCAGCTCAGGGAAAACACGGGGTCCCAGCAGGATTCCTGAGCCTGGAGGGGTAAAAGAAAAGGAAGCTCAGCTTCACTCTTTAGTCTTCGAGAGGTCTTTTGAAATTGCCATCAGAGCTGCTGCTCATATTAAGGGTGGTCTTGGAAGGGTTCCTATTCCATTGGCATTTTCAGGTGGAGAACTGTTTCCATCCTTTTTAGACTATGGGCTGCCTGGATAGAAATGAGTATCAGAGTAGGGCGCATTTCCATGTGTGCTGTGTTTTGAGCTTCATATATTCACTGAAAATACCTAAAATTAGACATCCTCAGGTGACAAACTACTCTTCCCTAAATTAGTTTTGCTTCTGTATCCTGTGCCTGCATGAGTTGTTTTTACAACTCCAAGCGGGAAACTGATACAGGATCACTCTCACTGAGCTGTTTTCTGGTGTATAAAACACATTTAATCCCCAGGGTGTCCAGAGCTTTTTATAACAGCAGAAAACATAAGTTTCTTGACTGCACCAACACACTGAATGTATTTACACATTGCTTTTAAATCACATTTGGATGCTAAAATACAAATCCTTCTGCTTGTTTCCCAGCTCTCTTGGATCAGGGGAGGAAACTCCGGGATGCCATGTTTGTCTCTGCAATGAAATCCAGCCCTGACATGGAGATTGAACTGAATAAAGTGGCTCCTTTTCTAGAGAGAGAGGATTTTAAAACACCAACAAAGTGAGCTTGGAATGGGGGAAGTGAGATTTAAGTTTCAAACTATACATTTTGAGGCCTTATCAGGAATACTTGAAATACCGAGATTCATGAGATGTGTTTTAGGATTCTCATTCAAACGGGAAATTAAATTCTACCCGTGAATAAAAGCCTAAATTTTGTGAATTTATTTTAATCTTCATGTATAAAGCCTTGATTTAAGTCACTGATTTTAATTTTGTATTGGAGTATATTTGTGTTTAGTTGATAAGGAAATATTAATGATAAAGAAATTGATAAGGAAATATTAAATTATAAGGAAATGTTAAAAGTTGTTAAAGAGTAAAAGTAGTGTAAGGAAGTGCAAGTGAAATGGTACTTCATCACAGAGAACAGGTTTTAAAATAAGTAAATTGGATATTTTTTATTATATAATTTGTTCTCTATATTATATAATGACACAATACACAATAATATAAATAATAGTATAAAATATTAATAAACCCACATAATTATGTAAAATAATATAATTAGTGTATACTTTTTCATTTACTTTATTATATATTCTAGTTTGTATCTGCTGATGCCAAAATTCCCATGAAAATTTGCATCTGAATAACTGTGTTCTTAAAATTATTAGTCCTTATCTTCCACAAGATTTTTCCTAGCAGGTTGAAAAAGAACAAAGTGTTGGTGCCTTTTCAACTTCTAACTCCACCTTTGTTTAGTATTACACTTAATAAATATTCTCAGTTCAGTGATATTTAAAAGTATTAAGAAAAATGCTTTTTTTTTTTTTTTTGTGGGAGAAACTTAATTTCCCTGTTTTTCTTCTGGAAAAATAGAAATATTTCCTGTTGTTCTGTGACAACCAGAAAGTAATGTCATTGTCTTTGACAGTCAGTGATGCTGTTGCAAACACAATTTATATTAGTTCTGCCCAAACTATTGCTATTTGTTTAAAAGTAGATGATTTTGGACTTTGCAGGAAAAATTGATAGACCAGTTAATGGGTTAATCTCTAAGTCCTTTTACTTTTTAGTATCTTTATTTTACCTTTTACTCTCTATGCTTCAATCACTGTTATCCAGGAGCCCCAAAGTCTTGAAGTCCAGTTTTGTACCCCCTCCTGAAGATTCCTGTCAGGTTGGATCTGCAGTTTCAGAGCAGCAATTTGATCTAAACTCTGAAGAAAGAGCAATCCAGTTACTGCTGGGGAGGTGAGTGTGATGCACTGGAAAATTGTCTTTTTTTGACCATTTTATACTAAAAAATCTCTTGACTCCTCAAGTTCTCACATTTTTGGGAACGTAACCAATGTGCAAGTGATGGAGGCGTTTTATACCTCAGCTTTAATGCAGGACAACCTGGAAAGCTCCAAGTCATGTTGATTTAAAAGAAAAATCAACCAAAATCTTTGATAAAGCTAAATTATTTAATAAGTTGTAACTGTTGTAACCTAAAATGTTGCCAAGTATATAAAACAAATACAGTGTTCCTTTGAAGAAGAAACAGCAAATTAAACCTGCAGAGAACCAATAGTTATTTTTAGTCTTCCTCCAAATATTAAATTAACATTCTTCTCTTCTTTTGTGTAGCAGGAGAATAAATCATCCTTCCATTGTGCTCAAATCAGGGATGTGAAGCACCCTGAATACACAGTTTCTGGGTCGGATATTCAGAATTTCAGTTCATGCATCTTGTGCCCTGCAGTTTTTGGGGTTTTTTTTATCCTGTGATTTATCACTGGATAACACTGAAGTGTTTGCAGATCATAAAATGATTTTGAACTCACAGCACAGAGAAAACCCTTTAAACCAAACAAACCCCAGTTTCTTCCAACCATGTTCTAAATAACTGGGATTTACTTTCTCAGATATAGTTTGTTGGGTTTTTTTTAATTAAACTGTCCTTAAGTATTCTGATACCTTAAAGCAAAAGTTACAAAGCAGTTAAGGATAAAAATTAGAATACTAAATTATATATTAATAGATATATTCTATTATGGAATCGTCAGGTGTGGAGTCAGTTACCCTCCGAGATTGTGGAACCTGCAGCTTTGGTGATACTCAAAATCCAACTGATGATTTTTATTTGCATCCTTTTGCTTTGAGCAGAGATTGGACTAGATGATCTCCAGGCATCTCTTCCAACCTGCAATTCACACACAGTTTTTTCCAGTTGGATCCAGAGATGTTACCATGGGATAATCCCTCAGACTGGGTCAGAGACTGGCTCCACCTGGAGCAAATACAGCCCAAATCTGGTATAAAAGAGACAGTATTGTCCAGATTCCGTAGAAAACGCCACCAAAATTTGGAAAACTTAAGTTTTGTTTCTCTCTCTTTTACCCACAGTGCTGATTTCTCTCCGGGGCATTTGTGGGATCACACAGGATCCCTTTGGGATTCCCTCTCTCTTGGGAGTGAGGTGTATGACAGTGAACTGGGGGATCCCCATTACGACCAGAGTCTTCTGGAGAGGCTTTTTTACACATCTCCTGTAAGTGTAGAACCAAAGGAAAATGTGCATTCCCTTATGGGAAGAAAACAAGAAGATTACATAATCAAAAATTCAACAGATGTCAGGATTTTAAAGCTGGATAAACATTAAGTATCATCCAAGGGCTTGTGACTACATGAGTACTTTGCTTGAAATTGCTCAGGAAGAATTGTCCAGGAAGACTTTTTTCTGAAACCACTGAAAAATTTTGATACTATTTCAACTGTTTCAAATTAAGCAACCCTCAAGTTGTTTTTAATTTATGTATCGTGATTATTATGGATCTCTCCTGGCAATGCTAATTAACTTCTTGTTTATGTACCTTATTTCTGTTTCAGAAATCTGATTCCAGTTTAAGTGATTCCCTCAGTGATGATGATGTTAAATCCTCAAAAAAAGCATCAAAGACAGAAACTCTCAGGGAAACTAATCCAGCAAATCCACGGAAAGATTTTAGTGCCTTGGATCAGAGCATGACAGAACTTAAAACCAGGTAAATAGTTACATTACTGACTTCTATTCTGACCTCATCTATAGTTGTATTCCCATTTTTCCATGACAGAACCAATAAAAATGTCCCTAAAAATCAAGCTTCACTTGTACAGTACAGTTAGTATTAAGGTTCAGTGACTCATTTTTTTTAATAACTCAGCTCCAAACAATTATTTCTGGGTTTTTTTCTTACAAATATTGCTATTCTTACAGTCAGGTCAGATTCATGTCTCCAGAGGTACCAACACAAAACCATTTACTTGTGACATTTTACAAATTAAAGGAGTGAGATTTTAAATTATGACTAAAATCCT
Source organism: Margarornis squamiger (assembly GCA_035222235.1). Taxonomy (NCBI): domain Eukaryota; kingdom Metazoa; phylum Chordata; class Aves; order Passeriformes; family Furnariidae; genus Margarornis; species Margarornis squamiger. The sequence continues at coordinate 202,268 of JAWWTY010000001.1, read as the reverse complement.
GTTGCTATTCCTGTGCAGCAGAGGGTTGTTCTTGTGTATAACTATGTCATCTCCCTGGTTTTTTATATGACATTAAAAAAAGCTTTTCTTTTTGAAGAGTTGACATAAGATTTTTTCAAGTCAACAGTGTGGAACTTAGACTTTCTGGGTTGGTTTTTTTTTTTCAAATATATACCCCAGATATTGTAAGATTTCTGTTCCAGATAGTAGCAAATTTGTTGTAAAAATACATTTGAAACATAAATTTTTAAGATAACATCCCACCAAGCTACAGTTTTCCCTTCACATGCTCATGTTAAGGATGTTTCTGTATCCTGAGTCTCATTTTCCTCTCTCCAGCTGCTCCCCCACTGCTCCTCCAGAAGATCACAGAGAAGCAGCTCATGTCACATACTTGGGTTCAGACAGGTTGGCATTGCTGCAGCAAATACACCTGGCCAGAGTCATCATTGAGAGCCTGAAAATCCCTCCTAAGAACATTCAGATGTCCCAGAGGAAGAAAGATTTAATGGGAAAACCTCCACGACCTGCATCTGTTAATAAGTGGTAAGAAGGATTGTGTCTTCCCAGCTTGTTTCCTGTGCCTTCAAGGTAGTTTTCCCTGAGGTTTATTGTGTAGTCCAGCTTCCCTGAGTTCTCCAGGTGTCTGGGGTCTTTCTATTTCTCTCCATCTCTCAGGAAATTGTATCCTGTAAACTTGTTAAAGATGTGACAAATTTATCCAGGGGTTTTGGAGAGGTTCAAATGTAAATTGAAAACATAAAGGGTTTTTTTTGGAGAAGAACTTGTAGTATGGAAAAACTTCACAAGATAGGTGGTTCAATTATCCTAAAAGAACAGAGTAACAATAAACTGTGAACGTGGAACTTAACTGCTGTGTTCGGTTTCATTGCATACATTCTTTGATGGATTTGATTTTTTTTATTATTTTTTAATTTGATTTTTGATGGGCTGTGATCATCTATTCACTTTTTTATTCACAGCACGTTCTTTGTGGAGTGCCACTTTCCCGTGGGAGTCTCCAAGGATGATAAGGGACAGATCTCCATAAAAACAGAAGTAATTCGAGTAGCTTCAAGTAAAATCACAGATGATGGTAAGAGTATTATTTTTCCAGCTTATATTTAGTTTTGTTGACATTTTTGTCTCTTAGAAATTATTTAGTTGTGTTTTCTGTTTCTTTTGCTGCCTGAAAATCACAGTATAATTAGTGTAGAGTTGCTGTGCTGCAGGTGGTAGAATGGTCCTCTTAGGGAGAGGGGAGGCAAGTGATTTTTGAATTATTTTTTTTTCCAAGAAGTATTGCGGTTGGGATTTTCAAATTTCCTTTCCTAGGGAAAGAACAGCAAGTCAATAATCCCATTCTTACATTTCAACATAAAACAAATATCCTTTGATACATAGTAAGAGGAAGATATACTACTTTTAGAAATATCAGAAATGCTAATACATCAAATAAATAGTTTTTCAGATGATGTCATGTAATATCTCCAAGAGCTCAGAAAATCTGCTGAATCCAAGGGATTCTGAGTCTTGAGCTCAAATCAGACATTAATCACTTTTGTGAGAGTCACCAGTGTTTGTATCCCCAAAACCAATTCCTGTCTGTTTCCCCAGAGCAAAGAATGCTGTAGGAGCAATGCTGTCTTCCCAGAAACTGGAATTTCAGATTGGCTTTCAAATGCCTCTCCTGTATGTTTATTCATTGACTATGCATCTTTCTGAGTGGCACTTGGTAGATTCTGAGTTCTCTTGTATATTCTCCATTTGTGGCCAGGCAAAACATCTGCTGCTTCTGAATCTTTGTAATCCCAAACTAATCCATCCCCCTGCCCTTTGCCTTGTGTAGAGTCCATCTCTTTGGAGCCTAGAAAAACAGATTGGGCTGAAAATAATTTGAAGACATCAAGCCAATCCACTATAGCATTATCCTTCCTGAGAGCTGTTTATCTCACTTACGAAAGGTGCCCACTAAGAAAAATGCCAGAGCGTTCCCAGACAAGCTGTAGTGAGAAATCTGCATCTTGTGATGACAAGAGTACTTCTTTATCCGTTGTGAACAAGGGAAAAGTAGTACTTGAACACTGTTATTGTACTTCTTGTACTCTTTTTGCAGACTTTCATTCCAGCTTTTCCTGCAGATACTCCTTTTCTCCTGAAGGTGTGAGTTTTCTTGCTTCAATGAATATTTTGAACTGTGTAACTGAAAATGAGGCAGGGTTCTTCCACTGAAGAAAGGCAAGACTTACTGCATACAGATGACAGAGACTTGGTATCAACTGCAGCCTTTAAATGCTGTTATAATCTTATTTATAATCTTAATTTTGTCCTCTCGTTCTTTTCAGGCCTTGGAAAATGAAGAACACTACTTTGGCCTTGGTGTTAATAAATTATGCAAAATTAAATGATTGTGTGTGTAACAGAGTGATCTTCAGGGGAAAGTTTATTTAAATTCAGGTAATTTGGAGTATTTGTTGTTCCTGTCTTCCAGAGGTGAAATTCCAACAGCAGTCTGTGTTCCCTGTCCGTTTCGGTGGAACAATGATAGAGCACTGGTGGGGCTCTGACCTTGCTTTTAAAGTCTACATGAGGAAAAGCACCCAGAAAAAGGTATTTATTAGTTGTTTCTACTTTGTGTCCTGAAAAACATAGAATCCTTGGTGTTTTGATTTCCTGCAGAGACTTAACACAGATAACCAGATATTAAGAAGGGAAATATGCAGATAATATAAGTTGAACTGATTGCTGTTCTACTATCACAGAATCCCAGAATATCCTGGGTGGGAAAGGACCCACAAGGATCAAAATCCAACTCGTGGACTCCAGAATCCCACCCTGTGCTGCCTGAAAGTGTTGTCCAAACACTCCCTGAGCTCTGGCAGGCTCCCTGGGGAGCCTGTTCCAGGCTTGGCACTCTTGTTCCCTCCATTCAAGGATTTTCCGAGTTTGAAACTGACAGGCAAAAAAAAAAAAAAATTGCCCTTCTCTCATCTTTAAAACATTGGATCAGTTATAAACATCATTCTTCAAGGAGAACACAGCTCATTTAGCAACATAGAATGAGTTCCTGTGGATGCAGTTTGTATCTTTACCCTGCCCAGGATAAGAGGAATAATATGAGGTGTGAAAAACTGGTGTAACTTGTGCTTTTGGGGAATGCATTTCTGTTCATAAAATTATAATCATCTACCTGTGATGAAGATGGTGAGAGGGTTAACTCACCTTATGTTGCATTTTAATCAACACCAAGGATATCTGTTTTTCTTCCAACAGGTGAATAAATTGCACCTAGAAGTATGGAGATTTTGCTCAGTTAGTAGGATTTGGGATGGTAATTTTTTGCCTTAATCTGAAATGTTTTACAGTAGGTTCTGGGAAAATTTCTCTAACTGTTGCTCTAGTAATTGTATCTAGGGGAAATTTTCCAAATTCCTGTTGGTGCTACTAATGTTATAGGAGTCAGGAGGCTGTATGGCTGCCCATGGCTTCCCAGAAAGCTTTTGTTTTACAAAAGTCCTTTGAACCTGACAGAAATCTTGCAAAATTGATTCTTTGCCTGCCCTCAGCCCGTGGCCATTGGCTCAGCAGTGCTTCAGCTCTGCAGGGTCATCCAGGCCAAGCTGCTCAGTGTCAGCTGGAAAATACCTGTGGAAAAAGAGGGAGATCACCTGCAAGTTGGACCACTAACGGTACGTGTTTTGCCTTCTCAAGTTCGTTAAACAACCTCTTGTTATTAATTTTGGCTACACACTCTTATTTTTTCCCTCCTGTGTCCTTTCTCTGCTTTCATTTGCCAGGTCTCAGATACGAAGGTTTATAAGACCTTCATATATATATGTTACAAGATAATATGAACTTTTTTATGCCTTAAGGGTTTGGAGAAATATTTTGAACCTCCGGCATGTTGTCACTGAGCTGGGGCTTGGATAAAGAAACCACTCCACAGGCAAATTTCGAGGGGCACATACTCAGGGCTGGGAGCTTTGACTTCTGTTTCATGGGTGACATGAGCTGATGTGGAGCCTGGTGTTCCCTGTCCTTGGTACCACCTTGTTGCTTCAGGAGTTATTTTCTCCAGCTCATGTTTCTGCTCAGCTCCTGATTGAGAAGGATTAACAGTCCTGCACGGCAGATTTCCCAGTTCTGAAGAGAAAGAGCTCTCTAGATTAGCAGCTGAAGGGTTAAGAAAGTGTGGTTAGGTGTGGAAGATGTTGAAGGCAGGGAGGAGAAATGGTGTGTTTATTCAGGGAGAGAATGGAGTGAAACAGGGTGTGAGAGATGAAAAGTGGAAGGAGATATTGTGGGGAATTCATGAACCAAAGTTCAACGCAAGAACTTCGGGAAAGGGAAGTTAATACTTCAAGGAAACTGATTTTGGTTGCCCTGTCTCCTAGGTTTCAGGTGCTAAGTGAAATACCTGATTATTTAAGTTTCCTTATTTGGTCATTTTGTGGCTCAGATACTTTTCTTTATTCTGTTACTTTATCTTCTGGACTTCAATTTATTCCTCTACTTCTTGCTGTCTTGTCACCTGAATACATCCAGCAAATCTATGGTGCTCTGTAGCAATTAACACTTGAAAATTAACACTTGCAATTCCTTTAACCTTTTGCTTGTTGTTTCTTTCATTGCTTTCACATACCAGTCTATTTCTCCTACAGCACCTCTCTCCTGACATGAAGAGGCAGTTCAGACTGTTAAAAACCAAAACAAAATCCAGAAAACCCAGTCTCAGAAAATAAAAAAAGACTAATGCAGTAGCATATTTAGGCCATTGGAGAGAAAAAGGAGCCCATGAAACAGACAGGAGTTAGAAATAGCTAAAATCAGCAGGCAGCATAAGAGTGAAAGAGCAGTGAAAGAAAACATTTAGAAACACTTATTTTTCCTAATTTTTCTCAAGCAGCATGTGCTGCAGCAAAGGGGAGCAAGTGACAGTTATGACACTTTATCACAGTACTTTTCACCTTGGCTGGGTAGGGGGTCATTTTCAGCCAGCTCTGGATTTGGAACTGGTTTAGTTTTTACTTTGTTCAGAGGAGGGTCACCAATAGAGAGATGGAGCACCTCTCCTGTGGTGAAAGGCTGAGAGAATTGGGATTGTTCACACTGGAAAGAAGACTTTGGGATGACCTAATTGTGGCCTTTCAGTACGTGAAGGGAGCCTACAAGAGATGCAGAGACTATTTATGAGGGCCTGGAGCGACAGAACAAAGGGGAATAGCTTCAAATTGAAATAGAGTAGGTTAGATTGGATATTAGGAAGGAATTCTTCCCTGTGAGGGTGATGAGTCACTGGTACAGGTTGCTCACAGAAGCTGTAGCTGCCCCACCCCTGGAAGTGTCCAAGGCCAAGTTGGACAGGGCTTGGAGCAACGTGATCTAGTGGAAGATGTTCCTGCCTGTGGCAGGGGTTAGAACTGGATGATCTTTAAGGTCCCTTCTAACCCAAACTATTCTTTGAATCACCTGTAACTGTGTGATTTTGAAGTCCAGTTTGGGCTTCATTTCATAAAACCACACATTTATTTTGTAGTGACAGTTGTAGCTTGTAACCAGCACATATCTTAGAGTGAGGCAACACAGCTCTTGAGCAAAGCATGGGATATTTTTTCCTGAGTTTCTGTTTCAGTCCCTTGTTTTGGGATGGGGCACACCTGACCAGCCTGCTTGGCCTTACCTTGCAGGTATCCTTAGAGCTCACAGCCAACAACAAGGACTTCACCTGCACTGCTGCCAGATTGGCTCCTGCTGGACACCAAGTCCTAACTCATGCTGTGAGAAGTCCCCAGCTGGAATTCCTGGAGCCCAACAGGACGAGTGTAAATGCAGAAAGCCCCCACTGCTTGAGAACAAGCTCTGAGGATTCCCAGAAGGCAGGAGTGGGCAGCAGGAACGTCGTGGCTCAGGATATGCTGACCCAGATAACCCCATCTGAGGAAGATGGGTTATTGCTGCATGTGCTGCTGATGGTGCCCGATGGGAAGGATTTTGTTGCTGGAGATAAGGGACTCCCTAGTTCTTGCAATGTGTATTTAAACTGTAAACTGCTCAGCACTCAGGGGGCAACGAGATCCGTTGTTGTGTGGGGCACAACACAACCTGCCTTCAACTTTTGTCAGGCAAGTCACACATTTTTCATTTCACACTGATTATTCCACACTGACAAACACATTTCATACATAAATTACTTTTATATATGTAGGAACATCTCTGCTTGGCTCTGTCCAATTTATCAAAAAGTATTTTCAATATTGTTTTGAGTGGGTTGCAGTTCGAATGCAGTTCTTTGAATTGTCTAAATAATAAATGAGGCCTTTGAAGTATGGAGGAGAAACAATCAGAAAAGTTCAGGTTAAAAATGAAAAAAATTGACTTTTTTTTTAATTTCAGCAAGGAAACATAATGTTGGTGACATCTTAATATGGAGCTGTAAAATTTTTATGTGTGTTGCATTGTGTTCTTTTTCTTCTCTGAACATATCAATGGCTTACTGGCCTAACAATAACAGAGCCTTCCCCTAGCAACCAGCAGAATTCCAGGCATTCAGTAATGTTATGAGTTTGTAATTTTTATGAACATTTTTCCTTTGGAAATGTCAGGATGCTCAAAGCATTTGTTTTAAATGGTAGCAATTTGTGAGACTCTTCAGCTGAAATAAATGTAAAAAAAGAGCAAGCACATCTGAAACAGTTGTGTGAAATGATTTATCTATTATTTAGTAAACAGGTATTTGAAGATAAGGTAAGGTTTTTTAACATACCACATGATCTTGTGACAAAATTTGTCTAAATTGTGGGTTCCATCCCTGGAAGTGTCCAAGGCTAGGTTGGACAGGGCTTGGATAAACATGGTCTAGTGGAAGTGTCCCTGCTGTTGGGGTGGAATTAGATGGCCTTTAAGGTCCAGTCCAACCCAAACCATTCCATGATTTATTTTCCTGGCTGGCTCTTTTCCAAGCTTACCAGTTTTCTGAATCTCTCTAGGCAAATGCACATTCAGTTTTTAATTTCCACCTCTAAAAAGCACAATTCTTTAGACTGAAATAATGTAGCATTACCAGAATGCTCCTGACTTAGCCAATATTTTCCAGTTTGTCTTGAATGCTAATTCTGTATTAAATCCTTCCAGGTGATGCCTTTTCCATTGAATTCCAAACACTTGGAGCGGCTGAAGGACAATGTCATGATTGTTGAAGCCTGGAACAAACTGGGAAGCTTTGGCTGTGACAGACTGCTGGGATTAGTGAAACTTCCTCTGCATCAGTTTTACATCTCATTCAAGTAAACATCTTTTTTTTCCCATATTTCATTGGGTTGGGAAATATCCTTGCCCTTGCTGAGGGAAAGGAGTCACGGGTGGTGTCTGGGGGTTGTATGGGAGAGTTCTTAATTACACTTTTTATAGCAAAAGGCATTTTTGCCCTGCTGAGCTTCCTACAGTGAGCAGTGTATGAGTGACACAGTCCTTGTCCAGAAGTAAAAGTTCTGTGTTGTTTTTGGATTTAATCTTTTGGCTTCTTGTTCAGTCAGTAAATACACCTGCTTAACACAGTTTAAATTAATGGAAATACTGGACAGAAGAGATTCTTCCTGATGCAAAATTCCTTTTATTTTGGTCACATCTAGTGGTGCTGGAACTGGCTGGATACCACTTTGTTAGTTATTACTGTGTCATTTGTGTAATTTGTTCAGTAATCCACTGTATTTCACTTGTGTGTATCTTACAATTCCAGAGAGTGGTTTGGGTTGGAATGAACCTTAAAGTTCATCCAGTTCCACCTCCTGTCATGGGCAGGGACACCTTCCACTAGACCAGGTTGTTTCAGGCCCCGTCCAACCTGGCCTTGAATATCTTCAGTGTGTTATTAGAGGTTTCTACATCTTTTCTGGGAGGTTGTCCCTCTTCCTTCTTTTCTTTGGACCCAAGACCATCCCTAAAGGCACATAGCTGTCTCATAAAAGTATAATATAGCTACAGGATGTTAATGAGAGTCTTCTGATCATGGATGTCTAGGCTGGCTCATAGGTGAGGCTGTGTTAGGTTTTGGAAAGCTGTGCTTTGTCATTGCTGAAATAACATTTTTCAGTCAGCAGCTCATGGATCTATACTGTGTGAGACAAATTTTGGAGGAAAGGGGATAGATTGGTTTTTAACAGCATTGAAAATCCCATCTGAAATGGCCTTTATGTGATCCTGTTCCTACTCAGATGGCTTTTTTTTTTGTTCTGTCTTTGTTTTGATCCTTTGTAGAGATCCAAAGATTTCCCACCTGCTCCTCCAGGCTCAGTACCCAGTGGTTGCTGTGGACAGTTACATGCCTGTGGTCAATGTTTTTACTGGCAACACAAGTGGAAGCCTCAGGGTCATCTTGGCAATGGGATCAGCTGATCAAATAGTGGCACTGCAAAGGCTAAAGAATGGAGAAGGAGTGGTACCTCCTGTCCCACAACCTCCTTCCCGCTCTCTGGACCCTCCTTCTACAAACCCCACAATGGTATTTATTGTTCAGTAAATCCCCATTCTTGCTGTTAGAGACATGTAAAAAGGGTTTTACCAGTAGGTTCATTAACAGATGAATGATTCCCAATCTCTTTTTGATGCTGTTTTGTCATAAATGATCACATTCTTTACAGAATTATAGTTTATACTCTTTTCTTACCAACTTGGTCTTACCACTCTTGGCATTATTGCCCTTTTTGTTTCCTTGCATATCTTCTCTCTATGCAAATAACAGTAAATACAAAAAACATTTTAGAAAATCTTAATTCTCAGAGCCTCGTTGTGGAGGTTTTGCCACTACCTTTGAGTTGGATGCGTAGGAACTTTTATGTGCTGAGTTTTGGTTTTTGCAGGAAAAAAAATTGCTTTCAGGCTTTCAATGTTTCTGTGAACTTGAGGAAAATGGCAGATAATGGTTCTGCCCCCATCTCAGTCTTCTTGGATTCTTGCCATATATAATGGTTTAAGTTGGAAAAGCCCTCTGAAATCATCAAGTCCAATCATCCCCCAGCATTGCCAAGGTCACCACTAATCTATGTCCTCCCAAGCCACATCTACACATCTTTTAAATCCCTTCAAGGATGACTCAACCCTTTCCCTGGACAGCCTGTTTCCAATTTTCCTAGAGTCATCCTTTCCATGTGGATTCCCTTTGTTTTGTTAGCAGATAGACCCAGAAGGGGAAGACCTGATGGAACACATGTTTGAGATCCACGTGGAGAGTGTGAAAGGACTCGCTCCCTTGCAGTCTACAGTCTGGGGAGAAGCTGACTGCTACGTCCAGTACCATTTCCCAGTTCAGGAGGCTGGTTGTGCTGCTCTGCAAGAGCCTGGATTGCATGAGGATGGTAAACTTGGTCTATAGTCCCTCCTTATTTAGAGCATTGCTTTAATTAAGGATTGTTTAGATGTGTTCTCTCTGCCTAAGGAAGAGGGGGTGTGTTTTTCTGACCTTTCATGCAGCCAGTGCTTGTTTTCCTTGTAAGATCTGCATCCAGCTTTACTTGGGCTGTCTCACCAAATTAAAAGCCTAGGGCAGTGGTGGAGTCAACATCCCTGGAAATGTTCAAAAAACATGTGGGTGTTGCACTTGGTGACATGATTTAGTGATGGTCTTAGCAGTGCTGAGTTAGTGATTGGACTGGATGATCTTAGTGGGCTTTTCCAGTCCTAATGATTCTATGATTTTCATGGACACACCAAGAGAAGACTTGCTTGGTTTAGTTCATTAGGATTATCAAGGAATGGTTTGAGTTGGAAAGGAACTTAAAGATCATCTCACTCCACTCCACTGCCATGGGCAGCTACACCTTTCCAAGCCCCATCCAACCTGGCCTTGAACACTTCCAGGGATGGGGCAGCCACAGCTTCTCTGGGCAACCTGTGCCAGGGCCTGACCACCCTCACAGAGAAGAATTTCTTCCCAGTATCCCATCTAAGCTCACCGTTTTCCAGATAATAAAAGAGTGGTTAAATAATTGCAGTTGTAGAAGAGAACATAGTGTTGATTTGAGGCCTTTGGATCACTAACATATAATCCCACTGAAAAGTGACAGTAGCATTGCTTCATAACAAATCCTGTGGGATTTGTCAGCTTTCAGCCACACTTAGCGGTAGTTTCCAGCCTGTGACTCACAGGGTCATGGTGCTGCATGGATTGCCTGGATCCTGCCTCATGAAGGACTGCAAGTAGGGAAAGTTTGAAACCCTCAAATGGCACCATTTTAAGCAACTCTGCTTATTTTTTAGGCATCAAATTGAAGCCATTTCGAACAGCAACCACTCTGTGTGTCCCTGATCCCATCTTTAATGATGAGCATCATCATTCCCTGGTGGTTCCTGCTGATGTCCCAGTCCAGAGGCTCCTGGTTAGTGCATTTATGGCCCCAGGAGGAGCTGGAGGAGGAATCTTGTTTGAAGTCTGGTGCAGGTACAGAATAACATCCTATTTGTATATGGCACAGCAATACTGGTAGAGATGTATTTATGTATTGCATAATATTATTTAATATTAAGTGGAAAAAATTATAAGGTCATCAACGTTTAGTGATAAATATTTGCATTTCAACCCATTTTTCCTCCCCAAAAGTGTTAATTACTCTGTTCTTTTTACAGCTTCTTTAGAAAATATTTATTTAGAAAATATTCTTAGTTTGCTTTCTTCCACTTTTTTTTCAGCACAACAATCTGTGTTTAAAGGCTTGACACATCTAAATTTTACTTAATAGCATCCTGACAGTATAATTTCACTGTGTTGGGTTTGTGTATTTCCCTACTACAAAAGAAATAGTATAAAAGAAAGAAAATATTTTTTTAATTCAAATTGTTCCTTTGGCAATCAAAGCTAATTATTAGTAGCGGGGAGTAGAAGCCATGAAGACAAATAGCTTTAGAAAACAATAATCTCTTCATTCTGTAGTAAACAAGTCAAGCTTTTTAAAGTTTGCAAAGTCACATGAGAATTACTGCAAGTTGTTCATTAGATAAACTGCCAAAAATTTAGGGTGAATCTGAAGCCATGTAACACAGTAAGAAAAAGGTCTGGAGTCACTTTTTACACCAACAGAAGTGGTACCACAAATGTGTTCTGCAAGAGGCATTTTCATTTACTGATGAAAATCGAGAGTGCAGAATTTTTCATACCATACCCTTCTCTAGTTTATGTTTGAGATGCCAATTTTTTAGTGGAGTTTCTGCTTGTTGACTTGTTAGAACCAGTGAAAAAATATAACATTATCTACCCACTTCCATTATTATTCATTACTTACTTTCATATGAAATTATTTCATTACACGCATAGCATTAACTTAAGCTTTTAATGATTCTTTTTTCCTGTGGAAATTATTTTCCTTGAGATTTTAGCTATCGAGAGACTAATTAGGGTTTGAAGACACGCAAATTAAAGTTGACTTCTGTACAGTTGTGAGAGAAATGTTGATGCTACTTCTTTGTGTCTTCCCAGGTATTATTACCCAAATGTCAGAGACCAGCTCGTGGCCAAAGGCACCTTGCCGTTATCACGGCTCTGTGCCATGGTGACTATGCAGCATCGGGAAGAAATAGGGATACAGACTTTTAATCTTCTGCTGGACCCCCCGACTGGTTCCTCAGAGGAATTTCATCCACGATCTTCAGGTAAGGAAGGCTTTGCGTTTTCACTTCATGTGGTAAAACCAGGCTTAGTAGAGAAGCCTCAGGCAGCGTTTGATGGTGTGTTAGTAAAGTCCTTCATCATGCTGCCTCAGGGGAGGCAGGAAATGGAGATCCATGTGGAAGCAAAGACACAAGGCATATGAATGTATCAGGAACCATGGAAGTGCATGAGCAGGGTCACATAAGAATTAGGGCTTCTCCCACAAAAAGGGTGTCAGGATCAACAGCCCTACTGAAGTATGTCTACACCTGTGAGGGAAGCAAACAGGAGGAGCTGGATTTCACTGTGCTGCAGGAATATCGAGCAGGTCCCAACTGACTGGAAGTTTGCAAAAGTAACACCTATGTACAAAAAGGGCTGGAAGGAGGTTCCAGGGAATTACAGGCCTGTCAGCCTTACCTCAGTCCTGGAGAAGGTCACGGAGCAGATCATCTTGCACCTGGCTCATGACAACTCTGTGCAGTGCTAAGAGTGGCTGGAAAGCTGCAAAAAGACCTGGGGGTGCTAGTGAAAGTGGCTGAACGTGAGCCCAGGTGTGTCCAGCTAGGCAAGAGGCCAAGGACATCTGGTTTGTGTCAGCACTGTTGTGGCCACAGGCCCAGGCAGTGCCCGTCCCCTCTGCTGGGCTCGGCTGAGGCACCTCCAGTCCTTGGGACAGTTCTGGGCCCCTCACAACAAGAAGGACATTGAGGGGCTGGAGCATGTCCAGAGAAGGCAACGGAGATGGGGAAGGGTCTGGAGCACCAGGAGCAGTTGGGGGAGCTGGGAGGGCTCAGCATGGAGAAAAGGAGGCTCAGATCGGACCTTCTTGCTCTCTCCAGCTCCCTGACAGGAGGGTGGAGAGGTGTGAGGGATCAGGCTCTGCTCCCAGGGAGCAAGGGACAGGATGAGAGGAAACAGCCTCAAGTTGTGCTGGGGGAGGTTTGGATTGGATATTGGGAAAATTTCTTCCCCAAAAGGGTTTTCCTGCCCAGAGCAGGAATCCCCATCCCTGGACAAAGTTAAGAGCTGTGTGGATGTGGCACTTGAGGACATGGGTTAGTGGTGGCCTTTGGAGTGCTGGGGGAACAGCTGAACTCCATGATCTTATGGGTCTTTTCCAGCCTAAACAATTCTCTGATTCTATGTGTAAAAATAAAGTCTATTTGCTTCCAAGGCAAACAAAAATATGTATTTGTGTTGGCAAGTGAAACCAACCAGGAGTGTTTTTCCTTCCAGCTTTCACTGTCACCGTAATGAGTGAAAAATCAATGATTAAATATGGGCAACCCTCAAATTCCCAAAAATTGTATTGAACTGCTTTGCTGTCAAATAAGCCACAGCTTGTAGTTAAACTTCCCGTGTAAGGTGGTGTCTCGGTTTAACAAGACAAAATGTCTGCTAGGGAGGGCAGAAGCCTTCCTGAGATAGAAAGAAAAAAAACACCTCCCTCCAAGTTGTTATTTTGAAATTAAGAGGCTTCAGGCATAAAGTGTAGAAATGGGAAATAACAGTTCTTTACTAATATATATATATATATATAACCAAAAGGAGAATAGAACAAACAGCACAACCAAAACTTTGAAACAGTGCAGTCCTAGTTTTGCCCTTCAGTGCAGCTGTAGTTACAAACAGCACTGTGGCTTGCCTCCAGCAAGGCCAAGGCACGGCTGAGGGTCCTGGAGCTCGCATGGTGAGGGCGGCCACAGAGACGGGCTGTGACCTTTCCCGTGGGCAGCGCAAGGACTCTCTCACCATCTTTCTGGAGGCACTGGGGACGGGTTAGAAGCTCCTCTGTAGATGGTGCCAGTTCCTGATGAGACAGTAGCAAATCCAGGCAGTGTTGGCTGTCCTCAGAGGAAACAGCGCAGGATGTGGGGAGTCAGGGGCGAGTCAGGACCCCTCCCAGTGCTGCTGCTGGCCCAGCAAGGTGGCTGGGCACCCAGACAGATGGAACCACAGGTGTGGGGTACTGACAGAGATGAGCCTGGGGAAACCTCTTTCCTATCACTCTCTGAGCCAGGGATAAGTGAAGTGCCCAAAGGAAATAAAAAAGAACACAGAAAGAAAAGCTACCCGTCACATTCCCAAGCAATTAAACTGATATGCAGGGGCCATCATCCACTTCTTTGTGTAGGCTGCAGACAGGTATCTGGGGGGCTAACTGTCCCCAGCTCGGCTCCCACAAGTAGTGAAAAAAATTAGTTTCCAACAAGCCAGTTTGCTCTGGCCCCCAACCCTCAAACTGCTGTGTTGGCAAGGGACAAAAAATTCTATGAAAAATTTTGAAGCTATAACAGGTGGGGAAAGGGAGATCTGAAGAAGAGCTGTCTATGGTGTGAGCAGAGATATTTCTAAGTTATCTCATGGCTCTTTCAAATAACACAAACATCAGCTCTGGGAAGGCCATGAGGAATTCTGAAGCAGCTTCTTGGAAAAAAGTGCTGTAAAACAAGCTGTGGCCGAACAAGGGAGCTCACTATGCCACGGTAACTTTGTAAATGATGAGTCACGTGCAGCTGCAGAACATCTGTTCATTCCAACATCCCTTGGAAGATTTTGTCACTGCAGCACTATAAAAAGATGTATTGAAATGCTTGAGGAGGATATTTTAAAGCTTTGATAGTGAGTGCACACGTGAGGGCTTGTATTAAGAGGTAGAGCTAACTTGATTATATTGGATGTAGCTGTATTAAAAACTGACCACTTTTTTCCTTCTTTTAATCCATTTAATCCAGGTTTGCTTGATGTGAGTGTGAGATACCAACGATCGATGAAAAAAGCAGGAAAAACTGCTCAAGCTGTTTCACTTTCTGTACGCATACACCGAGCAGCAGGTTTGCAAGCAGCAGCCAGGTAAAGCCTCATTCAAAAATGACCATTTTTCACTTAAAATGGCTTTATCTGGGGGCAGCAGGCTGAGGCATGAGGTTAGAACAAATTGTAACTGAACAACTTTCCGTCTTCAGAAACCAAGATTCAAAGTTACCTCTGCTCTGAAATGAAAATGACTTTATAAAAAACATCAGTGGTTATTTTGGCCCCTGAAGCTTGCAGTACAGGATGGTAATATTCATCCAGTGAGGGATGAAGATTGAAAGTGCACATCATCTTACATTTCCACATTCTTCTACACCAAAGGCTGATATGAAATTGATATAAGACAGTATCTATTTGGACACTGGATCTTGGTGTTACTGATGGTATTTAAAAGTTAGCTGAGCTCTGTTTTCTTGCATTTCACTGTGAGAACCTCAATAAACTAACTAGTAAATGAAAGATATTCCTTTCCACCAAAAGGCTGCTGCTCAAAGTGCATGGGAACACCTGCACTTAGTACCAATATGTGATTTTCAAGAATTAGGGAGAAGCTAAGACTAGAGGGAGTCAATTCCATAAGAGAAGTATGTCTCCCGTCATTCATTAGCAATGGTCTGACCCTTTCTCCATATTACTGAGCTCCTGATCCATCTTAATTCAAGTAGACCCTGTAAGATGAGGATCCCTGCTGAAGTCAAGGAGGTGATGGTATTGATCTCAGAGTCCTCATCCTTGGGATGTATGGCCTCAGTAGTATCTGGGTCTGGTTTACTTGTAAATTATTCCATCTGCAGATTTCCCCTCC
The DNA here is from genome assembly GCA_035222235.1 of Margarornis squamiger. Lineage (NCBI taxonomy): Eukaryota > Metazoa > Chordata > Aves > Passeriformes > Furnariidae > Margarornis > Margarornis squamiger. The sequence continues at coordinate 187,008 of JAWWTY010000001.1, read as the reverse complement.
TCTTGTTAGTCTTGAAAAATAATTTGGCTTGGCCTTTGGCTCCCTTCTGGAGCTGGTTTGCTAGCAAGTAATTCTAGAGTACAATATATTTTTAAAGGTGCTGAGTACTTTCTCAACCACTTACACAGGTAAGAGCACAGCCACCAGTGATGGAGCTCACAATAGTTCCTCTCCCCATTTCCTATCTGTTCCTAGTTTGTTCAGATGAAAAATAATATGCAGCCAGAACCCACATCTGTTTGGACTTAAAACATTCACTGTGCTGTCCCATCTTTTCACCAGGAAGCCTTAAAACTTTTGCTTTAATTGTGTTGGTTCTTAGATTCCTTGTGCATTATATTCATTCTATTTTTTTTTTATTTGCATGGTAAATGAAGAGCTGTGGCACAAAAGAACGCCTCGGTCCAGTATTATGCAGGTGTGGGAGTGAACTCTTATGTCTCTGTGCTCCTCTCCTTCCTGCCTGAGGCAAAGACACAAAATACACGAGCTGTGGCCTGTACTTTCTGCCCAGAGTTTGAGCATCAAGTAGAGTTTCTTTGCAACCTCATCATCCAGAAAAGCAGTGGAGAATCCTCTAGTCTGGGGGAACTCTTGCAGTCTGGCAACATCATCTTCTCTATCTACCATCAGAGCACCAAGTCAGGTGAGGAGGAAAAGGGATAACAAGGACTGAATGCCATTGCAGAAATTCCCTTAATTTTTAGTATAGAAAAAAGAATAGTCATAGAATCATAGAATAGTTTGGGTTGAGACTTCCAAAAATGATCTAGTCCAAATGCCCTGCAATAAGCAGGGCCATCCTCCACTGGGGCAGGTTGCTCAGGGCCCAGTTCAACCTGAATTTGAATGTTCCCAAGGCCTCTTCTGTGCTAGTAGCAGTAATTACCTGAACAGGCCTTGAGAGAGACTGTTCTGGTGCAAAGAGTTTTTAAGACCCCTGGTGATCAAGATCATGTCTTAAATGAAGAGGTAATGCATTTAAAATGATTAAAAGTGTTTTCAGGATGACAGCTGAGCTGTTTGCTATTGAGGCAATAGAGCTTTTCTTTCAGAGGAGGTACTAAATCTTGAGTTCAGTGTGGTGTATTTACAAAGTCATTGCTTTTCTAGCCACTGACAGATTGGCTGATCAGGCATCAAGAGATTATCTCCTTGGGACAGTCACAATTCCAACCAGAGACCTGCTGACAAGAAGATCAGGTAATGCTGCAGCATTACACTGCTGATGTTCTGTGCAAATGCTGTTGGGATTCCTTAAAACAATTTTCATTTCCATTTTTGGGTTTGGTTTTGTGGGTTGCCTGGGTTTTTTTACACCAAAGTTCTTTCAGACCACGTGTTCAGTAAAAATCCTGTATTAGAAAACTCATATAAAGGTTGTTTGAAGATCTGTTTTCAGATCTTCTGTCTTCAGATCTTTCAGTTAGCTGAATAGTAGCTGAAGAAATAACCTGAGGCTACTATGGAGAAATTTAACCACATCCCAGCTAAAACCAGCACCTACAGTCTTTAGGATTTTACTTAGTGCTGTTTGTTTTCTACCTTTAGGATGGAAAGTCTGAGTTGTAGTGCTTAGTGGAGGATCAGTGATTGCTTTTCAGATGTCAAAGCTGGAAACAAAGTTCTTAGACAAAAAGAAAGCAGTAGGATTAACTTTTTTTTTTTAAACTAAAGTGTAAAGTATCTTGATGATACTTGTGGGACCCTTCCAACTCATAATATTCTGTGAAATATATGTGAAAAAATTATTCACATACCTGTCCACTCATGGTACCCTCTATCTAGTTTGGGATTATTTTATCTTATAGTAATGGTGTTTTCATTACTGCCTTGGTTATTTCTGCTTTAAGTTCAGTATAGTTCTCATTTTCTCCAACATGAAATTTTGTGGTTATTTTTAATGGGAAGAGAGGAGGGAAGAAATGAGAATACCTGATTTTATAACTGGAGATCCATGGGATTTTGTTGTAAAATGGGTGTTGTTAATGAAATGGAAAGCAATGTGCCTTTGGGATCAGAACTACTGAAGTTTTCTGAAGTCCAATAATTTGTTGCTTTTTCAGATTAGAACTTATTTCACAAATTCTAAACACAAAATAAACACCTCAAGTTCTGGTCCTTGACTGATGCCCAGAGAGGTGACAATTCTTCACTGATGTTTTCCAAAGGGTAGGATGAGTCTAATGGTGATGTTTCCTCCCAAAGGTATTTCAGGCTGGTTCCCAGTGACCCTCTCCAATGATCCAATGCTTCCACACTGCACAAACATCACAGAAGCCATTGTGGGAGGGCTGGAACTTTCTGTTACCTTTGCTCATCAGGGTGACAGAGAGCATGTTTTGGAAGCTGCTAAAGTCCTGGGATGGAGCAGTGAGGAGATCCATGAAGACAGCATGGAAGAGAGTGAGGATTTGGAGCAGAGTGCCGTGACTGTGACTGTCTCCACCCCAAGAGTGTGGCTGCCACTTCACTGTGTGTTGCTCGCAGGCCAGACACACCTCAATAAAAACACTTTTTGCTACCTCAGGTACAAGCTGTACAACCAGGAAGCCACGTGGACTTGGCTTAGGCGGCCAAAATTGAGCAGCAATGCAGAGTATGTCATGGTGAACTTTAAGAAGCCAAACAAGGTGACTCTCAGAAGGAGCCAAGGGCTGCTGTGGTTCTTCAGGGAGGTGAAATTAGAAATCCAGGTGTGGTGGGCATATGGCAAAGAAGATGAGATGAAAAGACCACTTGATACAGATCGTCTGATTGGATCTGCCTATGTTGACCTTGCAGCGCTGGCAGAGAGATCAAGGAGAACACTAAGTGTTAGTGGTGAGTTCCTAAAGCAGGGTCATGCTCATTCCTCCTTATTGATGATTTAATTTGGTTCCTTCTCTAGTCACTTTAAACAAAATGTTTACAGCTTTGTTTTGTCCTGCATAGAATCCCAGAATAGTCAGGGTTGGAAGGGACCTCTGGAGACCATCCAGTCCAACCCCCATGCCAAGGCAGGGTGACCTGGAGCAGGTGACACAGGAACCCAGGTGGGTTTGGAATGTCTCCAGAAAGGGAGACTCCATGCCCTCCCTGGGCAGGTGTTCTAGTGCTCTGCCACCTTCCAAGGAAAGAAGTTCTTCCTCATGTTGAGGTGTGGAACTTGTGTTTTAGTTTATGGCGTTATGATACCCATCATCCATCAGGCAGATTTGTGGACAGGTCATTGGCTCTTAAATACACTCAGGGAAGGGAGATGGAACAAGAGTTAAAACAAATTTTTATGCTGGGCGTGTGTTGTATTCTCCATATATGTATATAAAACGAGGCAGAGCCACTAGTCCCAGGGCTCTCAGGAAGTTGATGTGCTTTAAAACAGTAATCTGAGCTATGAGGGGGGAAAATGAAGGTTTACCCAGTTTGGGGGATTGGTCATGGATTTTAACCTTTCCAAGCTGATCCTTCTGGGTGACACCTCAAAATCAAAATTCCTTTTGCTGGACTGCTGTGAGATCTCTGCTGTAGTGAACTGTACCAGCTGTTTCCCGAGCTCCTACTTCTTCTTTGGCTTGTTCAGCTGGTTGGTTGTGGATTCTCCTGCAGGGGTGTATCCGCTGTTCAGATGCAATGCTGCAGACCTGGCAGGAGCCGCTGTGCGTGTCCATGTTGGCCTCGCTCCCACTCCTCCTGCTCTGCCCAGCAGAATTCCCTGTGTCCAGGAATGCAGCAGCAGTGAGGATGAAGGCACAGGGAAAACCCCTGATCTGAGCCAGCAGGTCCCTGAAAATCAGCGACTGGATATTGTAAGTCCAGGAATCACCAACGGCAAACCACAGGAAGAAGATGTGATGTTTCTGGAAAACACAGTTGCTGTCAATATCTTTGTAGAAAGAGCAATGCATCTAAGTTTAAAAGGTAATATCACCACCCCCCATTTTTTTTTTTTCTTTTTTCTTTTTGTTTATTTTTTTTCCCCTCTGGGATCTGTTCATACTCCAGCAAAATTTGGAACTTGCAGCTCTAATCGTTGTGTATGTACAGGAAAAGCAGATGAAACTATTCAGCCTGTCTCCATGAATAAAATACAAAATATAAATAACATAATGTTCCCTCTTCCAGGTGACAACTGAATTCTGAAGTTAAGCCTTACCTGAATAACTAAACCCCAAGACTCTCCTATCTCTGCTCTTTGCTTTGAAATTTAGGCTGAGTGTATTAAAATGTTCCTTCCTGGCAGGTGATGTTTGGGTTTGATGTGCAGCAATTGGGGAATTCATGAGTTTTTTGGAGCCTTTTCCCTGGTCTGTAAAGGAATCTCTTAGTTCAAGATGGGTTAAACCCTTTCAAACACATCAGGGGCTCTGCCTTTCACCTTGGGCCAAAATACAAATTGGAATAAGGAACTGATTCAAGGTGAGTTTGCTGGAAACAGTTAAGATCAGTTAAGATCCACTGTTTCACCTCCAGGTGATATGCCATGAATATGGCATGGATGAAAATATGATATGAATCAAAAAATCAGCTTGCTTTACCCCTGAGAACACAGTTAAGAATCAAATATAAGCCATGATTTAAGTGTGTAATTCCAAAAAGTTCTGAGTCCTGCGGATGGATTTTTTATAATGATTCTACAATCTTCTGGATTTCATAGTCTTTGGGAAACTGATGTGACATTGCTTGCTTCTGCAAGGTTTTTGATGAGATAAAGGAGGTTGCTTCTGAATATTGCAGAAATATTGCAATATTTCTGCCTTCAACTTACCATTTCAGGGGATTTTTGAAACTAATTGAGAGGCAGTGAATACACTGAAACAAATACAAGCTGGTTTCAAGAAGAAATTTTGATCCTTATTTTTGCCAAAGAGGTGGCCCAGCATGGAGAGTAGCTCAAGCACGGGAATAGGGTCCTGAGGACCTGGATTTTATTCCTAGCTTTGCCTCTGACCTCTCAGATGATCTTGGGCAAATGGTTTTTCCATTTCTCCCTTGAATATTCCAGTTTCTGCTCTGTGAATGTTCATGTAATACTTGCTCCCATCGTGAACATAAAGAACTTTCATCTCCACCAATGAAAAGAAGTATGTTCTAAATGGTGGATTTCTTTTCTGATTGTCTGGTTTTAATTGCTGAACTGTCTTTAGATTTTTTTGTTATTACTATTAATAACAAATTTGTATTTAATTCTGTATGATTTTAGGAAGTCCTTTGACAGAACAAGAAGTAGCAGCCCCTAGTAGCTGTGTATCATTTGCTGTTGCTGGTGCAGATGCTCCAATAACCACTCCAGTAATAGGAAATACAGACTCCCCAGTCTGGGACTTCCAGGAACAAGCTAGGTAAGAGGTGGGAACTCACACAGAAACAGCCTGGATCTGAGACCCAGGTCAGGTGTGAAAAGGTCTTGTCATGGAATCGCAGGTTTGGGTTGGAAGGGACCTTAAAGTTCCATCCAGTTCCACCCCTTGCCATGGGCAGGGACACCTCAGCAGATCAAGTCATACATATTTAGGAATAAATCTGTGTTTCCAGTCTTGTGCCTCCTCCATTGTTTCTAATACCTGAATTGGTTCAAACAACTTATAAACTGTTCTACATTTGACACTTCAGTTTTCAGCATGGGGTGGGTTTTTTCCCAGCAATGAACTTCAAGCATTATAGCTTTCAACCATGACTGCAGTGCTTTGCTGTCACTGTGTTGTTGAGTCATGAAATAAATGTATTTCTGTTCCTTTGTGGTTTTATTGTCCTGCCTTTTAAATGTGCAGCAAGAAGGAGGAGAGGAAAATAAGTAGAAGCCCAAACCATGTAAAGATAGTTATGCTTTGAGGGCTCAATAATTTTGGGGTTTGTTTTGTTCCTGCCCCATCAGTGCAGAAAGAAACTGATTTTTTTCCGGGTAGATACAATGGCTTTGAAATTACAGAGGCATTTTACTGTACTTGTTCTTTTTCCTGCTTTGCATAAAATATTACGATTTTTTTTCTTAACAGATTATCAAAAGAGCTTCTGCTGGATCCACAGCAAACCTTGGTCTTCAAAGTGTGGCACAAAGCAGGTAAAGTTTGTAGTGCAGTATTGAAAGGAGTGTCTTCTCTGGATCCCTTCCCTTGGGTTACTTGTATTTAATTCAAGGAAAATAAATTTTATTAAATAAACTGAAGACTAAAATTGTAATGACATTTTTACCTTGCACTGGAAGAATGGAAAAAACACCTACTGATTTCCTGGCCCTTGGCATCCTCCTTCTTCCCATTAATCATCTTACAGGGTTTGGTTTATTTGTATTCTTTCAGGTTTGATTTTGACAGTATTTTAGAGATTGGATTTTCCTACTGAAGGAAATTCTTTACTGTGTTCTTTCCATCAAAGAAACTCTTTACTCTGTTCTTTACTGTCTCTTTCTTCAAACGTGCTGTTTGTTGTCTCTGCAGTTGGTTGAGCGTGACCAGTTGTAACCAATACTTTCACTTCTTTTTTTTTTAATATTAGAGTTCAGCTGACTGATTTTCGCTTCCAAAATCAACTTCCTCAGCCTTCCTCTGTATTCTCCAGAGTAATGTGTGTTTACAGTGATTCTTCTGCCAATCCCTCTCCCTTCCCTGGGCTTTTACTGGCTCTGCAGGGACATTTTTAGCTGAATGTAACTGAGATAATCCAAATAATATCCTCTTCTTGGGTAGGATTGGTTATTCTGGAGATTTGGTCTATTTCCAAGACATAGTTTAAGGGCTGTATAGCTGACTGTGTTTTAGCATTCCTGAAAATGTTTCATTTCAATAAATATGTGCTTTATATCCTTTTTCTCCAGAGACGGAGCGAGTGATTGGATTTGCATCTGTGGACCTTTCTCCTCTCCTTTCTGGCTTCCAGCTCGTGTGTGGGTGGTACAACATCACAGACTTCAGTGGGCAGTGCCGAGGGCAGATTAAAGTAGCAATTTCCCCTCTCCAAAACATAAATAATCTCAAAGAAGAAAGACAGTCCAGGGCCCGAACCCAGCCGGAAAGTTCTTCCGTACGTGCTTTCATTTCCTCCCCCCTCATGTTTAATCATATTCCTTGTAATTAGCACCAAGTCTCCAGGTTTCTAAGCAAATTCACAGCACTCTTGTGGATCAGTCTGTGTGAATGTACCAGAAACACTTAATTACTTAGGAATTCTGCTCTGTGTTTCCATGGGAGCTGCAGGCCAACACTAGTTGCAGCACTTAAATCATGTCACGAACATTCCCAGTGGCTTCACTCTCTTGTTTGGAATTTTTTTTTAGGATAATGAACTAAATAGCGTGGTTCTGGATGTCTGGGAACCTGACATTGTTCTGTTCTGTTTGCTGCTTTGAGTGGCAGCTGATGGCCAAAACCATACTGTAAATTCAGCCTTTCATTTCTGATTTGGCAGGAATCTGTTTTTCTGGAAGATTTGCCATTTCTTCTGGGTTTTACTTCATTTTCTGGACTTTCCAGATACAGTGGGGTGTGTAATATACATGTAATGGAGCCCCTATCCTACTTTCCGTCAGTTTCCTCTTTGATATGTGGGAGTAAATAACAAAAGTGTCTGAAATGAGAGTGTTGTGAAATGGTACTTTGGCCCATTTTCACTGAAAAATCTGCTGAAAATTTAAAGCTATTTAGAAAACATGAGTTTTTGTTAGTTCAGCAACATAATACTTTGATTTCTCTCATTTTCCTTTTGTGGAAGACTTGCGTACAGTGTTCCTCTTCATTCTAGGGGAAGGCAAGTTCTCCACCATTTCCTGGTAATGCTGCAAACTTCTCCAAGCAGATGCTGAATTCCTTGTCAAAGGAAGTGAGTGTTCCTACTCAAGAGCGGTGAGTCCACAGACCATCAACCTTTTTGATTATTTTCAGAGCTCAGATGAAAAGGCAAACCCTGTCAAAGGTCTTGCCCTTAAAAATTAGACTAAATTCCCTTTCCCAGTGAGAGGGAAGCACAGGAGATTGCAATCTTGGGACAGGTTCCTTTCAACACAACCAGGATGTTCTTTTTCATCTTGTTGATATTTTCATTTACACCCTTGTAAACCAGGATTTGCATGACGCCATTGCTAAAACTGGCAAGTTCTTCCAGAGTCTGATTGTGTCTGTCTTTTGTTTTATTTCTAATAAGTTAGAATTGAGTATTCCTGATGTATCCCCTTTATTTTGCCATAACTTCTGCCTGTTACCAGTGAATGACAGATGGTGTTAGATGTTCCAGGAGTAGGATGTCATATATCCTGCAGTAATTCCTGCTTTCTGTCCCTTTGAAAAAAGCACCAAATATATTTAACTAGTAAGAGGGTGTTTTAATTCATGATTGTTTATTTAGCCTACAGAGATGATCCTTTTCCCACATGTGTCTTTGAAGTTTAGATGGACCATGGTTCCACCATTACGAGATCTGAGTGGGCTTGGGAGCTGCCAGTGGGCATGGAAAATTCCCAACCACACTTGACTTTGGTGGAAATCTGAAACAATAAACTCCATTCCTGTAGACATTTGAAAGATTAGTTTCATCCAGGGTGGATCCTTAATGGATTTCAAGACACTGCATATTTGTAGTTGGCAGACTCTTGACAATTAGAGATTTCACCCTGGTGTTTGATGTTAAGCACAGGGCTGTTTTTAGCAGGATTAGTACACCTGGAACACACATGCCTCGACACGAAGAGCACATGCAGAACGTGCGCAGATTCCACGAATCCCTGCAGCAGGAAGGGAACACACGTCAGGCAGCAAGGCTGGACTCGGCATCGCCATCATCGCACGCCAGTCTCCTTGCTGCCCTCAGGTAAAATTACGAGGGAATGCCAACCCTTGGGTTTTCAGAGCAGAGCTTGGAAGTGAAGGATCCAATTTTAGAGGGTTGCAACAGCAGTGTTTCCAAATGGGGATAGAGCGCCTAGATTTATCCAGTCTGTCATGCAATACACGCCATGAAGCCAATAGTCCCCTGAGCTGCTCTACACAGATAACCTGTAAGTATTTTTGTGGTGCGTGGAGCAGGATATCCTTTCCCAGCAGGATGGTTTTCTCCTTAGTGGAAGCACTATGGCTGACTATGTTGTAGGTTTAAATCAGGTATAAATATAGAAGAATATTGAGGTCTTTAGGAATATAGGACTGAAAGAGACTTTCTGAGGTGTTTCATCCCTTCCTCTGCTACCACAAGCAATATATCTTAATATCTCTGGATCTTAAGGAGGTAGAGATCCTCAGATTTTTATCAAGCTCAGACACAAAATAAATTAATATTCTTGGCTTTGTGACTTTTGTTGGAAGGCCATCTCAAATCCAACTGCTTTCAGTAAATAAGTTTAAAACTAGCTCTTTTTTTAACTTCCAGTCAAAGTTTCATGACTAATTCAGGATCTCTTCTTGATTGTTATCGTATGACTTAGAGCAACCTCAACATTTACCTACTGATCTATTTTTCAATAATAACCTTTAGTCTTGTATTTACATATTTACATGCTTTTGACTAGAAAAATACAATTGAAACCGATTTGCCACAGGCTTTATCCCACTCTTACCAAATTTCTTGCCACTGCTTCCAGAAAAAACTTGAGTGAGCTGGATGAGGTTCAAAGATACTTCAGCCAGAAGTTGACCAGGTCTTTTCCTGACTTCAGTTACGGCAAGACATCCAAACCAAGACATAAGGAGCAGGAGAGGGACCATCAGGGCTCCATGAGCAGAGAAGTGGATCCCAAAGGATGCCATCTTTTGGAAAAATCCAGTCAGTTGATGTCTCAGGTCAGCAGCCTAATCAATGGTAAGTTGTTGCTATGAGTAGCAAAATGACATGGAAATCAATTTAAAAGCCGATGCTTTTAGAATAATTTATCAGAATAAACTGTAGCTCAGAGCTACAGTTGCTGCCAGTGGAAAACTTACTCCATGCTTTTTCTGCCAGTGGCTCCCTACAGGGAAGCAGCACTTCCAAAAGATGAAGTTACAGGGCACATCCCTTTTATGCTGGGATTTGCTGGTCTTCTATCACCACCTTAATCTTCTCTTTTTCTACTTTATTCTCCAAGCTTTTCTCTTTCTATTTTCCTTCTTATTCTTATGTTTTTTCTGCTTCTTTACATTCTCTTCTCTACAATCTGCCTCGGACTCCTCCTTTCCCAAATGTCCTCCACCATTCCCTTGGAGCAGGACTTGCCTCAGAATAGTTGCCCATTTTACCACTGGTGAACTCATTTCTCAGAGGATGCAAGCAATGAATAGGATTTGCTCACTAAGAACAAAAAAAAGTATGATTGTGGCTCTTTAAGAAATTTGTAAAATCCCCTGAGATTTTCAAGATTGCATAGATTTGATTAAGTCCAATCCCCTTTTCCAGGGTCTGTGTTAGGAGCCTAGGCAGCTCTTTGTTTCCAGCCTTGACAGTTTTACCCCCACAACTGAGCAACACTGAATTTCTATGTTACAAATATTTCATTAACTGTTGCCTATAATTTGATCCAAGTTGGGAAATTAAGCTGGAAGCTGGAAAATATCAGTAACAACTGCGTACATAAAACTGGGGAAGCTGTGGAACAGAAAAGTGGAAAGATTATCCACCTTTCCTGTCTGGATAATTCATTTTTCCTTCACATGTACTGTGAACTGTTCAAACTGGTTTTACTAACTCCAAAATACCAATAGAATTATAGAATTACAGAAGGTTTGGGTTGGAAGGGACCTTAAAGATGATCCAGCTCCACCCCTCCATAGGCAGGGACATCTTCCACTAGCCCACGTTGCTCCAAGCCCCATCCAACCTGGCCTTGAACACTTCCAGGGATGGGGCAGCCACAGCTTCTCTGGGCAACCTGTGCCAGGGCTTCACCACCCTCATAGGGAAGAATTTCTTCCCAATATCCCATATAACCCTGCCCTCTGGCAATGGGAAGCCATTCTCCCTTGTCCTGTCACTCTGGGCTCTTGTCCAAAATCCCTCTCCAGCTCTCTTGGAGCCCCTTTATGCACTGGAAGGGGCTCTAAGGTCTCCCTGGAGCCAGTATTTTGCCTTTTCCATTGGGAAGAACACATAAGATTATCTGGAGAAAGCCAAAATAAATCAATTGTAAGCTGAATTGTTGCTCCATACATTTACTGATGCTGGTTTTTGTTAACCAGACTTACAGAGCATAACTAAAAATAGCAAAGAAGCTTCTAATGTGCATCCAGACAGCAGCAGGAAGCTGGATGATGTGGATGTGTCCAGCTGGAAGGAGGAAGGAGCCAGGGCCAAAGTCCAACAATGCCAGCTGGATTTGGACCCACCCAAAATTTCCAGTGATCCACAGCAGCCATGCAATTCTGGGAGACCTGTGTTTCAGAGACACATGTTGCACAAACTCCTAGACCCCATTGTCCCTGAAGATGAGCATCCAGTGGATTACATCCAGGAAGATGAAGGTGCTTTTGCCATCCAGCCACACAGTGACGAGGAATATGAGGAAGATGTTATAGAGCCACGAACTCTCAATGAAATAACCATAACAGACAGGACAAGTCCCTGGTCCAGTGTGATCTCCGAAACTGGGCAGGGGGCTGAGCAGCATTCTGTAGACTTCAGGCCTGAAGATCAGCCCTCCATGGATGTGGGTTGTTTCCAAAGGGAAAATAGCAGCAACTTGTCCAGCACCTTGCAAGGGGACAAACAGAGTGAGCTTACCGCCCTGAGCCCATCCATGAGCCCCCATGCTGGTGGGAGTGGGAACAGTCCTTGGGAAGCAATGGAAGGCTTCCAAAGCTTCAACACTGGCACGAAAACAGCAGAGAAGGAGCCACTTCAACGTGCTGGACAGAGCTTCTGGGACGGAGCTTTTAACCCTGAACCCAGAAAGAAGAATGTAGAGTTCCAGGCAGGCTCCAAGGAATTACTGCCATTCCCAAGAGACGTAGGTTTGACCAATCCGAAAACCACAGGGAAAGAGGAGGAGGAAAACACTGAGGATGTAGATGAAGAGCATCATGACAAGGAAGGAAGTGATTCTGATGAGAATTGTGTTAGGAGTGTAGCAGCCCAAGCTGGCTCGGAAAGAAACAGTGAGAGTTTTCCTGATGACAGCAGTGAAGACCCCCTACAAGGGCCAGAAAACTCCATCAAACCAAAAATCACTGTGTATCCTTCTTTACACTTCCTTAAACACTCCTTGCATTCCAGGAATGTGTCTTCCTGCTTACTTAGACTCTCCCTGGCCTCAGGAAAGAGAAATTCACTATGTGGAGCTCTTCCCTGGGAAATGAAGGCCTGTTACATGTGTTTCACACCATGTAGCAACAACTCTCTTGCAACTTTTAACCAGTGTGTTTTGTGATCTGTGAGTTGCTTCATTTTGGGTAATTCCAACGTGTCTTCCCTGCATTTTTTCCCCATGTTGTTTTTCTCCACGTATTGGAACTCCTGTGTTTCTTCTGTATGAAAAGAAATGTGATTTATTTTGCTTTTAAGGTACTTCCCAACATTTCCTGCCTAGATCCCAAATCTTGCATTCAGTTCCACTAAGCTTTCTTGGAATTTTTGCAGGATAGAGTGCTCTACAGATTTGTGAGGCATTGCTGTAAATCAGATCAGTGTTCCATGCTCTGTTAGAGAACCAAGTGTTCAGAACAATAAAATATTGATTAAAATCAGTGAAATTCACTCTCTGGGATCCATTAACAAGTTTATTCCACATCTGGAGCTCTGTGCAACTACTCACTGCCAAAAGTTGTTCCTTAACAGCTCTGCTCAGATCTGATCCTGTCATTGTTCCCAACTTCTTTCTCCCACCCCAGGAGATGGAAGCCTCCATGAGACTGCTCAGCGCTTCTCATCCTTCCACAGTTCCAAAAGTAAGTATGGGATGTCCTTTCCTTCATTGTCCAGTTTAAGTCCATTCCTTAAAGCAGGAACAGAAGTACTTCCTTCTTTTGCCTGTCAGTGCTCAGCTTAGAGGTGATGACTTCCAAATCATGTCAAAGAGAATCTTTCTGATCCCTTTTCTCTCTGTGAGGGTAATTTTTAATGTTCATGGCTGTGTTGTCTGTGCTCATTGGGATGAAATGAGGGAATTTGCAGCAGGAGAGGCTTTTCTGGAGAGGTAACAAGTAACTGTTCTGTGACACAAGGAATGGCAGAATTACTGGCATAATTGTTCTTCCTGCAGCAAAGCTGTGTTTTGCTGAGGTTTCACTTTTTTATTTGCGTAAATATTTATTTACTGCAAGAGGTTTGTGGCTCAGTCATTTCAAGGTCTTTGTATTAATTTTATTTTTATTACTTAAAGGGATGTGATAAAAAAGAGGGAAAGTGACTCACACAGGGAGATAGTGATGGGATAAGGGGGAACAGTTTTAAACTAGGAGAGATTTAGGTTTGATATTAGGAGGAAGTTCTTGGCTGTAAGGGGGGTGAGACCCTGGCACAGACTGCCCAGAGAAGCTGAAGCTGACACATCTCTGGAAGTGTTCAAGGACATGCTTGGAGCAACGTGGTGTAGTGGAAGTTATCCCTGCCCGTGGCAGGGGGATTGGAACAACATGAGCTTTAAGGTCCCTTCCAACCCAAACCAGTCAGTGAGTTTATGATTTTATGGAAAAGTTTATTAACTCTCTCATTTTTAAAATCCATCCTTCTGCCCCCACTCTGAGCAGAGTGTGGAAGAGCTGAGAAGGACCTCAAGTACTGGAAGCCTGAGTCTGATGGAGAAAAAGAGTAAAAAAAATTTAGATTTCATGAGGCTCTGCAAAACTTGGATCCCTGGAAGGTGATCACAGATTCAGGCTGAGGCCTGAGCTACTGCAGCACTTCCTCAGATCCTCACATCTTCACAGCAGGAGCTGAGGCAGTGTTTTTGTCTCAAAATGCTGCCAGCCTTCCCACCTTACCACTGCTTCATTACTCTGTGAGGAAACACAGGGAAAGCAGGGAGTCAGGCAAGCCAGGGAGGGGTGGCAGGAGCACTGGGAAGGCCAGGAGAGATGTTTGTCAGCTGCCATGTGAGCAAGAGAGCTCTGTTGATCTTCAGAGAACAGCTCAGATTGCAGCCGTGCTGTCACACTTGGTGTTCACTGAACTGTGCAGAAACCAAACAGCTTAGGTTTAGAAACTCAGGTTCCCAAGGCCAATTAAAACCAAAACTATGAGAAAGCAGTTTTGCTGAACTCTGTTTTACCACTGGCAACAGCAAAATGCTTCTTGTTCTTCACACAAGGTGTTTGGTGGAGCATGAGGCACAACAGAGTCTTGTTTCAGCAGACTCTACAAGTGCTGCAGCTAATCCTGGAATCAGGCTGGTTTAAGATCAGCTATATCCAAATAGTGCCTTGCTAATAGTCTGCCTAATTATTGATCATTTTCAGGGCTGTGTTTCCAGCCACTCAGCTCAGGACTGCAGAGAGAGAATTTTGAGTAAAGCTGGTATTAGTGTTAAACCATAGGTTTCCCTAACTTTAGAGCTATTAGGTCCTGCCTGATTCTGTTTTGATTCATCAAGGAAACTGTTTCCAGTGACATAAACGTTCCTTAGAGTGTTTGTTTTCTATGTCATACAGAGGGGAATCAGTCTCATCTTATCTGGGAGTGGTAAAGAAACAGCCTGGAAAAGAATCATGGAATTGTGGGGTGGTTTAGTTTGGGAGGGACTTTAAACCTAATCCAATCTCACCCCACTGCCACAGGCAGGGACATCTTCTGCTAAACCACATTCCTCCAAGCCTTGTCCAGCCTTGAACACTTCCAGGGATGGGGCAGCCACAGCTTCTGTGAGCAATCTGTGCCAGTGCCTCACCACTCTCACAGGGAAGAATTTCTTCCCAATATCCCATATAACCCTGCCCTCTGGCAGTGGGAAGCCATTCCCTCTTGTCCTGTCACTCCAAGCCCTTGTCAAAAGTCCCTCTCCAAATACTGTGATTTCTTTCTCCCTTTGCCTCTAGGAATATTCCAAAAGGATAAAAAAACCAGTTTTACTCAGAATAATTCCTATTTGTATATACACAGATTTACCTTCAGTGTGAATTAGAAATAACAGAGCCTTGGGCAGATTCACATATAACATTTATATGTTCTAAAAATGCTGATGGCAGCAACAGTGCAAACACCCTTTTCTGGTTGTGTTGTTTCTTTTTGATCTGCTGAATCTACTTGATTTCCTGCCTGGAAAGGAGGAATAGGTTGCAAGGTCACTCCCAGGGGAGGCTGTGACCTGTTAACATGCATTTGTTTGCCTTCTTTCATCCCTGGGCACAAACAAAACTACCAGCAAACTTGCTGAGCCACAGTCCTGAAATATTCCTTGGCTCCAATCCCCCCCACCCATGACCTATAAAATGCTCATGGATCTGTTTGCTTTAATCCAGTCCCTGGATAATCCTCAGCTGGTTTCAGTGTCACTGCCATTCCTATAAAAAGAAAAGTGAAGCGTGATCCTCAGTGCACAATCCCTGGATTTAACAGCCATGTGGATGTGGCACTTGGGGACATGGGTTAGTCGTGGCTTTAGCAATGCTGGGAGAATGGACTTGATGGTCTTATGGATATTTTTCAACCTCAACAATTCCATGATCCCATGATTCTGGTCATCTGTGTGAGCTGAGAGTGTTAACAGTGCTTTTAAACCTCTCTCATTTTGATTCATACCTGTACATGTAGAATAGCAGCAAGGAGAGCTGCTAAACCTTTTCTGCAGCTGGAAGTTCATTTTTAGGAATGTCCTTGGGGTAGGTACACACACCCTGATACCTCTGCACCCTGCACGTTTGAATAATGGTGTGAAAATGAGAGTAGGTCTGTTTTAGGCACTTCTATCTGAAACAACATGCTAGTGTTGTGTTTTCCAAGCACACCTCGTTTACTGACATCAGGAGCAAACAACCTGCTCTCCTCCACCTCGGTGACATTGAATAGCATCAAACACCTGCCCTTGTGTTGTAGTTTCAGAATACAGGCCTCCTGCAGAGTGTTGGGCATTGGGGAAAAAAATCTTCCCTGCGAGGATGATGAGGCCCTGGCACAGGTTGCCCAGAGAAGCTGTGGCTGCCCCATCCTTGGAAGTGTTCAAGGCCAGGATGGAGCAGCCTAGTCTACTGGAAGGTTTCCCTACCCATGGCAGGAGTTAGAACAAGATGATCTTTAAGGTCCCTTCCAACCCAAACAACTCTGGGATTCTACTCCTCACATTCCAAATGGGAGGTGCTGGCTCTCCATCCCTGGCTGAGCAAGACAACATGTGTGGCAAATGGAAAAGGGGAATGGAGAGGGGGGAAGTGCAGTTTCATTCACCTCTGAAATAGGGTTGATTGGCAGATTTGGGAAATTTTCTACAGAGCTGCTTAGTGATGAACTCCAGGATTAGCAGAGAACTGGGTCACTGCCCTTCTCCAGCTGCTCCTGCTGTTTTGGCTGCTCCATGGACACATGGGCAGAAAACAGCATGGAAGAATGCGCTACTGTTCTGGTCTTCTCTGGACAGCCCTGAGCTATCCAAGAGAGGTACTTTGTCCAAAGAACAGCTCTCTCTGCTGGTTTTTAAGTTTCTGCTGTTGCCAGGTCTGCATTTAACCTCTCTTGGCTCCTTTTGGTTTAGCAAATTCATCCTGGAGAATTGTTAAGAAGAAAGAAGAATGAAGCAAGTATTTTCCTAAATTATCCATGAATGTTATTTCAGTGTGATAAAACTGTTTATTTTTATATTTATAAATGTTTATATTTATCTGCACACTGTCACCTGAGCCTGTAATGTACACGTAGCCAAACACAAGGGGTCACTTATTCCTAAAACAGCCGTTTCCCTCCCAACATCTAAGAGAAGAGAGCCTCAGAGACCTTTTCTGAGACTCAGAGAAGCAGCCCAGCGATGTAGGTGAAAAGCCAGACTGGTGGATCAGCTTTCCAGGAGCCTTTTCTGGCCCTGCATCTTCACCCTCTAAACACTCCTAGAGCAGGATTGATGCTTTCTCCATGCTTCACAGGCATGACCTGACTCTAGTTGGGGAGAAATGTGAGCTTCCTTGTGGCTGAAATTACCTGTCTTTAGTGCTACAGGAATATCTGGGACAAAGCCAGGCTGCTGAGTAGCTGCCAGCAAACCACAGAGGAGGTGACACTACTTAATCCAGGGGTTTTCCTCTTGTGAGATGCTCCTTTGGGGACCCTTCAGCTGAGCCTGGCCCATCTCATTTGCCATAGAATCACACGTTGGGTTGGAAAGGACTTTGAAGCTCATCTCATTCCACCCCCTTGGCATGGGCAGGAATGACTTCCACTAGACCAGGTTGCTCCAAGTCCCGTCCAACCCGGCCTTGAACACTTCCAGGGATGAGGCAGCCAAGGCTTCTCTGGACAACCTCTGCCAGGGCCTCACCACCCTCACATGGAAGAATTCCTTTCTGATATCTAAATCTCTCCTTATCCAGTTTAACCCCCTTCCCTGCCTTGTCCTGTCAGCAGGCTTGTATTATTTGTGCCAGAGCATTGCCTCTCCACTGCAAGAGAGTTTGATCTTTAGGGTTCTGCAAATTAAAGAAATAAAGTTATAAAGCCAAAATGCAGAGAGTCGGATCCCATTGACTACACCAGTGTCATTTCTTTGACTTCATACAGGGAAGCGTTGGCTGAGGATGGACTTTCACAAAGTCAGAGTGCAGGGGTTGGGATCTTTCTCATTGGGGTGGTTTTTCCTATGTATCCAACTGGTCTCCCTGTGGTTTGCCATGACCCAAATCCAGGTGCTGGCAGAGCTCTCACACCTGATACCTTCTCTCCACAGAACAGGAGCAGAGCAGTGCCAGCAGGCATCCCGTACCGAAGGCCAAATCATCCCAAGCCCACACCTGACCTCTCGGAAGAGGGAGCCCAAAGAATTGCCAGGATTTTTTCAGCTCAGCTCTCCAAGAAGGAAGAGTGTTGACAAGAGACTGTTTGCAGTGGAGCTTCTCAGTCCCAGCCACTGGGTCCTCCAGTAAAGCGGAGTGGAAGCCACGGCTTTCAGGCTCTGCTTTTTAGTTTGCCTAGCTGGTTGGTTAGTTGGAGTCCCTTAATTAGAGGAGCTTAAAGCCTGTGATCACCCACAGGGAGCTGCGAGACCATGTGTCTTGCAGGGGCAGGTCCCCAGCAAGATGCACCTCTGTGGGTGACCCATGAGTTCTCCATTTAGTCCAATTTTGGAATGTATTCCTGTGAAATCACCCTTTCAGAAATAACTGGTGGGTGGCAGAATTTGCAGTTTCTGGAAGTGTTCAAAGTGCTTGTGTGAACACAGGCCAAGGGCACTGTAAAATACTGTTGGGTGTACAAAAGTGGGGGGACTAGAAAGGTGACATTTTTATATTCTAAATTATTTTTGTATATTTTTACGTCTAGCACCTTTTGGAGAACAGACTTTGATGCCAGCAGAGCTCAGTTATTTTTGTACTGCTTTCTCCAGTGTTTGTGTTTCAATAAAATTCCCCTGGTTTCTTGTCAGCTGGTGCGAAGTGTCCCCCTCAGCAGGGGACAGGACTCCTCCCCTGAGCTTCCTGAGTGGAGAAATGCTGCTGGAAGCCGGGCTGGCTGGGAAAGGTCACTACTTTGCCAAGGAACTCAGTATCACTGTGCAGCACTGCCCATATGGAATGAGTCACTCCCAATTCAACCTGCTTTTCAAACCACACATGAAATTCAGGATTTAAAGGAGCCAAAGGATCTGCATTGCTTTTTCCACCTCCGTCAGTAGTGTTGTTCTTCCCAGGGGACACCCTAAATGCATAATTCACTGTTGGCACAACTTGCCCTGTTATCCTGGCCCCTTTACCTGCCCTTGCCGGGTCAGGATGGGAGGTAAACCTGTCCACTGTTTCCTGCAGGGACAGAAGTGACATTGCAGGCTGCCTTCTCCTGGTGGCATTCCCAAAAAAGCTCAGGCAGGATGCCAGCTGGACTTGGAACGTTGTCACAGAGGAGGTGACAGTATCGATCCCTCGAGAACAAGGTAAACAGAATCTTCCTCTTGTCTTTAGGTCAGCAGCGCAGCTGGGCAGGAAAACAAGGCAGGAGCCAACTGGAAGGGGTTGTCAGTGCCAGGCAGCTTTTTCCCGGAGCCCAAGGGATGCAGCAAAGGTGGCTTCAGGGTATCAGGACAACTTGAAGTCCCTCTTATGCAAGGCAAACTCAGTCACAAGCACGGAGGTTCCTGGCACATCCAGAGGCATGTGGCCCACCCCTTCAGACTTTGTGAGTGTGTTGCTGAGAAACACCAAGGGTTACGCACATGGAGTTTTAAAAAATTGGAGTAAAAGGGGCATTTCTTCATGTTAACCTCCAGCTTCCTGTTCCTGAGTCCTGTCCTCCCTGGCAGCCTCAGCCCCAGCACCCAACCACACTCTGAGAGGTGTCATGAGTTTGATGTTTTTTTGGGGCAAGTGTTTTCTGCATCTCATCCTTCTCAGAGCGCTTTTAGGTTAAAACCTGATGTTCCTCTCCAGTCCCTGCAGTCCCAGTAGCTTTAAGGACATTGTCAGGTGCTTTGCCACAGTGTTGCTCCAGTGGATGCTGGGGATCTGGGCAGGACGCCCCCCTCCCCATGCCTGAGCCCAGAGGGCTGAAACAACAACCTTGTCATGGGTGTCAGGTGACCTTACTCCCATCAACTCAAATGCCACAGGAGGAACTTAGATTCCCTGTCACCTGATCCATGGCTGCTGGAATGTCCTCCCCTGTTCTATATAAGGGTGGGGCCAAGGAGTCATCTCTGAGGGTGCTGCCTGAGCAAGGCAGGAGCCAGGACGCAGTGCTGAGGTCCCTACGGTGAGGCCACAGGGCGCACAGTCCTTGGCAGGTCATCCTGGGGGAGAAACTGTCACCGAGCAGCCCCCATTATGGCTGGGGTGGGGTAGGGAAGGGTGGAATTGGTGAATGCCATGCTGAGCAAGGAAGCTCCATGCCTCACCTTCCCCAGGGATGCAAGCAAGGAAACAGGGCAGGATGTGGTTTTGGGGTTGTCCAAAGCCAGTGAGAGCCACCATGGCACATCATCAGCTCCATCACCAAACCTGTGTGAAGCCCCATCCATCGCAGCGTCCTGGCTCCCCCACAAATCCCTCCTCTTCTTCCAGCCCCTCTGCCACCATGGTGGGTCTGAAGCCCCCCGAGGTGCCCCCAACCGCTGCTGTGAAGTTCGTCAGCGCAGGGATGGCTGGATGCATTGCTGACCTCTGCACCTTCCCTCTGGACACTGCCAAAGTTCGGCTTCAGGTATGACCTGCTGCACCCCCTATAATCCCATGGGCAGAGGGAACGCTGTTACAGTGGGACCCTCCATCCCAGAGCTGGTGGTGTTTGGAGGGGAATGGAAGGCACAGTGACATGGTTGGCACCCCACAGATCCAGGGCGAGGTGAAAATTCCCCGGGCCATCAGCTCCGTGGAGTACCGGGGTGTTTTGGGGACGCTGAGCACCATGGTGAGGACAGAGGGACCCCGCAGCCTGTACAGCGGGTTGGCAGCTGGGCTGCAGCGCCAGATGAGCTTCGCCTCCATCCGCATTGGTCTCTATGACTCTGTGAAGCAGCTCTACACCCCTAAGGGTGCCGAGAGTGAGTGTCCAGGTGGTCCAGACATCCCTGCACTCCCCCATCCCGATGCACAACCCTGTCCTGGAAGAGCACAGCCTATCCCAGGGTGAACAATCCACTCGGGGGGGCACAACCTCCCTGAGATGACCCTCAGTGAAGTACCACCAGCTGCTTGACCTGGGGTCCCTACTTGCTCCAGGGTCCCCCCACAGCCCAGGGTGCCCAGAGGGCTCTATGTCTCTGCCAGGCTGGGGGTCCCCTCAGGGGTGGGGGTCCATGCAGACCTGGGGGGTCTCTGCACAGTTGGGGGTCACCACAGTTCCAAGGATACCCAGAGGGCTGAGAGTCCCTGTAGGTCCAGGGTCCCCACACAGCCCAGGGTCTCCACTTGCACCAGGGTCCCCACAGGGTTGGGGGTCCCTACAGGGCTGAGGGTCCCCACAGGGCTGGGGGTTCTCACAGGGCCAGGGTCCCAGCACTTGCCCTCTCCAGACACAGGCCTGGCTGCACGGCTACTGGCAGGCTGCACCACGGGTGCCGTGGCCGTGGCCTGTGCCCAGCCCACCGACGTGGTCAAGGTCCGGTTCCAGGCCAGTGGGGCACTGATGGATGGGGCCCGCCGGTACAGTGGCACTGTGGATGCCTATCGCACCATTGCCAGGGAGGAGGGGGTCCGTGGGCTCTGGAGAGGTATGGGGGAAAGGAATGAGAGGGGAAGGGAAGGGGAAGAGAAATGGAAATGGGCGTGAGGAAGAGGACTGGGATGGGAGGGGAGGGAAGGGGATGGGATGGGATGGGATGGGATGGGATGGGATGGGATGGGACAGGAGGGGACGGGAGGGGAGGGGGGGGAGGGGATAGAATGGGAAAATGAATGGAAATGGGTAGGAGGAAGGGGACTGGGATGGGATGCGACAAAGTGGGAAGAGAAATGGAATGAGGGTGAGAAAGGGGACAGGGAAGGGGACAGCAAGGCTGGGACACCTGCCCAGGGTGTTCCAGGTGGGGGCTGTGACCCCCATTCCCAATGCTCCCCTCTCCTGTCCAGGGACATTGCCCAACATTGCCCGCAACGCCATCATCAACTGTGGGGAGCTTGTCACCTATGACCTCCTCAAGGATGCGCTGCTGCAGACACGGCTCATGGCAGGTGAGGATGGCATGGGGGGGACACAGCCAAGGCCTTCACTGTTCCCACAACATCCAGCCCCAGCTCTTCCCTGCCTTTAGACAATGTTCCATGCCACTTTGTGGCTGCCTTCGGTGCTGGGTTCTGTGCCACGGTGGTGGCATCACCAGTGGACGTAGTGAAGACGCGGTACATGAATGCTGACCCCAGGCAGTACCGGAATGCCCTGAGCTGCTTCCTTGCCCTCCTCATGCAGGACGGCCTTGCCGGCCTCTACAAGGGGTGAGTTGGAGACACCCCACTAAACACCCACAAACTCACCCTGATGACCCAGCTGACACGTGGCACTAGATCTCAGATATCCAAACCCACGTATGGGGCTTTGGGGATGGAGATGTCCCTGGTACACTCTCACCAGTGTTGCTTTTCCTGGCACAGCTTCACCCCATCCTTCCTGCGGCTGGGCTCCTGGAACGTGGTCATGTTCGTGTCCTATGAGCAGCTGCAGCGTGCAGCAGTGCTGGTACAGCCAGCCTTGGCCTGATCCCAGTCCAGCCCTGGCCTGACTCTACTCCACCCCCTCTCGCCATCCCGGTGAGGCTCAGCATCAATTATATTAATTGTGGAAATGCCAGGGAGCAGCAATGCTGCTTCTGGAGAGACAGAAGAAGAAGCGACACTGTTTGAGATGACATGAGAGAGCAGAGGTTTCCAGAGAGGAGTTTTCAGGAAGGAGGAAAAGAAATGTTTCTAGGTTTTCCAGCCAAGAAGAGCACTGCTTCTCAGGAGCAGTGGTGTGGGCAGGAAGGACCAAGCCAGGGGATGGCGGGATGTGGCAATTCCTGTTATTCCCTATTGGTGCTTCTAATAAACCACCCCTATGGGGTCTGATCACAGCAGGGCTGAGAGTTCCTTCACCTTTTGGCCGGGGATAGGGTCATTCCCCCAACTCTGCACATGACACCAATCAAGCTGATTTTTTCTCTCTGGTTGTGGGAGCTCTGTCAGGTTCTGCTTTGCCTGAGGACCTGCGAGCTTCCTAGTGCCTTACCCGTGCCAGCTTTCTCTCAGTCCCACTCCCCTGCCCCGGGACCATAGCCACCAGCTGCTGCCTGCCACAGCCACCACCTCCCGCTTGTTCAGCGCACCCGCTGGAGCATCCCCGTTCCCTGCCAGGCTGCACCTCCCTCTGGTCCCTGCACAGCCCAAAGCGAGGTACCCACGCCACGCACCGCATACCGGAGTTCCTGCTGCTGCCGCTGCCGCTGCCGCCGCCGCCAACTCGCAATTCACCGCAGCCGCCCGCAGCTCTGACTTGCCCTTTTCCTGCTGCCTGCCCCTGCTGCTGTTGCTTTCCACACGGCAGCCGCAGAGCCGCCAGGGCCATGTGACTGCGCCAGGACTGCCTGCTGCCTCAATGGCACAGAACTAAAAGAGTCATTTCTAGGTGACGTTTCTTTTCTCTGTTATTGTTTGGGTGTTGTTTTTGTTTTGTTTTGCCCTTTGTTTTCGAATAAAAATTATTTTTTTTTTTCTACACCTTCGTGGTAAGTATCACAGTTTTTTCAAACTAACAAGAAGTCCAGGAGGGAGAGGTTTTCTATTTCATCTGAGGTCCCACCTCCCTGGCAACATTATCTTTAACCCAAGACGCCAGCTCCACCTTTTGCCCTGCTGAGGCAGCAGCTCCCTGACCCACTTCAACCACAGTAAAGCATCAAATGGTCCCTTTTTGGGATGGTGAAAATATCCATCCTGTGCAGGAGTGGACATAGAATTCCCTTTCCCTGCTTATCAAGCATAAGACAACTGGTACTTGCTTTCTTCACATGGGTAACTGGAAGGAACAAGATTTCCTCTGCCATGACTCCATCTGTAGTATCCCCATTTTTCACAGATCTTCAGTTCTATTTCAAGGGCTCCCATCAAGAAACTGAAGCAAAACCCAGCCTGGAATACTTGGTCAGCTTTCCTTTCTTAGCTTCAATTATTTGCACAAATCCAGAGGAGTTCCTTGGCCTGAATAACTGCCCAATGGAGTATGTGGAGCCCAGTATCAGCCAGGCTGGAGTGTCTCACTGAGGTCTCCAGGGCTCACAGAGTCCAGCTGAGCTCTGGAGAGAGGAAATGGAGAGCTGGGAGATGCCTGAGAAAGCAGAATTGCTGATTTTTATTTTCCAGCCATGGAAACTGGGTGGGGTTTGAGATGCAGAAACAGAAGCAGAACATGTGGGTCACTCCCCTTTGGTTGCCCTGTTCCTGCCATACTAGGGGAGCCATCCTGAGAGAGGGATGGGGAAAATCACCCTGGCTTGGAAATAAGCAACTGTTGCCTCCAGGTGAGCGGCCAGAAGGGAGCAAGGGCTGCACAGGGGTCACTGGAATTGGAATGGATCCACAGGGAGATGTGTCCCTTGGCACTGATGCCTGGGTCAAGTTTGTCTCGGGGCTTGGGGCTCTCTAGGATCATGTTCCATGGAATAAAGTTCATGCAGCATTCCCAGCTGTGATGACAACATTGTATGGAACAGACCAAGCCCCGTTTCCCAAGAAGCAGTGGGACCACTGCCCCTGTGCACACAGGCAGTCATGGGGTGGTGCAGCACGGAGAGAAGCCACTCCTATGGCTACAGCTGAGGTTCACTGGGAAGAACTGAGCAGTCCTAATGGAAACTGATGGAAAAAACAAGTTTTTCTCAGTTTTGGACTTGGCATTTCCGACCCCTTGACCCCACCTGATCTGTGTGTTTTGACTTAGGAGCCAGTAACAGGAGAGAGAAATGGGAACGGGAATGGGGACAGTGCCCAGTGTGGAATCTGTCCCCCTGCTTGGCCCTTCGTGCTCGAGGAAGGATGGAGCATCTAGAAGGCAATTCCTTACCTCAAGAGGGGCGAGTTTATTCGAGTTTAACAGAGTTTAACAAGCAAAACCGCTTATTTACTGACCCACCTGGAAAGATTTGAGTCTCAGGAGGCACCTGGGAGTCTCCTTCTGTGTCCTGGACAGGGCCGTGGCTATTAAAGGGGTGGCTGGGAACAGGGGCAGTGGCTGGGAACAGGGGCAGTGACTGAGAGCAAGGACACCTTGGAGATTTTCTTCTGGTAACAGTCACTAATTTCCTAATGGGAGTTCTGGAAATAAAACTGAATATGTGTGAAAAATGAGGATGCTACAGATGGAGTGAATAGAGTCCATAGTGAATATTGTCTGGTCACCAAGTCACCGTAATCTGATTTAAACTGTCTTTAAATGTGATGCCAGAAATGATGCCTGGCTAATAAAAAAACCACTCAGAGACTTTGTATCTTTGAGTAGCAGGTATTTGTTTTATCGCACCGGGAGTGAATGGGATCGCTCCGCCTAATTTACTCACTCCTCAGAACAAAAACTTAAAACAGGAAAGAGTGAATAGACAGCCTCTTTTCCTCACGTCATTTCACACTTTTTAATTACATCAGTCCCTCTGTTGGAGTATGCGCACTGGGAATGTGAAGGCTTGGGGCACTCCAGAAGGTTCCTTGAGCCTCAAGGCGAGTGCAGCACTGGAAGACTCCAATTTAAGAATAAGCAGAAGATGAAGCAGCTCTCATGAAACTCAACTTTCTAAACCATTATTCAAGGTAAAATAAGATGGAAATGACTGTGGCAGAAAAGCACCTGTGGAGCAAAGCAGAATTAAAACACCTCTAAGCAGAGAAACAAGGGAAAATGTCTGCTGGTCCCTGGTGTCCTGGTCTTTTCAGACAGGTTTGGTATTGAACTGAAAGGCAGTTTTCTTGCCTCTGGTGAGTGGTACCTGCATCCCACTGGAAGAAGAAAAGGTGGAGAAACCAGCCAGTGGGAAAACAGTTGTTGACATCTGGCCTTGGATTCCATTTCCTCTGGGTGCATCTGTGCTGCCTCAAATACAAAGGAAGTAAATCTTGGAGTAGCCGTTTTTTCACCTATTGTGCTTGAAAGAGACACTGATTGCAGAATTCCAGGGATGCTCCACTTGGCGTAGCAGCTGGAGTGAGAAGGCAAAGCTGTTTGCTGTCTGTTTGTTCCCCACTTTCCCCTCAGTTCCTTGGGACTCCAGGTAATCACATATCACCTTTGCTTTTCCAAGGGCTTTGCTGAAGGTCCTCTAAAAGTGAAATTGAGCTTTTTTGTAGTTAATATTTATATGGAGGAGAATCTGTTTCAGGAGGGAGAAAATTTGTGTGGCCAAATTTCACAATTTCACAACTGGAGTTGCAACTGGAAGAAGAGGGGCAGGCACTGATCTGTTCTCTGTGGTGATGAGTCACAGAACCCGAGGGAATGGCCTGAAGTTGTGCTGGGGGAGGTTTAGATTGAATATTAAGAAATGGTTTTTCACCCAGGGGATGATTGGGCACTGAACATACTCCCTGGGGAAGCGGTCATAGCATCAAGCCTGACAGAACTCAAGAAGCATTTGGTCAATGCTCTCAGGCACGTGACATGACTCTTGGAAATGGTCCTGTGCAGAGCCAAGAGTCGGACGTAATGATCCTTCTGGGTCCCTCCCAATGCAGCATATTCTGGATTCTTGCAGCCAAACTACATAGACTGGTTTGGTTTGGCAGGGACCTTAAAGTTATCTTGTTTCACCCCTCTGCTGTGGACAAGGACACTTTCCACTAGACCAGGTTGCTCCAGCCTGGCCTTGAACGCTTCCAGGGATGGGACAGGTAAGCTGTGTTCTGGGTATAAGGAATTTAGGATGGCTAAAAAGGTGGTTCATGGTCTCTGGTTACTGAAACTGCTCATGGATGCCAGTTTCCATGGGACTGTATCTCAACAGTGTGATTCCCCTGGTGATGTTGCCCAAAATAGCAGAAAAAAACTTTGAGACAATATTAGTATAGGTAAAGTAGAGAGCAGTTCTTTAATGAAAAGTTCTTTAATGAAAGCTTTCAGGTGCACAAAGTATATAGGCGCACACACAGTATAGGGTTCTCACAAATTAGTAACACTAAATTATCATATCTAGTGGGTTTATCTAACCCAATAACCTTTTGCCCCTGGTACCACCCTCAGAACTGCCCCACTGGAGTGCCTCCAAGGATTCTGGCTCTTCTGTCTTGTTTTGACATGATGTCCTTGCTGCTACCCTGTCCGTTGAAAAGACAAAGAGAAATTCATGAGTGTGGCACAAACCATGAGAAACTGTTAGAAACTGTTAACTCCTACCTCAAGTGTGAGAAACTGTACAGCTATACAAAAATCTATAAATATGTAAAATATTAAAATCTACAAATATATAAAAATCCTAAGGCATCAGTGTGATGATGCCAGACATGACACTTGGGGAGCTGCAAATCTCAAAAACTCCCCAAAATTGGATGCAACAGATGGAATGTTGTTACAGCTCCAAAACCTTTCATGGCCTTATTTTTTGTTTGTCCCTTGCCAACACAGTAGTTTGGGGGTTGCAAGCCAGAACAAGGGGGCTGTTGAAGCCCAGCTCTCTCACTACCTGCTCTGGAGACAGCTAACTGTCTGAAGCCTAAACAAAGGGATAGCTGATAGCTTTTCACTCCAACGTGATGGCTGGGGAAAGGATTGGGAGAGGATTGCTCTGGCTTGGGAGGTCGTGAGAGGGAAGTTTCCCCTGCTCGTTTTTTGCCAGTGCACTACACCTTTGTTCTCCATCTGCTTGGGCGCCCAGCTGCTGCTTGCTGAGCTGGGGGCAGCACTGGTGCCAGAGATGTTTCTAACCCCACCCAAACGCTTTTAGACAAAAGACAGTGAGGGGAAGGTTTCAGCACATCCCTGCGGCCACCCTTCCCACTCGGGCTCTGGAATCCTCACCTCTGGCTGTGTTTGCCTCGCCCCCCGGTTTGACAGCGCCCCCTGCTGTTCGTAACTACAACTGCAGCAAAGGGGCAAAACCAGGACTTCCCTTGGCGTGAAAGTTTGGGTTACGGTGTTGCTGTTTGGAACAACCCCAGAAATGGTTAACCGGACCAGCAGAAACTGTTCAGCACCTGCTTTGCTTGTCAGAGAACATGGAGATGCGTTCTGTTCAAACCACCGGACCTGATCTTAGAAAACTGCATACAAACAACCTAGTGCTGTTAATCATGACAATGTAGACATTTGAATAGACCAAAATGGCCTAAGCCAGTAGTTTCTGTAAGCTTCAGTGACTAGGTCATGAACAAAGAAGGCTGAAGAGGTCAAGGTGAAGAAGAGGAGTTAAAGACCCCTAGAGTGAGGCCGAAGACTGGAAACAACCACCTAAGCCTGATGCCAAAAGAAGATTCCGGAAGGCTCTGCCCAAACTCCACCTAGTCTCCACCTAGTCATTAATGTGCATGATCAGATATTGTAAGCTTATTACTATGCAAAATTGTATGTTGTAATCATGTAGTGAAATGTATAAAATGGCTCATTTTGCACTGTTGATTCAAAGCTAGATTGCCCAGCATGAGCTGGCTGGCTTTCCAGCGCTGCTCCAATGAATACCTTTGCTGCTAAAAGAACAAACTCTCTTAGCAGTTCCTTTCATTACGAGGTTTTTTGGCGTCAGGAGCTCCCTGAGTGTACTTTGGGGGTTGCATTTTGGGAGCTGCAACAGACCCCTGATGCCCCCAGCGCTGGCCCTGGTGATGGTGTGGGACAGCTCCATGACGGGGGGATCTGGCTGCACCCATAATGTTAATCTGTTTCAGGAGCCTCCCTCCAAAATTTGGATTGCACCTGCAAATAAAGTATGTGAGGGGGTTGCTCCCACACTGGAAGTGCTGGGACAAAAAGCTGGTCCTTACATCCCCTGGGCAGCATCTCGTCTCCACCACCAATACAAGTGGCTAAGTGTTTTCCTTGTGTACTGCCATAATTTTTCATTGTCCTTTTATTCTAGGACCTTATTTTTGGGAGCAGTGGCTTGACGATTCAAATTCGGAGGGTGTCAGAGTCTGGTCAGAGATGGAGCTGCAACGTGATTCTTTAAAATGGTTACTCGAAGCCCAGACTAAGGTACACAATACCACGTGTTTGGGTTCAAACAGGCAATTCGCCTTATTTTAACAATAAACACAAGAAAAGGGAAAAGTGGGGAGAGAGAGAGAGAGGTAGGAAAAAGTGAAAGGCTATGTAAAAAAGTATAGAAGAGGTTATCACCACCAGTGAGAAGCTGCTTGCAGGCTGAAGACGCAAGGCAGGACGTTTCCTCAGTGGTAGCTGGTGAAGGGGTCACAGGAGAAGACAGAGGCCAAAAAGGGCATTGCCTCAAATACCCTCGGTCCCCGGGCAAAGCTTTTCCTGGCATGGATTGGTGGGTCTACCAGTATTTGCTGTATTTGGTGAGCCGGGTTTTCCTACCAAGGCAGGAAGGGGTTTGTGTGCTTTTTTGCTGTCAGTCACGCAGCAGGAAGGCTCTCCAGATGCCTACAAGTGGCTCAGCTTGCATCAAAAATGTCCCCTGGGTCGGTGCAGGTGGTTTTTGCGGAATTGCATGGGTAAAGAGGAGAAGAGGGAGGAGGGGATAGCTGAGTTTTTGGCGGCTGGGACTTGGGGTGGGTTTAACCTGTTTTTCATGCCTTTTTGGGGGTTGGGGGTCTCAGGCAGGTAGGTGGATCGGGCCAGGCTGTGAGCTCCCTAGTACTGGCCAACGGGAACAGAAGCAGGACCCCCCTGCCGGGATAGGGTATAAAAAGCTCTGTTTCATGCTGGCCTGTGTCTGTCTCCTAGGCCAGAGTGACACACCAATTCAGCTGAATTTGCTAAATAAAAAGTTCGGTTTTGCTTCGAAGACTTTGCCCCCTTCTAAATTTTATTGGTGTGAGCATTTCCCACAAGATGGAAACTTTTTGCCTTATAGACTCTTTGAGATTGAGCGAATGTCATGGTGCCTATAGCTGAAAGGGAGAGTGCAGGGCACCAGGTGTTTGCTGTAGTGCACAGGCGCTGCAAGGGGAAGGTTGAAGGTGTGTGCCACAATTCCAAGTGGTGTGAATTCAATGTGGAGCCAGTAAGATCTGAGCACCTAAAGGTGCCAGGAGAGAAAGCTGTTCCTTGTCTTTACCTTCCCTGGGTAGCCTCTCATCTGCACCACCAACACTGGAAGTGGGGAAGGTTCTTTCCTTCACAAGGAAAAGCACTGTCATCCACTTTCAGAAGGCCAACTTTGAAATTTGAATCCATGCTCCAAAGTTTAATCCGTCCAGAGATTGCTCTTGTTGGAAAAAATAAACAGTGATTACTGCATTTTAGTGTCTTAGGTCCTGCTAAATACTCAATGAAGTTTAGTGGAAGTAATTTTAAAAGAAATAGTTAAGATCACTTTCAAAGGGATGAATTGTTGGAAATGATACAACTTTCTTAAAATTTTAATTAATGGTAGCAGGTGATCTTTATGTGGTACGTGGTGATCTTTAAATCACCAAAGCTTTGAGCTTTTCTGGATTGAAGCTATTGAAGCTCTGATATGGTTCAATAAATAAAGCTTGAGGGAGTTGAGGACTGAACATCTGGGATCTTAAATTTATGGTCCTTCAAAGACACGTTGGAGTAACCAGAAGATAGAGATGGGAACAAAAAAGACATTACAGCCTGAAAGTTGGAGATGATTGATAAGAGGACTGAAGAAGGAGGACCAAAATTAGCCAATACAGAATACTAATTAAGAGACTCGTGTAACTTAGTGCCAATGAGTGTTTTTTGCTAAAATGTATAAATACCTTAAGTCTTGAAAGGGACATAGGTAGCTGGAATGATTCATTACCTATTCTTGGCCAGAATAAAGTAATGCCTGGCTCAGTGACACTTAAAATGTGGTTTTGTGGAGTTTCGTTTCTTCCCGACGATCCTCAGTGTCCGTGGGATTGCTGGACTTCGATGATCCCTGTGGGTGGGGGATCGCTGCTCCAAAGACATGTACACCTGGCTGTGCTCACAGCCTTGTTTGTATACAGTCAAAACATGCATATTCATTATTTCTTTGTACATCTGCGTTATTTTCTTAGAGAAGGCAGGCTTACTTTAGACAGTTCCGGCACGTAATTCCCATTTTCTCCCACCTGAGTTTGTGTGTTGGTTTCCATGTTTCCTGGGCCGGGGGGTCTTTGGGGCTCTTGGGGATGAAGATCGTGGGTCTTCCTCGCTGTGTCCTTTTCAACTTGGCTCAAAAAGTAACTTAAACTAGTTTTGTTGGAAACGTGAACTGGTCTAATTAGCAAACTTCTACAATTATCTTATTTTCTTGACATGTTTCCTGATTTATCTTAGTTTCATATGGTGTCCATTCTATTTCCGAAGCCTCAAGGCCGGGTACTGACAGCAACCATAACATATTCCCTGTTTGTATATTCGCAGCTATTCACGGCCTCAACCACGCAGGCTGCCTTTGGGACTTCAGCGAAAGCCCCTACAATTATGTGGATTGCCCCTCTCGGTGTCAGTGCCTCATTGATACCTCACACCACGAGCACGCCCTCCCGGCCCCGCACAGCGGGCTGTTCCGCAGCGCGGCCCGCGGGTCCCGCCCCGCGCACTGACCCCGCACGGGGCCCGCCGTGGGTGTGTTTGACACAGGCCCCGCTCCTTCCCGGCCACCAGCGCCTCCCTCCCTCCGTCCGTCCCTCCCTCCCTCCGTCCGTCCGTCCGTCCGTCCCTCCCTCCCTCGGCCTTCCGGGGCGGGCGGCGCAGTGCGGAAGGGCCCCGGCCCGCAGGGAGCGGCTCCCGCCCGCCGGCTCCGCCGCACCGAGCGCGGCCCGCGGTGAGCGGGGGGGAACGGGGGGGAACGGGGGG
>JAWWTY010000001.1:99802-152636 GCA_035222235.1 Margarornis squamiger | reverse complement strand
CGCCGCCCTACCACCACCACCACCACTACCACCCGCCCCAGCACCTCCCGCACCCGCACCAGTACCACCCGCACGTGCCCCACGCCCACGGCCAGCACAGCCCCTACCGGCCGCCCCCCCCCGCCCCGCACCCCCCCCCCCCCCCCCCCACACCCCGCACCGCCCCGCACAGCCCGCCCCGCACCGCCCGGGTCCCGTTTGGGTCGGAAAGGACGTGTTAAGACCACGGCGTCGAAGTTAAATGTGTGGTTGTTGCAACACGTCCTTTACCCACGAAGCATTTCCCCAGGCACACCTGGTCCACAGGATCCCCCCGGCGGGAAGGAACCCACAGGAATCACAGGAATCGGGTCCGGCTCCCGGCACTGCACGGACACCCCGAGAACCCGCCGCGCCCTTGGGAGCGCTGCCGAAAGCGCCCCGGAGCCCTGGCAGCCCCGGGGCCGTGACCACTGCCCTGCCGACCACTGCTCCGGCCCGCTGGGCGAGCACCCTCCGGGCGAGGAACCTTTTCCTAATACCCAGCGGCCCCGTCCCTGTCCCCGACACGGCCCCAGCCATCCCCTCGGATCCCCTCACCAGTCACGGAAAGCGGGGACTGCAGTGCCCCCCCCGCTGCCCTTCCTGCGACGAGCTCTAAGCTCAGTCCCTTTCCCAGCCAAACACCGCAAGTGACCTCAGATGCTCCTCGTGTGGCCCCTGGAGACCCGAGCTCTTTGCCTCCAGATCAGCTCAGGGGTATCTTTCAGCTCAGCCGCGGTCAGGAACTCCCAGGAGCAGTGTGCTGTTGCAAGGGGCTGAGGAAGAAGGGTTTGTGACCCAGCTGCCACTTAGCCATCCCATTCTTGGGTTACTTGACATCCATCTCAGTTGCAAATGTGATGAGGAATAACGTAATGGTCCGTCAGGACGCAAGGATTGCATTTTAAGGGCTGCTGTTGCATTTCTGCCAGACATGAATGCTCATTGCCACTGGATGTTTTCAGTCCCAAAGCAGTCCTTGAGCTGTGGGACCACAGAGTGATTGACACAGGCATGAGTTATGCAATTCTCTTTCTGAGGGTGCTGAAGCACAATGAAGCAAAGTATTAGGTTGGAGCTCTGAGCTAGCTTAAAATGCACTTCTGGCATGGCTAACAGAACAAACTCCTCGGAGTATTTCTGGTCGTATGAGTATTACTGGGATTACATAGATCCAATTCCAGTAGATGGAAGCAAGCTGAAGGTTAATAAATGTAAGTATTGTAGAGTAAGAGGTGCTAATCGAGTACAGGAAAAATGCTGCATAGCTTGTCTCACTGACTTGGGTTTGTTTCCTTGCAATCGAGGCCGTGCTGGGGCATGGTTTGTATGGATGGGTGTCTGCCCTCAGACTTAACACGAAAACTCTGCACTTCTGCTGTTTGAAACCCTAAGCCTGCTGATACTAACTCTTGTTTGGAAGGACAGATTTGTTTGAAGTTGTTTGCTCAGGGGGTAATCTGATGATCTGCAAATCTGTAGTTTGGGATGTTAGTTACCTGTACCCCACTGTTAGCAAAGCTGACTGAATGAGCAGAGATTTTCACAAAACTGTTGTGTTGTTGTCTTGGGACCTCAGGCTTACATCGCAACTGACAACCATCCAGAGCCTCAGTGAAAGAAATGTATGTTTCCGCTAGCCAGGAACAAAAACTGTCCTTTTACCTTTCCTCCTTTGATTTAGTGCTGCTGAATGAATAATACACATTATTGGAATAATGTACAACAAATAATAATATACATTATCGTGAAAATGCTATCCCGCTGTGGAAGCTGATTCTGCTGGGTTTTGCAGCGTATTTTCAAAGGATACAATATGAAATAGCATTCATCCGATTTGCCTTGCAATAGCTCACACTTGATTTTACACAATGAAATAACAACGTCGTTTTATGGTTACTTAAAGTGGCAAGTAATTTTGTTTTTTCTAGTGTAACTCCATTGGTTTGGTTTTGCTGAGATAAAATGACAGGCTATCTTCTGAGGGATTAACAGAGTGTAGTGGATGGATTGACAGAGATCAAGAACGGGAGGCATGTTCAAGTCACTTTGGCTCCAGGCAGTCCTTTCTCTCAGTTTCTGCCAAGGCTCTGCCTGTGATTGTGTCCTCCACTGGGTGACCAGGGCTTTACTCGTTGCTTTTTAGCTACTGAAGACAGCTACAACTGTTCAGATGTGGTTTCAGGGACTAACATTGCATTCCCCGGGGTTATTACAGTGATCTGGTCTGTAAGGAAAATGTAATGGTCTTTCAGAATATTTTCATGTCTCTGCAATGAATAGTGCAAGACACTGCCTTTCTGATAGTGAAGACTGAACTGGCCAGTGTTAGGAGCTGCTTGTCCTTCGCTTGCTTGGAGAGCAAGAATAGGGAAAGGGAGCAGAAACTTACTTGGCACTGCCTCTAGAAAACCTTTTCTGGACGTTTGGATGAGCTGAGGGTTTATTAACTCCAAACTTAGAGCACCACACCTTACAGAAGGTGTTGTAAATATCCACATCCTTCCATATGGAACATCTTGCTCTGTAATGCTGTCGAGCAGCATTTGATTCTGCTGGGACCAGGCAAGTTATGAGTAACTTCTCTAATTCTCTTAGAGCAGACAATTACCCCCAAATTCCACACAGAAAACCCCAGACTGCACCAAAAATTAGGAATCTAATCTTTCCACTATTTTTTTGTCTCCTTAATAACATCTTTCTACCATTTGGGTTGCCTGGTCCATAAAAGTGTAACAGAGCTTCCCTCCCTAGGTATTTCTCTCTATGCAGCTGCCTGTTTTCTTGACATTTATAGAAAGTGTACTTCTGAGACAAGATGCTCACCCTCTGTTAAATTTAATTTAAATTTGTTGATAGTTCTGTGGAGGAAATTACCCCATGTATTTATGAGTGATCTTATCAGCCTTATTTCCATTAAAAGCAGAGTGAACAAAGCTCTTACTGATTTTTTTTCCCCCACTTATTCTCTCATTCTAAAGAAGCTGAGAATCTGCCACCTTTCAGGTATTTTTATATTCTAAGGAGATGGAAACTGACATTTTTCCATGTCAGCAGTCCAGGAGCAGTGGAGACTCTCGTACTTGGTACTATTATTCTTCCTTCTCCAAATACCACTGCGAGAACAGTGGGTTACAAGTTAAAAAGAAAACACCAAGGGAAACAATTCCACAGCTGGTTACTTTTTAACTGGTTTAGAGTAAAAGCGACAGTCAAGCAATGAATATAATTTGTAGGTTTTTCTGTGTTTGCATAATATTTACCTTCTTATACCTCCAAAACCCACTGGGATTATTGTCTTCATGCTCTTGGGCTGTGTAGGTGGATGAAGTTCAGCAAGTCCTTGCCCTTTGTGCTGAGGATGAAATGTGGTCATTTCTGCTCAGACAGCCACCAGCATCCCAAGTGTGTAAAAATGCAGGATACCTCCAGGATCACAGTAACCCGATAAATATTGGTGTTCAAGAGGGTTTCTGCTGAGTGACTGCAGCGACCTGAGGGTTTGTTCAGGGGCATTGCTGGGCATGCCTAAGTGAACAGTGCCTTTGCCATAGCCCCTGGGATGGGACTGTAGCTCCCTAATTCAATTTTGCCTGCCGGTTGTTTTTATTTAATGTAAAACAGACACTTGAATCTCTGCACTTCCTTTCCTCCATTATGTGGCTGGTCCTTGAAGCTTTGGGAGACTGTGCTTGTCCCAAAAAAAAGCATGTAAATCCAGCTGTAAAATCATGGTCTTGTTTTCTACAAATAATGTGCAGCTCTCTCCTTTTTGTATAAAATAATTAAAGAGCTTAATTGGCCCATGAGTTAATAGGCTACTTAAAAACACATGCACACACACTCAAAAAAGCTGATGGTAAAATTTAACAATAGGAAAGCTTTGTATAAGTTGTTAAAATATACTATTTGTTTAAAAAAAATTCCTAATTGCAGAACTTAGAACCAGGAAGTTCAAACTCCCCCTGTGACTGAGAGCAAATTTTAACTTCAGTGAGTTCCATGAAACATATTAAAACTGCTTTTAAAAGACGAAGCAAAAAGAGTTCTGATACAGAATTCTCTAAATCCAAACTCTTTATTTCTGTCCTAGTGGCTTTGAACACTTCAAAACTTTAGGCTTTTCAAAATATCCCTGAGCCATGACCTTGCTTCTTTAATTAATTTTTTTCTTTTTTACCAGGAATCCCTAATTCTCCCTTGAGGAACTGTGCTTAGCCAGTGTCACCCTGTTGCTTTTTTCCATAATGTTTGTGAAGAGCATGTCAGAATATCGGCTTTCACATGCTAATTTAATATAATCTGAATGAAAGCTCATTAAAACTTCCTTTAACAGAGGAAGAATAAAATAAGCTGCCCCTCCTCACTGGTATTTCTCAGTAGCCCAGCCAAAACTCAGCTTTGTGATACGGGTACAGCTAGGCCAGCCCTAATCTAAGGTTTAAAAGCAGCTGGGCTAATTCCCTTAATTTCTTTGTGCCTCTGATGACAATACGTTGTGAACTTCTTCACAGAGAAACACCCAATCAAACATACTGGACCTGTATCAAAGAACACAATGTTTTCTGTCCTTTCCCAGGAAAGATCTATTTCATCTTGGCCAATATTTGTCTCTGGAGTCAGTGACCCTTCTTTTTCACCTCAGTCAAAGTGAGTCACCAGCTGTGACTTCAGGACAGAGCACCTAACCTTCCCAAAGCTTTAACCTGGACATTGGCCACCACCACCCTCATCCCAGGAAGGAGCATTTTTGAAACAGTGACCAAAAGTGCTGCTGGGACGGGAGTGGATTTATCCCATCTCCCATGGCTCAGGCTGTACTTCACACAGCACCATAGCCTTCATTGAAGAGCAGCTTCCTTTGCACACCCAGCCACCTCATACTCCCATTTCCCAGTTTTGAACATGTACTTTGGCACTGAGAATCCTCTTACTTGCTCCCTAAAGAAACCATTTGGTCCTGGTAAAGTGGCCTTTAGCACTATTTTATGATGGTTACAGAAGCACTGCAGATGAACAGGGCAAGGGTCACCTCTTCCATTACACTAATGTGCTATGAGGATCACAGACACTTTTCAGCAAGCTTTCCTTGGTATTTCTCTTGATATAAAATGCTTTCAAGGCTGGAATTCCATCCTTGAGGGCATCATCTTAAAGATCCTGGGTTGCATTTTTTGCCTAAAATCAGGATCTGGGAGTAACAGCTCAGGCTTCAGCAGCATGCTGCATCCTGCACTATGTTAAAGGAACCATATTCAAATATCTGTGGAACTCTAGTCACCAGCATCCTCACTGGATGGTTTTTCCCAGCCCTGGCCTTGCCCTGTTACAATAAACTGTTAGGAGGCTCTCAAGACCTTTAACAAATTGGCACTCAGATTCCTCTCCCTAAAAGGAGAAATTAAATCAATCAATTGACACACCTTTATTAGAGACCATAAATGATACTGCTGTGTTTTATATTTGCTATGGTACCAATGACAGGATTTGTGTGTTGTGTCCACAGACTCCACTGTCAGTGACAGGGTTACTGTGTTGTGTCCACAGACTCCATTGTCATCACTTTTTGGGTCGGACTTGCTGCGTTTGTGATGTTTCTTTTCCTTATTTTACTGTGTATGTCCAGCTCTGGATCAACCCCAGTAAAGTAAGTACAACCAGACATTAAGTAAGTACAGATCAATGTGATAAAATAACCTGCATGAGACATTCACTGCCTTGAGTGATCCAGCAATTACATACAACATTTGTAATTGCACAGAGATGACACCCTTTATATAATTATTTGATTGAAGTATCTTTTGATCTATGACCATTCACTGTTTGCATAAATCACCTGAATAAAAAGAACCAATGAGGTTTGCAGGTGACATAACTCAGCTCAAATCCATTGGTTTCTCAAGGAACAACAACAATAAAAAGGCATCTTACCCAAATAAACCACAAAGCAGGAGGCAGGCTAACAACACAAGAAACACGAAAGTGAACATAAAATTGCAGGGTTGCAGAGGTATGTTCCCAATAATTTACTGTTCCTAAAAAACTGGCAGGAGAAGTCTGTATACGTGAAAATCTCAGAGTGTTTGGGAGACTTAAATAACGTATTGATTTTTAAGATTTTTTCACTTTTTCCTTGTGGTACTGAGTGAAATACGTGGCTTAAAAATATCCATATTTATCCTTGACATGTTCAGTTTTGGCCATCAAAAGAGCTGTTGTGAACAAGGCAAGTCTAGGAATGTTTTATGGAGTGCCCAGGAATCATTAATGAAAAGCAGTATTGGATAAGATTTGCTTAGACTTTTCATTTTTCTAGGCTTGAAACATAGTGTAAGAAAATAATTTTAGGACTGAAGAGACTATTCAACCACCACCATCCCCTGCCCCCCGCCCTGTCCCCAAACTTGCCCTTTATGATTGAGTTCCATTTAGTTTTTAAGCCCCACTTCAATTACTCTTCTCCCAATTCCAGCAACATAACCAAAGTAGGGTGTCTGGAAGAAGTCATTCCTGTAAACTTCCACCAGCCTCCCCCGTCATCCTCTCTGTTATGTCATCTACCCATTACCCTTGGCATGACAATCATCCAGTATCTGTATGGAAACCTCCTGTCTCTTTTCCTTGTGATAATTCTGCTACATTCACCCAACAAACACATACACACGTCACTGGTCAAGGCTGGAGAACTTTTACCTTCACCATTTCTGTTCTCATCCATCTCTCTGTCACTCCCAGGGACATGCAGGGCACTCACTGTGTTTTCTCCCAGTTTGCTCAGGGCCAGGTTTGAGGAGCCAGCTTTGGAGCTGGGCAGTTCCTATGAGTGCACCTCCTGCTTCAGGGGAATGTTGAGCAAGCCAGGGGGACACTCCACTAGCCCAGGTTGCTCCAAGCCCTGTCAAACCCAGCCTTGAACACTTCTAGGGATGGGACAGCCACAGCGTCTCTGGGCAATCTGTGCCAGGGCCTCACTACCCTTACAGGGAGGAATTTCATCCTAATATCCCATCTAACCCTGCCCTGTGCCAGTGGGAAGCCATTCCCCCTTGTCCAAAGTCCCTCTCCAGCTCTCTTGGAGCCCCTTTAGGCTCTGGAAGGGGTTTTAAGGTGTTCCTGGAGCCTTCTCTTCTTCAGGCTGAACACTCCCAGCTCTTCCAGCTGGTCTCCAGAACAGCGCTGTGTCAGCACTCAGAGCATCTCCATGACCTCTTCTGGGCTGTCTCCAGCAGCTCCATGTCTTTTTTGTGTTGTGGTTCCCACAGTTGGAGCTGGGGTCTCACCTGAGTGAAGCAAAAAGGGACAATCCTCTCCCTCAACCTGCTGGTCTCATCTCTTTTTTTATGCAGTGTTGATGCAACTTTGGCATCTTTTCCACTGCTATGCAACACCAAGGTCTCCTCTTTTGGCAAGGGCACACCACCCTCCACAGCAGGGTCTGCTGGTTTTAACCTGTATATCCATGCAGAAAACAACCCAGTGTCAAGGGGTCTTCCAAAAGGCCTATGTAACAACTGTATCTACTTATGCCACAGCTTAATCCTTAAAGTAGAGACACTGGCTGGTCCTGGACCTGACTCTGTGATCTGATTGCTTCACACACTTCTCTGCAATACCAAAGAATTCAGTGCTAAGTCTAATGGGTGAGTTTGAGACAGGAGAGGGGGGGAAGGTTGTGGAATCCATGTCCCAGTCCCCTTTGTCACCATTACATTGTCTCACAGAAATAAGACAAAAGGTCTGGGGCATATGGCCATTGATTTCAAACCCATTAGCATGCCAAGGCAGCTGATGATCACACTGCTGGGATCCAGAGCCAGTATTAACATTTGCTTCAATGGTGTTTCTTACCATCCAAAATGATGCAGAAAAGTGAGGGTTAGTGGCTAGAGATAGTTCCTGGCTAAGGCTGGAACGTCACACAGTGGGACAGGGCAGATTCCTTCCTGGACCTCTCCAAAGGAATGCTGGTCTCCCATGCATTTCATTGGAGGCTGTGCATTCCTGCCAGCTGTGCACAGCCCAAAACTTCGGGCTGTCACTTTCCTACCAGACAGCATGTTGGAAAAAAGCCCCAAATTGGGTGCCCAGAGAGTTAAAAGATCTGTGCCTTGTCCCCATTTCTTGCTTTCAGAGAGGTTCACTCCAGGGCCCCTGGGCACGAGCTCTGTTGGCTCCAGACAGAACTCCTGCAGTAAGAAACTTCATTCAGTGTTTAGATGTGGTGCCTCACCATTCTCACAGTAATCACAGATATGAGGCTGCCTTTATCCTTCAAATGATGTTTCCCTCAAAAAATGACATCAAACATTTCTCACTGTACTTGGCTTTCTCTAGACCTGCACTGTCTGGAATTAGCTCTTCTGCCCTTGAATTGCTTTCTCAGTTCTATATCTCAGCTGGGCTGAGGTCAGTCATAACACTGCCCTAGTGACCAGGTCACTGTGAGTATTGGGACTCTGGAACTCTTCCAGCCCCCTCCAACCTTCCTGCTGTTCCAGGGATGGCTAACAATTAACAGAGCCTGTCAGAATTCTCCTCAGACAGTCCCTGGATCTCTCAGATTTGAGTTCTGATCTCAGTTCTCCAGCTGATTTTAAAACATGGATGGTATTTAGCTACTTAATGGACTGAAAAGAAAATGTCCTGTACACACCTGCACCATAGCAAAGAAACCCCCAAACCTGTGCTGGGTCTGTTGCTGAGACTTTGAGGTTTTGTTTCTGCTTTTTCAATTACTATTAAGCAAAATCCCTGTTGGGTTAGTCTTGTCAAGCACAGATATTTTAAGCTTTCATTAGCAATTAATATAAATTCGAGGTTATAAAGTTTATATTTCACTTTCTCCCGAGTATGAATTATTTTCTTTTTTATCCCATTTGCTTTATCTTGCTTTTTAGATTTTGGGTGTTTGTCTAGCCACTGAAACACTGGCTTCTAGTTCAAGATGTCTTCTTCCTTCCTTCTCAAGCCAGGCTTTTCAAAACTTCCATTTACATTCTCCCTTTTGGGTTACATTTTTCTTCCCAATGTAAATTTTCCTCCCCACCTTTGAAGCCCTAAGGATACAGAAGTAGCTGAGATCTTGTCTTCACCCCTATTAAATAGAACTTACTGCTTCTAGGCCAGGACTCACCTGCTATTTACTTTCTAAGGGTGAAATTTGGGAAGTTGCTAGGAAGAGGGCTCAGGGAGGAGGAGGCAGGTGCACTCTGCTGTTCTCATATCACCCCCCCACCCCACCACTCACTTCTTTTTGTGGCAGAACCACATATCTTTGAATTATTGTTTGTACACTGGAAATTTCCTGCTACTTGAATCTTACCTGTTCCTTTCTAGATCTGTCCCATTTCCTTGCTAAGTTCCCTACCAGCTGTCAGAGTTGTGTCTTGTTTTTTCCCAACCTCAGTATCAGGTCTCCCAAATACCTTACATCCTTCTTGTTCTTGCCCCCAGTGACACCCATTCACAATCTCAGGAAGCTCTTCTCCCTCTT
Organism: Margarornis squamiger; assembly: GCA_035222235.1. Classification (NCBI taxonomy): domain Eukaryota; kingdom Metazoa; phylum Chordata; class Aves; order Passeriformes; family Furnariidae; genus Margarornis; species Margarornis squamiger. Next base: position 143,122 of record JAWWTY010000001.1, on the reverse strand, counting down.
CTCTTTCCAGAAGCAGCCATGAGAGTTCCCTTCACCCTCGGTACAGAGCAAGTCATACCAAAGTTTCTACTTCCCTCTTGAAAAAATGCAGCTAAAGAACTGAGCTTAAGGCCTGGACTGAAGATCCAGCCTTGAGGGAGAGAGAGGAATCACCTCATATCACCCTCAGCTCACACCTTTCCTGTTGGTCATACTCCATTTCCAGGCAAGGAGATGGTTCTCACAGTAGATAAAGAGGGATGGAGTCCAAGAGCTTCTTTCATGGTAGATTCAATGTCTTCTGTGTTAGATACAGCATCTTCTGTATTCTTTAAAACTTTGATAATGTACTTCTTGTTGAAACTGAGACCGTCTCTCTTCAAACATGTCCCTGATAGCTGTACTTTTTTCTGTCCACACGTTCCAGACAAGTGATTGTAGGAAGCCAGAGAGAAGAAAGCAGTTCCAATGGGGAGCAGCCTCACTGTGATGACCTCAGGAGCCCATACTCAGATGCGGTTGCTTCTTAAACACCTACCTCCCTTTTGGATGAAATGGGCATTCCTGGAAGGATCTGAGCCTCAGGTGAAACTGGAAGAGGTTAAGCAAATCGAGCAGTGCAATTCCCATGGCTGCAGAGAAAAGCTGGGTGCTGTGATTGCCTGTTAAATACCTGGATTCAGGAGAAGAAGGAAAATGTCTTTCAACAAAGGACAAATCTGAAAAACCCTGGATACATAAGAGGAGGTCCTAATGGCCATATTTGAGTAAAATGGCTCAGTACTTCCCCCAGGCATAGAATATGTCCCGTATTTACTCTTGAAAAAAAAATATTAAAATTTATTAAAATATTAAAAAATATTAAAATTTATTAAAACACTGTTTATCTAGAAGAGCCTCTAAAAAGCTAATGCCAGCACTAATTATCTCAAGGGAATGCCTTCCTGAATACAGCCATCAGCTTTACCTGCTACCTAGAAATACAGTTTTGCTACCAATTGCTTTTTGCTTCCAGTTTGAAATGGTTGACAGAAAAAAAAGTCAGTGTTGAGCAGTCTTGAAATGGTATCTGCCAGTTACCCAGGCATTAGAAAAAAGGAGTATTTCTTACATCAAGAGAATAGATTTTATATTGAAGGAAAACACTGGCAAAAGCACAAAAGCAACACTGTGTTTCTGCACGAGGCTGATGAATAGCCTGACAGAACTGCTGAGGGTCATGGCAGTGTTTTGGTGACATGGAGGGGATGGGTCCAACTCCGCTGAAGCAGAGTCAGAAGAGCCACCACTCACACTCCCTCTCCCTTTGTGCCACATCCATGTGCCCTCAGCTAGAACCTCTCTCCAGTTCTGCACGGTCTGCCTGCTCCAGTGTCCTCCTCCCTGGCTCAGGACAGACTTGTATCACCCTGGTTTTTAAGATCCTCTAGTCTACAAGGAGAGTTCTGGAAGATATGATTACTCCCATTCCTGACAACAGGTGTTCTTCCATGGGTTGCATTGGAACACGGCTCAGAGCACATAACCACTAAAAAGACCTTTTTAATTTTTTTCCTTTCAAATTACCTGGAAATACAGTATGAAGTATATAAACAGCAATAAATAGCAGGCAAAACACAAGCCTTGCTTATAGCACTCAACCTGGGGGCAGGGGAGTGGGGGAAGCAATGCATTTCCTCCTGTGACATTCCGTACTGCACCCACTTCAAGGTTTCCCAGTGCTTTGCTTTCCACAGGGAACACTTTATTTTCCCTTCCCCCAGAGCCCTCCCTTAGAATCAGAGAATCATGGAATTGTTTAGCTTGGAAAAACCCTCTAAGGTCAAATCCAACTGTTCCACAGCACTGCCAAGGCCACCACTAACCCATGTCCCCAGGTGCCACATCCACACTGTGCAATCCCTCCTGTCCTTGGGTTGGTGGAATGCTCTTATTTCTTTAATTCTCTGAACAGATTATATATAAACCACTGTTGGATGTGCTCAGGCCCTCAAGACAGCTGAAAAACCACTTCCCTTTCTGTCATGGGTATTTTCTTTAAGAGTTAGGTGAGAGGGAAAGACATCTTTTGTTTTGGAGCTCCTTTGGCTTCATTGTGCCTGTTTGGTTTTTTTTTTTGTAATGAAGGAAAATAAGGCGTTTTTCTTCACACATTTCCTGGTGTCAGTCTCCTGGGATTCTACATGAAACAAAAATGTAGCCTCTAAGGGGTTTGCAGCTTTTTTAAGAAATACTATTTTTAACTCAAGTCCTGATACAGAGCTGATTGCTTCTTGAGGACAAGAATATTCAGATGTAGAAGCAATCCTCATTACTCGTGTCTCATGTTTTTTATTTAAAAACAACAACAAATTCAATACACATCACAAGGAATGTTCTGATTTTTTTATCTACAGAATTTGTACAAAGTATTTAGGCACAGCGTGTAGTTGAGGGACAATTTAATAAATCCTGGGTTACATTTCAAAGCTTCAGGTCCTGTGCATCTGCAGATCTGGACTGTGTGTTAACCTGCCCTCCAGGCCACATTCCAGAACTATCAGATTTCACAGAGAATTCTCAATAAAACCCATTTATGATCAATGAGCAGCAAATCCCTTGGGGTTTAGTTCCATCTCTCACCCAGCAAAGATGGGCCTTTGCTGCAAGTTCCAGCAGCAGTTATGGTCAGGAGGTTCTTTAATTAAAAAAAAAAAGGATAATAAAAATAGACCAGCTCTGATATAAATGCTTTCAAAAGCCATATAATTTAAAACCAAGGGGAACCTCAGACCATCATGATTCCAGTGTTCAGTCTTTTACTCACACCGGTTTTGGTACCGTGAAATAAACTGGGTTCTTCAAGAAATAGTAAATCATCATGACAAAACCTCCAGGTCCTCATTCTTTGCACTCACACCACATTATGGGGAAGTTCTGCAGCCTTTTTTCCCCATCTTATACTAGAGAGAGGATGGTTTTTAATGACACGTGGACTGGAACTGTATCTGGACACAGGTCCAGACTGCAGGAAACAATCTTTTTGGTTCTTCATAAAGTTAAAATGCCTTAATAAAAATTATATAAATGCCATGTCCCATACTGTTCAAGAAAAGGGAAATTTGAACTTTAATGTCCGACTCAGAGACAATGAATACACTTTTCCCCAAGTCTGCTCAGTAATCAGTAATAAAGTATTGATTTTTACGACCAAACCAGTTAGGTCTGTATGGGGACAGCACCAGAAGGTTTCAAGGCTCACAGTGACAATGGCAGAGCATAGATGGTTCAAGTGCCAGTTCCCTGAATTAATGCCCTGATATTGCCAAGTAAAGGGTTTTGCAAAGAGATACAATAGTTTCTTCTCCTTGTTCCTGAGTTTCCAAGTCATCATTGTTTAATTCACCATCTGCACTAGTGCAGATCAATCTGACATGAGTTATTAACTTATCTGGCTCCTGTGCTCCAAGCCACATGTCCCCGATGTAAATGGAGGTCAGGAATACACAAACAGCTGTGGAAGACAAAGAAAAATCAGAACAGATATTCTTCTACTTTCACATAGTAATATCAAACTGTTTACCTCCAGACTTATATTTTAAAATAGTTTCCTGTTTTCCTAAATGGAAAATTCTGGAGGGGGTTTGCCCATGCAAAGTCAATGATCCTGCTCACACAAAGGAAACAAATCAGTTTCCTGTCAGCACAACCTTCTTTAAATAAAACAGTGTGAAATCTGGCCTGTCAGATGCTAACACTGACCAGCATATGGATCAGCACCCATGCCCACACGGACTAGTTTGTTGCAGACTGTTTTCCCCCTTGAAACTGTGGTTTTTTATACCTCACTGAAATCCATTTTAGCCCTCAAAAGGGAGGTTTCTTTGCAGAAGCGTGAGTGTTGTACTGCCAGAAAGCCCTACAATGTGACCCTTCTCTGTGCTGCCCAGCTCTGTGCCCATCCCACCAGAGATACAGCTTCTACCTTGGGAAGTTAGGAGCCCCAATGGACATGGGCAAAATTCAAAATGATTTGTTGAATTAAAAAACCCCATGGAACTCCCTACTTCCTCCCATTCCATGCCTTGTAACAAGAGAGATAAGGAAGAGACAAGTTACCTTTCTTGTTCTCATCTTCTTCCGTCATGGCTGAGAAGCTCAAGTTTTTCACAAGCTCATGGAAGTTGCTGGCCAGGCCCTGAGCATCCATGAACTGAAGCATGATGGAGCTGAGCACAGGGAGCTCTTTGGAGAGCCTCGCCTCGCAGACCCAGGTGTAGAACTTGAAGAGGTTCTTCCTCAGTGTCCCGTCCCCAAGCATCTCCCTCATGGCCGCCGGCTGTGGCACAATGCAACCCTGGAGCCAGCGCAGCATCAGTGATACGTTCTGCTCACTGAGGCTGTGCTCCACCATGGACTTCAGCATCCACTTTGTGACCATGAGAGTGGATGCACAGGTGAGACTCACTGTGTCATCCCCAAGGTCAGTGGGCCTGAGGGGCTCCCCTCCCTGTTTGGAAGGTGGCGCTGGGAAAACAAGCTCCCAATGGGCAAATATGGAATTCAGATGGGCTCTGCATTTCTCCAGCTCAGACACTTCCAGGTCTGCAGCAGTGTCATCTTCTTCTACCCCATTCTTTTTCCGGATGTGACGATAGACATGAGATGAGGCTTGAGGCTTGTTCTTGTCTTTAATGTTTTCTGTAAGAAGAAAGCCACCACCAAAACAAACATCAGATACACCAAAGGCATCAATGTACTTTCCTGGTACACAACTATGTGAGAAAAGTGGTCTCCTGTGTTGATTCAGCCGCTAAAAGGGTAAGTACCAGCCTCATTTTGCTGCTTCATGGAGTGTGTGCCATTCACACGGGATCTGGGCAGCTCCCAGGGACTCCAGATTGGAACACTGCTCTGAACAGGATCACCTGGCCTGGAGGTGACTGAAGCTCTCGAGGCTTGAACACATTTTGTTTTAAACCCACACATACAGTACGTTACAGATGTCAATACAACAATTCTCTTTGTGTCTTTCTGAGGAGTTTTAAAGGGTGCGAAAAACTTCAGAAAAGCTAAAGCTTTTACAGTATCCCTTAAATATTTGATACCTTCACAATTAAACTGATACAGAACATTTAAACAAACCTATCGAAGCTTTAATGTGCACCAAGAGCAGTTGTAGCTGCAGGAAGCCAGTGTTGTTTTAACACCTCACACTACCAAGTTCCTTGGACATTTTATTCACAAAGATCAGAAGAAAAGTCACACAAGTCCAGAAATATTTTTCCTTTCTTTAACACTGAAAAATTAACTATTTAGTTTTCCCTTGCTTTATTGTTTTTACTCATGTGTCACTTTAAGATCCCCCATCCACACTCAGAACGATTCAAACCTTTGAGCACAAAGCCTCCCTCCAGGCACTGCTTTTCATTTAGGAATACAATTTCTCAAAGCCTGACACCAGATTCGCAATTAAGTTTCATTTTAAAGCTCTTTCCCTTTTTAAAACTGTGTTTCTCCAAAGCTTCCAAATTGTGTTAAAGTTAGAAATCACTACAAGGAAGACCTGAAAAATGGCTTTGCATTTCCCTTCCTCCTCCCCCAAGCTTATCAGGTGGTCTGACAAGTTATTAGTACTATTTTCTCAGAAGTTTGCCTCACTTATATGGTTGGTTTGTAACAGCCTCAACAAAATCTTTCTTCTCTGAAATATTTTAGTACTTACTGAGCAATTCTTTGATTTGGTATTTCTGAGCCAGGGCCTGCAGGTCCTCCTGCAGCTGGAAGTCTCTGTCAATGAGGCTCCACTTGTGCAGCAGCAGCAGCAGCTCCCTGCTGGAGAGGACTCTGTCATTCAGTGTGAAACGCCTCATCTTCCTGAAGGTCTCAGCAGCCACAGCACGGTATTCCAACACAGAACTGAGCGTGCTGAAGAACTGAGTCAGCTTGGTTAGATCTATATTAACCCTATGAGAAGAAAACACAACTGCCATGTATTTTTCTGTGCGCTGATTAATAAAATAAGTACAGATTTTTTTCTCCTTACAGTCCAAATGGCCAGGAATTAAGGATGCAGAACTTAACAGCAACTGTGCATCAAATGGTTACATTATTCAGCATGTCATCAAACACGTAAACCTTCAAAGAAATGTCATCTAAATTTACTACTCAACTTCCAAACTGAAGGTGACAAAAAAGCCTGGAACTACCAGACATCAAGAAATTCTTCTGGCCTTTATACATTTCAAACTGGAGAAAGCATGAGATGCAAACTGATTAAAAATAAGAGCAAAGGACTCACCGAATGTGTTTGATTAATGTGATCAGAACATACAGAAATTCATTTACAAGCTGAACAGGAAGAAATTTCCTGTTCTCCTGGGACTGATTTTTGCTTTTTCTCTTGTCTCCTAAATTTGTTAGCCACAGAGTATGGAGTAAGGAAATAATTTTATTTATCACCTTGTTTTCCAGAAACCTGAAAAAGAAAGGAAGGAAAACCCATTTAGAAGGCAGATCCTAACCAGGAACTAGTCCATCACCTACAGGGGACCATATTGTAGTGCACTTTTGGTGCTAAGCCTTGCTTGAACCAGTCAAGGCACTCTGTGCAGAAGAGATTTTGTGTGTGTGTGCCCACGTGTGTGAGGGAGAGGCAAGGGGAGGAGGAAGGGGCAGGAAGAGAAATGTTCTAGACAGCTCAAATCCATTACTGTGCCAGTCACTGTGCAGCAGGACCTATGACAGGATGTGAGTTGTGGGTATTTGAAATTTAAAAGTTACGTACAGTAAAACAAGGTGCTGTTTTGCTAAGTTTTTCAAGGAAGTGTTCTCAAAAACTCGCATAATCCCACCATAAATCAAAAACCCACCATAATCCCTCCTACCACAACCTGAAAGCATCTTGATTTTGTTTTCAGAAACACAAGGGACATTCCAGAATTCAGCAAGTTCTGCCATACAGCCCCTGGTGCCAAATGTCACCAGCCCTCACTGTCTCCCTATCTGTCACCTTGTTTTCATATTCAGTCACAGAATTTTCTACTGGACACAGTACAATTGTTCCCATTTCTCTAGTATTTTCCCAGTAACCTTTTCTCTAAGATGTGCAGGACCCAGGTTAGAAGGCTGTGATCCTGTATCAGCTCATAGGCAGCTCTGGTGACACGGGCAGCACTTTGCAGTATGTCCAGAATACGACTCTGAAACAGAAAATATAACTTGTTCTTTCAAAAATTCAGAAATAGTCAGGACCTAATTATCAAACTTTTAGAAGTGTATAATTAGCAATTGGACTGGTATCTGATCAGCCTCAAGGTAAAATGTATCACCAACACCATGTGTTTTCAGCAACCCCGGGAAAGAAAAGACATTTTCTTTTCAAAGCTTCATACCACAGGTGCTACTCTTTCAAGAAGTCTTAAGGCAGCAGGACAATTTTATCTTTTTGTCCTATATTTTGATATCGGAAATAATTTTATCAGACTGGATTTCTAAGGGTGGATGCTCACAAACCTGAGAGCTTCTGGCATGTGAGTTTCCTTCCTACTGCAGCACTGTACAGGTAACAATGCTGGTTAGGAAACTGAGAGACCAAATAAAGCAAAGTCCCTGACTGTAGGAGGAAAGCTGTGGTACACAAGTGAGGCTCCATGATGGCAGGGACCTGTTCCAGTTTCAGTAGATGAGGATGTGACTCTGCTTATATTTTTTTAAATATAAGCAATTATTTCCCCCTCCACACATACACCAAATCAACAAAGAACAGATCTTCTAGAGGGCTAGGGAAGAGTCAGCTGCTTCTTTCTGCTTTGTACTTGTTTGAGATCTACAAACCATGCAAACCTCTGTAGTTTGGGATTTTTTGGTGGGCTTTTTTTTTTTTTTTTAAATACTTACCTGGGAGCCCTCATCACACAAAGGACTGTTGAAAAAGGAGAGAATGACCTGAAAAATCCTCTGGTAGTCATAAAGCTCATAGCAATGTTTGTCACGCAGCCCTTCCCCAAGAAATCTGAGGATCCACTCACGCTCTGTTTTGTACTAGAAGCCATAAAGAAAAATATCCCAGTAAGATATTTCCAAACAATACTTGTTCCTAAGAGCAGAAAAAGCTGGTTCCCTGGGAATGCCAGCTCAAGGCTTACCACAGCTTATTCTGGACTTCTCCATTTCCACCCCTATCAAATTTAATCACTAACATTCATCAGGAACAGTCAGTTTGCAGCACAAATATGCAGTGAAAATGGCCCTTTCAAAGTTTCTGTTCCTAAAATACTTCATTTGAGCTCATTGTTAATAATCTAAACTCAAAGATGAATGTAAGCTTGCCAAGGAAGAATATAGTGTGCTCACAGAAAGCACAAAGCACAATGAATTATTTCATTGTGTGTTACTATTAAGAGAACAAAGAAATAGGGAAATAATAAACTTTAATTCCAATATGAAACAGAACAAAGGTGCCTCTAATTAAATGCCTATGGGAGAATGAGATTTAATTGTATTTTAATGGCTTTTTTCTATTATTCTCTGAGGAATTATTGGATACCTAAAATATGATTCTTACGGTACCTCAAAATCAAAACTGTAGAAAAGCTGGAAAAACCCTGGTACTTTCTTCAGGTCCAAATACTGGTGTGACAGAAGGAATCTGTTTACTTTTATATACATGTGCTCCTCTGTAAAGAGAAACAACTGTTATTGTGGAGGAGGAACACGTTTCCCAATGCATAACCACAGAGAACAGCCATAAATGGCACTTGTACTGTGCAATATTCCAGCTATGGGAACAGCCCAGTAACTGCAGGAGGCCTCATTATATTGCTGGCCATCCCTCCTCTTCTCTTCCCCCAAATGAAAAACTCATTCAGAGGGAATGAGCACAAAGTAGGTGAGAAGATAAATGTTCATTATGGCTCTGATTTCACCAAATCCAACATTACTGCATTAACAGAACAGAAATCTGCAGCAAAGGGAGAGGCAAAACCTCTCCACACTTCAAGCCTAATTTCTAACTTACAGACAAGACATGCCCCAAATGAACAGTGAAACAAGTTGCCCTGAGGCACTCACTATGCAGTCGTCATCCCTGGAGATTTTCTAGGATCAGCCTAGACATCTGAAGGTTCCCTGGGACAAAGCCCCAGCAAAGCACTCTGCCCTCATAGCTGCTCTGGCCTCACAAGATCCTTTCCAGACTGCCCTGCTCCCTGATGCTGTGCCTCCTTTGCAACATTGACTTAATGTTAATTCAGTGTCCAAAGACAAGAGGACACTCAGGCCAATCTACTCTGACATGCTGAGCAGGACCCTCATACTCACCCTCTGCCCATCTCCACCCCAAAATGACAAGGAGGTGGTCGCTTCACCACCACAGATCAGACTGGTTTTGTACCCAAACCAAAATGACACTTCCCACTGCTCCAGGAAGACAGGCTACACAACACTGAAAGCTTTTCTGTGAAACACAGGAACGGAGGATCACGGCTCCCACCAGTGTCACAGCCCTTCCATCTTCCAGACATGCCCAGGAACTTGCCCCAGGAGTGACATGCACAGGAGGTTACAGTACCTGGCTTCACGATTTGCTGTGCCACACGAGCAATATAGAGGGTCAGGGAGAAAGTGAACCTGAGGTTGGGCTGCTTGATTCCATTCTGCACAGCATCCAAGAGATACAGCAACTGCAAGAGTCCAGAAGAGAAGCCTGAACCATAACCCAAAGAAATACAAGAGGAGCATGAACATATAGATCAGCTTTCAGGATATTTCATAGGCAGTAACTCAAATATCAATTCCATCAGGGTTTCCATTCCTACAAACAAAATTCCTAAGAATTTCTAAAATACATTTCCCCACTTTTTTTGTCTATTGGAGGAAACATTAAGCGATAGAGAAGAAACAATGGAAAAGAGGATAAAAAGCTGCTTTTAGCTCTTTCACCATGCACATGGATGAGCAAAGCAGCGACTCTCCCATACATGTCCGTGTCCTACAAGGTCTCACCTGGCAGACTGTCAGTGTAGTTCAGCCTTACCTGGCTCTTCTCCCGAAAGTGAGCTCCTTCCAAGTGGGAGCGGAAGGAAGCCAGGACGAAATATGCAGCCGCTCTCATGTTGGAATCATAGCTGCTCAGGGCAGCTACTGTGAGACCCAGGGCATTGACTTCCACAAACTTGTGACATGCCACCACACACTCTGTGTGGGAAGAGAGAAAAAAAGACACAGGAAAGCCCCTAGTATGTTATATTGACACATCCCATAGTATATAACAGCACTACAATCCTTAACATTCCTGATCATAAAGCACCCATTTCTAGCTCTACCCAGACCAACTATGACCTCACCACATGCTGAAGGCTCTTCCAGCTAACAAAGGTGTTCTGTAAACCACTCTGAACAGGAATTCTTTACCTGAGCTGAAATTGAAATGGAGTTGGTCTCATTTACGTGAGGTAGAGATGACCCTGCCTGCTAGCGTGCTAAGTTAGGAGTAAACTCTGTAAAGGCATCTCATACCTCACTGTTTAAGAAAAGCTGAGTACAAAGGAGAACAAGAGGGAAAATTCACCTCACTGAAGCATTTTCTGGGTGCCTAAAAGGAAAATCAGCAAATGAAAAGCCTACCTGCACTAAAAAGCTTCTGTAACAGAAAGGGCAGGAGAATAACATAGATAGTCCACTGGCCACAGCAGTTGTCCCTGTGCAGGTAGGAGTCACTCTGCTGGTGAGGCCTGGTAATATCTAACAAATTCTTTCCAAGTATCTCAGAAATAACATGAAGCAACAGATAGTTGATATTTGTCATGAAGAAAGCCTATCCAAGCAAAGTACCAAACTGAACCTCTGTGATCTTCTGAGAAAAATAAAATCTAGCCCAACAGAAAACACTCCCTTTAATCTAACATTTACCTTCCACAGCATTTTGCCATTAAGATTTGGAGTTTCTCATTTAAAGGCCGTGTGTTTTGAAGAGTTTGTGCCATTTCTACCCACCCATGGCTAGAAAGGACTTGGTGTAAAACCTCCACAATGTGTCCTGACTATTCAGCAGGAAAGGAACACAATGGCACCTTTTGATGGTATTTTACCAGCTACAGTGCAAATGTACCATGGTGCTGAGTGCAGTAGTAATATTCATGTCTTTTCATTCACACTGAAGATCAATAGGAAGCTTCCAGAAACAAATATTCCTATTTAAGAATGGGCTATAGTCATATTAACAAGTACCCATATTTGATCCACTGATTTCCTCCCCCATCCCCGCCTACACAAACTAAAATATATATATATATATATATATATATATATTATATATTGTATATTTATGGAAACAAATCAGACATCAGTTGTGTCCCTGCCTCAGCAGCTGGACTGTTTCCCTCACCTTTTTCTCAACTGCCAGAACTCCTGAAACTCAGTTTCGTGCCTGGCAGTTTCCTACCCAGCTCTGCTAGTTATGGGCCAGGTAACAGCAGGGTCTCCACTACCCCAGTGCCACCACCCTGCTCTGCTTCAGGCTGCTGGGGAGCTACTCACAGGCACCAACCAGTCACACCAAGGGGGTGATTTCATGAGGTGGTGCCACATAATGAAATCTAAAGTTCTCACTTCAGAAGTCCACAGATTTATTTGGAAAACTTTCTTTCACTGAAAACATGCGGCGGTAATATTTTGCATCGAGAATGAGAATAATAACAAGTTATTATTAAAAAAAGCCCCAAGTTAATTCTGTCTGACATACAGCTTGTTTAAAGGACCTTGAGAACCATCTTTCCACAAGATGTTTATCGGAGCTAAAGATAGACAGAACTTGCTATCTGTCCAACTTCAGAATTACTTTTTCCTCAGTGAGCATTACACACTGTGCAAGAAGTCCATGTTTATAAATTCAGCAGTTATACAACATCTGTGCACAGGGCACTGTGCAGCCAGTACAAAGAGCAAATAAATAAAGAACTGGGAATTCCAAGAGCAGATGACATGGTTTATGAGCACCATGGGACTTGAACTCATAAATCACTAGCGCCCTTTAAAAATGCCCCTCTTGGGACACCGACTCTCATTCAATGTGGGGCAGTTAAGAGGATTGCTTTTCTCCTCTCCAGTTTCAGATTCAGGATAGCCACTGCCTCCACAGCTCCGCAAGAACACAACGTGCAAGAGCTCCCTCAACCTTGCTGCTTCCCACACAAGTGATGACACAAGAGGTCACCAGCAGCTGCAGTGCTGCTGAGGCTGACAAAGAGCCATGAGATCCCTCCCTCCAGCTGAGGTGGTGGGTGGTGATGGCATTGTGCTTTTTTCAACTATTACACCAGGTTCCAAAGACACTGGCTGTTCATGCTCTTCATCCACATCCATCTCAAAGGTCTAACACATTTACTGGATCGTCTGAAATCTGTCCTCTTACAGAATGTCATATAATTCTGGTATCTTTTCTCCTCAGAGGACTAAAAGACAGTTCTTGTTCCTGCTGTACAGTTTAAACCATAGCTAAGGACAGACTAAGAACACCCAAACAGGAACTACAAAGGTCTGGGTGAAAAAAGGACTGTTGAGTGTGGTTTCACTGACAGACACTAACAGCCTGACAACTGCTTCTAATATTATTGGAGTGGAAAGCCAAATCTAGCTGTAACTACACAATGGTTAACCATAACCAACACAGGGAGGAAGCTGGCTAGGAAATTCCTTAGGATACTTGTGTCCCTTTGATCTCTGAGGGCTCTCTCCAGAGACAGAGACAGGGATGCTCTTGTGCCAAGCAGGGTCATGTCAAACACGAATCGTGATGACAGTTCTGAGCACCAGCCTATTCATGACATACACTGGCCCCCCCATGCATCTCTGTCTGGTGGAAAGTGAGTTGGCTGAAGTTTCCCTGTTCTATAACCACAGCCCATAACAGGGCCCAAATCTCCAGCCAATTCAGTCACAGCCCTCACTGTAGTATGTTCCTTCTCTCCAAAGTCAGACAAAAATTCCTTGCAGTATTAGCTGTTGAATCAAGGATAACAGAGCTGGAGCTCTGCAGCTCCTGGAGCAGAGTAACCTGACACTAAATACCAAAGAGAAACATTCACTTTACCTGGTCTGGTCAGTTCACTGAAGAGCTGAAGTAGAAAACAAGGATCATAGAAGTCATCAAGACTCTTGACATTTTCATCTTTATAGAGTGACTCTTGTATCTCCTGAAACCAAATCCAAACCAGTATTTGTAAGGAACACAAATTTTCAGCTTGGTTTCAAACTTCCCCAACCACCTCACCCATGATAAACAGGTTGATACTACACCTTGTAAAATACAATGCAACACAGGGTGAGACATGCTTGTGGTTAAATCTGGCTGTCATTACCAGGGTATATCCACAACTATTTCTCCTGATGAGCACCAACAGCATGTCAGCAAACTGCACAAAAAGCTGGAAAGCCAAGTGGATCCTTGGACACTCCAATTTTGGTCTCACATACATGACGATCTTTGCAATCACAACCACACCTGCCAACAAGATGTGGTCCATATATTGCAATTAATTTGAAAAGTGCTCCTAAAGAATTAATTCCAGCCCCACTATGAATTGAAATTACTCTCCTCATGATAAAAACCTGCAGTGTGTTACATGAATGCAAGAAAGAAACGGCTCAAGTGAAAGGCTCTTTTTGCACATCCAAAGAAGGATAACCAAGCATAGCCTGAAGCAAAAGCACCTGTGACGGCAGCAGTCGGCGATGCTGTGGGAATGACAGAATTGTCTTCATCATCTTTTCTCGGTCCAGCAGGCACAGAATCTCCTCCATGCTTGGCTGCTGCCAGAGGGACTTCCCTAGACTCTTGCAAGTCTTGTGATGCTCCACAGCAGCCGGACCCCAGAGCAGGATTCTGAAACAGTGTGAAAGGCAAAGGCATTAGGAAACAGACTGCTGGCACTGAGCAGAAAGCAACTACAGAGTATCAAAATTAGTATTTAAATTTTCTCTTCACTTGTACTTATTACGTGTGGGAACATGAAACTAGAAATCATTTCCTTGGCAACACCTTCTCCATCCATCCCAAAGTTTTTGAATTCAGTTTGAGGGTGTCTCATTAACTCTGTCCTACCCTGTCAATCCAAGTCAGAATGTACTTGTTCATAGAAAGCCACTATTTGTTTAAGCTGTAAGTGCAGGGAAGATTGAGCAGCTGCATGAAGAGACAGGGACCCAGACCTGCTCCAGCTGCCTAGACCAGTGCTCTTGCACTGCTGGGAATATTTCTGCCTCCAGGACAGAAGAACGCATGTGAGGAAGGCAGACCAAAAACATCAGCGTATGAAAGAATTCTTGGCAACAGGCTTTCCTGTGGACTGCTCAGGCCCAGGAAGGGGAAGAAGTCCTGCATCAGTGGCCAGAAGTTCTACACTTTGGCCTCCATCTGGAAACCCCTATAGTGGGTTCTAAGTATGGAGAATGGGGGACTCCTGAAAAGAGGCATTTCCTCACCTGACCCACAGACACACAAATGTTTGGGCAACACAAGAGAATTAGGTTAAGAATAGGAAATACATAGAAAAAATGTTTCCAAAAGCAAAATTCACCTCTAGGTTTGACCTTGCTCACTGTTTATTTCAGTTAAAAATAAGACCCTGCCAGTTGTGAGACTTTATTGATGTGTAGTTACTCCAGCAAAGGAAGGTGCTCAGCCTACCTGGAGTTTATAAGACTTTGATTATTCTTCTCATACAACTGAAGCAGCAGCAGTATCTTCTGATCTAAAAACCACAATTGAACCTGAAGTTAGTCACATCCATGGAGATGAAAACCAGCCCTAGAAGGAAGTGCCTTTCCCAGGGTAGCACACTCACCTACAGCACTCAGAGTGGCCCCATAGGCCCCCAGCAGCACAGCGAGGTGGCTGCTCTCACACACAGAGGGGCTGAGCTGCACAGCTGTCAGCAGAACATCCACCAGTGCCTCTGGAATGAGCACAGCTTTAGTCCAGCAGCTCCCAGTCACACAGTGCACATGGAAACATTCCTCCCCAGACTCTCCAAAGGATGCACATGCAGGACTGTACATTTTACGTCAAGATCTGTCTTTAGAAATACCACAACCCCTTTCCTCAACTACACTAAAGGATGACTATGATGCATTTAATTGAAGTGGAACATCTTAAACCAGTATTCCCAAGCTGGACACACAAGTCAGCTGAGGTCCTCAGTGCGGCACATAGGCAGAAACTTTTCCACATGCTCTCTGGTTAAATAGGAGTGCTGTCTCCTATCCTGCCATACCTCCACTCCCTCCTCTCCTAGGAGGGCATCTGGAATGAGCTCAGGAGTTACACAGAGCAAAGGCAGCAACCTCCCCAAGGAACTCTAGGAAAGTTCACACCCCAGCTTCAGTAACTACCAAAACGCTCCTACAGTGTGCAGTCCAACAACGCTCAGCACTGCATAGTCGAGGTAGTTATTGAGCTATAGGAAATCTGCCCTGTGGCATACAAAAATTATCCACCTTTGTTCTATAACTAACTGAGAAACAGAAAAAGTAAGTGATCAGGTTACTCAAAGGCAAACAGGGTGTCTGCAGTACATTCAAGACCTGACTCCAGATTTCTCTACTCCCAGTATCTGAAAAGGAATCGGCTTTGTCCCTAGTTGTCTGCAGGAATATAAAATGCATGTCAAAACTGAAGAGCTCATAAAGCAACACCTGAGTGAATGCATTAACAGCAAGCTTCTGGAATACTGCAGTTAACCTCAAAGGATCCATCTTGCTGCTCTACTGAAATACATCCTAAAGGCAAGACACATACAGTAAACTGCAAAATCTCTTCCTTATTTTTAATTTCACTAAATTTGTGACTTCACAAGAGCTTTTTTCTCCTTTCAGGTGATTTAAAATTTGAAAGCTTGTTTACATGTTGCTCACCAATATACACAAAACTTGTTATCAACATGCTGCCCTGAGAATTTCCTCCCTTATTCTTACACAGCTCCTTCAATCAGTGAATCTCAAACCCCTCTACAGTGGGGAAAAACTGAGGTCTATGTAGATTAAATGTCGTTCAAGGTCAGGCAGTATTTCAGTTGCCAGCAATGAAGAAACAAAGCCAATTCTACACATGAACTAGCATCCAATTTATGAGGAAGGATATTCCTCAGGAAAGTTGCAGTATCAAACACACTTCATTTAAATTAATCTTTTTGATTCCAAAATCAACTTAAAAATCTCCTATATCAACCTATTTTAAAATAGGTTTAAATATCACACTTTATGCACTTCAGTGATCTTATACTAACTGCCTCACAGAAACCAAAAGAATTAATCCAAAACTTCAACTGGGTTAAAAACCTCACAAAAACAAACAAAAAAACCAAACCCACCTTTCCAGTAGTTTTACAAATGTAAGTGTTAAAAACCAGCATCAATAAGATATACGTAACCTCTAGATCCAAGAACAGGTACAATTTAAAACTAAATGCTAATATTCTGAAACTGTTTAATAGCTCTGCAAATATTTATGTAGGAGGATGGGTTACTGAATGGAGAAAATATAATGCAAGAAAGACAAGATTACCTATATTTAGTAAAGGCAAGAAGATGAAAAAATACCTCTTGTTTGGATGGTCGTGCCATCTTCTTCTCCTGACCTGAGGATGGCTGACAAAAATAGAGAGTGCTGCGTGATCATCATGTGAAGTTTGGAGAGCTTAACTAAGCTCTGACTAAGTGAAGATTCCTTCTTGTATAATAACTGAAAGGCAACATTCAGGACTTTCAGAAAGGTTTCATCTCTGTAGCGGTACCTTTGGGAAGCAAAGACCACAGAAAAGTTACCAAACTCAAGGAAACTTGCTTGAAATAAAAAGCTGTTTAAGAAATGGGAACTATGCAAAGAAAGCAAACTTAGTAAAACCAAAACAAATTAAAATGGAAACACTTACTTGAGTCCTGACTTCACAAGGCTGTACCAGTCATCTGGGTCCACTTCTCCAACCACGCGCTGTGTGTGCAGCAAGTCAAAACAGGTGTTTATATTTGGCACACAGAGCTTCTACAGCTCATCATCACCAGCAATTTCTGTCCAAGGGACACGCTAACAACATGCAAGCCAAACACTCATGTGGGATGATCAGGGAATAGCAGGGAAAAAAGCTCTTGGATACAACTATGCTACCTCCTTGTTCAAATGAAAATGTGTTGTTTTGTTGGTCTGGGAGCAAGGGAGCATATGGGCTGTATGTAATTAAAAAGCAAGCTGGTCTGTAGGTATCAAAACACTCAGTCTTGAAACTCTTCACACTCCTGAAGTGTGAAAGGAATCAAAAGTTGGCAAGAGACTTGGTACTAGGTTTTTGTGTACTCAAAGTAACCACGCACATGGCACACAACGGTGGCTGGGTGTACGTGTTCCTTACAAGATGCCATACTAGGTGGGTCTTGACAGAAGTATCTCTATCATTTTTAATTTAAAAAATAATCCACTGGCAACCTTTGATTTTTCACTCCTGAATACCTCATGCTCTTGTTTTCAAAGGGGACTTTCAGCAGAAAGGCATCATCAAGAACTCAATACTGCTTTTTATAAAGGATTAGTAGGGCTAAGTTAACTCTGCAGAAGTTATTAAAAGCCCACGGAAACCATAATCTATAAAACAAAAAATCAAATCCTATCTATATTTATCCAAGACACAAGTGTCCAATCATACACATGCACACAGTCCCACTATGGCAAAGCAGATAAGAAGTCTCACCAGTAATTCCTCCAGTCTCAGCAGCATGGACCTCTCCACTTCCTGCTTGCTTTCATCTTTATTGCTGCTGTACATGGCAACTAACCCCTTCATGCAGGCTGATAACAGGCGTCTCCTCCAGGAATGTAGTTCCTCTGAGTTTTCAAGCACTCTGGATATGGCATCTGCCACTGCCCAACTGCAGAGAGACAGGTATTTATTTTTTTTGTTAATGTTTAATTTGTTTTTTGTGCATCTTAAAGGTGTCTTGCTGCCAAAGTGCAGAGTGACAGATTCTGTGAGGAGAGGACGCTTTTATTAACCACAAGATTGGCATTCAGGACAACCTGAGCCCTGAAGGGGCAACACACACTGCTCACCTCTCTTCATTCCCTGCTTGCTCAAAAGCAGCAGGAAGCTGGTCCATCAGCTTGCGGAGCCCTCTGCTTTCTAAAGACGGCAACAACTTTGAAAGAATTTGCAGTTTCAAAGGAGTCTCACACGACGCTTCAGTGTCCTGAATCCCAGCGCAGAGCTCTTTCCACAGAGCTTTCCTCAGGACACGGGTAACAGCAGAGACAACTGCAGGGAGAGCAGAGGGCACAGGTTCCACCACCTACAGGTGTTAAGCAATAACACACTAATCCCAAATCACTTTCTAATCCAGGCCCAGATTACTGAGTTTCTAGAAAATGATGCTACAGCAGCTGCTAATCTGCTACAAAAAGGCTCAGTTCTTTACTCATCCTTTGCTTTCCTGGGATCTGACAAGGTGTTTTCAGTGCTTGACCTTGTAGGTAGAGCTACAGCTATAGTAAGCCTGCTTCCTTTGCTATTTGTATTTCTGGGCAATAGGAGAAATGAAATCAAAGTGATCCTGCTCTTTAAAGTTGAACCCTAACTCCTTGTTTTGCTGGTAGAGAATTTAACACTCTTGTCCATCAATGTAATGCTGCTGTGGGTTTGGAAAGTTCTGGATTGCCAGCTTTGGAGGGCATATAGCAAGCTATAGTCGGAGATTTGCTTTAGAAGAAAGTTCTAGACTCTCTAAAAGTGAAAGCTCAGGTTCTGCAAAACCATCTAGCTGATGTGTTCCATCTGTGTTTCAGCAAAAGGTTTTGCCTCCTGTATAAACCAAGAGAAGCACAAAGACAGATTTTCACATGCACCAAGCATTAAATAAGGGCTTCAAAAGAGAAATTTGGGCAGCAGTAAGAACATTTGGCTTCATTCTAACAGCCAACCCTCAGCACAGCCCTTTACCCTTAGTGCTGCAGAGGTACTTACAAGAGAGCCATCAGAAGGCAGACACCTATGTTTTATCACCTCTGTTTATTGTGCAGAAGATCCAAGACTTCCAAATCAGAAATAGGGATCAGTAGTGCCTTTACCTGTGGAAGGTCGGGTGAAGTCATACTGGTCTCTGCATTGCAAATACACATTAATGAGTGTGAGAAAGCTCTCCATGTGCTTCCTGAGGTACTTCCCAGTGACACTGCTCAGGCACCAGAGCTCGAACTGCAGGAGATGAGTCCTGGAGTGCTTAATCAGCATGGCCACAATGGCAAGGGAGGTTTGTGAACACTGGGTGAGGCAGTGAATCTGCACCTCGACGCTGACTGCATGGGCAAGGACTGGCTCATTCTGGAGAGCATGAAGGAAAACCTTCTCCAAATCTTTGCTGGCTGATGCTGACATCAATAACCCCAAGGCTTTAATGTGCTCTGTGGATAGTAGGAGCTCTCCTTGCTGAGGTTGCCTTTGGTAGCTGTCCGTGAGAAGCTGCACCAAAATCTGTCCATAGAAGCTCAACTGTTTCCCTTTTTTAGGGGATTTTTCAGATTTCTGAGCAGTCAAGCTCATCTCAGGAAGTCGCAGCATGGTTAAAGTGATGTCCTTCAGCTGAGCTGCGCTCATGTATATGTGCAACTCCTCCAGAGCCTGCAGCTGGTGAGACTTCCTGGGAGAGATATGGCTGCTGTCTTTCCCCACAGTCTGTAGCTCTTTCAAGACACCTTTTGTGATAGCTTCAAAATACTTGGACAATACATGTCTGTGATCTGTTGTGATGCTCTGGAAGATGGGGGCACCTGTTTTCAGCAGCTGGAGCACACCAGAATTGAGGTGAGCTGACAGGAGCTTCACAGTGACAGGGTTCAAAGCAGGCTGAGGAATAGAACGCAGTTCTAAAGCCAGGAACCAACTCTCCAGTGTAGGATGTTTGAAAATCAACACGAGTATATCTTGCAGGGTCTGTAACAGATGGTTGTAACAATATCACTGAATGGATAATTGGAGTTTGAGGTAAAAAAATAAAAGTAGTCATCTATTTTCCACAGTTTGTTAAATTACAATAACTGAACATGAAATTGTCTGCTTACTGTCTAGAGGATAAAAATATTCATGAATTACAAGCACATAAATACTATTCTTCCAGCATTCAAGCTGTGGGGACGCAAGCCTCCACTAAGCATTCTCCCCATCTCCAAGAGAAAGCTGTATATTCTAGGGTTTGTCAACACAATTCCATTCTAACCTCCACAAATTCACAGAGCATATGAAAGACGGGAAAAAAATAATTCCTCCAAGAACATAATTTTCATAACCAGGCTTCACATAGGACTTTGGAAATACACTTCTTTCTGCAAAGGTGATCTCTTTCAGGACCTCTCCTGACTGTGTTCCTGACAGCTCAGGAGTGAGACTGTGGATGATGCAGCTGGATTTACAGACAGTTTTGTACTGCTGGTTCATGTGCTCTGTGTTCCTAAGTTCTCCTCTGAGACCTTAACAGCATCTCTGGTTAAGCAAAACTTATGACTATTTCCCTGAAGAATAAATCAAATCCAAGTTTACTAACCAGTACCTGTGTATAAAGGGATTTGGTACCTTGCCATTTGAAGACTCCTCTGTGATCAGAGATTCCTCATCTACAAAGAGATCTGACTCAGTCTGATGCTCCTCCCGTTTCTGCTGATGATCCAGCTCTATCTGTTTGCCACGGCACAACAAGCTGCTCAGCAGGTCCACAAAGAGGTCAATAAGTTGAGGACCTAAAGTTTTACTAAGCTGTGAAAATAAAGACACCTTGGAAATTGAGAAAAGAGAAGGATGGAAGCAGAAGGATAATTGTCCAACAGGAATAGAAGTTAACTAAGAACTATTCAGATTACAGTGTCTTCTGGGGGAAGGAATCGCCCCCTCTGTAGAAAGCTGATTCTAGGAAAAGTCTCAGGCTGCCAAATAAATATTTATAGATTTTCATCTATACTGTGACTTATGGTGTAACATAGGCCAGTGAATTTTACCCTCTGGAAAGGCTTCTTAGCGACACACAGGAGTTGGACTAAAATCTCGGGTTTATTTGCACTCACACAGATCAGTAAAGTAACCCATGCAAAGTAAATCCAAGACTCCTTAAAAATCAGAACAGTCATTTGTTTACAAATTAGGTGAAGCTTTGTTTGGTGCTCTGTAGCCTCAGCGAGAGCCAAGTACAGGAAAAAGCTGCAGAACTGAATCCTAAGTTTTAACAGCCAGGTCATTTGTACTTTCTGCATTAAAATAACCAAACAAACACACAATATTATTATAATATTGCTCTTACACTGCCAAAGCTCTCCACTGTGGATTTCAGGTATAGCAACACGTGCTTTACTGCCAACAAAAGCTGTTCAGGTGGGAGCTGGGAAGCCAGGTCTCTCAATTTCGTCTGGATACCATCTTCCAGTAAGGTATTGCTTCCTCTCTCATAGGCTCTCTTTAGCAAAGTGGTAAATACAGAATCCAGGGCCACAGCAGGTTCTTTGCTTACCTCTTTGTGGGTTTTGAACTGTTTAAGATAGAAAAAAGCGCAGGAGAAAAATAATGATGAGTACAAATTGAAAATTTCTTCAGCTACCTTTGCTTTCAAGTGAGCTCTGAGTTGAAACCTGGCTGAAGCTCCAGGAGCACAAGTTATTACACTGCTATTACAGAGCTGTCCCAAGGGGAATCTGCCTTTGCTCACTGCTGCACTAACAGGGAAACTCACCCACACCCAGCACAGGGGGTCTGTGCATTTCCAACCCACTCCTGCCACTGTGAACTGACTCCTGAGGCCACATCACACATCAGCCTGTGCTGTGTCTGGGTGACAACACCTGAACCCTAGCATCACCTCCCAACCACCCAAAGACCTCCTGTGTCCTTGGAGAAAAGCTCTCAAGCAAATTTGTGTCCCAAGGTGATCAAGAAGCAATACAGAATTAGCTTAACGTAAATGCACTTTCTGGTGGAATTGTAAACTGTGAGGTTTTATAGGAATACTGGCTCAAGCATTCAGTGACATCAGGTATTCCATACCACAGGTTCCTGAGATTGCTGGGGGATCCACAGTTTATAGTACTGGTTAAACTGGTAGAGCTGAGGATACTTGGAAACTTTCAGAGACTTCAGATCTTTATCATAGAGCTGGAACATCAAGCAGAGGGCAAAGGGTTCTCTCTGAGAGTGTAGAAGGTCAGTGAAAACAGCAACAAGGTACTCCACAATGTGTGCTCCTAGAAAAATAAAATAAAAAAATGAAACTTCTATTGACAGAAATAATCTGCATGAGCAAAGACACTGGGCAACCCTCTTTCCCTAGAGCCCAGGCAGCAGGCCACAGAGCATCATTTAAAAAAGTACTGAATAGGACTAAAAGATGTTTATGGGAAGCTAGACAAGTGTTCCTGACCCACTGAGCTACCTGATAAATCTTCCATCCAGTAGTTCTTGCTAAATAAATAATCACTCCACTTTCAAATACATGCTCAGTTTGGCCAGTTTCCTTCCAGACAAGCATAAAATTAGTTCTGTCTTCACTGTGTTCTGCTAAACAGTCCTGTATTTTAACAGGATAAAGAACCCAGCCAAGCACCACCTAAGAGGAGAACTGATTTGTACGGGGGGCACATAGCCAGGTTAACATATGTGAGGTAAAGAGGGAGGAGTTGCTTTCAGAAGTATGACTTTCAGTCCCACCCCAGGTGCTACTCAACAGCCAAATATACACAGGTGCAAATCCGGCTCTGAGCTCACCCAATGCCCCTGTGGCTCCGATGCTTTCCTCAAGGATGTGGTAGAACTTTGCAACATTTACCACAGGAGCTTCATCTCTGAAGAAGTTTTCTTTGAAAAACGCATCCGGTTTCCTACTCAGCAGTGCAGTCCTTTCTCCCACTGCCTGGTCTCTTAGGAAGGGCTGCCTACAGCCATCGACACCACCTTCCTCTCATGATCTGCACACTCTGTGCCTAGAGCACTGCTACTGAAGCCAGCTGCTTCCAGACCAAGACTGTCCATGCAGGGACAGTGTCTCCTCTTTAGAGCCAGGAAAAGAGGACAGAAGCACCTCATAAGCTTTAGTGCCTCTCTTGAGCAGGGAGCACCATGGATCAACCTCCTCCTGCTTGCAATGAAGATAATAAAATGTCTCAAGGCATTCAGTGGGCAAAAATGATCCCACTTTCACCCCACTGTCAGAGCTGACACAGAGAAACAAAAGTCTGTACCTGTTCCATTTTCAGACTGAAGCAACAGTACATTCCTGGCTTCTAGCGCAGCAGGGACAATAGCACTAAATGGAAATGTTTGAATAATTATGTCTTCATTTAAAGTGAACCCAATTTCCTCATCTAAGCCATCGCTACCCTCAATCAGGACATCCACCATATCCAGGACATCTATCAAGTGAAGAAAAAAAATGTGAGCAGAGGATTCAGATTAACTGGAAAACAAAAGTGACTCCAGGAACATAAGCACCAAGTCTTGGAATTCTCTGTTGTGCAGGGCTGAGGAGTTACCACTTACCATCAATGTGAGAGATGGGGATGCTGATGTTATCAGAGTCCTGTTTAAACATATTAACCTGGAGCATACTGGCTTCTTGAACCAGGTCTGCTGCCTTGTCTGTGTAGGGATAGGGGTTTGTCACCAGCTTCACCAGGATCTGCCAACAAAGGTTGAGAGAAAAAAGTAAGTGGACAGGCTGTTAACTGTATGGGAACTGTATCTTGTTAAGAAAGACCATGTGCTAGAAGTGGTTGGAAGCTGGGCAAGTTTTAGGAAGACAATTTCCATATCAATTTTGCAAGAATCTGCCTATGGTTCCCGCTGTACAGGAGATCCTGGGTCTGATGGAAAAAGAAATGTCCACTGCAATTTGGCACAGACCAAGTCCCTGGGGAAACTGCAATGAAAAGGAAGCACTGGGCATTTAACATCTGAAGAGTAAACAGGAAATGTCAACTTTTATTGTAAAAGATTACAATTTACTGAGGTCTGGTAATTTTGGCAGGTAATGTCATTTAAGGAGGAGATAAAAGCTACCTGCACATACAACACTCTACTCTTATAGCAACAATTCTATAATAAGAATTTATGTTTTGGGATTTAATTTTCCTGCCAATCATTTTGCTGTCCTCCCAACAAGACAAGAAAGATATCAGTCCTGTATGAAAAATAACAAACACTGCTTTTCTTGGAATTCATTCACTGGTCTTTGAGAGGTTTCTCAACAATAGCAACAAAATTCCTAGTTTCCACTAACACTATTCTTGGTATTGTTTATCCAGCTAATTAGGACATTGTTACCCTTTCCAAAAACTGAATCACTGCTTCCTTTTGGTCTTCTTTAGTATTATCCAAGTGTTCCAGCCAAACTGTAAGTTCCTTCCATGTGTATTCAAAAACTCCACTGTCACGTAAAACCTGTCCAGAGAACAAAGGGGGGAAGTGTGTAAAAAATCCCCAAACACCTAAAATACAATACTCCCAAAAATACAGATCTTTTTGTATAGCAACTTCATGCTTTCTCCTTGGAAAGAAAAAAAGAAGAGCAGGTTGATGAAAAGAATTATCTGTCACTCTCTTCTCACTCTCTTTGTATACAAAGGAAGCTATCACAACTCATTTGTTTGACATGTACTCTGCATACAATGCCAGTAGTTATAAAAATAACTGCTGCTTACATGAATCTGACAGGTTAATTCATAAAAATAAAGAAAAAAAGAAAGGATTCCTTTTAACATAAGTAACTATTTTTGGCAGCGTCTCAAAATAGAAACACACTGGCAGCTCTTATGAAAACAGGCAGAAACAGAATGTGAACCCCAACACCATGCCTTCAATTGTATGGCACTGCATTGAAAAATAAGCAAAACACACCCATTAACATCTATTCTTAGCAGCCTTTCTGCTGACGTAACTGCCCTGACTCCCCTGCCCCTGCATTACCTGCAGGGAAAATACAATGGACTGAACCTGAAAGAGGACATAAGGCTGAGCCAGGCAGCCTCCGACCCCACTCAGTAAAAGAATGCAAATACATCACAAAACCAGTACTGGACAGCTTTTGATTGAGTTATTCATTACTGGGAGACACGGTTAACCTGAATTTAATCCCCTGGAGGGATCAAGGGCAACTAAAATTAATTCAACCACTGTAACTTTGGTTCAGTGGACTGAATACCACAACTGCACCCTGTGATTGAAGCTACATGCAGAGATTAAATGCACAAAGCTCTAGAAACTTGCGCGCCACTAATACAGGATACTGCAGGAAGAGTCCTGTCCAAGGCCCAGAACAGCTTCTTGGATGTTCTCTTTGCATTTATTCCTCATGTGGATCTCTGCTTAGATAACTAAGAGAAGTCCTGTTTTAAGAAGACACTGAAAACAACAGCCACTGGTGCCTCCATGGGTTTGTAGTTGATCGCACTTCTGAAGTCAGATAACTTATTTAAATGGACAGAAGATGGTTTTAATTCAGTTTTAAGGCAAAAGTACTCCCTGCATCAAAGCTTGTAACAAAGATGACTATTTTGCAGGGCCAGAGCAAACTAGCTAAGCCTTTAGGAAGGCTAGAGTGATGAAGTATAGATTAAAAAAATTTTAAGAAATAAAAAGCAAAAATCATCTCTTCTTGGTCAATGTCAAGACCTTTGCAAGCACAAAAGTACATTGATTTATCACAGTGTCAAAATTAACTCAGCCTAAGGGGGTGAGCAAGCATTAAAGACATTTTCTTTAATATTTTATCAACTGTTGCAGCAAAGTCACTTGACAGCATTTACTTCCATAGAATATTTAGCTAACAGGCAGTTATCTGACAGTAAATTCCAAGAACAGTCACAGGAAAGGGGAGAGGTGACTGTTGGCCACACAACTGTGCATTAATTACTACAATTGCTTGAAGCTTTAACTGCTTTATCTGCTTTAAGAAAAAAAATTTTCAATCCTGAAATTTCAGACCAGTGGGATATAGTGAATATCCTGATATTTCAGTTCAAATGCTTACCTTGATGATCAGTTTTTTGGTGGAAATTTTCAGGTGAGAATGGTTACTTGTAACGAACATTTTCATCAGTAAATATAAGACTGATTTTTCACCAGACACCTTGTCCGTCTCAGAGATATCCTAAAAGAAAATTATATTAAAATTCCCTTCTTAGAGCAACTCTACAGGATTATGCTGCACTGAAGCAGGTATGTAAGATATTATTTTACAGACCTGTCTAAAAATCCCAAGGCCAGAAAAGAATGGGACTGTTTATACCCCTTTGATTCAGTGAGCCAGGATCATTGTACTCATCTGCACAATGTTTGGAAAGTAGAAGAGAGCAGCAACAGAAACACCAGCTAATATAAGGGGCCAAGATAAAACCACCTCCCTCCCCAAACATCTTCTACTGCTGTTATCACAACCCATGGGAGCCTCCACTTCCCCTCAAAGCTTGGTCCACTCCTCTCTCCTGCCATGACAAGCAGGCTCTTGACAGCATTCTTATTTTACAAGCCTGCAGTAAAAAAGAGAGCCAGGGACCCAAAGGTTTCCACTAATTATGGAGAGCACTAAAAAATGTTGAAATCTTCCCTGGGAACAGGTGGGATGGCTCACATCAGCAGCTCATTTCCTTGGTCTGAAACCTGACTTTCCAGACAAGTGGAAACCAGCACATTCTCACTTGTGCCCCTCTCCAAAGACACATAGAGCTGAGGGAACCTTGTCCAGTGCTCATCAGGGAAGCAAAATCTGTTGACCTTCTATACAACTGTTACAGCTCAGAGGGGATTTTTCACTAATGTTAGGACTGCAATTCCTACAGGTTTTGCAAAGAGGTCACTTCCTAAAATGACTGGACTGGAACTAGTTTAAAACTAGGCAGTGACGGATGGATGGAAAGAGTTGAGGACAAAAGGCCAAAGAAACATAAATTTGCATCAAAGTCTCTTACCTGTACTCTGAACCAGAGAAATTTATTTGCAGGAAGTTCCAAAGCCACTCTCAGTATATGGTACTGCAGGAGAGGAGGGACCTCTTCCCGGAAGCCCTTTTCAGTGACGATACCTGATGTGTGAAAGCAACACAACCAATTTCATTCTGGTCCATGTTCCCGAGTTCTCAGGAAGAGTCATATTTTAAGGTTTCAAATTCTCGCTGTGAGACAAGCTGGCAATCCACCAATTTTCAGATCATGGGATTCCCAGGCACACTGCAACTATGTTTGGCCCACCCAAAGGTGGGAATCCTGCCCCCAGCACAAGCCACCACTGCTGCATGGGAATACAAAATCTGTTCTATCAGTCTCAGCAACCCTGAAAAGCTGTGACCTACAGGAAGTACAAAAGATGAATAAACTGGAGAGCAAAACACAGAATTTAAGTCAACAACAAACCTTAATGCTCATACCATGCCAACATTTGCTCCAGAAAATGGAACTTTACACTTGTGTCTTTGCCTACATCACTTTTACCACCTGCTCCCAACATCTGTGGCGTAATCTCAGTTGTTCACCTCACAGATCACAGAGCTGTGCAGATCCCCACAGTGTGACTAAAACCTGACTTGCAGGGAAATTACATGGGGAGATCAGCTGTACAAAGCTCTGGTGTCCATGTGCTTTTCGCAGTCTGTGGAGATACTGTGGGCCACATTAGTGAGAGAACAATACATTTTAAACAGTCACCACAAAGGTTATCCAATGATAAGACCAAACAATAAAACTCCACCAGTTATTTAAAGAAAACATTGCTACAAGGTAGAAAAACATGCTGCCTTTGGTGTGCTTGTTTCCATGAGGGGAAGGGGAAGGAGCGACAGAACTCTCACATCCATTTGAGAAAACAAAGTCTCATCATTAATTTACACCATCATTTTCTACCACATCACCTTTCACGCTCACTTCATTACATTGTTTAACACTTCACTTTCCAGGCTATTCAACTTTATTATTTCATAATGTAACCAAATAGACCCACAAAGAGATTTCTGCCTCACAAAAAGGCGTCCTGCCTTTTGTCCAATTTGAATAAGCAGACCAGTGCAAGTAATAATGGGATAAACAGGGTATGTGATTTGATGAGTTATGATGTAGACAAACCAATTAAACATGCTTTGACAGAGGGAAATAAAACCTCATGCATGAGGCAGTTGATTTAGAGGGGGGTTTTGTTTAAAGCCCCTTTTTCCCCGAGGGAGTTTAATTAAGGCATTTACGTAACTCCCATCCTTACATATCATAGGCCTGCCTAACATTCACATAGTTGCCCTAGCTGGGTGGCTCACGGTCAGCAGTGATGCCCAAACAACCCTTTGCTTTCACCCCCCAAGTTGTACATTGCTGTATTAATTGTACCAAAAGCAGCATTGGAAGACCTTTCCAAATTTGTCAGACACAATTTGCCCTTAGTGAAGCCACTCTAGCTGTCACAAATCACCTCTGTGCTTTCCATGTGCCTTAGCATAGTTTCCAGAAGAATGTGCTCTATGATCTTGCCCGGCACAGAATTGAACCTGACTGGTCTGTAGTTCCCTGGGTCTTCCACTTCCCCCTTTTTAAAAATGTGTCCCCTTTTCCAGTCAGTGGCAACTTCACCAAACTGCCACTATTTCTCACAATATGATGAATAGTGAATTAGCCAGTTCCACCATCACTTCCCTGAGGACCTGCAGATGAATCTCATCAGGTCCCACAGCCTTATATGGTCTCAAACCTGAATCTCTTCTACAGTGGGCTCTAGGTCTTTATTCTCCTAGTCTCTGCATTTGCCTTTCCTGACATGGCCAGCGTGGCTGGATCACTCACCCTTGAAGGCTGAGGCATAGAAGTCACTAAGAACGTCAGCCATCTCCATATCCAGGGTAGCCAGGTCTCCCATTTCCTTCCACAGAGAGCCCACATTATCCCTAGTCTTTTGTTAGCAAAATATCTACGGAAGCCCTTCCTGTTGTCTTTGACATCCCTGGCCAGACTCAATTCTAACCAGGCCCTGGCTTCCCTAACCTTATCCCCAGCTTCCCTGTGCGATTTCCCTATATTCCTCCAAGGCCACCTGTCCACACTTCCACTTTCTGAAAGCTTCTTTTTTCTTTCTGACTTTGATCAGTATCTCCTTATCCATCCACGGAGGCCTTCTGGCATTTTTGCCCGATTTCCTCCTCGTTGTGATGCATCATTCCTGAGCTCAGAGGAGGTGCTCCTGGGATATCAGTCAGCATTTCTGGGCCCCTCTGTCCCATAGGACTTGACCAAGTAGGTCCCTTAAGAAGCCAAATCTCTGTTACAAGAGTTTTCAGAGGACAAACTGGGATGTGCTTCTCTCCCATCCCAACCTTTCTGTGAACTATCCTGTTAAAAACATTATTTATCATCGCAGTTAGTAAGAGTTTGCAAATAGCTTTCTGATGCTGGGATTGTTGACAGAGGTCTAGCAGAAATCTCACTAGAAATTGAAGGGAAGGATTAGAATTTAAACCTCACAAAGACTTGCAAGAATATGACACATGAAGGGGAAAACTGTAGCACAATGTAACACAGCTGAGTATAGCAGAGCACCTACAGAATTTAAGAGGGCAGAGTGCCAGAGCACTGCAGAAATAGCAACAATGCCAACACGATGAAGAAACTAAAATTAGTTACTTTTAGAAAATAGTTCTTTATCTCCACAGGAGAGCAAATATTCCCTTCTGCTGTGGGTTTTGTGAACAGCTAGAGAAAACAATGAAATAGGAATACCCATCACGTACCTTTCAGCAGCTTGCTAAAATCAAAGTTGCTCCGTGCTACCAAGTGGGGCACAACCTTCTGATAAAGGCATATGACCTGAAGTAGCGCAGCTTTCAGAAACACTGTCTCAGCATCATCTGAACCTGAACAAAGTGTTTCCAGAATTAGCTTCTCCTTCCTTTGTAACAAGAAAGCACAGTGTAGCACCTCCATTACCCAGCATGAGAATTACTAACTATATTTCCAATAGACTTGCCTAGGAAATGATCTACTATCTTCTTAAGAAAAATTACAAAAATACTCATGGAATCTCCCAGTTTCCTTCACCAGCATTCCTGTGGGAATACTTTCAAAACTGTATCAGCTTATTCAGTGCTTAAATTAACTGCTGACATTTCTAATTTGACTCAGAAGTGCTCACACACATAAAATACCACCTCAATATTTTAGCCCTCTTTAATGAAAGGAAGCACATGAAGGGCAGCCAAAACATTTAACACCTTTTTTTTTTTTGTTAACTTGGTCTCCCTCAGGTTGGTATGAGGAACTAGATGAATGCCATGGATTAACTTTGTTTGCCTGAGTCTCAGTTCCCATTAGAAAAGAATTCTCTAGTGGTCACAGTGCAAATAAAGCTGCAAAAGGTGAGCTGACAGTAAGTGGCACAGCATTATTATCACAGTGTGCAGAGAAACTACAGCTACAGCCCTGCAGAAATCAGCTGCTCCACTGGTTTCTGCAGGCACTCTGCCAACCAAGCCTTGGAGTGTCAGTGCTGACAACTATTCTCCTGCCCAAAGCCACGCACAGGACATCCACTGAAAAATTCTGTGCTCCAGGAAGTCTCTCGGTGGAATATGCCCTGTGAAGGACAAAACTGGCTGCAGATTTATCTCCAGCCTACAAGTAAAACATTGCAGGCCACAGACAATACTGAAACTCCCCATTCCCTGCAATGGGACTATGGAAGCAAGCCTTCCCAGGGAGGGACACTGGGTTTGTGAGAGGAAAACTGAAGCCTTCACTCCAACCCTCTCTCCCTCTTTCAACACTTTGCATGTTTCCACTCTTGTTACAGCAACACAAGTATTTGTGTAGCCACACTTAACTGCTTCAAAAAAATGTCCTCATGGTAAAGTAACTTGGCCAAAAAAAATCCCTCCAAAAATTATTTTTCGGGAATTATCAGTTTCTTTGCCAGTTTTGTTTTGTGGCTGAGAAAATCCTACTAGCACAGGAAGGTCAAGGGCAGGATGGTTAAGTTCAACAAGAGGAACTGCAGAGCCCTGCACCTGAGGAGGAACAGCCCCATTCACCAGAACATGCTGGAGGCCACCCAACCGGAAGGCACACTTCAGGAAAGGATCTGAAGGTCCTGGTGTGTACCACACTGAACGTGAGGCTGTGATGTTCTGAAGAGGCTGTAAGTACCCTGGGCTGTATTAGGCAGAGCACTGGCATCAGATCAGGGAGCTGATCCTTCCCCTCTACTCTGCACTGGTGAGACCACACCAGGAGCAGTGTGTTCAGTTCTAGGCTTCCCAGAGAGACATGGACACACTGGACAGAGTTCAGCAAAGGCTCACAAAGATAATGAAGAGACTGAAACATCTCTCCTATGAGGAAAGGTTGGGAGAGCTGCAACCGTTCAGCCTGAAGAAAGGAAGGCTCTGGGGCATCTCATCAATGTATATAAACACCTGAAGGGAAGGTGCAAAAAGGATAGAGCCAGGCTCCTTCTCATATGACCAGTAACAGGAATAGATGCAGTGGACCCAAAGTGAAACACAGGAACACTTGGAACATCAGAAAATGTTTTTTGACTATGAGGGTGACCAAGCACTGCCACAGGTTGTCCAGAGAGGTTTTGGAATCTCCGTCCTTGGAGGTACTCAAAAGCTATATGAACACACCCCTGGGCAACCAGAGATGTTGGGCAAGATGATCTCCAGAGATCCCTTTGAACTTCAATCATGCTGTGACTCTGTGTCAGCAAAAAGTCAAACTGCTTAACCTTCTAGTAGCAATTGCAGTCTATTAATTAAACCATGTTCTTGGCTGCCCAAAAAACTAAACAAAGACAAGCTGAATAGTAAATGCACAAGTGAGATCTGGACTCTGCTGAAGTTACCAACCTTACACAGGATAAGGGTTTCACATCACCCACTCACACACAGATAAGAAGGGGTGACTCCACTTGCTTTGCCTACCATGCTGTTCAGCAACTTCTGCTGTCTCAATCGTTGCCTTTACGGTGGAGGTATCACCTTCGCTCTTCTCCTCTGGGCCATCACGGTGTTCTCTCCCTTGCTTCAGAAGGGACTGCCAGACAGCTACAATATTGTTCATGTCTGGTAAAAGCTAAAAGCAAAAAAGGGAAATTCCAACAGCTCTCCTGCATAAGGCAAAGTTCCTGTGACAAAAATATCCACAACCAACAAGCATGAGGATTTGCTGCTCTTAACTAAGGTTGGAACTGACCTCATGTGCCAGAAAAGATCTGAAATCAAACAGTGTACTTCCACTTCTGAAGAACATCAGTAATGGAAAGACCATGTTATTAAAAAAAGTTTCCTGTCAAAAATTTGTTTGGTCCTTCTTCCTCATGGTATATTTTCAACTCAAGTGCTACCTTGTCTAGTAACTTCTGCGTACACTGACTTGAACCAGGAGAACGTGCTTCCTGCTCTTGGAATTCATCTGCAGCACACCAGCTGTCAATATTACAAATCTGTCTCACAACAAAATTTTATTTGCATTCCTATCAGCCAGCTGTGCTAGGAAATATAGGTTACTGCCTCACCAGTCACTAACACCTTTCCATCCATAGCCTTCTCCTCCCCCAGGATACTATCTCCTGGCCCCTAGGCTGCAACCACTTGGAGAGAAAGTGCAGAGAAGAGCAGTTACCTGCTGCCTGCAAAAGGACTCATGTTAGACCCCAGTTTTTATTCTCCTCTGTACCTTGCTGATGGCTTCTCTGTACAGCTGCACAAAGTCCTGCATCCCTGACAGGGTGTAGATTTCTGACCTTTGCCAATTTTCCTCAGACAAACAGTACTCAATGTTCTTCAAGGCTCTTCTCAGCACCATGGACACCAGTGACAGGATGCTGTGCTTCACTACTGTGCTGGGTAACTAAAATAAGGAAGTTGAATTAATGACATTTCAGTGATTCCTCTTATGCTTGCACATGAACTGTACTCTGTGTTAAAATTTGTCAATTAATTACTTATTTCCTAAGTCTTGGTTTGCAGAAAAGAACCCATAGGTTTTCAGATTTCCAACCTAAACCACTAGTGAGCAGTGAAAGGCAACTGAAAGTAGTATGAATTGTTTTAATTCATCTTCCAGTGCTTCCCCAAGCCAGATTTATGCTGGGACAGACGACTTAAGAAACTTCTCGGATGATCACATACTTAAACAGTATTAACTGAGACAGAAAAAAACATTGAAATACTATAGATGCTCTTACATTTAAGCCTTGGGTGAACATTATTTTATTGCACACTGCAGGGACAGTTGTTACCATCACCATAGAAAGCAACCTGTGAAGAGGTATAAATTCTGAAGTCTTAAAAGAATTGGAGATCTCTGGTTGAGCCTCATAGATCTGAAATAAAAAAGAAAAACACCAAAACTATTTAAGTCCCCTTCATATAGCCCTGGAGATGACATCTTCTTCTGGAGAGCATTTTACAGAAGGGTTTTAACTTGCCAAAAGCACCGGCAACACTAAATATCAATTTTTATGCAGAAATGCTACAGAGCATCCTCCAGACCCCTATTCAATTAAATGGAACCTCTGAATGTGACTTGCATCCCTGCTAAAGGCCATCACTTTTCAACAAGCAGATTCCAGATACTACTTGCCCATTTTAAGCTAAACAGAGAGGCAGGACAACAGCCAGGTTTTTCCAGCTGAACTTCGATGTTGCTGCATCTCAAAAAATGTGTCGTTAGCATGATGTTTCCCACTGCTTCTTATACCAATTCCTTCTTTCCCAGTTTAGTTAAATGTTTATAGAACCTCCTGCTCTGAGCATGGCTTTTTATCATCCTCCACACTCTTACCTTCTTGAGTAACTTCATATTGTCCATCCAAGCAGACTTCAGTCTAGGAACAAAGGAATACTGGGTCTCCTTGAAGTATCTATTCAATAAATCTGGGCATACTTTGAGAATATTCACCATGAGATCAGCAACCATTTCATCTTCTGTTGCAGTTTTTAAACCAAGCAGAAAGTGCAGAAGTACCACATTTCCTCCCCTATCAGAGTGAAAAAAAAAAATTTCAAATAAGAAACCCTTATTTCAATACTTTATATAGGATGTGAACTCTGCAGCTCCTCTAAATATTGATTGAAGGCAAGACGTCTCACACTCCTGGCATAATTTCAGAATTTATACTCAGAGAAGTAAGAACTGAATTTAACTCCATGTTTTCTGCATGACAAATGGCAATTACTTTGAATTAACACCACACTTCTCAGTGCAGGCATGATCACTAGCGAGGTCTCTCTTGTTCTTAGCACAAAATCCATGTACAACCCCAGTTGTTCAGTGACTTACTTGCCAGAAGTTCCAAGACTTGGATCATAGAACGTTATGCCATGTTTCAGAGAGCAGCAGAGGTCCATTAAGAAATTATGCACAAGTTCCCGTACAACCATTTTTCCTGCCTCTTCAGAGCCTTGAGTCACCTATAAAAACCAAAAAGCAATAAAAAAAACATGGGATTTGGTATCAGAGCAGAAAATCTTACATCAATTTCATTCTATAGGATTCTTCTACATTCATTTTACAGAAATTCTAAAAGATGGATTAAGAGAAACTTCAGGACTTGAAGGTCCCTTTCAACTCAAACCATTCTGTGATTCTATGATTCCATTAACCTTCTACATTCAGCACAACTGGAGATCCCTATGAATGAGAAGACTCTTGACAACTGCAGCTGGGAAATCCCAAATCACACAAAGACTGCATGGAATTGTAAGAACTAAAAATCATTTCAAAACTGAAATGCAGGCTTATGAATGCGGTCAGAGATTTGCACAGCTCCAAGCAGACACCTACTAGAAACACATCTCCTCCAAAAGGGGTTTACAGTATATCAACATTGGAATAGTATAAATGTCTGGTAATACAAGAAGGTAAACACAAAGGTGAAAAACATGTACACAAAACTCAGTGGAAGCATGTAAGTCTGGCTGGCAACAATCTTGCGAGGTTAGCTCTCATATCAGGGTAGTGTGTAGGACGAGAATGAGGCCTGTGGGAAGAACACTCATCCTGATGTATTCTCTTACAGAGACACAGATGTGTCCAGGAAAAGCAATGCAGTCCTTGTACCCAAAAGAACAAATTTCTTCCAGGGTAGCAGATCTGCACTACAGTCCTGGCAGTCAGGGATGGGAAACAAATCCTTCTTCTCAAGCAGTGAGAAGCAGCAGAAATTTGGGAGTTCTTTTTTAAGCAGCCTCAGTAGATCCCTCTTTTTGAGCTCATCAAGGTTCAGAGCAACAGGGAGTTGTTTCAAAACCTGTGGGCTGTAAAGAAGGGGGAAAACCAAAAGGCAGCAAAAAGACTAAGAGTAACAAAAAATTAAATTATCAGACCTCTAAATCCCCAGGGCTGACATCAGTAATTCCATTCCACCGGTAGAGAGAAGCAATGTGGATCAACAGTTCTGCAGTAAAAAACCGAACCTTCTGGGTTTTGGTGATGTTTTTATTTTGAACCACCTGAAAATGATGAGAAAAACTAAACAACTCTTCTATTTATAGCAAGTTATCACAAAATAATGATAAACTAGCAAAACACTTCATTGTTCTAATACACACACAGCTGGCTGTCCCCACTAGAGCAGATAAAAGGTTCTGGTTTTGCTTCTGCTTCTGTCAACGCTTCTCTCACACTCCTGCTACACCTTGACTCTACATGCCAGACAAGACAGACTTTCAAGTTCAACTAAAGAGCACAGAACAACTTTGGAGTACTATACCCACAGACTAGGATTATGCAAACCTCCTGGTAGAGATGGTAAAGCCTGCTACAAATGAAGCTTGAATGAAAGGGAAAACACAGTGGAGGAATCTCTCAGAAGTTTTTCTGCTGTGTTTTATTATTGGCATTGTTTTAATTTTCATTTTCCTTGCTCAGCTGAAGCAGTCACGAAGTGTGTCGGGGCTCACCAATAATGTGGCAGCATGTATGATTCCCATATAGAAGCTTCATTTAGAAGGCAAAGCTCCAATGAGGTTTATTTTACATGTAAATGGTAGCTTTTTTTATTCTCCTTTTTTTTCCTGTTATTGCAAAATGGAAGAACATTTCTTGCTTTAATTTTCAAGTTGTGAAAAGCTCGAGTCTGAGGCAGGTTCTTATGATTAGACTCTAAATTTGAAACTATATTTCCTTCATTCTCTCAACTGGCCATACAACAGCTTGTGGAACATTGCTAGAGTAGTTCTAAACAGAGATTCAAAAATCATACATACTGGAACCAAAAACATTTCTAAAAAACATTTTTATAGAAATAAGCGAGTCCAAAGACCAGCTAACCAGCTCCAACAGAGCCCTGCAAGACTGGCAGGGGAATGGTACCACACACCCTTCAACTGCAACCAGACAGTTCCAGTCCCCACACGAACACCACACAAAATCCTTTTTCTCCTGAAAAGACAAGTGTATATCGTTATCTAGCTCAGCGCTAAAAAGCCCACTCAAATATAGCTGACTCCTGATTTTGGCATGAAACACATTAATTGAAGGACCAATCTTACTGTCAATTGCAACCTATGAAACCATGAGAATCTGCTGGGCACCACACACTGAAGATGAGCTGAAATTAGCACCCAAGCATAAGCTATTGCAATGACTTCCTTTAAAGGGTGGAATTGGAAAATCAGAACAAGCTTCAGTCCCAAAACACTAATACAGCCAAGCTACCAACTTCCAACAAATATTATCAATAACAGACACACTTACAAACTTGCAGCAGCAGCACAATGACATGTTAACATCTTTAAGAGTTGAACATTTTGTGAGAAATCACTGCAGAATTGTTTCCAGCAGCAAAGGAAATAGAAAACATGAGACAACACAGTTTTGAGGGTATGATATACCTTAGTTCTCAGTGTGGAGAGTAGAAGATTGATAGTAGAAACTCTGTCTTCTTTTATTTCAGAGCGAAAAATATCTGGAATGAAATCTAAGAAGACGTTTCAAATGTTAATTGAAAATGTGAAAGCTCTTTTCATACAGAAATGCTCCAGGGAATTCATATCTCTTTCTCTTCAATGCCATATTTTTTACCCTGCAGTTATATTTCAGGATGAACCAAAAGGCTGCAAGCAGAGTTCAGAAGGATGATGTGTCCATACCTACAGTGACGAGCACAGGATGCTGCGAAACCTACTATCATCCTAATTAGCTAATTTGTCAGCTTGCTGATTAACACTTCTTGCTACAGCATCTGTCAACTTCTAATATATTTTTGGTCCCAATGCTCTGTGCAGTACTTAAATTTGAGTAAATTCCTATTTTTCCACTGAAAGACTTGCAATTGTTTTCCTGAATGATTCTCAAATGCTTGGAGGTTCCATCTCAAACCACATGCATCATCTTTTGACTCCCCAGAGTTAGACACCTTCAGTTTCTAGAGAACTTGGGGCTCTTGTAGAGGAAGGAAAGCCAGCTGTGCTGACTGGGTCTAGGTGTGTACTGCCATTCCCTGGCCTGAAGAATGAGCAACTGTCAGCAATTAAAAGAAATCAGGAGCCCACAGGGTGGCAGGAACAAGAAGAATAATTACGGCCAGTTGTCAGTCCCTCACGTAGGAGAAATGAACTGCTGCTACTTAATGAAATTTTTTTAGATCCCTTCTGAATTTTTTCATAACATTACCTAGGGTCACAAATCAGAGGAGAAAGGAAACTGAAGTACATACAGCCTTTAACACTATTTTTTTTAATGCAACATACCTACTGTTACTGTCTTACGAGCAAGGCTGGACGCCATGAAGCTTTTTTCTGCTTACTGACTCCATGACCTCAAAGCATTTACTTTTTTTATCTGTGTCACCACAGACTTTCTATTTTTGCAAAGTTTTAGCAGACAGCATGTTTTTCTCAAACAGAAGAGGCATTCACTAGAATACCAAAGAAGTTTGAAGTTTTTCAGGTAATATGATTAAAAATATGCATTTTCCACCTTATCAGTGCTGTTTACGAGATTCACATTTTTTATTAGATCGTATTTATTATCCCCTATAAAAGACTGTGCCTTTAAAAAACAAAAAAAAACCCCAAGCAATTACAAAGTACCTTTTAATTCCAGCACCTGTGTCAAGACTGCATTGTCACCAGCAATCAAAAAAGAGAGAGCAAACTGAATATAGGCCATGCGGACATCAGTTCTCCCCTAGAAATACAAAATCCTGTCAGCACACAGACTATACGTAACTGCAAAACTAATACTGCAACTGAGATTATTCTGGGAAGCACTATAAACACATAAATTTAACAACTAGGAATATGTTGCACATAGCCATCCACATACATTTATTTGCAATACATCCACAGTATATTTAGCTAAAAAGCTTCTTGCGTTAGCAGATCACTTCAAAATAAGTGGGGAAGTGTACTAGTTCACAGATTTTTCAATTCTCAATATGTGAGATAGGCCATAAATTAAAAGAAAAATCAAACATTAACAGCAGTTTCGTGCCAAACCCTGCACACATTACATCACTGAGTGTCCTCACTTGTGCACCATTTCATCAGTTCACAAAAATGCCCTTAAAAAAAGGGGCAAATATGCTAAAAACCTACAAATTCAGGCACAGTGGAAGCAGTGAAAGCTTTGCCTGTAAAAGCATAATAGGACACATATACAAAGCCCCAGAATGGTTTGAACTGGAAGGGCACTTAAAGCCCATCTCATTCCATGCGCTGCCACGGGCAGGGACGCCTTCCACAAGACCAGGTTCCTCCAAGCCCCATCCAACCTGGCCTTGAACACTTCCAGGGATGGGGCAGCCACAGCTTCTCTGGGCACCCTGTGCCAAGGCTTCCCCATTCTCACAGGGAAGGATTCCTCCCTAATATCTAATCTAAATTAATTCTCTTTCAATTAAAAATAGTTCTCTGGCATCCTATCACTACATTCCCTGACAGAGTCCCTCCACGATTTACCATTTTTTTTAAACTTACCACGCAAAACTAAGCTGCATGTAAAATTGCTTGAAAGAAGATGAGTAGGCAAAACATAAGACAGCAGGAACAAATGAAAAGGTTGAAAGAGAAGTGAAAGAAGAGTGAAAGAAACAAGATTTTGCTGTAAGCTTTGGGCCTCATATTTTTGTATTAAAAACTCACCTCTGATAGCCAGTTGTGATATAATTTCACTGAAAGCTGTGCAAGAGTTAAGACTTTTAATCTGGTTTTGGACACTTTTTTCCTCATACCTTACTTGCATATTTGACAAGTTCATGGTCAAAAGATCAAATCCAAGCATTTAAAAGTAAGGGGTTAAGGTACTCCTGCAGACAACTTCTGAAGCAAGGTCAAATCCACAGAATCCCAAGGTGGTTGTGGGGATATGTTTGGGCTTTTTCCCTTCTATTTGACTGCTTTACGTAAAAACCGTCTGATTTGTCACCACAGACGGCACAAACCCAAGACATTCACTTTGTAAGTCATCTTAACATCCAGAAAATAATACTGGATTTATTACACACTTATATTTGGAATGACACATAAATATTCTTGTTCTAAAACACTGGTTCAGGTCAATCCTGACTATTTTTAGCAAATGGAGAGGAAACAAGAAATAGTTTTCTCCAGAAAAAGAAAGTAACTTTTTTCCACTCACTCGCACATTCTCCCTAAGGATTTCCAGCAAGAGATTATTTAAAACTCTTGCTTATATTTTCAAAAGCAATTACTCTGTGCTAGTATTGGGCATTATCCCATGGCATACAGCTTTTGAATTTACCTTCTTACATCTTTTTTTCAATAGTCCAGGCAGATATTTGTTATTGAAATCAAAATGGCTATACACGTCCCTTGCTGAATCTGGGCCCTGGGCCACCATTGCCGACAGCAGCATGAGGCATCCTCGGCTCAGCCTAAAACAAAATACAGAGCAAAATCTGCAGGTTATTTTCAGGATGATGGACTCAAGACATTAAAACTTAAAGAGAAAATGGAAGGGAAGTTAAACCAAAATACTTTTTTTAGGCAGTGATAAAGGCAACCAGGAAGGAGCAGAGAGGGAAGAAGGGAATGTCTGTTCATATTTTTTCAAAAAATTATGCTATAATTTGAGGTAGATATTCCCTTTTTAAAGCAGGTTAAAAGGAAGAAAGTGACAAAATTAAAAACTTGAACATGTCCATGCTCATTGCAGGGGGGTTGAACGAGATGACCATTAAAGGTCCCTTCTAAACCAAACTATTCTATGAACTCCTAAACTGACAGGAGTTTGCCATTTATTTCAATGGGAATGACAGGGCCACTGGGTACAAGTCTGCAGACCTGAATGGCCACTACCCATAAAGAGGTTTGGAATCTGTCCATCATGTTTCTGTCATGGACAACCTGCAGAAAAACCACATGGCTAAACCACAGATGCCATCTAGACATACCACCACAAAAAATACAATCCCTCTGCACATCAGTGTGGCAGCACAGAAAACACTGAGCATATACCATCAGAAACCTGCAGCCTCCTCTGTGTAGGTTCTAGGATTGCTCCAGAAGCTTGAATTTTTAAATGCTTAATCAGAAGTGCAGATTTTGCATAGCTTCAAAATTTATTTGCAGTACACCCACCCACCCATATTTGAGATTCAATGTGCAGTTAAAATGCTGCAATAAGATCAACTGAGTGGTGCAGGAAGCAGAGCTGTGTCTGTGAACTGAAAATCAGAGAATGCTTTTCAAATTCTGGCCTGTCCAAAGACCAAAAGATGAGTCCTTGGCCAAGCCATTCATAGTCTCTATTTTTTTTTTTTTTCTCTCCCTTCCCCTTCCTCACAGGTTTGTAGTAAAATATCTCTGGCACTCGGAATTTCTGCCCCATCCACAGAGCATGAGAAATTGTTATGTAGCCTGGACTAGACAGCACAGGAATACTTTAAATGACCAAAAATGACCTTAGATTTAAGAGACAGGAAAAGTTACAGGGCAAAAGCCAGTCTGAATGAAAAGAATTCTATTATAAACATGGAAATCTGACTCCAAAAAATACAGAGAAATAAACTACTCAGAAGCAGCTCTTTTTGCCATCACAAGACAGACTGTTCAGCCTCTGCGAACCACAAGTCTGTTCCCCCCAGGACGTTTCACCTCACAAACCAAGTAGCATTAAAATAACAGGATTCAGGATGTCCACTTCTACCCACTTTAGCTTTCACTACGACAGGCCCAACCAATGAGAACTTCAGCCTCAGGAACATATCCTACAGCATCAGACTGTGTGTTGTACCAGAGCTTCCACCCTGCAAAGACTTATGCATTTTATGACATGTGGAACAGGATCATTAAATACAGGTGGGTGATTAGCAGTAAGACAAGCTGAATTTTGCAACATCTTGTACATATATGCAACACACACAGAGTTCCTCAGGGTCAACTGACAGAGATTCTCCACAGCAGCACCAAGAAGAATTACCTGTGATTTTCAGAATACAAAGCAGCATAGACCACTTTCATGTAAGAATGAATCATCTTTTTGACAATGTTCATTCCCACAACAGAAAAATGGGAGAGATCACTGGCTGTCCTCAGTAAAATGGCTTCTAGAGCTTGAAAGATTAACAGCATCTGCAGTATAAAGAAGTATGTTAATTCTGCCAATATCAGGTATGACTTGAAATTATTATCTGAGCAAACAGTAATAGCCACCATTAAATAAAAAGAGTAATCCCACTGCATGAGGAAAGCTTCCACACATGAAGGTGACATTAACTTCTAAATTCTCTTCCAAATTAATACTTCCTCTTTGAAAAGATTGGTTCTGAGAACACGAAGCTTCAAGGAACCAGCATTTTAAGAGACATCTGCCAGGATGTGCATATCAGAACAATGAATTGTGCTGGAGAAAACCATCTCAGCTGCTCCAGTCTTACAAATAACTCCTTCTAGAAGAATCCAGACTCCACACAGCACTGGGGCTGTGATGATTACATGCATTAGCCCTGATTAGTAAAAGGATCTTGAGGAAAGCATGCCACTGAACATGACATAGGTTATCATTACACAAAAATTAAAATCTAAGGCAAAGACCAACAACTGATGGCTAAAAAGAACACCAATTCTATGTTGTAAGCAGATTTAAGTTAGCAATGCTGCCCCGGCATTCACAGTGAAAAGAGTGATTTAATTCTTTCTTTATTCGCCGTATTTTGATGAGGATAAATTTTGTCCAGCTGAGAGGAGAAAAATGAGTTCAACTTTACCAGTGGCTTCCTAGAAATACTGACATATCAGGGAGATGTCTAGTTATCTAAAAACAATTACTTTTACTGGACTGCTTTTGCTTTGCTTAACTGCTTCTGTTGAGCCCCTTATTTCACAAAAGGTCTTTTGATAACATTTAAAGAACCTTAACAGTCTGATTTGGACAAGACTACTGGTTGTGCGTATCATTAAACCCAGGAACATCCTGGAACTGAAAGAGGCATTTCCCACTTGATGAGTGCTTCTTCCACTGTGACTTTCAGACACAAAACCAGACCAAAGCCATACTAAACTATCAGGGTTATTTACACCACCAAGCATTTATTCAGAATACCCTGAGCTGGAAGGGACCCACAAGGATCATCGAGTTCAATCCCTGGCCCTGCACAGAACACCCCAACCTTGTTATTATACCCTGGGAGTTATTCAAACACTCCTCGAGCTCTGGCAGGTTTGGGGCCGTGACGGCTGCCCGGGGGACCCTCTGCTGGCTCCCCTTCAGGGTGGGACATGGTTGCACATTACAGCCTCTACATTACAACCAACTACATCACAACCTCCCCCGCCCAGCTCACTTCGCTTTCGGGCCTCCTTTCTCCGTCCAGGAGCTTGAATATCTCAGCGCATTCCATGGAGATTTTCAGGTACCCCTCCACGACATCGTACACCTCGACCGACGGCAGAGTCCTGGCCACGGACACGAAGGTCTCCAGCCCTGCAAAGCCGCAGTGTCACCTGAGGACACCCCTCTGGGGGGACAGCCTGGCACGTGTCCCCAACACCACCACCAGCACTGTGGCCATCACCATCACCACCATCATCACCATCACCATCACCACCATCACCATCACCACCATCATCACCATCACCAGCACCACCACCATCACCATCACCATCACCACCATCACCATCACCAGCACCACCATCACCAGCACCAGCACCACCATCACCATCACCATCATCATCACCATCACCAGCACCACCATCATCACCATCACCAGCACCACCATCACCATCATCAGCACCATCACCACCATCATCACCACCACCACCATCACTGTGGCCATCATCACCATCACCACCATCATCACCATCACCATCACCACTGTGGCCATCACCACCATCACCATCATCACCATCACCATCATC
>JAWWTY010000001.1:9681-95561 GCA_035222235.1 Margarornis squamiger | reverse complement strand
ATGTATATGTATATGTATATGTATATGTATATGTATATGTATATGTATATGTATATGAATATGTATGTGAGTGAAAAAGTATTTCTGTGATTATTTCTGACAATTTTTGTTACTGTGCTATAGATCTTGTGATTTTTTTTTCACTAATAGAAAATTTTAGGCCATCTAACTCAACCGTCTTTTATTATTTCACACTGTTTACTTCCTAACTAACAGCACTCATTTTATTGGAATTTCCATACACTAAGCCATGATATGAGTTTCATGGAAGTTTGGCTGAAGTTCAGAGGAAAATGAATAATATGGCAGAGGGGGGTGGTGGCAGAAGGGAGGGAATTAACTGCTCAGATTTCGGCTTTGCTCTTGCAAAGTTTCCATGCAACAACACAATTCCTGCATTTTTGATGCTGTGAAATGATTTCTTTTCTGCCCATGTTCAAAAGAGAGAAACTGTCTGGAGCAGATGTGATATCTAGCCTGGATTCTAACTTAGGGACTTTCATATGATTTATTTATTTGGGGAAAAAAAAAATGGAATCTAACTTCTGTTGCTCCTGAGGAAAGGCCAAAGCTGAGAGATTCTGTAACTCTACATGCTGAACGTGTCTGGATTAGTTATATTGTCTTCCAGCTACTGAGCACTGCCAGCTTGTGGAAGTTCCTTTCAAGGCTATGGCAGAGAGACATCAGGATAAATACTTTCTCCCTTCCTGCTTTGTGTTTTAGGT
The DNA here is from genome assembly GCA_035222235.1 of Margarornis squamiger. Classification (NCBI taxonomy): domain Eukaryota; kingdom Metazoa; phylum Chordata; class Aves; order Passeriformes; family Furnariidae; genus Margarornis; species Margarornis squamiger. Next base: position 94,833 of record JAWWTY010000001.1, on the reverse strand, counting down.
GGCTGTCTCTAAGTCTGTTCTTTAGGCACTACCCATAGCAGGGAGTAGCAGGAATTACCGAAAATATTACAGATTTTAGGTTAAGGCTGAATAGCAAAGTAACCCCCATTCAGAAGGAAATATAGATATGTCAATGCCATTTTACTGAAAACTTTAATTCCTGCCAGTCACAGCATCCATATGTTCCTTTCCTCCACAGAAAGGCTTCCCTAAAAGGCCAATATCTACACACAGGAGCACGCAGCTGCCTCTTGTGTTGTTATTCAACCCTCACTGCTTCAACTCCCTGGAGGTTACCTACATTTTGAACCTCTCCCAGTTCAATCATTGCACTTGGAAACTGCCTTTGCCTTTGGGTTATACCTGCACAGTGCCAAAAGCATACCAGGCTCATTCCTGCACCATGGGATGGTCTTTTCCTTACAGCACCCCCGAGCTAGAAGAAGCAATGTTATCTCACTGGGAAGAGAAGATTCACAAATTCTCATTGGGCAACGGTCCTGATGGATCCAAAACCTTTCAAGCAAGAGTACAGGATATTTCCCAGTGGTTTTTCACATTTTATATATTCTTCTGCGTTGATTACATATTTGTCACAGATCTATTGTGTACTCAGAGTCACTCACAGCAGACTGAGTTGGCATCATTGACATCTGTATTCCAGGGATTAATGAGCAATTCTGAGAACCTGAAATTGTGGTAGATATGTAGTTATGGCAGGTAGGAAGTTGGGGTAGATGGATAAATTCACCCTAATCATCTAAACACCTTTCTAGAAGATCCAAGTATGGCCCCCGAATGCTTTCTTTTTTGGCGGGGTAAAAATCTGTGCTATTTATTCTCTTGGCCTTCATTTCTGCCTTCAGTAGGACTAATCTGAGACAGTAAGCACAGGAGCATCAGATTGAATGACCAGGTATGGCAAGATCAAGGGGCAAAATAAGAGGAGTAGGTGGAGACTCCCACAAGTCTTCTTCCAATACCACAGTTGGAAGGCAGAGGATAATGGGTTCAGTTTAGAGGTAAACATTGTCCTTATCTGAAGCAGACAGAAGGAAAAGTCTCACCTGGCAGAGCTACTGTTCCCTCTTCCCATCTGTGTTTGCAGTTGCAGATGCTTCAAAGCTATTTTATACTGTTATTTTGGCACCTTTGATCCCATTTATCGGAGTTCAGTAAAACTTGACGGAATGTCCCTGACCTCAGACAGGTTCATATGAAACCTGGTTTGCTCTTATCTGCCTGAGACTAAGGAAGCATAACTGTTACCCAGTTGTTTTTCTGTGTGTAAAGAAGGAGAGGGTGAAGAACAAAAGTGGATTCAGATTCAAACATGAAGATCAAGTTGTTCAAAGTTCAGTGTAACCTCCAAACAGAGGTGCCAAAGTTTGGAAGTTCAAATCTGGATGCAATTCAACTTCAGTTGGAACATGAGGAGAGGAACAGATTTAACAGAATTTGTTTGGTTCCATTATCTCTCACCCACTCGTTCATGTTTTGTTTTGAGGGTGTTTGTTTGTTAAGGAAAAAGATCAATGCAAACATGCATGGCTGGATGTAAACAGTCGGGTATTCATGTCTATTAGTTTTATACCCCAGCACAGCCCCTGGGCAGAAGACACTTTCATGCCCCAGTGTTGGTTCTAGGCTCCCTTTTCTGAGGGCAGCTCTTACAGGAACTGGGAAATGAGTGTCTCCTATTTATTCCCTTTAGGCCCTCATACCTTAAAAGGAGCTCCACATTAAGTGGTTTAGCAGATTGTAATGACAATTTGTTTGAATTTTGCATTGGTTTACTTTTCAGTCTTACAAAAGCTTTCAGGGAACAATTTGAACTCTCTCAAAGTAACTTCAGGATATTTTCTCATTTTGCAGTAAAAGTTCCAAGTGAAGTCCACACACTTAGAACTCAGCTAAGCTTAACTTCTCAGGTTGTAAAGCTATAGGCTGTGATAAGGTGGTGTCAGGCAACAATGTGAGGAGAGGAAACTGAGAAAGGGGAAGTTTCTTCTGGAGCATGGAAGAGGCAGTGCTGTTTGCTCACTGAAGTCCCACGTCCAGAGATCCTGTCAGGCATAGCTGTCAGCTGGGGTCCCCCAGAGACAGGTGAGTCGAGGTGTAAGGGCAGGAGTGGGACTGAAATAGCAAACCTGGCACGGTCTGGCATGAGGGGAGACGAGGTCTGAAGCAGGGAAACCAGGGAAGTTGCTGCGGGGCACAGGGAGTGATGGGGAGCACCTTGCACCTGTCTTGAGGAAAACACAAGCAGCGAAACGTCACAAGTCGGGGAGTGTGTGCAAGTCCGTGACAGTCCTCCAGCCACTGACGACCACGAATGAGAAAAGGCGAAATCGAGCGGCGTGGCCAGAAGGAAGGCGCCAGGACCGCGAACTGCCCGGAGAAGGGTGTGGAGAGCCGGGGCAGGGCGGCGCGGTGCCTCGGGTAGCAGTGAGCGCGGCCGCACGATGCGCGCCCCGGGCAGTGCCAGGCGCGGCACCGCCGGCATCCCGCGCCCCAGCGGGACCTGCTCCCGCGGGCAGAGCTGCCCCGCCCTCGCCATCCTCCTCCTCCTCCTCCTCCTCCTCCTTCTCCTCCTCCTCCTCTTCCTCCCGCGAGTCGGGGCAGCCCCGAGGGCGCCCGGCGGGCCGGGGGTGCCGCTCCGCCAGCCGGGACCGGCGCGGCCATGTGAGTCTGCGGGGCTGCCCCGCCGAGCCGCGCCGCCGCTCCCGCACCATGAGCCACGGCCGTGCGGGGAAGCTCCCACGCCGCGCACAGGTAGATCCCGGGCGCCTCCTCCGCCTCCTCTCCTGGCTGGTCTTCGTGTGCGGCGCGGAGGTGGCGGCGCTCGCAGACTTCTCAGGTACGGGGCGGGCCCGCCCGACGGCGGCGCGGCCCGAGGGGCTGGGCGGGGGTCGGTCCCCCCGCGGTGGGGCTGGCGGGGGCTGCCACCCCTGCCTGCACAGGGTCCCGCCGGGCCCCGCCGGGCCGGACAGCGGCGGCTGCTGCTGCTGCCCGCCCCCCCGGAGCCGCGACGGGAGCTGCGCGTTCCCGGCGGCTCCGCATTCCCGGCCGCTCCGCATTCCCGGCCGCTCCGCATTCCCGGCCGCTCCGCGCTCCGTGTGCTTGCTCCTAGGCCTGCAGCCCTTGGAGCACGGGTGGGGTGTGCTGCGGAGCGGGGCGGAGGGCAGGGCAGGGTGAAGGGCGCCCGGGGGCTCCAGGTGGGCAGGGACGCGAGGAGCCGGGCTGTCGGAGCGCGGTGGGAGCGCTGCCCGTGGGTCGGCCGGGCCTGACCGAAAGTGCGTGGAAGTCCCTGGAAAGGTTCCCACTTTCTCCTGGAGACTTGGAGCCGGGCCCTGTGGGAGCCGTCCTGGTCTCCGGTAGCGAACAAGTGCTGCACTTCTCTGTGCTGGGAGAGGAACCTCGTAGCGCCAGGATGAGAGGAGTCCCAGGGGAGCAGGGGCACCAGCTGTCACCTAGAAATCCCAGCCGTGATTCCTGCGGGCTGCTGCATCAATGCCAGCTGAAATGACTGCAGAGACTGGGAAAATGCCTTTTTTTTCCCACCAGGACGAAGAAGCAATCTATTTTTTGTTTGAGAAAACTGCACTCTTGTACCTTTTATAGTGCTCCAGGGCATCCCACTGCTGTTAGGAAGTTATTTAGAAGAGCGTTTCTCTCCTTTCTATATGTCACAGTGAGTACAGCTTATTCCTGGAAGCTGGAAGCTTAAGGAATTGCCTCTAGGGCAGAAAGGAAACCTTACCCGTAGTGAACAGAGCAGAACTTCCCAAAAGCCAGCTGAGTGCACCGAAACAAAGTTAAGATAGAATTGATAGCCCAAATGTGTTGTTATGCATTTCATATAGTTCATGTTATTACAATTCAAAATGCTGGTGATGGTTCTGTAGAAACTGTTTTCTCCACAATAGGAAAATACAGTTTATCATTTTATTATTGTGTCCAGCTCCATAAGCCTGAACATTTCTAAGCAAGCAGCCACCAAATATAAAGACCAGAATTACATTATTGGATAAGTTGCATTTCTTATATTAGATTCCTTTCACATGTCAAAGGCTTTTAAAGTCTTGCTGTCTCATTTTTTGGTGGTTTTTTTTGCTTAACTGCTGATTTGTAGATGTTAGTTTTGGAATTACACAGTCGTTGTCCGCAGGAACATAAAATAAATGTTCAAGTTTTCCCTTTTAAATAGCTGCTGAATTAAAAAAAAAAAAAATCCCTTTATCTAGGAAAGTTTCTTTCACAAAAGTCCATTTACTTTTCAAATGAAATTATTTAGATAAGGTTATCCAAGATACATTTCAGAAGTACAGCTGTATTCAGTATTCACTGTGCACGGAACTTTCCAAATAGGTAGAATGACCAGAGAAAAAAGCTCTGTCTCACCCCAGAGATCAGTATTAAACATGTCATGCAGTCATTTCAGTAAATAAGATGTAGCAAAGAAAATCAGAATCTAGAATTCTTGCCAGGCTGGGAAGTTTCCAGGCCTGAACACATTCTGCTTTCATTTTACTTTTAACATGGAGATCTAATCCAGAATGACAGAAAAGATCAAAATGTTACTGGAACGTTTTTAAAAAAAGGTATGCAGAACATATGGAGAAGTTTTTAGCTGATTCGCAAGGAGGTGCTGTGGACCAGGATCTGCCAGAGGTCAGATGACACCCTACAGTGCCATCCCCAGGCTGTTTAATGCCTGTTAAAGAATTACAAGCTCTGTAATAGCAACTTCAAGATGAGTTTCTAGAGTTGTTGATTTTCCTTACTTGCTCCCTCCTGTGGCAGAAACAGTCACATGATTTTCCTAAACTCCGTTGAATGTAAAGGGACACAAATATGCCCTGTTTAAAGGCCAGTGCCTTGAAGCTGGGCAGTATCCTGAGGGATGAGGAGTAGGAAGCTCCTTCTCTTGCTTTACCCAACGACCTGCACTTTCCCTCTCCTGGAAAGGGTCAGGTCTGACCCTGCCATTCTGAGGCTAGAGCTTCCAGAAGGCACCTGCAGCCCATGTCAGAGCAAAAGGAACAGTGACCCGCACCTTCATTGTGTTCTCTGGGATTGAATCTCATACTGGGAATTTAGGAGTGCACAGAGAATTGGAAGGCCAGTTGCTTCAACTTTTCCTCCTTTTCACAGACTTCAGGCTTTCCTACTCAGATTACCAGTTACACACTTCTTTTGGGTCATTGCCTTTTCCTTCTGTGTATTTCCAGCATTTGGTCTCTTCCCCAGCAGCCCAAACTCTGTTCCTCTCTCTCCCTCTCCCCACTCCAGCTTTGCAGAATCCTTTCCCAGACTGCTGCCAGGTTCCAACACCTGCACGTGTCATCTTTGTTGTTCTCTTGATGCAAGTGTTAAATTGTGCCAGCAGTTCTTACCTGCCCAGGGCCCATTTGTTCATCACCAGACCCAGCTGCTTGCTTGGAACAACTCAAAAATGCTCCCTCTTGGGATCTGTTCAGTGTTCTGGAAAGGGGAACAGGGCACAGTAAAACAAGACATCAGCAGCAGTTCAAAATCCATCACTGCGAGAATGACTCAGTATTTTCTCCTTTTAATGGCAGGAAATACTGGAAGTACTATTGATGCACAGCATACTTAAAGATCTGCATAATCTATGATTCTCTAGCAGTTTGGTGGCAACGGTTAACAAATTTAAAGGTTGGATGATGATCTTGCAGGTTTTTCCCAACCTTAATGATTCTATGATTCTGTATTTATTAATTCAATTGGTTACTGAAAGTGGAGATGTGCTCTGAGGTCTGCAGTCCTCTATGTGATTAATTTTTAAATGTGGATTCCAAGCAGTTGTGACCAAATTTGAAACTGAAAGCTGAAGGTTTGGGAAAAGAGATTTAATCCACAGTTCTTTCCTTAGATCTTCATGTATATTGGTGTGATCCTACAGCTGGAAAATTCTCTTCCCTTTGTGCATGCTCTTCAAAACACCTTTTCACCATTGCCATTATTTATTCATTCCTTCTTGACATAGCTCTGTCCTCACATTGCTTCTCTCAGTGATCACTTGCAGCTTTCACCTTTCAGATCAGGTCCCAGTCCAGGAGGCTGAAGACTGTTGTGAATTTTGCTAGTTCTCCAGTCTCTGGGAACTAAAATCTTGCATATTCTGGACTCCCAGGAGACTGTTAGAAGAGTAATTTTTCAAGAAATCAAGGCCTCATGACAGCCGTTTCCCTGCAGCTCCTCTATTTGAAAGGGCTGGCTCCCAAAACAGGCAAAAATAAGGAGCTGGGAAAACCAGGAAACTTATATACTGTACTTTTACTTCACTTAGATCTGTGTCCTGGTGCTCTAGAAAACCCAGCTGCTGAGGGTGAAGTGGCTTGGCTGGTGGCATTTTGTGTGTGGTTTCCAAACAGCAGGAATTAATGCTCCTTGTCTCATCCCCTGCTGTCTGTGGTGGCAGGGAGAAAAGGCTCTCTGTCCTACCACTGCTCCTTTTCCCACCTTTTCCCCATCTGCTGCCAAAGTCAACTGACCTCTTAAACATCTGGGAACATGCTCCCTTCTCTCTGGCAACACCAAGGAAACCCCATTCCCCTATTTTGGTGCCCCTTCCTGCTTTTTCTTTTCTCCATGCTCCTTTAAGCTCCGGCTCATGCTTGACCTGGCCTCCACTCACTCACTCACTCACTCACTCACTCACTCACTCACTCACTCACCCACCACTCAGTCTTTCCTTACCTGAGTCCCAGCCAGGTTTTCTGGGCAGCTTTCAAGAAACGTGGCTGTAACCTAAGATCAAAAATGAAGTAACTGTGTGATTGCATAACTGGACTGAAGAATGAGTTTCTGAATGTGAACAGAAAAAGTGCTGCTGCTTAGGCAAAACCTTTTAATCTCCATCTGCTGGCTTCAACTTTTCTGTCTTTTCTGCCAGAACAGTTCAGAAAGAACTGGACATCACTTTAACTCCATAGACTTGATTTTCTGACCCAAACAAATGGATCTAATGAAAAAGCAAAAAAAGTTCACCCAAGTAATATAATCTCATCCTGTGACCTTTCTGCATTAAAAGTTTCCATTAAGTTCTGTAACTTTGACCCATCCCAGATTCTTTCAAGCAAAAGGAAGCAAATAAATGCCCCAAGCTTTGTAGTAAGGCGGCAGGATCAGTCACGACCAATCACAATGATGCAGGTTTTCGTGTTGGTTTTGTGTTGGTCAGATAAAATTCTATGTACATTTTCTTGAGTCAGTCCTGTTGACTATGTGAGCAATTGGAGCATGTCCTTCAACCAGGATATTTAAAGAAGTGCTAAAAGGAGTGATGCAATGATGCATCTTCTTAATACTGCCTTGTAAAAGTCAGGCAAAAGTGTTGGTTGCTTTGTTTAAAGGAAAACATTTCATTTTAGAAACATGTTTCAGTAATATAGGAATCTGGTTTAAAGTTTCTCCAAGAGGAGTGGGTTTGGGTCTGGGATTTGTTCTGTGGAACAAAGATGTATGTCAGAAGTGAGGTTTTAGTTGAGATCATGGTGCTGAGATCTAAGGTCTTGCTCCAGGCCTGTGCTTGCAGTTCTCACTGCCTTCCTGAGGAAGTGTAGCTTATGAAATCACATTTTAGATGTGCTAATAATTTCTGTTAAATCCACTGATGATATTTGATTATCCTTTTTAGAGAAGTAAAAGCTTTGGTCCTATTAAATTCCTACACATTTTGTGAGTATAAGCAGCTGGGCCTTACTTCCATCCCCAAGGAAGGATGTTTCTCCACAAGCTCTCCCAAAATGAGTTATAGTGTGATGTTCCTGCCCCTACAACAGATGTTGGGGATTTCAGAGGTGAGACCCAAACGTATGGGAAACTTGAGTTCCTGAGCTCCGCTGCCCAGGCACCAACATGTTTGACTCTGTCTTTCTCACAGTTTTGGGGAAGGAGTTCTTTTTGTTCTCCTTGTGGAAATTGCAGGCACCTGACATATCATATACCATTTTTAGTCAGAATACATGGCAGGGATTAGCTCCCCACTGCCTTTCTGCTCCATCTGCTGCTGATGCCCTTCCCAGTGAGACAGCTTCCAGACAGTCTCAGCTCTATTAGAGAAAGGGGCTACAGACTGGTTCCAAATAAATACTCAGCTTTTGTTGGAAGTGTCCCCAGACAGAGAAGGCACTGTCTGACCAGTCACCACTTATCAGAATTCTGTCATCTGCCAGCCATAATCTACAATTAAAATTGAAATATTTTTATATATTACCAAACACAGAGAAAATAGTGTCTTAAGGGAGCTGAAGAGCAGGAGGAGGCATGGTTGTGCCTTATGTGTTCAGCATTGGTGAGTCATTTAATCTGAATTTCTAGGCATTTTAGGAGTTTTGCTTCAAAGGTCCATTGTGTGGCTTCTGGCAACAAATTAAATACCAGTGAGGTTTGGCTCTTGATTAGAATTAATTTTAAAACATCACTTATGATATAACACCTAGTTGAAAGCCTATGGCCGCTGGAAGGATTCCCGCAGATTTCACTGGGCTTTGGATGAGGGTCTCAACCCACAAATATCTGCTTATTTTTCTTCAGAGTGTTTAATCTTGGATGGGAAGACAAGCATTATTTTTCAGAATAATTTTGTAATTTTTGACTTTTCATTTCTTCAGGCTAAAACTGAGTTTGGGACAAAGAAATGTTGTTATAAAGAAAATCATCAGGCAATGAGAGTACACTGGGGTGTGTTTTTGCTTTTCTAGCTTGAATTTGCTGTATTATAAAGTCAGCATAGCACTGCAGATCTGTGAGCTGCCAGATTTCTGATTTTTTGAATGTCAAATATAAATGGCAATGCAACAATTACAGAGTTTGGGTCTGAGTTCTGTTTGCAAAACAAAACCTGCATTTTGTTTTCTGAGCTGGCAATGAACAGTTCCTCCTGGCCTTCTTGGGGAACATGTACATGGAGGTTCATGTTCATAATCCAAGTTTCCAGAGAAATATTTTCCTCTAGCTCCTGAGGTTCTCCTACTTGCAGTCTTTGGGCATAATGATTCTGTCTCCAGATGCAGTTGCTGCCCACTGAGCCTTTCTCTTGTTACTGCTTGGTAATGGCACTGGAAGAGGCTACTCTGTCTCCATCCAAAAGGAGAATTTTTGGCAAAGGCAGGAAAGAGCCTCACAGTCTCCTCTACCAGCATCATACCTTTTGTCAGCGTCTTTAGACAGAAGGGAGAAAATCTTCCTTTTCTACCATAGTAGTTCCATATTAGGTGCCAGGACAAGTGTTTGCCCCTCTAATTTCATGGAATAGCTGAGAGAAGTATAACTGACCATAGTGTGGAGTTTATTACAGACCCGAATCTTTGGGGATCAGTAATAGTTTTCCTTTTCCTGGCAGAGGAAAGGGAAAAGGAAATAAAAAGTGAGTGAGGAAACAAGTGCATGGGGATCTCTCCAATTTCCTCAGAAAGCCATTGGGATACAACAAAAATAAGCATTACTCCTAGGAAACAGCTCAAGGGAATATGAAAGTGTAGATCTGAAGGAAAGAGAAAGCCTGTGGGAGGATCTGATCAACAGGGAATGGGCATCTGGGCTGTGAGGGCAGGATTCATGGGTTTTCGTATTCCACAAAAATTTAACTCACATAACTGCAAGTCTGAGCTGAGTGGCACAGAGGGGAAGAGGTTGTGTGGTTCCTGAGAAATAATGACCAAAAACTTACAGAAGGTCTATTCTTTCCTCAGGATGTCTTGATTTTGTTTTTCCAGAAGTAGCTCATGGCCTGGGTCCTTGTGTGTGCTGCTGCTTACCAACTAAACCTTGTTCAAACTAGACCCTGAAGGCTTGTCCTTTCTCTGGCATAAGTGGAACCAAGCCCTTGCTCAATTTGACCCTCAGATTTAACAGACAACGAGAGTTAGGTTCAGTAAGATTGTTACGATCCATGTTATGATCCATGAGCTATGACTATGAGGGGAAAAAAAAAGAAATCTTGGGAAAGCTTGCATGTTGATGAAGCAGTTCATAGAAATACTGACTGATAGCTTCATCACTGATGCCTGCTTTGATTGCCAGACTATTCCAAAAGCATTCTCACTACTAACTTAAGTATTTTCTTCCTGCAGGCTTAACCCTTCATCTGTCACTAAGGCCAGCAGGAACAAATTGCTTCACTGGCAGCAGACTGGTGGCTCTCCACCTGCCATAACCATCCTGTCTCTCCAGCTGCCAGCTGACTTTTGGCATTAGTCATTTAGACTGAGTTGAAAGTGGCAGTTCTTGCGTTGCCCTGGCAGTTCAGGCTTCAATTTTCATGAAACTTATAGGAACTTTATTTCTTTGAGCCCTGCATGCCTCAAGTTTCAAACTGGTCATTAAGCTTAAAAGTTGTTGAGTTGAATAAGGGCATGGCACATGGACAGAGGTCATGATCTCATAAGCTTCATCTCCTTTAGAAGTGGGCAGCTGAAAACTCAAGGACTGATTCTAAGAAAAGCAACAGTTTTGAATGCTCTGAAACCAAAGTAGGCATTTGGAAATGGAAGGGGGTTTTCATGGTCAGCATCTTATCAGTGAAACTAGATTATCACTAGATTTTTCAAGTAAACATCTATCCTCACATCAAAAAAGGTTTAGATAATATAAAAATTACAGTGATTATACAAAAAGTATTTCACTTGCATGGCAAATGAACTTTTCATGCCATCTCCCGCAGTACAAGTGAAAGGGTGAAGTTAGTAGAACGGCTATCACTGGTAAAGGGCATGAGGGTTGGGAAGAATAGTGGAAAAGGGCACATGGAAGAAAACAAGCCATGGAGGGAAATTAAATCAAATTAGTGACTATGAAGGAAAAGCATTTATTAAGCAAGTATGTGGATCTGCTGAGGAAAGCTGTTGTGCTACTTTGAGTAGAATAAACAATGTTTCTGCCCAATGGTATTTCTTACTGATAAAAGTCTGTGAGCTCAAGTGTGGCTAGAATGACTCAAATGGGATGTTTACAAGGTATGTAGATACAAAAGAATAAAATGAGGAGGCAAGAAAAATAGTGTTGTGAATTTTAGAAACAGTATCTTTTCCAAGTAACATTTTGCCTTCCATCACAATTACTAAAAACAGAGCTACCATAGACAGAACTTGCAGATAATCGAGGTATGAGATGGAAGGGAAAGACGAGAGACAGATTCTTGTTTCTGTGAACAGAGTAACCCTGGCACAGTACAGGCCGGGGCATAGCTGCCTCTGGAGACCAGCAGAGGATATGGCAGAGGGGAGGGAAACTCAAGGGTTAATTTCCCCTCAATTCTTCCTTCAAAAACCAAGGAAAAAAATATTGCTGGATAGGTTCTGCAGCTGGATCCCAAACACCAATAAATATCAGAGTGATGCTTCTAATGGTGCTTGTAGTAGAGTTTATCAACAATTCTGTTATCACTGCATGAAATCTCTTCCTTCAAGCTTGCTAATCTTGCTTGTGTATTTTTAATGACTGTTGGCACAATCCTTCACAAAACTGTGAGAGCTGATGGAGATTTACTGAATGGATTTGCCTCCTGGGACTCCCACAATAATATGTGTGCTATTTCAATCTGTTTTGACCTAAAATGGAGTGGTATGTCTTTAAAATGAGCTAGTGAATTCCTGTGCTAATTAAGATGGATTGAACGATGCACAGGAACTAATATTACTAAATCTGTCTATGAAGCCTCAGTCCTGAGAGCCCTCATTGCCTGTGGACTACTCAGCATCAGCCTCTAAAAGTACTGCATTGCAAAACTGCTCTCTTACCAGAAAGAGATTACCTGAGTCAATGCTGAGATTGCTTTTAATGTGTGCTGGCCATTGGCCTCATGGCTTGAAAGGCACTTCTCCTTGAGCTTCCATCTGGGGAGGTTCATGCCAGGCAGTGAGGCTGGACAGAACATATACATTGCTTTCTCATTCCAGTGCTGACAACTGAAAAAGGCCCTGTTTTAGCATTCTCGTGGCAAGGAATGAATCCAGCAAATCTGAGTACCCTGTGCTGTCTTGTGCACGAGATGTAACACATCTTTTGGCTGACTGCTTCCAGGATTTTTGGTAGTTGTGTGGTTTTTTAACTGAAACTTTCTCAGTTCCCAGCTTTTCAGTGTTTTTAAGAGAAAAAAAAAAAATCTTTCTGAATTTCAGTACCTTCAGGTTGAGTGCTACCATTACTGTTGCCATTCAAAGCAATAATGCCAGGAGCAAATGATGAGTATGAGAATCTATAACATTTTAAGAGCTCTCTTTCACATAAAGACGTATCTATTTTACAACCTTTACTCTCCTAGGCCCGTTACTTTTGTCTGTCACTGCTGTTAGAGCTTATCAGTCCTCCTTTGCAACAAGAACTAATCAGTAAGGCTTAAAGCTTTGTTCAGCTGCTCAGCTTCAGTGTTTTGTGTGGTGCTCTGGTGCTGTGTTTTTATTAGCTGAAGTTCTTTGTCAGCACAGTGGATACTGTGACTAATTTGGCTAATTATGGAAGAAAGGATTGTGGTTGGATCCTGCACTGGTGTTTTGAGCCTCAGTACAATGATTGAGTAGTCTGGGTTAGGCAGGCAGTTGGGTGGGATGATACTTTCTGTCCTTCAAATCAATGGGATCTTTCTGTTGCCCTTTGCTTCAGGCTTAACTTCTGAGCCAGTCTGTAATGTCTTGTACATGATTTTGTATGCAGAGCGCCCCATATGTCACTTATGAATGTGTGTCTTGGATAAATGGGAAAGTTCCTACTGGGGCTTTCACACAGAGGCATAGAGATGTTATTGGAACACTGCAGTATTGCCAAGTTTTTGTAATTTAGACAATTCTCACAGTGGTGGATTTTTTTAAATGAAGTTTCATATTGTTTTAAAGAATGAAATTTATTATTTTTGAAAAAAAGAAGTAGGAGCACTATTGTGCTCCTTGTTGCATACAACACTTGAAAAAGTGACTGCTGCAGCTGAACACCACCTCCCTCTCCATCACCCAACAACCCAGAAAGCAATGAGGGAAAAGCCCAGCATTAGGTTTAAAACATAAAATCATCTAAGGGTTTTTTATATGGTCTGTTTAAGATTCTGTTTGCTAAGGGTAAGAAACCCCATAACTCACAACTATTCTGATTTCCCAGTCCCAGATATTGATGGAGTAAACAAACACAAAATGAGAGGACAGGAAGCTGCCTCAAGAAGAACCACAGCACTCACAATGCCCTCACTCCTGATCATCACAGCTGGCATTAATTGTAGGAATAAGACCTTATTTTCCTCCCAGGCTGACGTTGTTTGGCTGAATTTGCTCCCTTGGGGAAAATGTGATTCTGTGAGGAATTCAGTAAACAATATAGGAATACTCATGGTCTCAAGGAGATGAAGCCCCTACCAGGGAGACTACAAGGCCTTGCTGCCCAGGGAAGGAGGGAAAGCAGCCTGGGAATGGCTCCCTCCTGCACAAGCACTGCTCTGGGATGAGGTGAGAGGCAGCAGCTGCTGAGAAAATTTCATTCCCTCACTGAGGGCAGAGCAGGGCAAGCCGTGCCCTGCTATGTAGAGAGGACCAGCATGAGGAGAGCAAAGAACCTGGAGTTTTTCAGGGAAGAGCAAGAAGAAATCATGATTTTTAGAGTGGGAATCGTGGTTCCCCTGGAAAGGGCTGCTCCACTCGAGTCTGTGTGGTCTGGGTGTGAAGTAATAAAAAATGCAGGTTTACGTGGTCTGCCATGTGAGATGAGCAATTTAGATACTTGTATGTCACCACTCCTCTTATCAGAGAACATTAGGTTTCAGCAATTTCCATTACTATTTTTGTCCTTTATTGTGTGCAAACACAAAAGGATTTTAATAACAGTTTATGCTGCTTGGAAGGCCAGAGAGCTTGATGACTTATTTTCACCAGTCCATCTAATGCCATTTTTACAGGTGAACCATATTGCTCCAACAGAATCAAGTCAAGTTTTTTATAAATACTTTTTTTTTTTTTTTTTTTTTAAAGATTGAATAGTTGCAATTGTTGGAGAAAGGTGCTTAGATACTGGGTTAGGAATTTGCCGGATCAAAGCAGCAGTTAGGATGCCAGGGAACTCATCCAACTCACTGCATAGCCGATATTCTTTAGGGAATACTGCACTGTTTTGTATACAGAACTCTTGGTTCCAAGTAACTTAAAACCTGAAGAATTGAAATGATTACAAATATACGGCTCTATCTCTGAAGGTGTTGAGTGCCCACAACTCACGTGGGGCTGAATGCTCTGACACTGAGGCCCTTTATGCCACGATGGTGATATCAAAGGTGTTCAGCAGCAACAAAGGCCAGTGGAGGCCCCTTTGCAGCATCAGGCTGTGACAAAGTCACTTGGGTGCAATTGGGCTCTTGGCCCATTTTCCTGGCAACACTCAGCACCTCCCAGGAGCAGGCTGACAGAGGAGTGGCTCTGGCAGGGAACTTCAATTATTTGTGATCTCAGTTACACAAAAAAATATAGGGGATGGATTTGGTTGTGCGTTTGGTTTTGGGTTTTAACCCATGAGAAGCTGTGGGGATTGTGACTGGACTGGTCTCCTTGAGATCTAGACTGTAAATACAGGGCACGACAGTTTTTGTGCCCTGGTTCCAGCGCCAGTGCTCAGTTTGAGGTCAAGGAGGTGGGAAACTCACCTACAGCTTTGCTGTGCTGGATGGTGCATCCACATGACTCTGGTGTAGATGGGGAACAGTAAAGGTAGCAGTGGAGCAGGCTTCTTCTTTCTCCAGGCTTAGTAACTGACAGGGGAGCTGATTTTCCTTATCCAGTTGCACAGCCAGAGCTGGAAAAAATGCCAGAGAACTGACATGTTTGCCCTATCCATGCAAGTGTTCAAGGACAGGTGGATAGGGCTTGAAGCAACCTAGTGGAAGGTGTCCCTGCCCATAGCAGGGGGTTGGAACTGGGTGATCTTTAAGGTCCCTTCCAACCCAAACCATTCCACAATTCTATAATTTTCATCTCTTTGCTTGGAGTATTTAAGTTTCTATTTAAAAAACTTTTCTAAAATAAGTCTTTGGGGAAAGGTTTATAAAGGGCAGAAGTGTGGAAATTAAATAGCATTAGCAAACTCCTTTTCAATATTTTCTTTGAGAAAACTATTTTTAATTTACTGATAAAACCCCCCCCCCTGATTCAGCACCAAAAAAAGAAAATGGGTGGGGGTGGGATGGTTCTCCATTATACTTAAGACTGAAACACAACTGCCTAGAAGTCCAGAAGGGCAGAGCATCCTTTTAAGACAAGGTGTAAGGAATGCAAGAGCCTGGCCCACAAAATCAAGGAATACCCCTTCTGATCTCTGCCGACACACCTGGGACTGTGAGCAGCCACAACTGGCAAGGGCCTGAGCCCAGGGATTATCCAAGACAACACCTCCATCTGTTGCTGGAGTGCTGGAAGGGCTGTGACTCACAGCCACATGACCTGCGTGTCCCAGCCCTGAGCGTTAGGAGCGCGGAAGGTTGACCCATTCACAGAACCGTGTGGCTGCAGGCCAAGTGTATAACCTTGGCTACAGTGCCCTTTCCAGAGACTGATTGTGGTTTTTTCATTGTCTGACGAGCTTCTTATTTCCTGTACTCGTTGTAACAGCTGAATATTTTCTAGGTTACCTAACCAAGCTCCTGCAGAACCACACAGCCTATGCCTGCGATGGGGAGCACCTGAGCCTGCACTGTCCTCGGCACTCAACCATCAGTGTTCAGTCGGCATTTTATGGGCAAGACTCCCACATGTGCAGCACTCAGGAGCCTAAAACCAGGATGGCAGAACCCAGAAACTGTGTGGCACCCACTTCTTTGCAGGTACCACACGTTGTAAAGGTTCTTAATGTACAGAATGTTTCCATGCAAAAGTGTTTGCAACATTGAATGAAATGACACCATACTTCTGTCAGTTTACCGTCAAAAGTGTTAGAGGTGAAAGGATTTATCTGACCAGGAGGATATTACCACATGACTGTGAGAGCTTTGTAGATTGCCTTGGAAACCCCATTCTCAAAGTTCCCTAAAATAATTCCTTTCTAATTGAGGGCTGGTTGTGACTGAGCTGACCAATCTTAATCTATCACACAGGCCCACCTTGTCCCCAGGAGAGAATACAAGCATTGGACAGAGCTTGTTTACTGAATAAAATTGTATTCTGGTTGGCATCTGGCTTGTTCCATGCCTGTCTTTCCTCACTGAAAAGGCACAGCGACAGCTAAACAGCAAATCCTAAGTATTTTTGCAGACATATACATTTCTGTGAATACCTGACTCCTATCAGCAATATCCTATGGTTTATTTGCTAGGCCTGCTTAAGTATAGCATAAAATCATTTATACTTCACCAGTTATTACTTTCTGCTGTGGAGACTTTTGTAACAAGACTTAGAAGGTCTGACTTATACTGCCATCAAAGGCTTGTTTCATCATACTGAAAAATACCCAGTGTTGAGCCGAATTCAAGAAATCATTGCAAAAATGAGTAGTAAGTGGATTTTGAATGTGTTCTGGTGGTGAAACTGTCATAGATGCTCTACAGAATGTAGAGCAAATGTTTGGTGAACATTTGAAGCTTTGATGAACATTTGCAACATTTGTGCCTGTAGCAGACACATTCCTTCTTGACAACAGGGAATGTCTGTTCCCTCCCCTAGTGAGCTGAAGAGTTCTGTGGAGTGGTTTGGTGGTACTGATTTCTCCAGAATCAGTATTAGGGCAGTTTTATAAGTGCCTATAAGGTACTGCAATTTCTAAAGACATTCCAGACATGACCTATGGGCTATGTGAAAGTACATCTCCTCACCAAAAACAGTAGGCCACATGCATCCTTGATGGCATTTTACTGACTACAGTGAGGCGACACCAGTGATTGTTTTGAGCTTGTGAGGTCTCCATGGGCAGTTTTTTCTGTTGAGTATAATAAACACAGAATGGGATAACTGCTGTATAAACTATCATCATCACTCAGGCAATGTCACTGATCAAAGGCATGAAAGCATTTTGGTGAGGCTAAGAACGTGGGAGATACAAGCACTCTGCATCTCAGGAAATTCTGGTTCTGTCAAGGAGAAGGGACACATTTTGTAAACTGATTTCTTACAAAAGAACACCAGTGATCTCACCCCTCCTCCCCTCCCCTTTGGAAGCCCATCTGCAGTCCCACAGTGGGACTGCCCTGCAGCCCGGAGGAAGCACAGGCACGTTTTACAGCAGCCTCCCATTAGAGGGATCCCTGCAGAGCTGGATCTGTCTCCAGAGATTAACAGCCTGCTGCTGTTTGGAGTGTCACTGTTTGGTTTTGTGTCGTGCTTGTGCACAGCAACATGACAGAAAATGCTGCTGCTGTTTGCATTAAGCAGCAGAAAATACGAACAAATGCACAGGAGATGATTCAGCTCAGGTGCAAACAGAAGGTGACTCAGTAGGGGACAGCTCTCCACTTACTAAAGATGTCCATATTTCACTGGTCTGTTCCAGAACCATCCCAATTAAGGAGGAATTACTTGTTTGACTTGCAGCTCTGTAAAAGAAGTGACTTATAAAATTAAGCCTGATGTGCTTTGCCTTCCTTTTTAAACTCTAATTTAGAGTGCATTTAATGCTCAAAAAGTGTTGGACACAAGTCCTCTTCTTCTACCGATGGGAGCTTTGTAGGATCACTGCAATGTACTGCTAATGTGTGTCATTGCTGCTGGGAGGGGTGGCTTCCAGGGACGACAGCAGACACTCAGCCACCGCCAACTTTCTCAGCCTGGAAATAGGAATGCTGCTACAGTGACGAGTTTGCAATTTGGCCTCTGGGTATGACAGAGACCCCTTCTGATGAGAAAGAAGGCAAAAATGCCCATAGATTTTGTGGGACTAACTAAAACTATCAGAGAATGGTATCTTACAGTTACTCCTGATAAGAGCAGGGTGACCTAGGGATAAGACTCTCCTTGTCACAGCCTGCTGCGATTTTAAACATGAAAAATTCTAGGCACAACACAGACTATTCATAAATGGCATCAGGAAAGCCCTCTCTAAACTGAGCTTTGAAGGTGAGTAAGAATTTCCCGAGTACACTGCTGCATTTAAACTGGGTTTTTTCAGGTGCTTTGTCTTGTGACTGTGTTAAAAACTGGGCACAGACTCGCCTTGGGCAATGTCTTCACATATTCTGCAGCTGCAGTTCCAAACCCACTGTTGAAGTGGGAGCACCAATATGAGCAGCAGGAGTACTCAGGGCTTCTGCACGACATGGAGATGGCCCACGTGGCCCTTTGTGTGTAACACTGCTGATCTGTTTGTTGTCCTCTCTCTGTTGCCACTCCCAGGGCAGCAGCACAGTAAGAACCAGGATATATTGCTGAGCCAATAAATTTAGAGTAATTATGGCCTTAGAACAACAACATTTAAAAAAACTCCATAAAACAAGACAAGGAGGCTGAGGATAGACAGGGATATCTGTGGTGTCCAATCAAACCAATTCTGAAATTTGCTCAAGTGGCAAGTCAAGCAAATATCTGATCACTGTGTAAGTGCAAGCAAGAAGGAAATGTCTCTTAAGCAGGAGGTCAAACACATGGCTTAAACATAGGGTTGTGCTTCAGTGTCCTTCAGCACACCATGCCATCAGTTAGAACTCTCTCAAATGAAGATTATTAGAGAGCATGATCAGGTACACATACATAGATCAATATGAAATGGTTAAAAATACCTTTTTTTGAGTTGCCAGGCTTCACCTGGACATTGCACTCCCAAAAATGTACTCATGATTGTATGCCTCAGGCACATCAGGGAAAAAGCTGAAGGGTCAGTGTGTTCCCTCTTGCTCTGGGCTCTGCACCACCAAGGCTACAGTGGCACTCAGGGAAATTTGGCTGACCACTCTGGGGGCAGAGGCAAAGTGACAAGCAACAGTAAATTGGTAATATCCTAATTTGGCACGAGCATTGCTGTGATGAATGTGTTCCCATAAACTTGGCCATGATTCCAAGTCCAGTAGAGATAGCACCCAGATCCAATGATACAGATGTTTCTTGCGTGTTTATAGCCAAAAAATTGTGATTTTTCTCCTGTATAGAGCAAGGTGCAACTAAGTGTTCTCATTGCTGTATAGCTTCATACCTTGTTTTCAAGTCTATCCTTTTTGCCCATTGTTCTAGAAAGTACTGGATGAATGCCAAAACCTGAGATCCTGCCAACTCCTTGTCAATAGTCGAGTTTTCGGGCCTGATCTGTGTCCAGGGACTACTAAGTTCCTCCTTGTCTCCTTTAAATGCAAACCTAGTAAGTAATCAATATCAAGCAAATGTGTTTTTCTGTGTGTTTTGTTTATTGTTTTGGTTAAAATGCCACTGCATGAGGCTTTGCATAAATCTGTGTGAAGCTCTGGGACTCTTGGATTGATAGCAAATTGTTCTTTTCTACTTTACCTTAGCTCTCCACTGTGTTTGCAGCTTCAGGGTGCTTGCTGCCAATTTCATGACCAGTGTAGTTTGGCAGGACCAGCTGTCAGACATCAGACTAGAAAGGAAAAATGTTTTGGAAATCACTTTTAGAGAGATAGCAATGATAACGTCACATTAGAGAGACAGATCTGAACAGCAAAGCCAGTTGCTTGGGCTAAGGATCCAAATGATGCAGAAGGCATTACAGTAAAGAATATGCAAAATTACTTAAGGACCTGGGCCCAAAGCTTTCAAAGATTCAAAAATACCTCCTACTTACAGAATAATGGCCAGACGATACATATGCTGACTTTGTTACAGCGTTTATTGTAGAATCACCTGTGATCTGTGCAGGTATTTGGCGTTGATGTGTCAAGGGACAAATCCTGTCTCAAAGAGAATATCCACTTTGTAAACATGAGACAGTGGAAGAACAATAAGGAGGTTTCATTTATTGGTGTTTTTAATTGTTTTTCTTGTTGCTAGTGTGTATGAGAACAAGACCCAGTACCCTGGGGGCTCAGCTTTTCTGGCAGCTAATCCCCAGTGTGGCTGAAATGGGTCTCAAAGAAAACAGCTGAATGATGATCTATGGGTGGATTCACCAGCCAACTCAGAAACACCATCCCACAATCACAGGAAGAGCACTAAAAGGATTTTCTTTAACCAGAGCATCAAGACAGACACAATTGGTGAAACAGAAGTAGGTGGCAGGCAAACTGAAGGGCCAATACATGCAGGGTGTAGAAGTCAGAGCAGAGAGATGAGAGGCAGATGTTACATTTGACAAAGCACTGACACAAGAACTCCCAGAGGGATACACTGGGCTAATTATTTGGGGTGGGTGGGGAGGGAAGTGCCTGAAATTTAAAATTTTCATCTGTTTTAATATATCAATAGCTTAATTTTTTTACACATTGCAATTACTGCATTATGACTAGTAGATGGATTTGAATATCATAGCTGTGTCTGTGTCATTAGAAATCTCTTTTTACTAATCAAAAGTGAATTGGGAACGTGTTTGTTGCTTTCAGAAGCTGCTTAATATTTTTCCCCATTGGAAGTGAGCTTTTTTGAGTACATAATATTTTCTGTGATCTGAATTTTACAAAAGCTGGTCAAAAGTGGATTTAAGAGCAAATGCTACCCTTAGGATTGAGAAATAATCCAATTCCAGTGCAAATTACATGATTTCTTGTGACAGGAAATTTATATTTGTAGGTAAGATACCAATATTGTTGGGCTTGACAGTGGAAAACATCTTTACTCAGGAAATCACTTGAGTATAACTTGTATATTTTGCAGCCTCCTTGCCTTCCAATGGGCACTTAAGCAACCGCCTAAATACCTCAGTTTTTCATCTGTTTAGAATTATTGGTGCTCTGTCTCTGCAGAGATCTCTGTTGAAATCTTACTCTGTCTGATACCACTTGGGAGTTTGTCTCTCTTGTCTGTATTTCCACAGTCACTCCAGCACAGCCACACCCACAGAGCACAGCTTGAGCCTGTCAGCCCTTGGGCAGAGCCCCTGAGTTTTGGCATGACCTGTATAGATGTGTGGTATGGCAGGTGCTTCTGCAGAAGTGACAATCTGCCACAGATCAAGTATTTTTTAAAAACACTCTTTTTTTAGACATAAACTTGTGGCTGTTGATGAGCTCAAATGGAAGAAGCTGAACTGTAACCAAGAATATTAATCCATTGTTTTATCTGTTCTATTCTGGATGAAACAAAAACAGATTTTTTAATGGATAGATAGGACGTTTTCTCTCTCCAGTTCTAACACCCACACTCCACTCACAGGGACACCACTCACTAACAATAAGGTTTCCCTTTTCTCTTGCTCAGCTCAGGAACCTCCTTTTCCTGTTTTCATATTTTTGAGGAGTAAAAAATTGGAGGAGAGAAAACTCTTCTCCCTGGCCTTATCTACTGTAAAAAGGTTTGCCACCACAGTTAGACCAGGAAGATTTGAGGAGGTAAAATGCCACAGGGAGAGCGACTGCTTAGACCAGCAAGAGTCTCCTTGGCCAGATGCAGATTTTAGCTGGTTCTCCAGGAGGAATGAGGCATTCTGACTTCCCCACCTCCGTGCTGGGAGTGCTGCCCCTGTGCCTGTGCCAGCTGAGCAAGGGAGAGGGAGTATTTTTCTCAGGCTCCTGATTCACACTGCTTTGTCAGCAAAACTTTCCAATGAGCCTGTGCTGGATAGTGACACCCAGGGAAACCCCCTGACCTTGAGGAAGCCCTACAAATACAGCTGGGAGCAGTGTCTGGCTCAGGACGGGAGCCCTTTCCCATGCCTTTATCCTCCCATTCTGTCCCTCACCCAGTGCTGTCACCGAGAGATGCCAGCCGTGCCCATGATTGATGAGTCCCAGGGCAGCCGAGGTGGGCATAGAGCAACATTGTCCTGGGGAGGCACAGAAGGGAAGGATGAGGCTTGTCCTATGGAGCAGGAGTGGAAAGCAAGGCAGGAAATTAGGCAGGAAGGGGGGAGGCTTTTCTACTGGAAGAGAAGATTGTCAAAAGTTAATTTTTTTATTCCGTTCAAAAAGGAGCTCTGGATAATCACATGGGAGCAATTCAGTTGGAGGAAGTGCTCTGCTATTGACTCAGTCTCTGTTGTACTGGTGCCACATGTCACTCACCACAGCAAATGCAGAAAAGCTGGTTTCTGTCATGCTGCTATTTACTATTAATAGCCCAGCTGAATAAATTCCTCATGTTAACTTATTGCTGTTTGTTTCTGCTTTAGCTGAATACAAAACCAAATCAGCATGTGAGAACCAGGAACTGAAACTCCACTGCCAGGAA
The DNA here is from genome assembly GCA_035222235.1 of Margarornis squamiger. Lineage (NCBI taxonomy): Eukaryota > Metazoa > Chordata > Aves > Passeriformes > Furnariidae > Margarornis > Margarornis squamiger. The sequence goes on along the minus strand of JAWWTY010000001.1, from coordinate 72,586 downwards.
TCCAAGTTCCTTGTCATCTACTCGGCCACCTATGGCAGATGGGCACACAAGGAGAGTGTCTGCTCGGCAGAGGTGGAGCACATCCCCTCCTTTGGTAGGTTTGTACCCTTCTCACAGACCTTCTCCAAGCAGGTGCACAGAAAAGAGGGAAAACAGATGGGGAGAAAGTTTCAGGGACAAGAGCAATGGTGTTTTGAAAGGGTCAGGGATTGAAATGTAGGAGAAATTATTGCTGAAGCTCAAATGAATTGCCCAGTATGAGGGAGGAACACAGAGTAAGAAATGCAGCAAAGTAATAAACTTTCATAATCAGTCCTTAGTATGATTAACATCAAAAACTAGTTCTGTTGCTTGTCTTGAACTTATGTGACATGTACTAAATATCAGCTCTTTGCCTCTCTTCTTCCTCCAGCTTCTGACAATGATGAGGTGACCCTGACACCGTGTTTTACTGGTTTCTTCTTCTCTGATCCCTTCTTCTGCCAGATCTTCCTTGCCTTAGCTGCAGACTGTAAGGAGAGGATCCATAGGGCAGGGTCCATTGCTTAGATGCTGTTGTATGACCAGAGTCCAAGACTGTGATGGTACACCATGAAATTAAATGTGCATGGGACTTCTCTCTGGCACCACGTCGAGCAGGCAGGAGTGTCCTATGCACATAGTACTAAACTGACTAATACGTTCAGTGTTGACACTGAAGGCATCAAGGTAAATTTTCATGCCATGGAGAAGGCCAGCATGGGGGGTGTGTGCTCTTCAAATCCCTTAGTACCACACAGGGGAGGGCTTGTATGACGGGTGCCAGCCCTGTGCACAGGTTGAGAATTGCTCCTAAGAAACATACTGCAAGTGTAATCTATGAGAGGAATCTGTGAACTTCAAGAAGAGATCAATAATTAAACTTAAAAGTAATTTGTCTGCAAGCCAATGATTCTCTGTAGTTACATAGATATTATTAATCATGCATTGGCTGAAAACTGTAATCTGTTCTTAGACAAGGACCTATTTAATATTGCCAGGTCCGTGTTTCACACTGGCTCTCTTGTGTGGGCCTACACACAGATTTAGCTCTGCCTGTCTGTGGAGGAAATATTTTATCAGGTCTCTGACAGACCCACACATCCTTCACCATAGCAGTGACTCAAGGCAGGGCAAAGATGGCTCAGCTGATCGAGAAAGGCTGCCATCGTACTTATGTCTTGCACTTCATTCACCTCTAAAAATCACTCACTTGCTGCTAATGTCTGCACTCACAGTTCACATATCAGAATTCTGCAAACTCTTCTTACGGGATGAAGTTTCCCAGGATAGAGAAGGAGTTTGCAACACAAACAAGCTTTGCTGTGGCCCTTGTATACAAGTACTTCTGGAGTAACACCCTGGCTGCTGCTGGTTTTGTGTTCTATAAAGCAACCCAAGACATTGGTAATAGGAGACAGCAAAAAACCCAAGTGGATCTAGATTTAGCAGACTCCCTACTCGTGCAGTGGGGTTTCTGAGCCAGTTTAATAGTGAAAACCAGCTTCTGCAGTTGTCCAAATGCCTGGCACTGGTAAGACTGTACAGAACTTCCAGAGAGCAACTTCTCTGTTTTATTGATATTATAAAGCCTTCACAAGAAAATTCTGGGTGTGGTTTTGTAGCAGATGGTTCTGCTTTAATCCACCTATTGTGCACAGCACCAAAGCAGGAAAACATAGCATTTTGTTCCAATGTGAGCTGTTGCCTTTTCTGACCCATTATCTCTTTTATATTTGTACCAGCATGTACATGAGGAAAGAGAAAATGTATTGGCCAGAAGTTAAAGGATTGTGCCAGAACAGGTTGCCATAGAGAGCACAAGGAAGATTCAGGTCAACAAACACCTCTCAAATAATAAGTTACTCCTGTTAATACATGAAAATACTTGACAGGATGCTTGGCAGTGGGTTACCTCTAGCTGCAACTTGCAAGTAGAACACTGCAATATCCTTCCTAGAAATTTCACCTGCTCAGACATGCATCCCCTTCAGCACAAGTGACCAGCACAGCCCTCTCTTTTACCTGGTCCCACTTTTGGTAGGTTGAGAGGGGAGATGGAGAATTCACACACTCTCACCACAGCTTGCACTATGGCATGACATACCTTGGGGCTGGGTTTTGTCCTAACTCCATTTCCAGTGGAATTCAGCTAAGAGGAAGGGGCGTTAGCAAGGCAAGCAAGGGAGATTTTCAAAATACTGAACGTTCTTTCTAGTCCAACAAGGTGTCACCATTTTTTTACATAACAGTATTCTGTGATGCTGTGATTCTTGTCTTTTTATTTATTTATTTAGTATCAGTATTGTGTACAGTTTAAAGGGCCTTTCATATCTTATTCACTGACAGTGATTAAAAAGCTTTTGATTTCTGTTTCTTACTGTTCTCTCTTCCTAGTGTGAGCCAGTCCCTTGGGAAAGTGTCTTGAGAACAGAAGTAACTGCAGTGAAAGCACAAGTGGCTGTAGGCAGATCTGGGAATGTTTACACACTGCCTTGGCATTTTGGGTGTGGGAGACAACAGTGAAATGAATTTTGTGGATATAAAAGTAAGGATAAAATAATTCGATTTTGCTTCCACCACAACAACCCTGAAGTCAGTTCTCTCTGTGTGCACAAATCAGATATGAAAAAGTCTGTGTCAGCCTAAGGAAACTGGGAAACTTAGTAGGTGTTTTGGGCCCCAAAAGGTGCCAGTAGGAGCCATTACATCCCTTGGCCTCAACAAATCTTGTCAAGACAAAACTCCCTTAAAGGAAGATGTGTTCAGAGCAGTTGAAGGATGAGGAATGATTGTTTGAAGAGGAGACCAGCCGCACCATTTTTAGAGTCCACATCACTTTCTGCAGAGATGAACAGGGAAGGTCAGATTTGGCTGTTGGAAGCTGCCTGAAGCAGTCTGAGACACATATCCATTAATGTTTTCTTTACCAGCAATTCAGGGACTTTCCTGTGTCTAGTTTTTTATAGCTCAGATTTTTTAACTGTTTGGAAAAAACAGACTTGTCCCTCAAGTCTAAAAAAAGCCCAGGAATTCCTGCCTGTGCACACGCAGGAGCAGGGAGCCTGGTTCTGCTGTTCCCAGCAAGTGGGGAGGTCCACTTGTCCTTGGTGTTGGTGGGATGGATCCCCCACTTTGCACAGCAAGGAGGAGAGAAAAATCAGGTTTGGGGGTTTTTTTGTACAAAATAGTGAGTTAGTTCTGAACTCAGAGCTGCCTGTAAATCAAACCAGGCAATGGGCTAATCTCCTGCAGGCTTCCAGGGTCTCAGAGCAGGCACTGCAGGGAGAGGAGAAAAGGGTGCAGCTGTTCAGAAAGCCTCGGTGCTGGATTCACTTCCAAGGAATGGCCTGTGCTGGCACTAAATAGGATTTCTGGCATATCATCTTGCCTTGTTTACTGACAATACTTGGACCTGGAATATAAAGGTATCAACAACACTTTTCCCAAGTGGTGCTGATGATATTGTTTCTGCTGGAATCAGCCATTCAAATGGCCCTTTTCTGATGCACAGGCCATGTGTGCCATGCTCTCGCATAAATTATCATCTCATTATGGTAACTTTCTTTAAGGAGTCTGCAGCCTTAGCTTGCTCTGAACTCCACAGTTTCCCCTTGTCAGTTCTTACCCTCAGAGCTGATATTTGGGCTCCACAAAGCACAAGCCATTCTGATTTGGAGGTGTGAAATCTTTGCTTTCAGTTGATTTTAAAAGCGAGCTCTTTATTCTTCTGTGGGTGGGCATAGCCCGGGACACATAAATCAACATAAGGAGCTATTGGGGTTGAAAGCAAGGAGCAGCTGGGCTCCAGTGTCAGGGTGACAAATTGTGCAGGGTTTTTTGGGTTTTTTGATTTGTTTTTTTTTTGTATGCCCTGGTCCTTCACCAGCCTGTTACTTATTACGTTGTGTGCATCTACCTTTGAGACACATTCCCTACTGAGTCCCGATGCTCACCCTGTGCACTGTGATGTGGAAATCTTTGGAGAGGGTGGGACAGGATGCTGTCACCAGAGTTTGGCACAAAATGCTCCATCACCTACCTGCAGGTCTTGTGTGGCAGGGTGGAAAGAAAGGGAGGGAAAGCTACTCCTGTCTGCATTGAGAGAAGCTTTAAGAAACCACAAGACAAATTGCTTCTATTAAAGCCTGCATGATTTATGGCGTGTCATTTGCATACCAAAACTTTCCCAAACAAAGCTAATTAGGGAGCTGAAAGAGCTTTTCCTTCAGAAACAAGGCTTTCTACTCCAGCTGCAGTTCAATTGGAAGGCTTGTTACTGCACTAAGAACCTTGTCCTGACACCCGTGTCCCCATGCCATCCGTAGGGGTGTCTGGTACAAAAGATCCACCAACAGGCTCAGCTACTTTGGGAGACAGATGTGAGGAATGGAGTGACTTCCCAGCCACACATTGCTACCCTGTCCACCACGGCATGCCACCAGCCTTTTTAGCGTGCTGGGAACGTGCCTTTCAAGAGGCAGTTCATTGCAAACGGATGGTAAAGTTTAACAAGCTCCACAGACACGGGTAGCTCAAGCAGCACTTGAATAGCCAGAACTGCGTATGTACATTCATCTCCTCCTTAGTGGTTTCTTTGGGGTTGTTCCATGGGACTCCGTTACTTGATACAGCACTAAATGAGAGCTCTCCTCATTCAGTCACTGGAATAAGGTGTTTGACCAGAAGGAGGATAAGTTATTCAAATTATTCCCATCATAGCTGCTGGGAAAACTAGTGGGAAAGCAGAAAGGATGCACATAAACCAGACCAAGAAAAAATAGAACATTTTTTTGACTGAACCACTAAACCTCAAAATATTTTTAGAATGCAGGAAGTTGTTAAATAGGGGGTTTTTAAGTGAGAGGGCTTTCCAGTTAACGCCTGTGGTGTCCTGCAAAAGCAAACCAGCCATGGTTTGCATTTACTGACCTGTGACACCAGGTAAGCCCTGGGAGGTTCTTCAAAAACTGGCCTGCCAAGAGCCTGCAGGTATATGACGACTGGCTCCTGAGGTAGAGGAGCCAAATCCAGCATAGATAGAGATGATAAAAAGCTATTAACTCCCACAGAAACAAGAGCAAACATCTACCAAAGGCAAAATGAAACATGTACTTGGCGTATCACTGAATTTATAGAAAACCATCAGCACAGCAGCCTCCTGGTTTTTTAAGGCACCAAAGTAGCTCCCAGGGCAGGAAATTCTGTAGAAAACATAATTCCGTTTGCTGTTATGCTCCCAATCCATTCATTTATGAACCACATGATAAATCCTCCTGATACTCTCCTGTTGTTTTTGCACTTGCCAAAATAAGCTGCTGGCTGCCTAAAATGTCCATGCAAATGTCACTCATGTGAAATCACCAGGGAGGGGAACTAAAACTGCTGAGTTATTTAATCAGAACTGCACGATCCTTTAGGTCAGCCTTCCCTGCCTTCCCTGCAACCTCTTGGGACACACAGGCATTGGGATTTTAGGTTTCTGAGAAGTCAAAGGAAGAGCTGCTCTCAAAAAAATCCATGTCCAAAGTAACCAGCAAGTAACCAGCAAGACCTTGGCCAAACAGATCAGCCCAATTATCTCCTGATGGCTCTGCTCAGGTATATGACTTATTTAGTGCTGGTGTCAGGGGATTAAGTCTAAAAATCACAAATCTATCAATCTTCTTTTTCAAGAACTCAGTCTCAAACCTCCACTTCTTTTCAGATTTGGGGAACCTTTGGAGTATCTTTGCAAACACTTCCTACCTCTAAAGAGGCACAAATGAGCTTCAGCATTTGGAAGGTGACCACATCTCACCGTTTATTAGAGAAAGAGGGACTGTTTTAATGCCCAGAGAAGTTTGTTTTCAGACCTCCAGAGTGCCCTTGCCTCGGAAGCCTGGAGACATACCTGTCATGCACAGAGAGCCACAAGATGCCTGGGGTGATGCTGACTGGAAGCACGAGCTTCAGAGAAGTTACTTGCCCCAGACTTGTAATTTCTGCATCTTTCTGTTTAGAAATGAAACTAAAGCGTTTATGCTTTGTGGCTTGGAGTTTAGCGTATATCAATACTGGGAATTTAATCACATTTAGAGACATTCTTTCTTTTTTTTTAAAGCAGAATCTGACTCACTTTCCCAGTCAAATGATTTCAGTTTCAGTGCAAAATCCATTTTTGGAAATCACATGTTTCCCTGGCTAAATATTGAGCCTGTTCTGACCTCTTCATAATAAATCAAAACCACTTTTAATACCCTGAGCTTTCCTGTAGCCCAAGCTGTTGTAACACAAAAATTGATCTTGCCTGACTTGAGCAGAAATTAGGCATCCAGTCAACTCATCCTGGTAACCCAGAGGCCAAGAGAAAGACTTGCAAATGACATTTCATCTCCCTTGATTTGCACACTTGTCTTGAGATGGAATAGATGGACAGCTGTTTGGATGTGCTTATTTCTTCAAGATGTCCTGAAGGGAACATAGAGACCTTATACTGGGCACCCCTTTGGAGCTTGACATGACTCTTACTGCACCTGGAAGTCAGCATGGGAGAGTTACCTTGCTGCAAGTTCACATTTTCATTCCAAATAGCTTTCTTGCATTGACAAATCTTAACTCTGAAATCCCGCTTAGACAGACTTATGCCTGAGATCAGATTTGTATCTCTAGTCGTGTGTTCGGCAGCTCTCATTTTGGGTAACACCAGTGTTTTGTATTTATTGTATGTATTTTTCTTTCAGACTGTTTGTCTTACACAGCACTGGAAGTTTTATCAAAAAGGTGTTCTGGGAAGCAGAGATGCAAAATCATTGTCAGTAGCCAGGATTTTGGAAGCCCATGTCTACCCGGAGTGACAAAATCCCTCAACGTCAGCTACTCATGTGGTAAGAGCAAAGGCACCATCATTTTCAAACCCTCATTCTGTTTGCAAAGCTAAACTATGAGAAGCACATACATCTGGACACTACACCTTCCTAAATCTCCGTTTTCACAAAGCAAGTTTGTGACAGCCATACAAGAACCACCAAAATATGTGAACAATCCCATGGGCAGAGCTGTATCTAATGAAAACTTGGGCATTAAGGATTTTCTTCCTATATAAAATGCAATTGACAATCAAATAAAAAGCATGTATTTCAGTATTTTTGAGAACTACTATCACAATTAGACTCTGCTCTACAGAATTCACCTGCAACAGAGCTGGGAAAAACAACCTGGCATTGCCTGGCATCTGGGCAGGTAAAGTAAAGCAGTCCAGCATAACTGAAGCAGTGTGTACAAGCCCAGTCCTGAAACCTGATTCTCCTGAGCACACCTACAATTTTTCCCTTGCAGAGGGGTGTCCTTTCTCATGGAAATGGAACTAAAGGTTTGTGAAAAGTAATGGCTTGAGGTTGTACATTTGTTGAAAGACTAGAGCCTATTTCAGGTCATTCCTTAGACAAGAGGGAACAGTTTTCCATATTGTTTGCTATTTTCATAAGGGGAGAGTAGCATTCCCTAAAATTCTTCAATGGGAACAGCTCCACAGGGACATACTGGAGTCCTCTGGCTGCATGTCTAGTAAGTAATGGTCAAAGGGCATGGGGTTTTGGGAACAGTAGTGTAGGATTGATGGCCAGATCACCATGTCCCTGAAGATCAGAGGAAAATGATCCTTGGCTGCTTCCTTGCTGGCGTGGGAGATTCTCCGTCTGCCTGTGAGTTGGTTGGAAGAGGCAGTGCAGTAATTCAGCTTCCTACTGGAGAGAGCACTAATATGTTACATTATTGTGCAGTTCCCTTCATGAATGAGTTAAAGGAATTCTCTAAAGTTAGCGTGAGGATAATTACAGTAAGTCGTTTCTTCCTGCATGTCTGTGCACCAGAAAAGCAGAGTGAGTTTGTTTGCACTGGATTTATACATTCTATTATTTAGGGAAGTGGTTTTGCAAAACACGTGGGTAATAAATAGTCTTCTTGTGTGTTGCTGGCACATTTGGGAGAGCTTTTCTTCTGCCAAATCCTACTGAGCTGTGGAATCTGAAGCATTAGCCAATAATTTGCAGATCTGATTATTTCACAGATAATTTAATGAACATGGGAAGAGTTTGGGCATATTCTAAAATGACATTTTACATTCTTTCTCCTCACTAGAAGATCCCTGCTAACCTGACACTTCCCAATATAATGCCAATAGGCCTTTCCCTGTAGTGACAGGGGCACAGCTGAGCAGACCACAGGCTGTGCCACACTTGAAAGTATTTCCAGCATGGTCAGGAACATGAAAAAAAATCGTAACTCCCCACCTCAGTAGTCAGCAGCTGATTTGGCCTGGTGTGTCTGGCTGCAGTTTTATTTTTGCAGTTAAATTCTGACAGCAAAAGCATCACCAAAGCCAGGAGGTACTGGTTTCTCAGTCTCAGTGCCCCTGATGACCTGCTCAGCACTGTCTCCTGTCTGCACAAGGTGGCATTCCTGGCTCTTGCTGAGACTGGGCTTGAGAGTCACAGAATGCTCTCTTCAGGGTTCCTGACGCCCTGTGGTGTATCCACACTCCTGGGATGCCAGAGTCTGCCTGTGGGCTGCTTTTGGTGACTGACTACCACTCTATCTAACAAAGTAGTGCTGGCACAAGTTCTAGTACAGATGTGATTATCTTGATAAAAATTCCTAGCTCTAGTACCAACTATTCCATTCAGTGACCTGGTGCAGCATATCCAAGTTAAAAGTCCTCATAACAAAAATGAGCAGTGCAAGCAGACAGGAGCTTTTTCTGTTTGTATTGTTCTGAATTAAACATTCCCCTAAACAACTGTTTGAATAGCATAGGGGGAAAATAGCAAGCAGAGTCCTGAGAAGTTCCCCCTGGGATGGGAGCAGGATGAACATCAGCACAGGCAAAGGATTCCTAGGCCATGCAATGGGGAGCTTCAGGTTTTGCATCGGTACTGGAATGGTGCATCCTCCCAGTATGTTGTTCACAACATAGGCACATTGTTCAGAACATCTAGAGTGCAGGCTGAAAACCATCCAGCTCCCTGTCTGCCCCAAGGAAAGCATTCTGCAGCTCAAAACCAGCAAAGAGTTATGATGAGGGACGCGCCAAAATAGAAATGAGCTCATTCTCCCCTATCGCTCTTGGCCTTCCACTGCAAACAGGAGTTGAGTCCCAAAAATATTCCTTCACCAGGAAAGGAAACAGCTCTGACTTTGAGTCCTCACAGAAAGAAAAGTTCTCCTTAGAAAAAAAGATTTTCAGATGAAAACTGTGCTGTTGCAAATCTCAGTCTCTTCTGTGCCATTTAGTTTTATTTACTGGCAAATGTTTCTATGTGGGATAGAGGTGAGCTTTATACTTGAAATCTCTTCCCCCCCCCTTCCCCACCCTGACCCCTTCACATTAGTCTGTAAATCTGCCTTCACATAGTACAGGAACAGGTGCCAAGATCTGGGTATGAACCTGCAATATCTGCACAATGCACCTGCCTTTAGCTCTTTTAATTACTTTAAGAAGACTCTGAACACTTATCAAGGGAATAAATTAATGAAATGAGAAGGATGCAGCCCACTGCCATCCACCTTCCAGCCCAGAGGCTTTGCAGAGGGCATCATGCAAGACTTTAAACATTTATCTGAGAATTACAGCGAATTATCCTCATCCAAACCCAGTATCGAGATGTAACTTAGCCTCTGACTGTGGTGCAGTTTATCCTGAATTTATAGGCCAATTTTATCTCATATCCATGGTTTGGCACACTGCTTGAGGCGTTGAAAACAAGGGGGCAGTTGCCTGAGCTGTACACAGCAATTAACTGGGAAGAGGGTTCCTAAAACTAACAGTACACAATTTGTCTTTTGTCTTTGCAGTTCCTAAATTTATCCTCACGGCTGTCAACCCCCTGGTCCCTGATAACAAGTCTTCCATCAAACAGAATGATGGTACGTACCATCACAGAAACAGGGTTTGCTGCTTCCCATTTTCTTTGATTGAAACAGGCCATTTTCCCACGGCAGAGCTTCGTCTGAGGGACAAGGTAGTGGAAACCCTGCTGAAAGAGCTGCCTTAGAGGGCAGCGGGACAGGCTAGGAGTGAGATGTGAGCACAGCCCTGCAGTCACAGCCATGCTGTGAGAAGAGTGACCTGCCCAGCCTGCCCACAGCCATCACTGCTGGGAAAAGTAAAAGTGAGACTGCAGTTGCTTCACAGGGTGAAGGATCTTTTAAGAGCTGTGCTAACACCTGCTCTTCTTGAAGGCCACAAAGTTAAGGAGGTTAAGGAGGTGGCTTATGCCTGTGCACTGTCCTTGGTAATGGGAGCACATGGCAGTGCTTGGGCTAGGAAGTCCATTGGAAAGCTGTGAAGCTTCAGGAACTAAAATTATTTCAGAAACACCAATGGGAATAGGAACAAGGGGTTTAACTTGGTAATAGATTCTTTGAAATGAACTTACCATTTCCTATATATTCGGTATTTTCAACACTTTGTTAATGATACTTTATTTCTATATTAATTTCATTTATCAACCATTGTTTGGTCTAATGCTCTGCAAGGCTCCTTCAGCATGGCCTGGGTCTGCCTGTGTCCTGGGTGGACTTGTTGGCTGAAAAGTTACTGGATGAATATCAGTTCAGCAGCTTCACTGAATTTTGCTTTACCTCCTTATGTCACAGGTGTTGACCTTGATCCAAAGGAATCGAGATTTCCAAAGAAAGATGGAATTATTGTTAGCTCTAACTACTTGGCTACATTTGCATACATCAGAGGTAAGAAAATGAGGCTGAAATTGGCGCATCAGATCATGGCGTTTTGGGAAAAGGGAGGATCAACTCTGAAGGTGATAACTAGTAATCCCACATCTATGGTAATGATATTATTACAATATAATCAATCTTGTGGATGGGAAAATTGCAGCATGACTGAGATTTATGGAATATTTCCCATCTCGAAGGGTCCAAACCCTTTTAGAGACTGCAGTCGAGATATGTTTTAATGAATATTTTCAATGGGAACGGTCAGCTGTAGTTTTAAAAACCTGGCCCTGACCTGTGAGCAGCACTGGAGACATCCATGTTTAGGAATGCTGGGTTGTAGACACACAGGGATCATCAAAGAGCAGTGATGGTAAGGCCTGTTTTGGCAGGATGTCTGGAAAAAACAAAAAGGGCGTGCAGAATTCTGGTAGCTGGTTGAGAACACCAGTGAGCTGCTCATAAAGAGACGGGATTGTGTTGTTATTTTGTAATGTTATTAACAGGCTGGGATTTTTGCCCAGCAAAAGAAGAGGCAGAGATAGCAGGGAGTGCAGGGAGGTTTGGGTGCCTGACAGGGAAAGCTTCTCCTCACCCCTGATTCCCCACCACCACCATTAATGGCTATGGATTGCTGCAGATATGGCAGCTGGGGTCTGTACTAAGGCTTGGAAGGGTTTGTAAAGTGTTTAAGCCCTGGCTTTCTGCCTGCAGATCACCCCGAAAGAGCCGCTCTGCTGTTTGTGTCCAGCATTTGTGTGGGATTACTCCTCACACTGGGTGTCTTGGTGATCCATGTGTCATGCACAAGTGACATCCAGAAACTGCACAGGAAGGAGGAGCAATTGGTGCCAGAGAGTGCCAGAGTGTATGAGAACAGTGAACAGGAGGAGGAGGAGGAGGAGGAGGAGGGTTCCTCCCTTTTGGACACCCAGGATGAGAGAGACGGACTTTACAGACCACCTTACTCAGGTCATAATTTGACAGAGGCAGCAGAACTGGCTGAAAGGATTGAGCGCAGGGAGCAGATCATACAAGAAATTTGGATGAACAGTGGTTTGGATATGACAACTCCTAGAAATATGAACACATTTTATATTAATGAACAATAAATGGCTTATTTTGGATGACGCCCTAGCCCTTTTTTAAAAAAAAAAAAAAGAAATGTACCTTCTGTGAAGGAACATTTGTATCAGTGTAATTATTTATAAAATTAGAAGAAATACATGCAATAAAAGAGTTTCATACCCTTGACTGTCTATAAATTCTTCTGTGAAAAACACTTTTATAGTTTTAATTCATGTGGATTATTTTTCACTGTAATTTGGGTTCAACTGCCACATGCAGGTTAAGGAATATTAAAAAAGTGGGAAAAAAAATCCCATGGAGAAATACTTCCTGTGTTAGGAGATGGCACTTGTAACCAGTTAGGGTGTTGCAGCTCATAAGTTACATCAAAACCTGCTCTATTGATGAGATTATTACTGACATCTGCAGGAGAAGCAAAACTAAACACAAGTTCCTGAAGATTTTCTGCTGTTCCTTAACCCGGCTTTTCCCTAATAAATCCCATTTCTGTGGTAACAGTGATCCTGATTACAAGGGGGTTAAGTTTTGCTTCCTGTCTTTAAAATGTCTCCAATATTTTAGCTGCAGCCCACAGGGAATTTACTGAACAAAAGGAGGAAAAATGTCACTTCCTATTGGGAATACTTCATGGGTTCATTGTACTTCCCTGCTGAGACGCTGCGCGTCCAGGTAGAGCCAAGCAGTATGAAACACTCGGAAAGAAAAGAGTGACATGACTTGACATTTCCTACTGATACAAGTAAGGAACTAAGCCTGGGAAAACTTTAAAGAAAGAAGGGGACTTGCTCAGATGACTAAGGCACAATCCCATGCTCAGCTGGAAAAATCTCATCAGCAATTAGCATTCTATCAGAGGAAGGAAGAGAGGCTGAGGAGAGGGACAGAGGGCTGAGGTCACTCAGAGCACTGGGAAACTGCAGGACAGGCAGGCACAGTCCAGGATTCTGGCTGCACTCCTGCTGGGACTGCTCTCCCCTTCCCCACATAACATGGCACAATACTGATGAGCAGGTTTTGGTCTGGAGAACCCCATGCCTTGGTCCTGAGGGTGGAAAAAGGTGGGTTTGCCTTTGGCTGGCCCTGGGGGGAGGTGTGGGACAGCCCTGGGCAGGAGCTGGCTCCTTCCTCCTGACTCACGGGGCAGGTGCCACCCATTTCCCAGTCAGACAGAAAGGGACTGATACACATCCCAACAATTACTCCTGTACTAGTGAAAAACAATTATCCTCTTCCTTTTACTGACCCAGCTGGACTGAGGAGAGTGGGCTGGGCTCCACCACAGTAGGCACACAGGGAAAGATTCCTGTGGGTGCCAGGGAAGAGCCTGCTTCCCAATATGGAGCATTCCACAGCTTCTGGGAACATGTTTTAAGAAAAAAAAAAAGTGCTTAATAATGCATGCCTGTTTAAATGGATCCTCAAGCATGGTGACAAACCCTGGCAGAACCCCAGCAACAGGAGCAACTCAGCAGGGTAGAGAAAGCAGCTTTTGCTCCAGGCTGGAAGGTCAAGCTTCACTCAGGGTGCGCTCTCTTGACTGAACTTACAGTCTGAATTTGGGTTGCTATTTTATTCTTTCTGCATAATCTTACCAAGTCTAGCTAGGGAAGGCTATCACCTCATTCCCAAATGTTCACTGTTCACAGCAGTCTGAAAGAGCGCAGACAAACATCGAAAAACCTGAGAAACAGACACTGAATTATTTCAATCTTTCTGAAACAGCATCCTCTGTAAAAAAAAAAGTATCCAGTAGAGAAACTAAAAAATTCACGAAGAATGTACTTACCAGCCCCAAGCCCTGAAAAGAACCGCAGCAGAATCTATTTCCTTCCCAGGCTGACGGCAGAGGTATCTTTGGGGAGGGTGCCATGGGGTGGCAGCAACAGCAGCACTAAAGAGAAAACACTCAGGGCTGGATGGAGTTTCAGCAGTAAAATCGCTGTGACTTCTCAGAAGAGCAGCATAAGGAGAAAATACTGCAAAGGAGAGCTGGCAATCATTTGGACTATTTGGTTCATGCCATACATGGCTGTGGGAATAACATGCCTTTGGAAAGCACATGAAAGGTATCAACACCTAAACTTGCAGGAAGGGAAGTGCAATGCTGGCATGGCTGTCTGAATTCCCCACTCCTCCCTTGAAAATATCAGGAATCTCTGGGTGAGGTTCCAGGAAGCAGTAAAGAAATCCTTCCAAATCCTGGGTGAAAGCAGAGCCTGGCACAACCTGGGAAAGCAAAACTGAGAAAAGGAGTGAGACCAGGTGTACCACTTCCATTGATCAGGATGGTGATATGGCCACACAACAAACATTTTAGCAAGGTTCAGCTGTGTGTATCCTTTGATAGAGAATGGATTTTCCCTCTGGAAGGGCACAGCTGCTCTCAAACTTACAAAAATAAATGGTTTAAAAGAGAATTTGCAAACCTATATGTGGTGTTCCTATCTCATCATCTCAAAATCCCTGGATAGTTAAACATCTATAGGCTTTCCTGGGTTCCTGTAGTCTTTAACTTTTTCCAGTGAGTTCACTCAGTTTCAGGCATAATAAATGAATCCAGCAGATCCACCATATTCTGTGGTAAAAACTCAGAAGAGAACTGATCGTATGGAAAGGCTTCTCAGCTAAAGAAGAAAACAGCAACAGTTACAGCAGAGAACAGCAGTCAAAAGGTGTGTAGAATAAATTGGAGTTTCTTCTGTGTTAAATATTTCCTATGCCTGATTTTCCCTAACTTTTAGAAAGGAGATGAGAATATTATAAGCTCCATAATCAAAGGTCCTGTTCAAACACACACCCCACCCCCGGCTCAGAATGCTCTGTCCAATGGTAATTTTAAAGTCTCTTTTTCCCTGAAAGAGTAACTCTCAATAAGTCTTGGAAAGATAACCAGACCTCTTGACTGCTTCCATTATTTCACTCTGCCTCCTCTGCTACGTAATACTTTCCTGGTATCAAGGACAATAAATCCAGTGGCCAAAAGCCAGCAATGACATCAGTTATTTATAGGGCTGGGAGCCCCCAGAACAAACTCCTCAAACAATGCTAATTGAAGATGAAACCTCTACTGGTGAGAGTGATTCAGCTGGATATTTTCAAGCACTCACTGTAACTGATCCAAAACACCTGGGGAGCTCGCTGCTGAGGCCACAAAGCTCAATGCAGTTATGAACGAGTAACTTTTAAAAAGCTACTTTCAAATAAGGAGCAGACAAGGAGGTAATCCCACTAAGGAATTGTTCCAGGGTGCAGAAATTCCAATAAACAAGCACCACTGCATAAGGTCATGCTGCAAGCCCTGGACCTGGAGCAGATCTCCACCTTGAGGAATATACGGACAGTCCATCTTTTGGGAATCTCCCTTCCAGGTTGGCAGGACAAAACCCACATGTCCTCCACCAGCTCCTTAAACAGAGATGAGATTTTGCAGAGGGGAATCGTCACAAGCAGCAGAGGAAACAAGGTAAGCCCTGCAGGAATGAAGCTTGGGAACTGCAGAGTTGTAACTCCCCCCTGGATACAAAATGTGTCAGACTGCTTCACAACCTGCTCATGAACAGGGTTGCGTTTTTTCTGGCTGCCAAAAGGAAGTAAATATTTTAGAAAGTTGCTGGGAAAGAGAAAAACAAGTGTGCAACAACCCCAGGTTATTAATCTACAAAGTCATCTGGGTTATTTTTTGAAGCACATCTATATAGTTGTCCAAACAAAAGAATTACTCAAGGCAGAACCTGTTTTGAACTTTGGGCCCTCAGACAGCATTCATACAAATCCCCACGGAACCACTATGGAGAGCACAGCAGGGAGAGAGGAGAGGGCTTGAACCTGTATAAGTCTCCCTAAAAGCCACAGCAACACTTCCAGCAACCTGGGCCTCACCCCTGGCAGGCTTAACCAGGAGCTGGACCAGGTGACCAACAACCATTATAACAAATCAAGAACTCCTGTGATTTTCTAGTGACTTTACTGATTGCTCCCCATCCCAGTTATGGATCACGAACATCCACCATACCACTGGGGGTTACAAATGCCAATGACATTAAGAATTAAGTATTTCCAGATTTTCTTCACTCCCCCCTTTGATGAGGGCAAAGGAGCACATTAGGAAAAAATCTTTCCCTGGAGCTATACAGGACACAGATTTTCATCTGGCAAACTGGTAGAACAAAGTGTTCTGTTAAAAACCTCTCTATTTTCCTGACCCATTGAAATAATTCCAAATAGACTTTAAATATAAAATATTTCAAGTTTTGCAACTTAGAAAAATCCCACATGCAGATTTTTCTTTTTTGTAAAATGCCATGTTACTGTAAAGTTGACATTCAATAAAAGCTACCAGACACCAAACTTTCCAAAAAGTAAAAAAAAATAATCAGTGATTGAAGTAAAACCACCATTAATAGTTCACTGAAATGCATTATCTTTTCTGACAATCTTCCAGCTGTGAGTTGAGTAAACCCTTGAGTTTTAACTTGATCTGTGTCTCTTTGACCATAGTAATACAGAAAATGATGATTTTTTTACTTCTGTATTAGAGATCTTGTCCTGCTAAACTTATTTATCCAATCTACTTGCAAATGATGCTTATTTTTGGATACAGATTTCTGTCAGCCTTTATATATCAGCAATGAAAACTAAACCAAAAGAATGAAAATTAAGCATTCCACAAGGATTTTTGTGTTCTTTATGTGTAAACAAAAATAATTCCTTTAAACAATTGTTAAGAGGTTAATTCAATTTAAAAATAATAGTTTGGAATTAGCTATGTTGAAATTTGAACAAGCACATAACTCTCCCTGCATTAGCCTGGGAAAACTGATTTCTTGTAAAATAAATTACCTTCTACAGGGCACACCATCTAATAGTGATGCCAGAATAAGAAGCAAGTATAAAGACCACTCCAAACAACACCAAAAATTCCAGTGCATGTTTACTAGCTCTATTATCGATGAAATGGATTAACATTTCCATACTGCAATTACAAATTTCTAATAAAATACAAAACTTCAAGAGAATTGGTTCAATTCTTTGCAGAGACAAATGCTGCCGGAGTTACAGAGAAATGCCAACATTTATTGAACACAGAACTGACAATTTCAGCTTCTGTCAGAAGAACCTACTGCACACAAGAGTAT
The DNA here is from genome assembly GCA_035222235.1 of Margarornis squamiger. Classification (NCBI taxonomy): domain Eukaryota; kingdom Metazoa; phylum Chordata; class Aves; order Passeriformes; family Furnariidae; genus Margarornis; species Margarornis squamiger. Next base: position 55,631 of record JAWWTY010000001.1, on the reverse strand, counting down.
TGACCAAACAACTTAAGAAGGGGTTTTTCAGGGCTTCATCTTGGACCCCATTTGATGTCTTTTACACCATGAAATTGCCTTTTCAAAGCATGGTTGTCTGCCCACTCAGCATTTAGAAATGAGTCATCGTCATCCTCCTCCAGTTTCTGTGAACAGAATGGAGAGGAGGGCAGTGAGGGACACAGCCCACGCTCCATGTCAGAGCAGCACAGCCCCGAGGCACCAACGAGACACCTACCTTCAGCATCTCCTGCTTTCTGTAGTAATACAGCATCATCTCTTTTTGCTCTTCATGACTAAGCACAGGTTCACGCCCCGGAGCTCCTTGTCCTCTCTGGAAGGGAAATGGTAAATGTTACTGCTGGTGGCATTGTGATACAAAGCAGAAGCTCATACACACAAAGAGAACAAAAACCTTGCTTCAGACAACAGGATTTCTCAAATTTAGTAAGGTTCCTCAGGACAGGAAAACAAATGTTGAGAAACTACTGTTGCATTCATAGAATCACAGAATGGTCTGAGTGGGAAGAGACCCTGAAGATCATTTAATTCCAGCCTCCTGCTATTGGCAGGGACACCTTCCACTAGCCCAAGTTGCTCCAAGCCCCGTCCAACCTGGTCTCGGACACTTCCAGGGATGGGGGAGCCACAGCTTCTCTGGGCAGTCTGGGCCAGGGCCTCATCACCATCACAGAGAAGTTATTTTTCATCTCAACATCTGAATCATGCTGTCAATTTTGTGGACATCAGTGGAAGATGCAAACAGGATTGAGTCTATTTTACTTAAACTTCCACTCTAAAAGACTTAATAAATCTGTTTTAAGGTCATTCTAGATATCTCAGGATAGACCCATCCATCTTTAGCTCCCCTGCTAATACAGACTCAGCATGGCATAGTACTTAGTAAAGCAGGGAAGGAAGGGAGTTAGAATACACTACAAATTAAAGGAAAACTTGTTTTCCAGACAACTATCCTCCTGGAAGAAATGATGCACAGAGCAGAAAACAGCTGATGACAGCTACTGTTAGCAACAGCAAACAGAGCAGCTTGCATGGAGATGGTTGATTATGTCTAGAACAAAGAGAGTCTGAGGTGGTTTAGGCAGAGAGAAATGCTTGCACTACTCCACATCATCTGAAGAGGTCCATCAATCAAATAAACAGGCAACTTCCCTGAGAGTTTACACTTCAGTGGCTGTTAAGCTGCCACACCATTTTTAGTCACCCTGAGAGTAAAAAGAAAAGAAATTCTGGTCTTCTAGATGACAGACACATAAATCATCTGACATATCTCCAAGGGATGCACTGCAGACACCTGCAGGTGACAAGATTTGCCATAAAACTTTTCAATTTGTATTTCATCTATTTTTAAATACCTCTGTTGTAGTTCACAAAAGTGGTATGGAGCAAGTAATAATAGAGTTACAGTATGTAATTGACAGGCAAAGGAATTACTAAAGAAAAATTTAGAATATAATAAATTCAAACCTTAAAATGGATGTGCAGTTTTAAGGCACTCAAGCCAAGATTAACATAATCCATTTTATACACCTCTGGACAATTCTCTTCCACAGAAAACAGATAGCCAGAGGTGAAGAACTTGTAGAGACATCTCCCAGCAATACTCACTTTCTGGATCTTGACAATGATGGTTGTTTTCTCATTTTTCCCTACGTAGTCAGACAGCAACTTTGTTTCTTGCAACTCCTTTCCTGCCCACCATAACTGTGCTTCCGATTCTTTTATAACTTCAAGTCCAGCCTGTGACATACAAACAAGGTGAAGTGTTTGGGGTTTGTTTCTTGCTCTGTTTCTTTTTTTTTTTTTCCAAATCTACTTCTGCTACATCTTTTGCCTCATACTCATCTATGGCATTCATTCATATTCCATTCAATCTTAATCTCACGTGAATGCTTTGGGCAATAAACTCTCCATACTGGAGGTGACAAGCTATTTAAGATGAGACCCAGACTTACCCCAATGTTGTATGTAACACTTGAAATAAACTTCATGAATTTTATTTCTAGTTAAGCTATTGGTGTGTTTTTACATAAACTATGAGACAAAAATATTAAACAAAACTTGGCATGCAAGTAAAAACAACTTTCATTGATAAGATGGAGAACAGCATAGTACATGTTTAACCCAGGGACTACATAGAATAAGAATACATTACTGCATACATGAGTTCCTGACAAGTCTTCTTTATCTTCAAGTGCCAACCTAATTGGATCGTGTGGAGGCAATCCCATTGGATACACAATCATCACAGCCCCTCGGAGCTGCTCCAATGCATCTTTCACCATCTCCATATTAACACACACGTTGGCCTGAACTTGTTTCTGAAACACAGACAAGGATCATTGGCAACTTAAGGAAACCTGCAGGAAGACTTTGCTTTGCAGCCAGTTCGAAGTTTCAGAGGTGGGATATCTGAGCAGAACTAACAGGCTGCACAAAGGTACCAGGAATGCAAATTTCCTCACAGGAATACTGACTTCAGTGCACATCATTTCCCTTTAGCCCCTCTGTTTAGCCTGCTTCCATGGAGTGGGGGAGAAAACAAAAATAGGGGATCTCCACTAAATTCTGCAGGAGGACCAATGGCCTGTGAGACACAGGACTCAACCCAGGACATGTATGACCACAGAAACTGGATGGGAAGGCTTTGGTTCCAAGTACTTGTGACTCATGAATGTGATTCAAAGCAGCAGAATTCAAGTGAGGGATAGGGAAGGGGCCTAAAACTTGAGGGAAAAAAATAGAGCATATGGTGAGCAGAAGTATAAAGACTGGCACATTCACAGCCTCTGCAGAGACCTGTATGATCAAACACTTGAGATCATTCCTAACCCTACCACAAGGGATAAAGGAGAAACATAAGAGAAGAAATAAAGTTTTTCCCTATGGATTCAACGGTTTCAGTATTTTAAGTAATAAAGTAAGAGAATGTTGCCTCCTTGTGGACACTCTTGATCTTGTTAACTAGCCTGTGCAACTTAAAATACAAGGCATATTTCTTCATTTTTATCATTATAAAGTGATGAACTTAACAAACCACTTCCAAAACTATCTTTAAATTCATTCAACAAAGGAATCTTATAATAAATATTACTTAATTTGTGTTTCAAAGTCATACAAATGCTGACACGCGACACAGAACATCTACAGATCTGACAAAGTGAAGTTGAACACTTGAGAGCACCGTCCCACAAGGGCCTATGCTCACACTTGTCTTTGAACACACTCACTGGGACTGAGCATGAGTCCAAGTGCTTGTCAAACCAAGGCCTAATCCCTGCCCCATCCCTGGAATTGTCCTGGGCCAGGCTGCATGGGGCTTGGAGCAACCTGGTGTAGTGGAAGGTGTGCCCGCCCATGGCGGAGGGGCTGGAACTGCATGATCCTTAAGGTTCCTTCCAACCCAAACCACTCTGCGATAATCTAAGAGATCAGAACCCATTTTTCAATTAAGTATATATAAAACTCAAAAGGCTGTGTTGACTCCAGGAAGAACACAGAACCCAGTTAATTTTTCACCAGAAAGCACGACAAGCATTCGCCCAAAGAATACATCAATACCAAATTGTGTGGGTAACACTGAGTGGAATTTAACCATTCCATGTGGGCTTGGCTGCCAGCATTCACTTGGAGTTTAGGATCTGATTCCTTAACCTGTTGAACCAGCTTGCCAAAAGCTATGAAGGAAATCATTAACAGAGACGTCAGTTTTTATCAGACTATTCATATCACTATACAGTATTTCTCAAGAACTGGCAGCCTTTGCACTGAAAGAATTCTGGTTTTATTTAAGTTGCCCAACTCCACGGCACTTACTAAGAAAGCCCCACACACCACTTGAGGAAATTTACCTTAGAGATTAATGCCTTGACTTCCTCTATTGTCTTCTTTATAACCTGCTGCATTTTTTCATTTGGAGCTAAAAATAAGAGACAGGTATTTCATGGTCTACACTTACTGTAAAAAAACCAAGCACATAACCTGCCCAGAATCCACTGTGAGCAAATGAAACAGTGTTAAATCACAAAACAGGAGAGGCACTCCTAAGCTGCAGCCTCTTTATAAGTTGGATTGTTTATTCCCATGTCTTACTAACTTACAAGACAAAACAGTATTTCTCATGGGACAGCCAACTTACTTTTCCCCAAAGACATGTGACTGGTATTTGCCCCACCCCCTAGGCAAGTGTTCACACGCAGGTTGGACAGGACTTGGAGCAGCCTGGTCTAGTGGAAGGTACCATGGCAGAGGGTGGAACTGGATGAGCTTTAAGGTCCCTTCCAACCCAAATTATTCTGTGATTTCGTGATTCTGTCACTTGGAACTTCATTTGGGACAAAGGTACTGAGTAGAAAGCAACAGCCATGATCCCATACTCTTCACAACATAAAACAAGGCTCTTTCCCTGCTGGACTACTGGGGACTGTACTGACAGATGTACTTTTACTGGGCCCAACAGCTCACAGTGCTCTGACTCTTTTACTAATTAAAATCTGAATCTAACAGCAAAGGCAATTTTGCAAATACACTGTTCATTTAATATCACATCACACTTACCTATTTTAATTGCTATAAAAAGCCTGTCCTCAAATACAAAAAACCAATTAAAGCATTCCCAGCTTATTTCCCACTTAAGTGCTTGATGGTATTCGATTTGGCTCATGTATACACTGTTCAATATTCTAACTTTGTCAACATTACAAAGCTGTCCTCTCACTAACAAACACATATTCAGTGAGTCTGAGTCCCAGTCAATGAAAAAAAAAGGAGAAATATTAGAAAAATAACTTGTTAATATATCTGTAATGTAAATGTATCTGGAGAAAACCAGTTCTCAAGTGTACAAATGGGGGGAGTAAATTACAATGGACAGCCCAACTTGCTCCTGGTGATTGTTTACGTGCTGAAGAGATATGCTGCTCTTAAGGCTTTTAAATCAGTATTACCCTAGGCCCTAACCCAAGACAGAAAGCCTGTGTACGTAACTGATAGTTTGGCTATTCAGGTCCAGAATTAGGGGTCTGTTTTTCCCTATTATACTATAGATTGTCTGTGTCTGCAGGGAAAGAAACAAAGCTTTACATTTGACTTACCATGCCCATTTCTCCGCCCCATTTCATCCTTCCTGAAGATGCTCCCACCACTTGGGACACACTTGTCTGCCCACTCATCCTTTAACTTCAGCTCTCTGATTTGCTCATCCGTTAGTCCTTGCATATTGTAAGGCAGGGAAATACCATGCTCTGCTAGTTCCTCCATCTCTTTAGAGTGTTTAGAGAACAAGATTAAAAATCTTTGTTATTACAGACCATTTGCAAAAGCCTGTCACATGGTATGTGTGCAGCCATACCTCAATCCTAGCCTTCAAACAGCTAAGTATAGGGAATAAATAATAAGGGATATAAGTTCACATCGAACACTAGTTATAATTCATACATTTCACATACATATAAAACAATATAAAACAATATAAAACCATATAAAAATGTACTTGCAGGGATTCAAGTCCCGATGGTCCTCACTGGCCATAACCCTTTTCTTTTTGGCATTCCTCTAGTCAGCTTTAGCTGATTTTTTAAATTTCCGAGCAGGCTCAGTACAGCCTCACACAACTGAGAAACCCAATAACTGGAGCACAGCAGGTGAGGGTGGGCTGTACCCCCCAGGTCAGGCTCACCTGAGGGGAACCTGAGCTCTGGCAGCCCCACAGCAGGACAGGAAATGTTTCTTAAAGCTGCCTCAGAACTGAATTCGGAACCAATTCAGACACATCAGTGACTCCATCACACGACAGAGGATGCCTTGCACCAAGCAAGGGAACAATCTCATTCATGTGCAAGGGGATACTGCTGGTCACCAAGGGGCCCTTTCCAGGGCCAAAACGGGGGCTTTGGACAAGGGCACAGAGTGACAGGCCGAGGAGGAACGGCTGTACGTGGAGGGGAGTAGATTTAGATGAGATATGAGGAAGACATTCTTTTTGAGGGTGGTGAGGCCCTGGCACAGGCTGCCCCATCCCTGGGGGTGTCCAAGGCCGCACCAGGCGGGGCACCCTGGTCCAGGGGGAGGCTGAAGTCCCTTCCAGCCCTGGTGTGAGCAGGGGCCGTGTCAGCTCCGGGCCCGGGGCTGCCAGGCCGCGTCCCCGCTGCGGGCGGTACCTGCGCACAGGCGCTGCACCCTCAGCCGCCCGTTGTGGATGCGAGCGGCCAGCGGCGCCAGCTCGGCCAGGCGGGCGCTGCCCGGCGCCTCCAGCAGGAACTGGCTCTCCCCGCCGCGCTTCACGTGCAGCCGCACCATGGCCCGGCCCGGCCCTCCCGCACGGCCCAGGGGGGCGCACCGAGCCGGCCCCCGCTGCCACCGGCACCCCGCGATCGGCTGGGACCTTCCGGTACCCCCCGGGATCCTCGGGACACCCCGGGATCGGCCGGGATCGGCCGGCCCCGCCGCCGGTTCCGGTTCCGGTTCCGGTTCCGGTTGGGCCGCGCGGGGCAGCAGGAGGAGCCTGCGCGGCTCGGACCGGGAACGTCCATGGAAACCGTGCCATGGACACCGTGCCATGGACACCATGCCATGGACACCATGCCATGGACACTGGCCCGGGTGTGCCGCGGGAGCAGCGCCCAGGGACACGGGGGGAGCACACAGGGAGCGCTCCTGGTGCTGCCACCGCTCCCACCCTTCGACACACGTCCCGGCGGGGCTGCGGCCGAGCGGGACACAGTTCCATGCACACCCCACACAGTTCCATACACGCACCACCCAATTCCATACACACCCCACACAGTTCCATGCACACCCCACACAGTTCCATGCACACCCCACCCAGTTCCATACACGCACCACACAATTCCATACACGCACCACACAATTCCATGCACACCCCACACAGTTCCATGTACACCCCACCCAATTCCATGCACACCCCACCCAATTCCATGCACACCCCACACAGTCCCATGCACAGCCCACACAGTTCCATGCACAGCCCACACAGTTCCATACACACCCCACACAGTTCCATACACGCACCACACAATTCCATACACGCACCACACAATTCCATACACGCACCGCACAGTTCCATACATGCACCACACAATTCCATGCACACCCCACACAGTTCCATACATGCACCACACAATTCCATACACACACGGCACTCCCGGTGGTCCCCGCAGTTGGGCCCACAGCCCCGTGGAGTGCAGAGGTGCCCACGCCAGGTACAGTTCACACAGTAGTTTTTAATCACCGCAGTTAGATATTCGACAACATATTTACCACGCGACTCCCGCCAGCAAAGCTTCCCCCGACGCTGGTTTGCTAATATACCAAAACACCAATCACACAGATGATGTTCACAGCAACAGCATAAAACAAGGTATCGCACGCACCGAAGCACAAACAGCACCACTGCTGTTCCAAATGTACAAGTTGAGGGGCCTGAACGGAAAAAAGCGCCATGTAAAACTAACTATCACTCCTCTACACAGCTGCAGCTCGTGGTTAGCCAGGGACTGCTCAAAGAAACAGTGGGGTATTCTATAGACCACGTCTTGACCGCACTGGAGAATTTAAAAAGCACACTGCCCTGGAGGATTTTGCTACTGTAAATACAATGTTACTGTGGTGTTTACTCCCTGGCTGGCAGACCATGTTGTCTGCAACTGGTGAAGACTGCTTTGTATCTCAAAACTCAAGGGGAATCTTTTTCTATCAGATGTTTCTAATTTTTGGAAAAAAATATAGTTAAAATAGTAATGAATAAATAGATATATGGAACAATTACTCTGAATTAGTGCTAGTATGTTACAATAGTATTTAATAGCTGAAATGTACTGACACAGAAAATTAACTGAATATATTAATATGCAAAGTTTTGTTTGTATTTTGAAAGTAAACTACTTTTCTTGTGCCTCAAATTCAAATACAAGCCTTACAAATATCCATAGCCTCTGTTATAAATTAAAACAACTTCTAAACAATACTTGTCAACATTCAAATCTCAACAAACTTTGGCAGCTCTTTGGTAAATACTTATAAAGACAATTAACAAAACAGTCAAAAGGGAGGGGGGAGGCTACCAGCAGGAAGCCTCTTTTCATGAAATTCCACAAGGGGGAACAGAAGTGAGAGAGCTCCCTAAGCAAAATCTGTGTCTAGGATTGGTAGATTTTAATGAGATCAGTAGCTCATCCTTCTTCTCTTTATCTGTCTATTTAAATATATTACACTGGGATTTTAATAAATGTCAGACCATTTTTTGTGCTCTACCATATATACACATTCAAAATTTATACACAAGCAATAGTGGCTGTTTATGAGTAAAGTTTCAGTGCATTTAACAATTAATTATTGCACACAGAATAATCTCAAATACCCAATTATTCTACTGGATAAATGTAGCAACAAATACAACCTGTTGTATCTTTGAACAACTATCTTTCTGTAAAATTGTGAGTTGGTGACACCTGGGGTGCCGAGGAGGGGCAGGGATCAGCAGGGGACCTGTTGCTGTTTGCTCTGGATGGTACAGGGGGTGCAGGGAGTCTTCTTGCTGGCATTGTACAGAAGCAATCAGTAGAGCTTTTATTCCAGTCATCACTGAAGTTAAAGTCTGAGCCAAGGAAAGTCTTTTGTTCAGTGCCCAGCAAACCTGGAGACCCAGCTGACTTCCTGGAGCCGAGTCGCTGAAAATCTGGGACACTTGCAGATGGCTTTAGCTTCACACTGAAGTTCTCGTCCTCATCAAACCTCACCCACCCCTTGGGCTGCACATTTTCTGCCTTGAGAGATTTACTTCGCAAGCAAAACATGTTTTCAGCTGCATCCACAGAAAATAGAGGCTTGGCTGTGTCATAGCTAGGGGTGGGCAGGGGAGGGAAAGGATGGGAAACGGCAGGTCCTTTCCATACCTGTGAGGTTATTCTGGGCCCTTGTATTTCCATCCTAAATGGGTTCCCAGCATTAGGAGTCCTCTCAGTGAATGGATTTGTGCAGTTTAGCCCAGTAATAAATGGATTTGGAGAGATGCGCTTATGTTCCTGGGATGAGTGGACGGTTGGACTAGGAGGCATTGCTGGCATGCAATTTACACTATTCAAATTATCAGAGTTTCTTTGTGCTGCTGAAGGCAAAGGTGTCAACTCCTTCTGCTTTAAGATAGGAGCAGGTGATGTTTGGACAGATGTCTGCATCTGGGACACGAGCAGCTGGAATGACAGGTCTTCAAAAGGGTCACTGCTGAGTTGAGGGTTGGGGCAGGAGCTATACATCCAGCTGGGTTTCAGCTGCAAAGGAAACAACGTGCTTAATAATCCCATGGGTGGTTCCAGGTTATTCCCGACCCCCACCCCTTTCTCACTCTTTCAGCTGAAACTTCAACACAACTTGTTTGTAACTAGAATGGAAACAACAACCCTGAACCCTTTCTCTGAAAAAAAGCCTACTGAGCTGTTAAGCATCATGTTTCCCCCGCTTGCTGGTTAATGTAGCTCGAATCTACTTCCCACAGGTCAGAATCCCAGTGAAAGGCACCAAGAGAACATTGGATAAGAAAATCTTTGGAAAATGCTACTGTATTCTAAACAAGTGGTAACTCAGCACAACTATGAAATAAAGAGCTCCAGAATGTACTGTTTGTCACACTGATATTACAAGCAGTATTTAAGCATCACAATGGAAGGAAACATTAGTGTCATTAGTATGTGCATGTCAGACATTTCTATGTAGACACAGGCATCCTTAGGCATTCCAGTGCTTTCCGACATGGGAAGGGACAATCACTGGTTTCATATTTTAAAATGGCAAGTTATCCTTGTTTAGAATAATACCAAATGGAGGAGATGAAGTTTTCTCCACAGAACTTCTCATCTTTTAAAAAGAAAAATATTCCTGTTTTTATACATTCCTTCAAACAACAATGCAACTTTTTTACCTTGTAAGAACTGTCCAAAAAGGTGGAGTACCTATTTTTCCAGTCAGCACACTGACAGAATAGGGTTTGGAGCTTCCCCTTACTTAATGAATTAAGCTTTAGTTAGAACAGCTCCTGAGAATTCAAATTTCACAGAGAAGTTTGTCATTTTAACACATCACCTTAATAAACCCAAACAGTTTGTGTATTTAGCTTGAAAATTCTGTTAACTGATGTTTTGTTGAACTAGAATGTAAACTAAAACTATCAGCTACAATACATTATCAATACAGCCTAATCTCCATCTCTATCCACCTTAGGTTCACTGCATTTATTATGCATAGTTTGAAGCAGCTCTATTTTGTAGAGCTGCTGTGCTACTTAGGCAGCTCCACAAAATTAGTCTACAGGCTTTAGAGAAACTAGGGAATAATAAGAATATTGCAAGTTTTCCCCAGTGTATGCAACGTAACAATTTATTTTAAAAAAATTCAGTTGTAGCTTGAATTTGGTGTATACAATCAGTGTTTTGCAGAATAATATTAAAACTAAGGCACTGAGTAACTGAGAGGAAAATGTGAAAAACTGAACTGCAGAAAGAACAGAAATCAAATGTAGCTTGGCATCAGCTGGTTAAGTCCTGTGGTCATTAAAAGTACAAGATCCCAAAGAAACTATGAATCCCAATTGCTCCTTGTTTTACATAGAATTTGCTCTGAATAATTCTGGAATCAAATACTTTTAAAATTGTAATAAACCATTTATTTTACTTTGGGTAGTACTAAGTTTTCTGTTCTTTGAAAAATGTGAAATATGGGATTTATTTTGAAAAAGAATTGCATTTAAGAGAACATTTAATGCCAACACTGATCTTTCTTTCCCCAAATAGACTGAGACCAGGAGATTCAGCAGTGACTAAGCAACATAGGTGAGGGTCCAATTGTTTCATAAAAGATGATGAAGTAAAATATTTGCTCTGGCACTGATAAATGAAGTCTCATTTTTAAATGCATTATGAAGGGGAAAAGCAAACTATGGTATGACAGTCAATCTATGAATGCAGACAGGTGGTTTTTTAACATGGATGGGACTGCAGATGTATGAAAACAAGATTCATACATCTTTTCTGCTTGAGTAGATGGAGACCACATACAAGATTGGTAAATAGTCAGATACCTGTTACCCTGACGGTTGCTCCTGCTTGTGAAAGAGAAACAGACATCAAAGGAAAGAAAGTTAGGAAGAAAATCCAAGTTACGAAGCAACCTCATGTTAAAAATACTTTCACAAATTTTCACAAAGCCATTTTTTGAGCTATGAATACAAACCACAAGTATTTATTATACACTAAATTCTGAATATCTGTTGCATTCTACTATAAGTTCAACCATTAAGCATAAAAAAACCAACTCAAGCCCATTCTAATGTTATTTCCATACAGATACTCACTGTGCAGCTGACTGAGTTACTTCTTGGAGATGGATTCTAAGAATTTGAGTGCTGATGGTCTAATTCTAACCATCTATTAATACGAAAAGCCCCATAGTTCTCATTCTGGGAACTGTGTTGGTACAACTGCTCACCTACAGTAATAGTTTTTCAAGCTGAAAAAACGTAAGGGCTCTCATTCTATTGAAAACTATAATCTCCTTACTTTACAATAAATAACATCTATTTACAATAACTAAGTTTCTCTTTTAATATATTGCTTGATAATCTACAGAGTTCTGAATATTCACACTGTATACAAAGAGTTGTTTTTATAAGGAGAGATTTAGGTTCTTCAGTATCACAATCAAGATTTGCATAGAAGGATGGGCTTGGAATCCACTACCTCTCAAAAGACTTTGTATTTATTAAAAGAACTTTCCTCAGAAAACTCCGTATTTTTTGGCCTAAGTTTCCAAAACGAAAAACAGTTAACAGGCAGAGAGAGAAGTTCATCAGAAAGAAAGGAAAAGCATTTAAAGTTTTTTCAATTTGAATGCAAAATCAACTCACTGAAGACTGAATTTAAATGCTTTACTGTGGTACAGAATAGGCAGTAACTAACTGCTGTAGCAAATGAGGGCTTCAGGTGTAAGCATAAGCAAAAATCTGAGCACTACTGAAAACCTGATTCTGCGTTTTTAAGCAGTAGAAGAAACAATGGCTTTTCCTAGAAAAAGTTGATGGTTTTTTTATAATAGCATTTTAAATGGTCCCACAGAACAGAATGTTAATATTACTGTATGAAAGTGTCGCATTATTTTGATATGTTTCTATATTTTAACTGACTGGGGAATGGGGAGGAATCTATTTTTGTTAAGTATTTATCAGTATTGTCTTTCTCCAATGAATGGTCATCAACATAAAGCATCACATCATGCAATGAGTTTATTCAAAACCCTATGAATCTCACTTGCTACTTACTTATCATGCAAGTGTCATTAGAAAATTAATTTTCTTAGATGGAGTGTTTTTCCACATGAAGTTGCCAAATGACAACCTAATTTTAAGAATGAGCCATCCCTAAGTTGTAAGACTGTCATAAGAAATCTTAAGCTAAATGTTTAGTATTTAAGATGTTATTCACGGACAACTAGAACCTGACAACCTCTGAATCCACTCTCTTGACCTTTATTTTGGTTTGTCTGCTTGCTTTAGGAGTTCCTCACAAGACTGCAGGATTCAGTACAAGCTGTGTTAATTTACATAACAAAAAAAAAAAAAGTTATTTCCGAGGTGTTTTTACTTACTTGCTGCTGCGATGGAGCAGGTTCAGAAGGCAAACTGTGAGAGGATCGGCTACGAGGAGGTGGCTGTGGTGGTTCCAGGCTTTGTGGGGCACTTGCCTGAGATGGATGTGATGCCACAGGAATCAGGGGCTCCTGCATCCTTAGCACAGGAGCGCTGGGCTGAGCAGGGCCAGCAGCCTGAGGCTTTAGTGGTTCAGGAAGCAACGGTGAGCCTAGAAGTATATTTGGAGTGATTTTCATCATCAAGAATTGTAACAGAAGTCCTAAGGATGGCCTGATGAGGATACGTGGCTGTGGAAGCACCAGAGAGAACTGCAGAGGAAGGGGCTGTAAGAACAGCAGGTGCTCATGGCAACAAGATTGAAAAATCATCAAAAGCTCAGCAGATCTCCATTGAAAATGACTATTTTAGTTTAAAATAAATTGGATATTGTGACAAAATTCTTCCCTGTGAAGCTGGGGAGGCCCTGGCACAGGTTGCCCAGAGAAGCTGTAGCTGTCCCATCCCTGGAAGTGTTCAAGGCCAGGTTGGACGGGGCTTGGAGCAACCTGGTCTAGTGGAAGGTGTCCCCGCCCATGGCAGGGGAGCTGGAACTGGATGATCTTTAAGGTTCCTTCTAACATAAACCATTCTGTGATTCTATACAAAGCAGAGAACCAGAAGCCTTGTCATTCCTAAATGTACTTCAGTAGTACTGAAAAAGTATTCTGGAGTCACTATTATAAAATGTGTATTTTGATATTAATAAAGGGTTTTTGTAAACTGTAAGTTTAGGAGGTGGCTGTGAGAGTAAAATTCTATTCCAGATCTTATGATTACAGAACTACTCTACTGTGCAGAGAATGTCCAGTGATCAGCATGATGGGACACATCAGCATGCTCAGACCAAAACACTGCAATCTGATCACAGCTTCTCCTGATACCAGGAAATCTATGAATCAAGATCTCACATGATCTTGAGATTATTATCTGGTGAGGGTTTACAGTACTTGTGGATGATTAACAGAAACTCTCAAGTATTGCTACATTCAAGAATCTTAATTTCTAGTGAAAAATCTATTGGAAAACACAGAATTCAAACCAGAGACTGTATCTCTTGACAGAATAGTGATGTTTATATTTAACTTAAAAAGGAAACTTACCCCGTGGTGGTTCAGTCAGTTTGGCCTGAGTTTCAGGTCTTCCCCCTGAGGGACGGACATGGCTCTGTGGGGCACTGATAACTCCAGCTCGAGGAGGAACAGTCTGACATGATAATAGATAAAGTATTTTAGCTCTAGTTTGGATCTGTAGTCATCTATTGCTAAATGATTTGGGATAATCAGGACTCTGGGAAAAATAAATTATTTGATAACAGCTGCTGAACTAATGTTTTATGCACATGTAAAAGCACATTTTCAAAACATTATGAGGGTTCAATTCAAAGCAAATTTTACAACAGTTTTAAACTTTATATAAGTATTTTTATGTGCAACAATACTAGAAGCACACTGAAAGCTGGATACAAGGCACTGGAATAAAAATGCCAGAGTTCAGGGGAAAAAGAGAGGCAAGCATCTTAGGAGATGTTTTTTCAGCCCTTCTGTGTTTATTTGTTTTGTTGGGGTTTAGGGTTTTTTTGTTTGTTTGTTTCACTTCAGAATTTTTTTCTGTGTTGATAATAGGAATAAAAATTCTTGCACTTATGCCAGTCTCAAGGCACTGGTGAACTCTATTCTGTACTTCAGATTTTCTTACTGAATTCTTTTGCTTTAGAAATGGCAAATCCTGTTCTGGCTCCAGATCAAAAGGGGGGGGGGGAAAAGCAAAAAATAAAGCACACAATGATAAATAAATACATTCTTTCCTGTGTATACCAGGTTTCCTTTATCCAAATTTTACAAGAGGCTATTTGACATTTCTGGGAAAATAATAAAAAAGAGCCAAGATCATGAATCAATGTCTTTGAGAAAAATGAATCAGCAAAATATTATTTCAATGGAGAGTTTCAATAGTAGTTGCAATACTGGAATATGCTGCAAGTTTAGAGAATTATCAGCAAACAATCCCATTTCTTAGTAAATTTTTTAATAATAAGCCTAACACAAAGGCTTCTACTTGCTGCTGTTTAAAAAAAATAAGAGGTGTTTTCCATCTCTTAATTTCTTGCTTGAGGTGGAGCATCTGACCACCCATAAATCCTTATTTCCTTCCTTCAGTTCACTTCTACAAATAAAGAAATGCAGAACCAATATTTATTCAAATGGTTGAATGTTTCCTTTTTACATGAAGATTCTTATCAAAATTAATTTTTAAAACAAGGTACAAAAATCCCGTAACACAATCATAATGTATCACCTGCCTGTGTAATCATTAATGGCTGCTAGGAATTAACTGCTGTCAGTATTTACATTTCAGCACAGAATACATTTTATCATACCAAATCAGCAAGGGCATATAATCCAAAGAGTAACTGTGCAGTTATTTGAAAGGAGATGTAAAATGTGTATTATTTGTGAGCCTATTACATAATTGCATAGAGCGCAAAACAATCAAGTCACGTCCAGTAGATACGTATTCTGGAGTATTTTTAGTCAACAGACAAGAATTGCTGAGGCAATTAACTCATAGAAGCTGTAAACTGAGCAGTCAATTTTGCAGATTTCTCACATCTTGTTATGACTTACAGAAATGTTGACCTAATAAAGAGCAGAAACGTAGGAGGAGAATTATTTTAAGACAGGATACCTACCGGTCTGGTTGTGCCCACTGAAGGTGGAGGCTGACTACGAACTGCAAGAGATATTAGAGATTGCTGACTTAGAACATATTTCAAAACCAACTTCTCTATGTATTATAGTTAGTACAAAGCATTTAACTGTATTACCTAAGTTATCTTTTCTTTGTGTTCCAGGACTTTTTTGTGCTTTGAAGCATGGAAAAAAAAATTAGATTATCTGTGTTAGATAAGCCATAAATGGGTAGTAGATGGCAATGTTACATTACCACTAAGGAGAGCAGAGACACCAGTGTTTTTTTAAAAAAGTTGTTACATATCACAGTCTATCCATCAGCTGTCACTCTAACAGACTCCTATCCCATGGCACACATGGAATAGTCTGACGCTTTTAATTACAAATTAAAGCAAATTACCTCCTGTTTGTTGCAAGCTAAAGATACCCACTTGTACAGATGCCCCGTGTTTTCAATCATGCTAGAAGCTGTTTTGTGGTATATTCTGCAGATGTTCTAACAGCAGTCTTTAAAACAAAAAGAGCTGATGTAACAGTTTCTGGCCCTACTCTCTGTTTTTATGGGACAAAGCTCTTAGAGCACCAGCTTCAGTGTGGCCATGCTGACACTAATGACAACCTTGTCATTATAATGCAATGTTCAAGTTGGGAAGTGTGAGAGTTAAAAAAATTACCTTTAGTTCAGACAAGTGCACAATTTCTAACAGGCATAGAGGTTTGGGATTCTGGCTTGTGTTTCTGTGGCTTATTTCCCAGGAAGGCAGAATCACCATGTCAGTGACAGGAAGCGGAAGGAACACTTTGATGCATAAGAGTTTATCAAATCAGCCTCTGGTTGTCAGATAAGCTTAGAACCACAGGAATGGATTTCTGGGCACAGCTCTCAGTGATCCAACTCCCATCCTGAGCAACCTGGTGCCAGTCTACCCTCCTTGGAGCAGGAGGATGGAGTGGATAACCACCAAATGGTCCCTCCCAACCTTGACTATTCTACGCATAGGGTGATTTTGCCAATTTAGAAAAATAAGCCAGCAATATGGCCGAAGTTAATTGTAGAATACAGGAGGACATCCTGAGCGTGACTAAAGTAGGACTTGTATTGCCATATTTGTTGCGAAGAACACATTCCTGGGGAGATGGGAAGAAACCCAGACCCCTGACTGTGCTGGTATGGCTACAGCAGGACCCATCCATCACTCCAATTAGAATGTGCAAGAGAAATGCTTCTCCTAACTGTATGTCACACAGAGTTAGCTATCACTGTGCTCTTTAGAAAGAGACAAAATATGAAATTCTAGATTAAATTGTTTAAATGGAAGTTTCTCTCCCCAGAATATATGAACATACGTAGTTCTTTATGAAAAATCAGGCCTCCTAGATTCCAGATTTAGTTACAGGTATAGCAGCTACTCTAGTGACCAATCAGCACCATCTTCCTCTGAGAGTCAGCCTGAAAAGCATTCTTGATTAGGGCACTCTAAGTTTTCACTTCAATTTTCATATATGCATTCTGTAACAATTCCCACCATCACTGAAAACCAGGAAGCAACTTGGCTGTTTGAAAACTGTGTTACATAACAGAAGAAAGATTCCATGTGATAAATACTTTCATGAAACTACCTTTAGTATCACAACGGCAATAATATTACTCAGGTATTAAATTAGCAATCTGTTTCTAGAATACAAAAATTGTTATGTTACCTTCTACTTCTCTCCTAGCTACCCCAGGACTGGGAGGAGCTCCAAGACCTTTTCAGAGAAAGAAGAGAAGCTGTACATTGCATAAGAAAAGCAGTAGATTGAGAAAGCAAAACCAGAAAGAACAGTGCCACAAGAGAGCTGTACACAATTTAACACTGGCCTAGCTGGATTACAGTCACTTTAGGAGTGTTTTTGTAGCGGCATGGGGAACCAGACTCGTGTGAACAAGTTTAGTAACATCCATTGTTTTAATTCTACATTACAGTTGAAAAAGAATTTCATTCCTTCAAAACATTTACTCTCCAGAGATTTTTGCAAATTCAATATCATCTTACATGTTGGTCTTGAACCTCTCCTAAAGCAGAGCAGGTATGCCTGCACTCAAACACTGGGGAATAAACAGGTGCATCAATCACACTTTTCAACATTAAGGCTGCTCCCTGTCCTTTAGAATACTAAGTAGTCTGTTCCTGTCACACTCCATCTGAGTAAGCAACTGGATGGAAGAAATGTTTCCCACTTTGTATAATGTATCCTGCAGAACTGTATCATTATCTCCAAGAACCACTGTGTACTCGTGAGATCTGTGCCATCTGGTGTTACAGTTCAGATTGAGAGAAAGCAGATTTTCAATCATGAATAACCATGCTGAATTGTTTTATTTCTGCAACGTGATTGAGCATATACTGGATCCCTAAAATTGTATGTTAAAAACATGGCATGGAATAGACAGTATGCAAGAAGAAATCCTAAAGGGAAGAATAACCACTATCTGGCAACTCTGCAGTGGCTCAAGTCCAGGGAAAGAAAAGGAGCCAGTGCTCAGGAAGCCTACCTGAAAACCAACTTCTGCCATAGTGCTGACACAGCTTCCTGCTTTCTCATCATGTGCCAATGTGTGGGACCTGCTCAGAGCTCTCTGTGATCTGTGAATTCTGTCAGATACAAGTGAAGGTGTCACTCAAAGTGGGCAGAGTGAAGGCTGCAGATGAGGCTGGAATGTGATTGTCTCCAGAGATGTCAGATCTGTGGTTTGGCTGAACATGTGGTTCAAAAACACGACATCCCAGCATATGTTATCTCTTGTGGGTGAGCTCCAGGCTCTGCCCATTCCCATTAGATTTCCACCCAAAAGTTCCTGACTGTGAACCTCTGTGAGAGAAGCAGCAGTGAAGGGGCACGGGGCAGGGAGCATTGTCTGAGAACATTCTGCTGCTTGCATGTCCTAGTTCTGCTGTTTTCCCACACAACCCACAGAAACCCTTGGGGAGAACAGAAAGTGAGAACCCCTAGCTGATGGGAAGCCCACCAGCCACTGGAGGAATATAAAGGGATGTGGCAAGCAGCCTAGCAGAGCACAGGATACTCCTCTGAACCTCTGGTAGTCACAGAGACATAAAACTGAATGTTCATCTCAGATGCCCATGGACACAAGGAAATCTCTCTCTCTCTCCAAGAGCAGGGAACTGGTTTGGTCATTCCACAGATCTCCTGCACTTTCCCTTCCCACAGCTCAGCTCATACTTTGAATAGGCATTTTCAGCATGGTTTTATTAAGCAGATCTTGTTCTATGCATGATGATGACTAAAGCCAGTGTACCACACAGAGGAAGGTTGCTGGGCACCAGGATTTTAGACGATTTTGCAAATTTAAAATATTCAATACATAGAAGAGAAAATGCATAAAGGGTAAATATGTGAAATTTCACTTACTAATAATATTTTCAACAGTGATAAAGCAAAATTATGGTGCTGTGATCACAGTGGGCAGTATAGGAATATTTTAATCTAATGGACAGTGAAAAATGTACACCTGAACCTGAAACACATTTGTGGGTCTCATTTTAAACTGGTAATGTCATCTCACTGGAGCTTGAAATCTCTACTGCAGTCTGATACAGTACTTTGGAAAGATTTCACATATTTGTTTTAAATAGTATTTTAAGGAAAGGGATTGGATTTACAGAGAAACAGCCTGTAACTTATGTCCTGATGTCCTTCAGACAAACACTGCATGTTTTGCAAAGATCACATTTAATGGAAAATAAAGTAACCCTGACTTCTCACATATATATATGAAATCCAAGTCCCTTGCCTGCATTTGGACAGTGCATTTACTGTTGTAGCATTAAGGTTTCTTGTTTTCTCCACCATTCAACATTCCTTCTTCAGCAAGAAGAAAGGTGCTTTTCCCTACACTTAAACAAAAAAAGCTTTTTCAAACTGACTGCCATGCAGTCCTGATGCACCCCAACAACCTGGACTCTGCTCTGCAAAATGAACCCCAAAGTTACAGGGGAAAAATGAAGACTGCAATGGTTCTTACAGGGCTAAGTTTAATAAGGGACTCTAAATAGCAGTGTATACTAATAAGTACTTGCTGCTTGAGTGCAAGAGTTTTCACAGTTTAACATACTTGCATTTCTTTTAATGCCAACCATATTACTGTATTCTCTAGGTTAATTTTATTTATTTGGAGGATAATCACAGTAAAAATGCAATGTATTTGACCCAAATTATTGCATATACTGAAAATACTGTGTATTCTCTTAATTTTAAGCCCATTTTAACACTAAACCAGTAACAACTGCAACAGTCAGGAAAAATCCGAATAGTATTATTAACGGAAAAAAACCCATAAATGTTATTTTTTGACTTCAACTGACAATTAGCAGCCTTTATAATTTTTAATATTCTGTAAAAATTTAGTCTGTAATGTATTAAAATGTCTTGGGTAAACAGAGTGAGACATTTTAATTTTTAACTATAAGCAACTGAGAGCTTACAGTTCAGTGAAAGTTTTTTTGTATTAGCGGATGAAAAGTCTGGACTTTGTAAAGCTTTGCAATGAGTGCAGAGTCTCATTTCCTTGAATGTCAAATATGACCAAATTCTAAAACACTTTGATGCCCCAATTCTCCTCTCATCTTCAAAGCATACTGAGCTATTAGAAAAAATGTTAGCGGCATTGAAAGGAGTGAAGCATTTGGCAAAAAAAGGTCAAAACACGGGGGGGAAAAAAGGAATATTTAAAATGCACAAGATATTAAAGACATGATCAATGTCCCTTTGCATGTGCTACAGAAATCTATAACCAAAGGTTGATCCACTTATACAGTACACAGGGATATTTTCACAGGGCGTTAGGAGCCTTTCTTTCAGGGAAGAGAAATAGGTGCTGTTTCCCCACGCAGAGTAACCCACTAGGACACTTATTCTGGTTCCCACCCTCTACTGAGCTCAGGTACTGCTGAAAAGGAAAGTATTATGCCTTATACATGTACACTATGAGTAGAAAATGAAGAGGATAGAAAAGGTCAAGAACTTTAGGTCAGAATAATATATGAAAAACAAATATACTACAATCTCAAATGATTGCATAAAAAGTGAGTTTTATGCAAGTTACAAATCTTTATGGAAAGCTATGTTGGGAAAGAGAATAAAAACAAAGACTAGTCTTGGCACAATTGAGACAAACTAGGCAAACAGGAATGTGTCAGTGCACATAAAACTATACAGGACTGAAGTACAATTAATTAAATCTCACCTATGTTGAGTGTGATGTATAAACTAGTTCCTAAAACTTCTGCATTTTAACTCATTTGAAATATTATACCTTTGGCATGAAAACCTCCTCCTCTCCCCAGTATCTAAGAGCCACACACATTTTTGCCTGACATCAGAAAATGTTGGCTGATATTTATAGACTATGTAAAATAGTTTATTTATTTTCTGAGATTGCTCAAAACTTTTGAATTATTTTCTCAGAAAAAAACTTACTTCCTGCCAACTGAGTGGTATTTCAGAGAAACTAATGATTTCCCCCCTATCCCATGTATTGATGAGCTGATTTAAGTTGAAGCAGCTCAACGTATGGCAATGAAGGACAGGGAATTAAGGGAGAATTGCATCAGGATTTTGTTATTTTGTAAAGACCCATAGCTCTCCTTCAAAGTGACAAGATAAACTCCTTTACTAAGTTTGTGTTTCTGAAGTACACACTAATTGCAGGAACTATGGAGGACATTTCACGTCTCTAAGGAAGGGCTTAGAGCACATTACAGACTTGAAAGCAGAAAATAAACTACCCCTATATCAGTGTTCAGCTTGGAGACAAATACAGTTCCATGATTTGGAGCTCTCTGTTAACTGGGGAAGCTGAGCCAGACCAGCAGTGGCTTCAATTTGAACAATTAATTAATAGATAATTACTGCAAGTAGCTACAATCACAAGTCATTTTACAGTGCTCCCTGTCCTGGCCTGTGAGGAAGAAAGCTCTTCTTTCTACAACTTCAGACAAGTTCCAGCTTTCACAGAAAAGTTAGCTGAGTGTATACTCAGTGTATATTACCAGGACAAAGTAATAAAAACCTGGAACAGCTTTAATCTCTGACTATAAAGTACCAGCATCTGGACAAATATTATTTCACTAAAAAGTCAAATGTAATTCAGAGAGGGGGACAAACCCTGTGACAGAAATTATATTGACATTCAGGAGCTATCCATTTCTATGACTTTCAGAATGATCTATTTTTATGCCTTTTGAAATCATCCTTTTAAGTACTGTCACAACAGATCACCACAGCAATTTTGCTATGCAGTCATATTTGAAAACAATTAAAATCATTACCTCCAAATTCTTTTCTACCAGGTGCAGGACTTCTACCGCCTGACAGTAATTTAGAAATGAACGCAGCAATAATGAAAAATATCAGTACAGTAGGAGGGAAGAGAAAGAATGAGAAAGTTAAAAATTACAAGGGTCAGTTGTTATTAACTATGTTGCCCATATGCTTCTGAACATCCAGTTTCTCATAGTGCTCAATTGTTCACATTTTCAGATGATCCAAATGAAGTCTACGTTAAAAACTTGGACATGATAAAATGCATACATACCAATGCCAAAATTAAAGGAATATAAACCAATGAATGCACAAAATGATTTCTATTTTAAAAATGAAGATGCTATAAAAAATGAAAATGTTGAGTAAACATTGCTGTAGGAAGCCCACATATTTAAAGCTGTGAAAGTAAGTTTACAAAAAATTTAATTCACTAGTAATATTTAAATGGTACTAAAAAAATGCTGTTATTTCCCATGCTGCTATTGCTATTAAATGTACCAATTAAACATTTTAGTTAAACAGAATGTTCCACTGAGCCCCAAACTTTAAAGTTCACCTCATAGACTTGAGACAAAATATTCCTGAGCACCTGGCACAGGCCCCCACACTACCTGAGGGTGGAGGTGGCCTCTGGGGTGGAGCAGGACGTGCAGGAGGAGCAACAGGGCGAGGGGGTGGAGGACGCTTCGGCTCCAGACTCTGAGGAGGCTCTTTCTGCAGGGCACCAGCCTGAAGTTCAGCTGAAGGATGTGACAGAAAACAATGCAAAAATTAATCCCACTCCATCACCAGCTCTGGAAATAATGATCCAGAACTTTTTGAGAGACAAACCAATGGTGAAAATTTACTAAACCAAGATTTTGGTCTCAGGTGTTTTAATAAGTTTATGCTTTTCATGAAATCCTCAACATTCTCACAAATTGAAGCAGTCCAGATTTCAATTTTGACCCTTAGACATGAGGTAACTGTTCTGGAAAAAAATGCTACAAAGGGAATTCCGAGGGCATTTAAGCAGGCTTTGTAAAAGTTACTTAAAATTACATCAAAACAAACTCTTTTAGAAGCTGTTCCAAATACCATCATTGTGTTCTCACTTTGTCATTAAAAAAGGTTGTGTTGCACCAGAAGTTTTCATATTATGCACCCAATTTACAAATGTACTGATCGCAATTTACATCTCAGAGCTGACAGGAGCGTGGACTGAAACAGGAAGAGTGTGCCTGAAGTGAACCAAGATTCCACGGACACACTGGAACAGAACTTTTGTATGGCAGTGCCTGAGGCAGTGGAGCAATGGATTAATACACACCCTGTGTGGACACAGGAGGTCCGTGAGTTTTTCCTGGGACTCGGCTGGGCCTCACTGGGAGCGTGGGTCCATCTGACAGCGTGGGGGACTGGCAGGGACTGGAACGTGGGGAAGAACTGGGGGAGGTTCCAAGCCCTGAGCTTGAAGCAGGCTGTAAATGCTGAGGAAGGATTTCTTCTACTTCAGCACTGTAATCATCAATGTCTCCTAAATAACAAAACCCCAAAAAAAGAAAAAGGGATCAACGGTTACTTAGTTTAAAAAAGCACAGGAATTATAAACTGATTCTGGGCATGGGATTATATACAAAAAAGCCCTAAAGTTCAAAGGAATTAGCTCAACAATCAAAATACGATTCTTACATCATAAAATTACACATGAAGAATGCACATGCATTCAAACCAGTTGAAAATGCTTCAAATGCACAATATATACTATAGGTACATGTTAGAGGTAAGTCTAAAAGCATGGCAACTGTAATATTGATTAATCTAAGAAACAACCAGCTTTACAAAGAAGACCTTTGCAAAAATTATTTCTCCTTGGTCTGCAATACATGGCAAGCTTCACTTTTTCTCCAGAAGGCTGGGCAGGGATTCCAAGATATTTCTGTTTGCAATAGCTTCTGCTTGAAAAAGGTAGAATGGTGTTTAAAAAAAAGGCTGTGTGGATGTGCCTTTGAAGAGTAAACTGTCAGTTTAGAATGTTTTATGCTGCTATTCAAAATGCCTAAAAGAGACAACTATCCCATCAAACTCCAGTAAGGCAGTAACAATCCTCTCTTCCCTAACTTCTAGGTTTCTCTCTCATGAGGTACATTTCAAAATGAGGAATGCTTTATCTCAACAAACCTTCCATATCATAGTCTGCAGTAACCTCAGCATCTTCACAAAGCAAAGTGGAGCTTGTTGATGAAGGCAGCCCAATATTAATCTTTTCTAGATTCATTTCGTCTTCCAAACTTCTGATCCAATCTGGATTTTTCAAGTTTATGCTTATAATCCTTCCTTGTAGCTGAATTGCCAAAAAAAGGTATGCACAAACAAGAAATTGTTAAGAGCAGAGACATTAACACTCAGCATTCTAGATTTAAAAATGAAAAAAATAATTACTGAAAATATCACAAATAAGGTTATCACAGCCTCTGGGACTAAACAATGGCAGTGACATTTAACAAAAATAATTATACTTTTCATTTCATTTTGGTAATTAACTACATTTATTTACTATTAATTAACTATTAACTATTTATTAACATTTATAAACTACATTTATGTAGTTTAAACTGTTAATTAGAACTATTTAACATTTTTCTATAGAAAAACTAACAATTTGTCTCAAGATTTTCCTTTCCAGTTAATCAGAAAGCTTCTGGGGTTTTTTAACTTTTTTTTCAGTGATTGCAGTACAGAAGTGCTGAATTTTTTATAATTTCAGGCTATAAATATGTTAAACTGGTTCACTCTAAAAACTCAAAGTAAAAATTCTGCTTTTTAAATCACAAAAAGAACCCCAAACCCCTCATTTGATGAAGATGCCTCTCAGTATGGGAGCTTCATATCTCTAACATTCCTACTCCTAAAAATAAATTAGGTGTGATACTTCTTTCATCCGTCTTTTGAAACTCAACATAATACTATGTGGCTACCAAAAGAAAAAAAAAAAAGAAAAAAGAGACAACAGTCTAGTATGGAACAGAAAAAGCTTTTCAGAATTAAAGACAAACAAAACAAAAACCCCAACCCACTCAATTTTCTCTTGTTATATGAAAATTCAGTAATTTTTACAGTACCTCAATACCATTCAAATTCATAACATTTAAAGCAGAGCTTCCTTCCAAAAATGTTACCCACATCTTGTCTTCCACAAACCTGCAAAGTTCATTGGAAACAGTAACAAAACAAAATACCACAACACCTAATAGTTAATTGACAGCTTAGTGAAAAGGCAACATGCACGGGGATCCTCTCATTCTCAGTTCATTTAAAACTACTAACCTCATTTTAGTGTACAAAATTTGTATAAAATTATATGATGCTCTATGTCAAAAATAAAAAAACATCTGGAAAAACTATGTCTGAAAACTGAGACACTTACATGTATGTAAAACTAATTATAAAGACATTGAAGTTGAAATCTAAATGTTAAAAATGAAGCAGATCATAACTGAAGTGCCTGCTAAGAAAGTAACTTTATTCAGGAAATAGGTGGGAACAATTTTGTACTTGTTCCAGATAGGACAAGGGGGAATGGCTTCCCACTGCCAGAGGGCAGGGTTAGATGGGATACTGGGAAGAAATCCTTCCCTGTGAGGGTGGTGAGGCCCTGGCACAGGTTGCCCCAAGAAGCTGTGGCTGCCCCATCCCTGGAAGTGTCTAAGGCCAGGTTGGATGGGGCTTGGTGCAACCTGGTCCAGTGGGAAGTGTCCCTGCCTATGGCAGGGGGTGGAACAAGATGACCTTTAAGGCCCCTCCCAACTCAAATCAGTCTGTGATTCTATGAATAGAGATTAAAAGTAAAAAGATGTTTTTAACCTTATTAGTATAACTTCGCCATAGTTTGCAAATTTTTGAAGAAGATCATCAATCAAGTTATCATCAAAATAGTTTTCTTCTGTTGAAGAACTTCTGATGGAGACCATCACAGTCCCATCGGGCGGTCCTTGCATTGCAATCACCTCCTTATACACTTTTTGTCTTTCTTCTGCTTCAATTTCAAATATGTCGATGTCAATCAATGCAACAACAGGCCTTGGAAAAAAACATGCAGGAAAAACCTGTCAGCAGAGTATCTGAGCAGCAAAATCTACAACACAAGTGTTAAATCTTAAGAAGTAATGTGTAAAATAAAACTGAAACCTATGATCAGATGTTTTCAGCTCCGCTCTTCCATAGTGCAACAAAGTGCCAGGATTCCATGTATAGGGGACGTTACTGTCACTGTGAAAACTTGCATTCAGGAGATCCAGGTCTTCAGCTACGTTCAGTCATGAAAACAAAAGAGAAAAAAACTCAGTGATTGCAAGAATGTGCTTTAAAAATAAGCTATTTGTAAAAAGAAAAGAAATCATAGAAAGTAAACCCAAACCGAGTGTTTTACAGAAAAAAAGCTCGGGAAGTTTTTTTACCTGAGTCCTGACCCTCTCTTCAGCATCACTGCCCTTAGAGAAGATGCTGTTTTAAGTGTTCTGTCTCCTACCACGGCCAGAACCACTGGCACTGTGAATGTCACTAAAATGGATTCTCTAAGCCAATTAAAACAACTGAAAACATTATTTTAAACAACTGAAGGAAACACACAAACCTGATCGGTCAAAGGGCCATTTTCTCCTCCTCCACAGGATCCGATCTGTCCACGCTGGCGTTCGACATTTCTCACTGGTGTCATAGTCATCAGAGAACAGATCATACTTGTATGTAGGAGCAAAATTTATTTTCCCTTCCAAAAATCCCCTAAAAATCTGTAAGAGACAAAGCCATTATATGTCACGCCAGAAGACAGAAACAGATGGGAAACAGCTTGAAACCAACCAGAATTCTCTATTCTAACAGTGAAAACTTGTGTAGACATCCCAAAATAAAATAAGTAATTTGGAAATATGAATCCTTCTCCACATTTTATCTGTTGAAAACATTCTACACTTGCCACTATGACTAAATAGTGATCCAGACAATCATTAACAAACAGAATTGTGCCAACATTTGTATCTTTAAACCCAGGCTCATGACCAACCTACTGTTCTTCCAATGTCATTCTGAACTGGAGGTCACCCAAAACACACAACACTTTCATTAGGTGATTTGTTGTTCCTATGTCAGCAAAAGTTGGGAATTAAGGTTTATATTTTATGTAACAAGCATTCCTGCAAATTCATAGAATCACAGACTGGTTTGGGTTGGAAGGGACCTTAAAGATCATCCAGTTCCAACCCCTTGCCACAGGCAGGGATGCCATCCACTAGATCAGGCTGCTCAGGGTACTATCCAAACTGATCTTGAACACTTCCAGGGATAAGTTGACACAAGATATCCCACCAAAAAATAGGAGTTAAAAAAAAAAAAAAAAGAACCATTAATATATTCAATATGAACTTAAATAGAGATAACATCACTATTTCTTCTCAAGCAAATAGGAAAACAGAATAAAAAAGATATATTACATGACATTATCTGTCACATATTTACTGATACAGTGTCAACTGAAAGGAATGAAAAACTCCCTTATGGAGGCCTTTACAACACAGAAACCATACAATCAGCTGACACAAGACACAAGTGTTTAAACTGGACACAAGCTAAAAACCCTTAGTTAATTTAACAAGCTCCAATCTTGAGTTTAGTCTCATATAGGTAGTTTTACTTCACTTCACAGATCTGTAAAATACAAATCTAACTTGGATCTTACAATCAAATCTGCATCAAGTGACAGGTCACAGGCTGGCTTCTTTTCTTGTTGGAAATACAATTTGAAATTCAGTCAATTTAAAAGTCAGTGTCAGAAGATCAATGTCAAAATGTCAGAAGTTCCTCAACTTCTTAGATAATTTGTTAGCCTTCAGTAGTTATTTCTTTACCTACTTTTTCTTTTCCTTTAATTGCTCCATGCTGCCTCCTATGAAACCCTACAAATCTAAAAGC
Source organism: Margarornis squamiger (assembly GCA_035222235.1). Lineage (NCBI taxonomy): Eukaryota > Metazoa > Chordata > Aves > Passeriformes > Furnariidae > Margarornis > Margarornis squamiger. The sequence goes on along the minus strand of JAWWTY010000001.1, from coordinate 27,953 downwards.
AAAGCTTTCTTCAGATTCTGTTATTCTGTGTTTTCTTTGTAAATAAAAAGGCACCATTTGGACTACTGCTTTTTCCAGCAGTAACAGCATTAGACCTATTACTGCACCAACTTAAGTAAAGAGTAACATTACCAAAAAAACTTGTCTACAAATATTTTTTTAAGTAGTTGCACCTCATAAAAAGAAAATTATTATAATTAGTAAACTCAGTGCTGAAGATACAGATTTACAGAAGCACCACAGAGAACTGCTAAAACCAAAGAGGAAAAGGAAGAATTGGTAACATTTCAAAATACCTGTCCAGAATTTTTCTGATTGATAAGCTGGTCTCCTGCTATGAGGGGATCCCAGTTCTGTTGTCGTATCAAGTCCTTCACCTCCTCATTGGGCATATCTATTCGATAATTGAAGTCACCACACCAGAAAATATAGTCATGGGAAAAGAGCATCCTTCCCTGGACAGCAGAAGCACACAAGGAGGATAAAAACAACTAGGTAACAAATTTACTACTTCCAGGTGCAGAAGTTCAGTTTTCACCTGTAAAATACATATAATTTCCAGCCGATGAGGACAACTGAAATAGATCTTAGTGTTTGGTATGGTTAGAACAACACTGCCAGTGATATCGTGTTCACACATAAAGAACAAGAGAGAAGGAACATTTCTTATGTAGTTTAAATTTCTAAAGAAACATGAATCATCTGAATTGGATTCTAAAATTCTTCATCTTTCTGCTCCTGTTCCAGAAACCAGCTCCAAGGTGATGACTGCTGCCTCTGTCACAAAAACAAAACACTCCCCTGGGATTCTGTGGGACAATCTCCTGACAAACTGGAAATCAAGGGCTTTATTATTCAGATTAAACTGAAGACTTTTCAGTTACATCCAATTTTCACAACTAGGGAGAGACATAAGGGCTCAGTTAGTTTAAATAAAGCCTAGGGTCTAAAGTGAGAACTTTTACTTCCCCCTTTGAGTTTTCCAGTGCCCATAAGTAAATCCAAATAGATACACTGGCAGCTTAAAAGGGCAGCATTTAGGAAACTGTTGGATGCAGTACTTTCAAGAAAAACTGAAACGTGACCACAGGGATAAATTTACAAATTTAAAAAACCCCTGTAAAACTGCACAGTGCCATAAAGACTAACAAAGGTCAGTTTGACTGAAAATTTAAAAGAGCTTTAAGTCTCACTGAAGCGTTTTGTTGCACTGATAAGATTTTCAAGTGTTTACTTGGTGTTTGATAATCCTTTATGAGAGCATGGCACAGAATTGTTAGCAAAAATCATTCCTGTGTACTGAAAACAGTGCTGTTTCCCATGGATTTTTTTCTCATAGCTGATTAACTCCAGTGCCTACAAAAGTTCTACCACATGCCATGAATCTAAAAGGTCTTTTTCCTGTGCTAAATCCTTGATCCCTAATGCAAGTGAACTCATGCTTCACCATCTCTCTGAGGCATTGCACTGGAAAGGTCTATTCTTTCTGCACTCTCCTATTTTAACAAAAGTTGTGGGAACTTAATAATTTATGAAACCTGTAACCCAAGGAAATCTGATTTCAACAGGAATCTGGGGAGGGGGAAAAATGCAAATGGAGCTTTTGGATGAAACTGATGGAGCCCCAAGCATTTTACTTCTCATTCTTTGTGGAATTTGAACACTGTTGCTTACCATTGGAAAACCAAGCTTGCGAGAAATTTCTATGAAGTCTTCATTTCTCTCTTTAACCTGGGACTGCCCTGCAGCAAAGTGGCTGCAGACAAAGCAGAGGCTGGAGGTGTGGAACAGCATCCGAATGGCCACAGCACCTTTGTTCCCAGTGGCTCCTCCCATGCCTGTCTTCACAGTATCGACAGCAACATCCCTGAAAGAGTGAAACAACTGTCAAACCTTGCAAAAACACCACACTCGTGTGTATGACCATGTGCTAGGAAGAAAAGGTTTTCATATCCTTCTTTCAGCCATGGGGCTGGTTTTAAAAAATGCCACAGCTACTGAGAGCTTTTCAAGCTTTCTTGGTGACAGGTGAGACATTTAAAAGCTAAGATAAAAGAATTTAAACAAATACTTCCCCAGAAGATGGAAGAACTCTTTCAGAGCCCCACAAGCTTCTAGGTACCTTTATTTGTTATCTTGCAATGCAAGGCAAGCAGGAGGTGACCCAGTCTGGGGACAACTGTGCTCACTGACCTGATAAAAGGGGCATGCTGGGGCCTGATGAACACGAAGAGGCAGACACCCACCAACTGCTCAGAGGCCAGGAGCACATACTTGTAATCTCTTGAGATAGTCTTCTGCAGCTCAGCAGCCCAGAGCTTCTGGTTAGTTGTGCTAGCATTGAGATGAAAAATGCCAGTTTTAAAATAAATCAAATTAAGCAGGTTTCTAACTGCTGATTCAGTTGAATAAACTTCATTCAATGACCTCAACTAATTCTTGGGACAGTAAGCCAAAGTCACATTGGGAATGGTGCTCAAATGCCTTCCAGCAGAGACACAGGCTCTAGACTGTCATGACCTCATCATTTGAATTCAGCCTCTACAAATGCTGCGTCACTTTTCCCAACACGACAGACAACATTATCTTTCATTATTTCAGCCTAGACTAGAGGAGAAAAACCTAAGAATTTTCCGAGGGAGTTACTTCCCAGCCTAGAACTCAGTCAGTATTGAAAGACAGCTGTCCATGGTCTGAGATCAATAAGAAATTTCCTTGGAGACATAAGGGAGCATGGTTTTCAGAGCTAGCATTGGATATAAATGAAAAATATCAGGCCTGGAAACAGCATTAACTAGACACAGTGTGAAATCAAGCTGCCACTTGGTACTCAAGACAAAAGCCCATGCAAAGGTTACATCCTTATGGGCTTTAGGTGCTCTTCCCAAGGAGTTAAAGCTTGCCTAACAGGAAGAAACATGCAAAGCAGGCAAACAATGGGCAAAGGGGATACGGTCCTAGGACTACACACACATTTATCATTGGTATCACCCACCACTGGGAAAAATGTATTCCCATAACCCACTCTGCTAGGGGTGAAAAATCCCAACTCCACAATTATACATCCATGTAATTCACAGAATGGCAGTGAAAACTGACAGGATGAAAGGAAGCCTTGTTTTATCCAGATCACAACCCAGTGCATGACACTATATAAAAGAACACCACCAACACATGCTTTTGGAAAGATTTTCACAGGATTTGCTCTTCCCAGCAGTACAAGAACATCAGAGCTAAATTAAACATAGGAAGAAACTGAGGAGCTACTGAAGATGCAATCCAAAATATGGTCAAGTGCTGACTGTTTGGATAGTTGAGATCACATTACACATGATTTAAGCGATCACAGTTTTGCTAGGGAAAGCTGAGATGATGTCTGGAATCCTGGCACAGAAACTGGGGGAGAGAACCAGAGTACAGTAAAAAATTAATCCAGGCTAATCTGAACCAGCACAAAACAGGAGAAAACAAAATTTTAAATAACATTTTACTCAAAAAAGTTATTAGCAACCAAACTAGTCCTGTACTGATTGTACCACCCACCTGGCATTCACAATGTTTCCTGCGTTTAACTCCACCATTTCTTCAAACCCAATGGCAAATATGTCCACAGGCTTGTTTTTGCGATCTGCAGAGAAACATGAAAATAGCTATGTGTCCTTTCTAATTAACTGAAGGAGCAAGACCTCATAGATATATTAATTTTAGTAAGAAATTATTTACTTAGGAAGAAACTTCTCCATTGTGAGGGTGGTGAGGCCCTGGCACAGGTTGCCCAGAAGAAGTTGTGGCTGCCCCATCACTGGAAGTGTTCAGAGCCAGGTTGGATGGGGCTTGGAGCAACCTGGGCTAGTGGAAGGTGTCCCTACCCCTGGCAGGTGGTAGGACTGGACTATATGTAATGTCCCTTCTAACCCAAGACATTCTCTGCTTCTGTGGTATCTACTTTATAATTAATTAGGAAAATCATTGTTTTCAAGCAGAAAATTACACAATACAAATGCTACCTTGGAATTCATGGATCCCAGCTAACTTTGGCGCATCCAGCAGCCAGTCAGTGAGGGTCTGATTTCTGAAGGCAATACTCCGGAACTGCTTCCCCCCATTGACATTCCATGTCCCAACACACACTCGGATCTTTTTCGGTTTTGCGTATTTATAAAAGTTCTCACACATACTCTTCAGCACTTTTACGGATGCTGCAAAAACATTTGAAAAGACATTATTTTTATACAGCATGTTTCTTTGGAAAACTTGGCAATGAGATCTTTTCTATATACATGCACAGACATAAACTGTTGGAAGCAGGAAGAAAGCAGCTTTCCCAGGAGAAAGTACCCTTACAGACATTCCTTGTCAGGGTAGGATACTGACTGACTGAAAAACAGGAGCAACTTGTTCAAAATAACATAGATAAATGTAAAAGATGGAAATTATGTTTCCTTCATGTATTATAAATATCTGTCATTCTTTCACCTTATCTGTGATTCTCTAGGGAAACCATCATTTTTCGTACATACCAACATGGATATCTACATCATTTTCACAGCTTACATTTATGAAATCCAATTTCTATTACAGAATCAACTTGCAGATATATTCATTTCTGGAAGTGCAGAGTATGTCTGTGTAAGCCACAAATCTGAATTATTTTTTAGGTCAGTTGAATTCCTAAAGTTCTGCTTTAGCGAGGAAAGTAGACTTGAATTCAAAACAATTAAATTCATTTCTCTGTCCCACCAGCCTTTCTCTGTGTCTTGTTTTTATTGGCCAGATTGGAGGGAGAGGAACAACCCATGTGTAAAGAACATTGAGAGAAACAGAAAAACAAAAAAGCTGATTCAGTGGTCAGGTAAATTAATATCATTTAGGTAAAGTACCTATTTTGAACGCCCTCAAGGTTATGAGACTACAAGAGAATCATATAAACAATATTAGGTGGAATTTTCCCTTCACTTGTTGCTGTCTTGCAAAGCAGTCAGTTACTGAGCACAATATTTTCATTGAAATCCCCCAAATAAGATGATTAGGGAGCTGCTGCTGTCTTTTCAGTTACTCTTTTTAAGTTTGCCACCTTTAAATTTGCTACAGAAATCTTGGCTATCCAGTTAAAACAACAGTCATGGATTCTCTAGCCCTCATAGGTTTGAAATGAACTGGAGAAAGAGAAGAAAATATTATATATTGTATTTGTTGGCTGTAAGCTCTTTCCCTGCTGAACAAACCATATATCCATAGATGGGCAATCACAAAAATAAAGACAATGAACTGGTTGATGTCTCCTGGGGGTACTACAAGCAGACCATGCTTTGGATCATGCTTTCCTAATCATAATCCAGGGAAATTAAGTCTAGAAAACAGCAAGGAGCCAACAGAACGCTTGTCAACTTCAGGAGAGAACCAAATACTGAGTTTACTTCTGACTGGACCTCCACACCAGGTAACTCAAGCCAAGTCCAGCACATGCCTGAAGAACCTCCAAGGGTCAAGGACAGGAGCTACCCAAGGGCCTGACCACTGAGGGAAAAGCAATCCCAGGAATATTGTAGCCACAATACATCCAAGCACTCAAAGAACCCAAACAGCATTGCAGGCAGCTCTGAGGGTTTGTGCAGAGTAGCCTCTGTAGCATTCTGAGCAAGTTTTGATATCAGTTTGGACTTTTATCCTCTCCAGTTTCTTTCTTTTTCTTTTTCTTTTTTTTTTTTTTTAATTTAGCAGTTTTCAGCTTCATTTTAAATAGTTACTCCAAATCATTCAGAGTTACTACTCAGCAGCTTCTAAGAAAAGCTGCAAAACTGAATTATTTCCTATTTAAGTCCCGACATTGTCATGAACCCCTAATGTAAAAAAACCGTACAGCAGGTTAGTATAAGAATGAACTGACAACATGCTTATTACAAACACGAAACTCCTATCTTTAAACTAACAAGCTTTCTAAATTGCAGAATGAAACGTTTTATTAGAATAATTTTTTTAAAAAAATTATGTTTTCTCAAATATTGAGAGAACCAGTTGTTTTACAGAGCTCCTGAGCCTCCTGCAAGTATGATTTTCCTACATATTTCTAGCTATTTATCTTTTCAGAAAAATTGTGCCTCACTCTATCAAAAATAATTGTCAAAAATCCAATCAATTAAATTTTCTGTTATTTTGCAGCAAAAATACTTAAAATGCTGATCTTACTAGGCAAGCAGACATATGGAAATCAGTTCTACAGGTGGTGTGTCAATGTAAAATTTCATGTGGGATACTTTGTGCAACTGAACTTGATGAAACTACTTTATTACAACATCCAAATTCCTGTAGGAATGTTTCAAAATATGCAATTTGTACCCAGGTGAAACCTTGAAACACTAAAAAATAGTTGACTTGTATCACTCTTCCTGAGTTATAAGCTAGAAGGTAGCACCATCAATGACGTCACTGTTTATTCCAGTAAACACTTTTCAACACTGACAAAATGCCAATGAATCAGAAAATTTCAGGTGTATATTACCCATGACTCAGATTTAATTTTTTAGGTACTCACTAAGAGTTAAGTAGGTAGAGTAAAACACATACAGAAAAAGCAAAGGTGACAAATGTAAACGCCATTTTAATTTTCTCAACACACAGTAAAATCTGCATAGAGGGGCATTAGGAGTATTTTACTTTAAATAATTTCTGAGAACAAGATGATGTTGAAGCATTGCACAGCTGACAAGTACTTGCAGCTCTCCCTTGAAAATATGGAAAATTTATATATCCCATCTCCCCTAATGGCACAGCTTCAGGTAAACAGCTTAAGTAACATAAAAAAGGAGAATTTCCACTAAGAATTAGAAAACTCAGAATTTCTGAATCCTCCAAAGAGGGTCTTTCATATTTTAAGATCAACATCAGAGACATCGGTCAGGATATTACTGCCACGTCTCCAAGTAGGAGATGAAGAGTTATCCAAAAAGTTCCCTCCTCAAGCTTTGCCTTTGCTGAGAGTTTTACCTAAAGAGACGGTTGGATATTTTCCCTTTGTGTCACCTGCAGAGGTGACCAAAGCTCAGGAGGTGTGACTGGACTTCTGCTCCACAAAACACAAGTTCCAGCAAGTTATTTCAAATCCTTTCAGCACAGGATTAACCTCTGCTGGGAGATAATACAAAATCAGTCTGTCTCCTGCAAAAACACAAGCAGGTGGAGCATTCTCATGGCAAGTAAGATGAAGTTACAAATTGTACTGAAGGATTTTACCTCTTAGCCTAAACAAAGCAAAAATACAGAAGCTCCCAAACCAGATAAAAAGCCAATTTCTCTATGTTTGCAAAAATAAAACCCAAAGAATTGATTGCCTCATTTCCTAACTCACACCCAAGCACAACTGCAGTATTTTTCACCTCTTGCATTCTCATTTTTCTTGGATTAAAGGATGTTGGGGAACAGGAATGCACAGATCCAAACACTACCAGGAAAATATGAGCCCACAACTGAATGAGAAAGACATGAGAAAGAAGCCAGAGAAGAACAATAGCTGGTGAGGTATTTACAGTTTATTTTACTATACTATACCTGATTGTAATGAATGCTCTGAAACTACGGGTGCAGCAAGAAGAAAACAAGAAAAGATTAGTCAAATAAGTTAATGCTTTTTAGAATTTTCCAACAGTATGTGAGAGAATATGCTGTAACACACAATTTATCACATATAACCACTTGCATCAGTTAAACCACACCTTTTATGCTGCAAAATCTACAAAGTTTCACAACAGGATTAACAAATTCTCTCTTCTGACTTTATTCATAATGGATTTACACATGATGACATACCCTGCCAGTTAATTTGCCACCTAGCAGAGACACAGTGAAGAGGGATTAATGCTCCTCAGCTGCCAGGAGCTGCAGATAGGGAAAGGACAGCTTGCATTCCCAGAGAAAGAGAGAAAAAATGAAAACAACTTTCAACTAATTTTGAGGTGAGGCCGATTTAGTGGGTTTCAGATACAAGGAAAGTTACAGTAACGTGAAACCTTGTCCTAAAGAAATGGGAGAAAAACACCCCTTCAGGTTCCACACTGGATGAAGAAGTGGGCCCACAAGATGAATGCTACATTTGAGCAAGGATTTTTGTCTTGTGCCAGAGATTTGCACAATTTTCACAAAAGTTTTGACACAATTTTTTCCTCATTCTAGGTTGACAAGTGTCCAGGAAAAGGAAAAAAAAACGAAAAGGAAAATTTTAGAATGTTATTCGTCCTTAAAACATTGCAGCAACCCACCATTTAGAACACCTGGGATCTTGAAAAGAAGACTCAAATTTCAGTTCCTTCTTTGCCCAAGTATGAGCTCCTCTGTTTTTTATATCCCAGGAGACTGCTCTGAACACAGCCTGACCCACTACTTCCTTGCCCATCAGACCTGGAGAAGGATGGGACTGACTGTAGTCCTGGGGACCACAGAGGCTACACCTGTTTGGGAATGCAGGATTCTAGTTCAGCTCCCCGTTCTGAGAAGGGGAACCATGTTCCTGGAACCAGAACCCGAAGTCCCTGTGGTTCCTCTGCACATGCAGAATTTCTTATGGAAATCTCTCTGATTTTGATATAGAACTTCACCCACAAATTACAAACAGGTATAGAAATTATTGTAGCATGTTAGTTTGGTAATATTAGTAAAGCAGAAGTAACTTTCATCTTTTAATAAGCCAAGAGAACATAAAACAGCATTTATACTTCCAACAGTGCTTTGAAAACAAACTCCATACAGCTTTCTTACACCAAATAGTTACGAGACAGATTAAAATCCTGAAAGACACATACCGCGTAAACTGCTGGTGGTTAAGAGAGCCCGTGCTTTATCTGCTAAATCACTATTTAGGGTATTTCCCAATAACAAAACATCAATGGCCTCCTGCTTGGAGCTATCAAAAAAGTTATTTTGGATCGTTCTGGTCACAGAACGAGCACCATCCTTCAGCTTTCCAGCCTGTTAGGGAGGAACATGTATAAAATATTTTATGTTGGACACTGCTCACAATAACATTGGCAACATTCAGTAGCATATATGTAAACTGTGTCAATGATTTTAAAGTCTAAGGCAATTTCCTTCTTTCAGTGTTAAATAAAGTCTCCTGAGACTACTGTACTATGCATGCTGACCGCCCGCCCCCAAATGCTAAACAACACAGTCATATCTTCAAGGCCTATCTAACAAGCAAATTTAAATTAATTTAAATTAAATACTGCAGAGAGGGGAATATTTTTATTTCCTAAACCTTAGGTCTTCAAAACTTAATTTGATATAGTGTCATGTTTAGGCTATCACAGGAATTTTGGGCTTTTCCCCAAATAGTGAGAGACGAGCAAGCACCTGAGTCCAAATGCCATGATACATGAATATATATGTATATGCACATATGAGTTCAGAATTCATATTCTGAAATATCCATGTTAAAAACAGAGATAGTTTCAACTTATTAAGACCCTGCAACTTTTGAAAATAACGTGCAAGTCTCATGCAGTATCCCAGAAGCAAAACAGACACTAATCCATGGCTACAGACAATGTTCATGAAGGCCTCTTAAATGCATGAGGTAAAAAACACAGAAGCTTAACAAAACTACGCCAGGATTTAGTTGTATGAATTGTACTAGACAACAAGGAAGAAACTACTCTTTTTGCATGGCTAAGTAGAAGTAAATTAGCACCGTGACTTTTGGCAGACAATGTGGATGAGGAGTACGGAGCACACTACTGCTGTAGGATTTGGTGGGATGTGCTTGCTTCCTGGCAGACAATGTAGAACTTATGATCCAAAAACAACTCACCATTCACAAATCAGGCAATTAATTGAAAGGAACCCAGAGAAAGCAAAAGAAAGAGCAGGTAAGGAGTTAGATGTAACAAGTACTGTAATACTTTAAAAGGGATTGGTTTTCAGTATAGAAATGTATACTAACACATTTAAGGTTAAAACAGTTTTTCTCCTATCTTAGATTTCCGTATTTTTACTTCTAGGCACTCTTGGACTTTGAAGAATCAAACTTAAGAGTAAGAAATGGAAGAATTTCAAGCATGAAACTTTTAATGTGAGAAATGAGAATACAACTTAAAAAACTACTTTTTAAAATATATTATCAGAGTACTCAAGAACATATTGAGTAGTGAACTGGTCAGGTTTCATTGAAACTAGAACAAGTATGGCTTTGCAAGTGTTAAAGATCCTCTATAAATAGATGGGACTTGTGTTAGGGATGCTGTGTTTGATTTATCAGATGTGGTACTAATTACAGTTGTCCCAGGGCAGGGATCCAAAGACAGCAGAGTAAATGTATTGTTGTGGTTTAACCTCAAGCTGAAACCATACTCTGTTTTAAATATTGAAAATGAAAATGTAAACACAGTAAGTACATTTTTCAAAGTAAAAAGTTTAAGTAGCCAAGTGAACAGCAGAAAATGAGTGATTTAGGAAAAGAAACAAGGAGAGTTGAATGGGTAAGTCTAGAGAAAGGGAGAGACTCTATAAAATACTTACTGCAGTTTTCCTGACAGTCTGGGTGACAATTTTTATAAGAAAGTAAAACTAAACATCTTTAACCAAATTCCATTCTACAATAAAGTACGAGCAATTCCCAAAATGAAGAAGTCTTGTATGCACTAGTCAAGGGTAGAATGAGCAACAAGTCTATTTCTCTTATTTTTTTTTTATGTATCTTGCTGTGGTACCTCCCACATGTGCAGAGAAGGGCCCTGGAATGGTCTGAACTAACAAGTGATGGAAAAACCAAAAGAGGTGACTAAGAGTACATAAGGTGTAACACAGAATGAGGAGTAGCACAATCTTTAACAATAAAAATGGTGTGAAAAGACTTTTTTGAAGGAACTAAGGGCAAAAACTGCTATGGTTCAACATTTGCTTGTCTTGTTAGGTATCACCTGGTAAGAGAGAGAATCACGGAAACAAAAAAAAGGCAACATTATGAGAAGAAAAATAAAAGACAGCATTAGAAAATGTGAACAACTCAGGCATGAACCAAGACAAAACAAGCTGAAGAGAAACCGAGCATTATACTGTCATAGAGTAGGGAACTGTTAACACAACGTTAGAAAGCAGGGTAGAAACAGAATTTGGGGTTTTTTCAGTAATTTCAAAACTTGTAAGAAATAGCCGGAGGAACAAAAACCACCCAGCTGCAACTTGTTTAATAATAACACTGTTAAACACTCAAAGCATGAACAACAGCACCCAGTCAAACACACTGGAAAAGGGAGAAATAGTGAATGGAACTGAAACGACAGCAGGAGAGGTAGAGAAAAAAGTGAAAATAGCTAAAGAAACTCAAGCTGATTAGAATATACATTTTCTGAACTATGATCTAAAGATATGGAAGGTTTGAGGCTTTTCACATGTAGCAGTATTATCTGGGAGGCAGAAGCATGGCTGGGAAGGGATCTACTGGAACGAGATCTGGCTATCAATACAACCGTTTTATGTTAATTGTTTCAGTTGGTCAGGTTTGTTTGGGATTTTTTTAGGATTACCAAAAGAAAGGGCACATTTTTAAAAATAAAATCTCCTTGTTCCTATATTAATGAAAGAATTTATTAAAACTCATACTGAACACTGTTAAAACATTCAAGAAAATGTACTTTACCTTTGCTTTTCCTTCAAGGGCTCCAGTTCCAGCATAAATTTTACTGACAGAATCACCATTCACAGACCACATGGATCGAAAAACTTCCTGAAAGCGAGTAACTAACTGAGGCTTCTCAGCTAGTCCTAATACCTCCAGCTGTTTTGTTAGCATCTGCAACAGGTGAAGACAGTATTTGCAAAAGAAAAAGCTTTAAATATATTTATTGAAAGGCACATTGTATTTTTTCAGCACATTTGCATAAACAAACTCTAATCCTTGGTTTATATGTATCATTCTGAACAAACTGCCATGGCTGAAAGGCCACGTCATACATTTAACTTCAGCACCAGCACTTTGGTTTCTTCTGGAGATAGGTAGTAATATAGGAAAATAATTATGTGGCTGACTTGTAAATATTTTCATCTAGAAATTCACCAAGCTAAGTAAAAAAGTTATTTTCAAGAGCTTTCAAAAAATCTTTTAAACCTTGAGGTGTCCAACAGCAAGAAAAAGGAGCCTAAAACAATGAAAACAGATTGACAGAGGGAAAATTTTGAAGGTTAGCCAGAAATTAACAAAAGATACAAAAGGAAACTTGCACACAAAATTATGAAGAAATAAACAAGATGCTTCAGAAATTCGGTGCTTGTTCTTATAATTTTTGGTGGTCACCCAGAGTTCAGTACTTTTTATTTGAAATATCTACCATGCTAAATAAAGTAAGAATTCATGTATCTCATTTAAACAGAATTTTAAAATTAGATAAGCAGCTAATTGGGATTTACCATTTCCCTTCTTATTAACCAGCTTTATACTTTTAGCTCTCATATTTTAGCTGAAATCATAATTAAACCATAATTGAGTTCTTCTCACTGAAAAATATGGCACACCTAGTCTAAAAAAAGAGTTGTATTTATCCATTTCTTAAAAGATAAGAAAGGAAAAAACAGAATTGCAAAGCTAAGTTTGACAAATAAGTTACTATACATGTTAAGAGTCTATAAAGATTTATTCTTATGCCACAAACTCTTGTGTTAATGCAGCAGTAAAGCACTACATATTCCAGAATCAGATGTTTATTCTACAAACAGTTCTCACAGAAATTCTTCTTACAGATGCTAAAACAAGAGTGTTTCAATTATATAAAATTCAGAAAACAAAAGAATAATTCCTTTCCTTATTTTGACCTTACAGCACTCATGATTTTTCATTTTTAAACATGCTGAGGATCTTTAGAAGGCAGAACAAGGAACACATGACACTATAAACCCAACTGCCATCGGTGAAACATGTTAATTCACTTTTCCTAAGGAAGCTAATGCTGCTTTTACAGCCTAAGTGCCACAGAAGCATCAGCTGGACATGGTTTTCCTACCTCTAAGCCAAGGAAAGCCTGGACGCTGTTCGTTCTATCCAGACAGTCCAGGCAGTTGGTTCTGACAGTACCACTCTGGGATCTGTGCCAAGGACAATGGGAGACAGAGAGAGAAAACAACTGAAATAACTCATTTAACACATACTTCCTCAACAAAGACAGGGACATGAAGATCTGAACCCGGACAGTATTTCAGGGCACTGTTGGTTCCTGCCATCACAGAGACATTTAAAAACACATCAGGAATAGAGGGTGAGATCCCAACAGCACCACTGTTCCCTGTACGCAACATTTTCTGCAAATAACATCAGACTTTGTGCTTCATCTTTTTGCAATCCTCCTTGTTTGCTTGGTTAAAGTGTTATGCAGGAAATAATTCAGCTAACACACTTCCCAAGAATCTCAGAGAGAAATAACGACTTTTGTTAAAACAAAAATGAAAAAATAAAATAGAGACGCTTCTTGGATCTGTTTAAATAAACTAAAAGTAAGAAGAATTTGTGACAAAACTAAAGCAAATTGCAACCACTCATTACTTTTTCTATCTTCCCCAAATAAAAATGAAAAATAAGCCTTTCCCCCCAAACCTCTAGGGAGGTTTGAGGCTCTCAGAACTGCACCACTTCCTTTAGGAGAAGCCCAGTAGCTCCTCCTAGAAAAGGTTCAAAAGGATCATGTCAGGCAACATCCATTCCAATTACCCTCCCAATGACACCCCCTTACCCCTTACTTCTGTCGTTCCCAGCCCACGCTTTGCCCAGTGAAGTCAGTATGGTTTCAGCACACGGACTTGGAGATCTAACCATAAACCATAGCAAGTCTTGAAGACCTTCCTCCAGGACTTTTTTTTTTGCATTACTATCTCCACATTTGATTTGGAATACAAAAAAAGCCTGACATTCCCCAAAGGAGATGGTCTGTGAACTCATAAACACTACCACTGTGTCTTTTACTAATGCAATTCTTGGAGTCATCACAAGCCACAGCCTATTTGGCTTTTGGCCTGCTGCCAGTTTTTTTGATGTGTGATTATTTGAATCTCCATCAAGACCAAACACTGCTCTCCCAATCCAAAGTGTCATACCACTTTGAAAGCTTTTTGGAATACGGTTAGTGACATTTTGAGCAGCAGATGGGGGACCTGAGCATCCTCCAATTAAATCTAATGCTATTAAGGCCTACTAAAGCCTGTTCCTCAGGGATCTAGTCTCACAGCCAGGCCAGAGCACAGTGTGGCATCGGAATGCTCTTCTCCTCTCCCACTGCATGAGGCACAATCTCCTCATCACTCAGCAACTATTTCAGGAAGAACCTCATGTGGAAGGGAGAAGAGCAGGAATGCTGCCTGTTTCTAGCCCGGCTTCCCTTTTCCTGCTGAGACAAGCGCAGTTTTTGCTCCAGGACCAAGGACAGAAGCACAGAGCAGGACAGAAATCGGGCATCTCATTCTTACTTTGAGACAAAGGAATCACTCAAATGGCGAATCCAGGTGCAAACAGATTCAGGAAAGGACTACACTGAACATGAACTTTTGCAACATACAGAAAACGGTGTGTTCCATTGTTGAACGTTGGAAACGTTATACTGGAAATGGAAAACTATTCATTCTTTGATCTGACAAGGAAAAGGACAATTGACCATTTTCACTAAATGATGAGGTCAAAGGCATGGAATTAATTCTTGTCCCTTCAATGTCTCAGAGAGATCTTCTATGAAGATTTTTAGCGTATACTCAGAATGAGACAAAATTTTAATAGAGTAAAATAGGTGTCTCATAATTCAGCTGTTAAGCATCATCTTGGATACAATAAAACACAGTAACAGAAGTTACCTCCTTCTCTTAATTTTTCTCTGTTTTATCTTCTTGCTAAGGGGTGAAACTCCAGCGCCACAATTTAATTTGAATAAATATACAGAAGTTATGCACACAAACCTTTTCACTTCCTTTCCATCAAAATAAAAAAATCCACACTCCAAGAATTTCTGGACTTGAGGTTTAAGCACACTGTGCAGTTTCTCTGCCTTTCCACCTTTAACCATCTGATGATAGTCAAAGTTCACCATTTTGATATCAGATGCATGTTCAGATGCTTTCAAATGGCTCTGTCATTGTGAAAAGAGAATAAAAACATGTAAATATACCAATACCTGAACACACAGTAGTATGAGCTAAACAAGAGGCTACATATGTTTTAAAAGCTGGCTTGTTAGCCAACTTGTCTATTACATGCTCCCTCTTAGGTAAAAGTTTCCCGAATATTCCGTGAAAAATCCCCAAGTGCTCACACCTTCTTTCTTGGCAGTGTTGGGCACCTGGGAACACGGCTGTCTCCTACCATGAGAGCAAATATGCCAGTGAATGCCCGAAGATATTCTCTGGCTATTGACATGTTCTCTGGCTTCACACAGAACTCCTCAAACTGTCAGTATTTAAGGACTGCACCGTGACAGTTATTTCTAATGTAACCAGTGGGAATTAACGAAAGCGGCCAATTATAGTTAATAGCTGCTGAACAAGCATTTCCTCTTAATTGTGAAGCAGCTTTCATGTTTAAATTAATCATTAATTTGTGAATTTTAAAAAAAGAAACATATCCATTTATTCCAAGAAAAATATATTTGAAATTAACATCACAGTATTAAATATCACAAAGTATCATTTATTCACCAACTTTATAGTGTAAAAAACATTTATGTTTTCATAACATGAAATATTAAAATGACTGAAAATCACTCAACATTGTCTATGTAGCTGTTACAATTTTTCAGCACAGTAACCAATCTGAACAGAATCAAACATGAATTCTATAAAGAGCTTTTAACTATTTATTTCACATTATGTATCTTAAGCACTGATGTTATGATAAACCCAATTTGAACTGTCAGTGGCAATTGCTCCAGAGCACAGCATTCCTGTTTTGGTTTTCAAGGCTGTATTAAAAGCTTCATTGCAAACAAGCAAATTCCAAGGATATGCACAGTAAGAGAACTGTCACACTCACCTGAAATGCTTTGCTGAGCATGTGCTCCCCTTCTTTTGCCCCAAGTAAATTTACAATAATTTGCTTGCCATATAAATTTTTAAGAGTTTGGAAATGCCTGTTTACAGAAGAAAAATTCCACAGTCACCTTCTGGCGTGAAGAAAATGAACAGAAAGACCTGCAACACCAATTGAGATGCTACAAAATACTTTAGTATAAATTTAATTCCCACTGCTCAACAAAGCACTCGAAGGCATAAACAATGCCCAGAGTTCCCAGCTTTGCTGAACCCCGTATTTTTATAGACAAAGCCTCCTTTTCGGAATAATACATCCCATCTCCGTGATGCAGCATTTATCAGAGATCTGTAGTGCATTACCAAAAATTTAAGATGTTCTTTCACCTGTCAAAAGCTGGTGCATTTGCCTCGAAACCCCTTGACATTCTGACACGATGGGATCCCACCTATGACATGAAGATTTCATTAAATTATTTGCCTTGGTCTGAGCAAAAGGCATGCAAATGTTTCAGCAGTTCTATTACAAAATGCTGATATGTCTGAAGAACCTGTGAGGCATGAACTTTTTTTAACCTTTCCCTAAAAATTGTGTCACAGCAGTAGTTGCTCAGTCAGTCCCTCTTCCAAGAAAACTGGGATGAAATTATGTTACAGTAACTCTTGATCCTTGACTTCTTGAAAAGATTTCTCCTCAAGAACAATTCAGAAGAAAACAGTCTCTTTGAATGCCCTTAGACAACCTACTTGAAATAGGAAAAGCTCAGAACTTTAAAGAGAAAACACCTAAAGAGCAATGGGCATTCAAAGCATCTGCAGAGTAGCACAGACTTGAAAGAGGCAGGCTTGGTGAGTCACCCCACAGCACCAACTTGCTCCCAAAGGATCACTTCATCCTGACAGGGAACTGTGCAGAAGAGCCCAAAGGCTACTATATTCATGTCTTTTTAAACATGTTAAGAATTATCTGTATAATTAAATTTATCTCCTGCTTACCTGCAGGCCTGGCTGTTCCCAAAATAAAGGAACAGATCCTCGAATCTGTATGAAAGATGACACAGAGTCATCTAAATATATTACCTGTTAAGAAAAAAAAGGCATGGTGTTAATAGTTATCACAGTGTTAATGTTTTAAGTTTCTTAGACTTAACTAAACATGGAGTAAATAAAATATTACATATTCCACACTAAAAGCTGAAACATTTATTATGTTTCCTAGACCTTTCTATCCCCTCTGAATAATTCTTAAAAGAAGTTGTGGCACTCTTATATTCCCTCAAAGGATCATGATTCACAGTGCATAAGGAAATACTGTGGGCTTTTATTATTTGGACCTGAATAACTCCTGTGTTATAAGTAAGAGGTTTTAAACAACTTCGTAAGACTTTCAGTTCAGGAGGCTCAAGGGAAGCACAGCCACCCACAGCAGTTCAGCTCACGGATAACACTTTCTTAAGCTACTGCAACCCAGACACTTGTGTGCCCTTACCCTAAGCTACACTAAAAACCAAGATCATCAAATTATGTAACCTACTTAAGACTCCTCATTTAGCACCAAAGGAACTATTCCAATACCTGTTGGTTACAGGCTTGACTTGTGATCTGTTGATTTAGAGCAAAAACTCACACCATACATGTGCTTACCCTGGCTTTGTCAGCCAGGCAATGTGCACTGCAGCTTAACATACCTGCTCTGTTTCAACAAAATTAGCAACATGACCATCATCATTTGTTCCCCGGACGTTAAATCTGGTGCCAGCCCGTTCACAGCTTAGTCGTGAAATGAGACAAGCCTTTGCCTGCTTGTGAGCTGCATAAATTGTCCTTATTTCCACTCCTCCACACATAAGACGTAGCAGCCAGTCATCACAGTTCACACCGTAATGCTTCAGATGTAAATGCAGTGACTGGTTCCTATCAGGGGAAAAAAAATCATGAAATAACTATGAGAAAATAAAATCCAGCTCAAACTGTTAAACCCATTACTAACTCCTTATATTTTACACCTGCTAGCACAGATAAGAACAGGAAAAAAAGCATGCTGTAGTTTTGTGATTTAACTCTTATTTAAATAGACCTGAAATAGCAAAGTTTACAAGAGAACAGCTTACACGTTTGCACAGTAAGAATATGGGGTGAAGTTATGAATTTTAATAACCTTAAAAAAATAGCCCTTATAGCCCCTGCTTATCATGCAGCAAAAACCAACACTCAAAGCTTGTTTACATTTCTCTGCTCAGCCTTACTTTAAGAAGCCAAAGATTACAGACTCTGGAAAAAGCAAGCCAGAA